>CM072521.1:37703455-37945955 GCA_036898135.1 Oncomelania hupensis | reverse complement strand
TAGGTTGAAAGTGCTACCTTTAAGAGTTCCAGTACTGTGTTTTTGGAGTGTAATGCTTTGCGAAGTGCTGCTTTCACAGAACGTTGGGTGTCGCTGTAAGTGCTCCTGCAAGAGTTTTTACTGCTTTGTAATTCGGAGTGTTGTCTTAAGAACTGCCCAACGTAGGAACTTAATACTATTTGGTGACAATGCTGTTAAGCTCGCATGACGTGCTCGCCAGAAAATGAATACGGTTTCGAAAGTGCTTACTTGAGAAGGTATTTATAGTTACGTGAAGTGATGTTTTACCCCAGAAAATATTCTTGTGTCTGTCTGTCTGAAAGAATTAATATTAGTTTGTGTAGCGCTGTATTTAAATGTTAGAGTTTCTTTTTTAAGTGTTCGCCGTAAAAAAATGTATTTCTGTACTTGAAATAGTTATTTTTAAAATGTAATGCCCGCTTAAAATTCCATTTTAAGGACTACTTTTTCTGAAGTGGTGCCTTCAAGCTTTAATATTGTTTTCTGAAGTGTGGTGCCTTCAAGATTTAATGCTGCTTTTAAAGTGCTGTCGCACGGATCTTACATATGAAGTGCCGGTTTTTTTAATCGTGTGAAGTGTTTGTATTTTTTTAGTTTTGGGGAAAATGACGGAGTGTGGAGATGGGAGTTAAAAGTGCACTTTAAAAAAGAGATATTTGTTGGTACGTGAATGTATTCGGGAACACTGTACTGTTTAAGGTGATACGCTGATAATAGGTTATATATACCGTTAATTTTTTTTAATGTATTTTGAGAGTTTCTTTCTTCTAATAAGCTCTAGGTTTCTTAGTATAGTTTTTGGTAGCTTTAAATAGCAGAAGAAAATCTATAAAAACGATGCGATATATCGAAAGATTTAAAAAAAAACATTTCGAGTTTTCGCTGCAGCAGCAATGCACAGAAGTTGCGGATATTCTAGTGTCTCGGACGAAATGATTAAATCTGTTTCTCCTTTAAGGATATCCAGCTTTCAGTCTCAGTATTTATATTTTGCCGAACGTGGTGTATCGTAAATAAGGAAACTAAAAGTGAAAGCTTTCTGTTATCCAATATATTATTTTTTTAGGAAAAGCTTCGGTTCTATCTTAAGGTGTTGCTGCACGCTCCGATCTCTGCCATCGATACATTACATGCGTGACTTTCTACGTGTTCTTTTCTAACCGGTGACACTGAAACACATAATCTTTATGCGTTGGTTACAGTATAAAGAGATCAGAAGTCAGTCGATACACAATATGTGTTATTTTAGTGTTATCAACTGGTGTACTTGTTATTTTAGCGATGCCAATAAGTATACGTGTAATATTTATTATATCTTAAGCGCTGCTGCCTGTTACCAATGTGATATAGTTCTTGGTTATTTTAAAGATAGCATTTTGAAGTAGATCAGAAAAAGTGTTATCGATCGATATATGGCAATTGTTATTTTAGTGTTATCAGTCAAATATACTTATCGTTTATTACAGAAATGTGTATACTGTTTGTGAGAATCCCGTTCGTGATACTAGCTGCGTAGTGATTAAAAAAACGTAGGATCACTTCTATCACACTCTGTGTCGAGTGTTGCACTCAAGAGGTTCATTTTCCTGTTTGTCATAGCTGGTGGTTTGATGCGAATTATTTCATTGCAGCTGCGAGCACTTCTTTCTGAAATGGAAGTCATTATTCATTCATGAGTTCATTAAATTATAAGTTTGACGGCCGCTTCTACATCCATTCCACAGAGTACGTTGATCGATAATAATAGATTGTATCAGAACTTGCAAGATTCCACGCCTCAAGAGTTCTGTTTCAGCTTTCTTCAGGTTCTAATACCCATGCTTTAAGACCTTTCTCCAAGTTAACACTGTTTAGGTTCTTAAGAGAATAATACGCCAGATATCTCGACTATATCGTCAGCTATAGGGGCCTTAAGCGATGTGGCAAAAAAAAGAGAAAAAGTCAATAACGAGTCCTGGGATCTCCCAGCTACAATCTACTTTTAAATCTCGCACAAAATACACCTGCCTTAACTGAAAAATTCTTGCCACAAAAGCAGGGAACAATGGAAACGAAAGCTAGGGAATTTCAGAAACACTCTGAGATTAAGAAAAGCCCTACCGTTATAATCGAAAATCCATAGAGCAAAAACCTGGATCTAAATCATTAATCTTAGTATAAAGAATCAGAATCATTAATCTTAGTATCAAGAGAGGTAAGAGAAGCGACAAATATTGAAACCACAACGGCTGCTAGCATTCTATGCCACGGCACCCAAGTTTTCCTAAGCATGAATAAAACTGTACCCGCAACTACAATGTTATCACAATGGTGCAATGGTATCGGTGATACTATGTGACCAGGTCAGCATCGTTTAATAGTGAGTAAAGTGAATATCTGAAGCTTTTTCCATTAAGTGAATTTCAAAAGGATGCAAGCCGATTATTCCAGAAACTCTGCATTGACATATCTATATCAAAAGACTTTATATTCTTTATTAGGCATGGCAGCGTGTGTTTCTCTGTAGTTTCGTTCCCAGAAGAAATATACTTAACGCAAGAAAGATTTGCCGAAAAAAATATTGAATTTTCGACACTGTTTTGACCGCAGCGGGGCTGAAGAGATATCACTGATATGTATCATTACATCAGTCGACCATAGCAACATCAACATCAAAGACAACAGGATTATCTGCCCGCAAGCAAGTCTTCCGGAAAGCGACAACGGTAGTGCTGCATGCTTCACCAAAGGGACAGAGAAAGGTTGCATAAACGAACATCACTACTAAAAACCCTTTTTATGCTGCAATCAATCGAAGTCTACAGCATAAAATCCACATAAATTATCGAAGCCCACTGCGGAAAATTGACATAAATTATATTGTGGTGGGATCGACCCCTCCACATAAACCTCGCTTGTAAAGGCTGGAATACGCATGTCAACGGGGAAATAACGATGATCGGTCTCTTCACTTGTCCCATTGCCTGCATTTGGTGAAGCTTTCCTATTTTTTCTCTGATATCCAGGTTTGCCCGCATATCGGTATTGGTAAACGTTCCTGCTACTAACCCTGTACCTTTTCACGGCGTTGAGGAAGCCATCCATCAGATTTCATCCCCATTGACAAGCTTTGAATACCCGATAGATACATTTGCGAAAACTAAAATATTAAATGGAAATGTACAGCCTCGTGAAAAAGGAGGTACAGGGTAAATATTCGCGATGTGAAGGCATGCTTATGTGTGGCAGGATCATCTTAACTTATTTCCATCTTAAATAGCGCAAGTCTTTTAGAGCATTGCAGGACACTGTTAGAGTTTGAGAGAGACGTGGGAATGGGTGTGGGTTGTGGAGGGGTTTGGGGATGAAAGACTGACAGAGTATACCAGATTGTTATTATACTGTTTCTGCATCAGTGACGCGTACAAACATTGTAGTTTGTCGAATATTCAGAGAGAGAGAGAGAGAGAGAGAGAGAGAGAGAGAGAGAGAGAGGGAGGGAGGGAAGGGGGAGGGAGGGAAGGGGGAGGGAGGGAGAATACTCCAGATTTTTCTCTACGTAAATTAGTAATATTTCACCTTCTATACTACTGGAAGCTAAAAGCTCTTGCGCGTCATCTGTCCCGACGAGAAAATCAGAGAATGTACCAGATTTTTGTTCTGTACAATTAGCAGAAAATGTCCCCATGTAGATAGAAAAATGCTAATGACATGCATCAGTGGGTACATGCCTGCCTGTAGGCCTAAACTTATAAAGGATTGAGAGAGAGAGAGAGAGAGAGAGAGAGAGAGAGAGAGAGAGAGAGAGAGAGAGAGAGAGAGAGAGAGAGAGAGAGAGAGAGAGAGAGAGAGAGAGAGAGACCGCGTTTAGCATTAGTCGCAGGACCTTTCTCAGTTCTGGCATCAGCGATGCATGCATGCATGCGCTGCAGTCCAATGAGAGCAATCAGAGAGAGAGAGAGAGAGAGAGAGAGGAGAGAGGAGAGAGAGAGAGAGAGGGGGGGGGGACTAATCAAGATCGATGTACTGGAGATTACCATGGCAGATTACAATGGCTCCTATGCAACCTATTCCGATAAAAGATGTCCCAATCAGATAAATGAAGATGCAATTACGTTGTTGTTGGTTTCATATTAGAGTAAAGAGGGGGGGGGGAGATGGTAAGAAGCTGAGGTTAAAATTTAGAATTTAGTTAGAATTTAATTGGTAGCTTTTGCTTCCTTTATCACATTGTAAGTGCATGATACCTGCGTCTATATTGCGTTAAACATTTGAAAGAACGAATGAAGCCGTAAGGAAAAATGGAATGTCATTATAAACGAGTATATTAAAGAATTAATTGTATATTTATCAATTAGTTAATTGAACCGTAATTAATGATAACTAATGTACTATAAACACAGTGCTAACAAACTGTTAGTGGGGAGTCCTAATTATGAAGTCCGTTGACGACAGCGGTCTCAGCCATCTTAGAAGAGACGGGTAATAGAAGTAGGTCTTAAGCCAGGTAGTTATAATGCATAGGTAAGCTTCAATTTTATTATAGGCGAAGATAGGCTGAGGGAGAGAGTAGCGATGGAGGGAGAAATATGGGGAATGAGAGAGGGGGAGAGAGAGAGAGAGAGAGAGAGAGAGAGAGAGAGAGAGAGAGAGAGAGAGAGAGAGAGAGAGAGAGAGGCACTGAAGAAGCACAATTTTAATGAACCGAAGAGCCGACAAAGAGGGAAAGAGAGAGAGAGAGGCACTGAAGAAGCACAATTTTAATGAACCGAAGAGCCGACAAAGAGGGAAAGAGAGAGAGAGAGACAGAAAGCATACAGAGTGCTTGTTTGGGAAGGAGGGGGAGACGTGGGGGGGGGGGGGCCTTCATTAATCCGTTTATAATAATAATAATAATAATAATAATAATAATAATAATAATAATAATAATAATAATAATACAGGATGCTATGTACGTGCCTTTCCCCAAGGCTCAAAGCGCGGCGATCTATACCAACATACACGCTCACCTGTCTCATTTACCCTCACACACACACCAAATACACATCCATCACTCAAACAGGTGGTGTAAAGGCAGGGAGATCGCTATTAGAAGACGGAAGAAAATCGAATTTTTATTTTTGAAATTTTTATATTGACTGCATCCTGTACCATTATTGAAGGGAGGGAGGAAACCGGAGTGCCCGGAGAAAACCCCCGGTGACCTCAATAGTCTCGTACCTAAGTCACATACGTTCGCCCCTTGCGGGAATCGAACCCGCGACCTTCGGCATAGGAAACCGGCGACTTATCCACTGCGCCACGAGGCCACCCCATAGAGCTAAGAGTTTGGACCAAGAACTTTACTCCAATGAAGATGGAGGAGGGTTTGGGTAATGTTTACGGGATAAAGAAGAGTACAGACTGACACCATGAAACAAGTCTATGTTGTTCTAGGTTGCCACAACCTGACCGACCCTACTTATCGATTACAAAGTCAACGACATCATCGTTACGTGTTTTTCCATGTCGCTGTCGTGGGTACGGAAGTAGACACATCCGTTCCATCATACCTGAAAGAGAATTTCACCTATATTTTTTTTAGGCAAGTTTAACCGTAATCACGTTTGTGGTACCTGTCAGTGCAAGTAATTTTACGGCCACGACGGCCGTCAACTTTCTCTATACTGCCGTTAGCGAGACCCGAATGTGAGCGCCTGTGGTGAAGAAAAACAAACGAATTGAGGAAGTCAAACGAGTAAACGGGATTTTCCGTTCGTGACGTAGAGAAGGAGTACAAGATGAGTCAGATGTGTGCGATCTTCTGGTGTGGAATTTTATCCATTGACAAAATATAGTTTTAATTTAGAGGAAAGGGAGGCGATTGGTTGATGCTTGGGAGAGAAGTTGTCTTCCTTGAATTTCTTGGTTAGACTAGCCTTGGGTGGCTCCTGCTGTGCAGAATCCTTTGGAGATGCCATTGGGTTATGCAGGAAAAGGCTACACGACATTTGTTCTCTCGGCCGACCATTCGCCTTCTGCTTTTGGTGGTGAGCGGAACTTCATTGTCGGCAGGCATTTTATGCAAGTCGGTGGCAGCGACTTTGCAGCGAAGTGTCGTGGCACTAGTAGCCGACAACCCGGCATCACCGCCTTGCAGGGCAAATATTTTTATGTCCCTCTTATGAGGGATAACATGAAAATAACGGCTCGGGTTGAGGCGTGTTCTCAAGGTGGTGGCCGAGAGACGGGAGTCAAAATACTCCGCTCGGCTACATTAGCATGCATGCTTGACAGCTATTACAAATGACAATGGATAGTCAAGACCACAGTGACTTTCAGAGTTGTGACATTGAAGAGGATTCTCGGATTTCAGAGTTGTGACATTGAAGAGGATTCTCAGTAACAGGATTCTCGGCTTTTTCCGTTGCTTTTTCGATTTCAATCACATTTGGGTATTCTCCGGAAACGTGAGCTTAGCTTGGAGTATTCAACACTGGTCCCAGTGCGATTCTAATGAAAAGGGGTAAGCGTTTAGACTACATTTTGGCTATACGCTTGAACCCATAAAAGGTGTTTCTGACGCTTCAGAACCCCCTGAACACTACTAGGGGTTAAAAACATAGATCCCTACCCCCTCTTTCCTGGAATGGTTATGGTTATGGTTACGACTGCCATAAAGGGTATTAGTGAAGCAGTTACCTAGTGGATACATCCGCCAAGCTGTAAGGTAGGGTACGTATTTACTTACGGCTTTCGCAGATTTTCTCTCCTGGGTAACTGCTTCATGAACACAATCCCATATAGCCAACGGTGAGTGTAGGATGAGTATTATTATCAACGAAAACACAGCAGAGATACTGCAGCGCCACCCGAAACAACAGAAATAGAGTCCTCTGCAAAATCCCTTCCAAAACTTGAACCTATCAAAATAACCACCAAATTATAACAGAAGTATGATGACCTGTGTTGGCTGCAAGTCTAACGTAAGAGTCACGGGGTTCCATGTTTTTTATAACGTAAAGAGTCACAGAGTTCGCTGTATGTTATAAGGTAAGAGTGATCGGGTTCGAACACGCGTCATCTAGAAAACGTGCTTGTCAGAGCGATGAATGCTCTCTCTCTCTCTCTCTCTCTCTCTCTCTCTCTCTCTCTCTCTCTCTCTCTCTCTCTCTCTCTCTCTCTCTCTCTCTCTCTCTCTCTCTCTCTCTCTCTCTCTCTCTCTCTCTCTCTCTCTCTCTCTCTCTCTCTCTCTCTCTCTCTCTCTCTCTTTCTCTCTCTCTCTTTTTTCATACAATTAGGATCTTTTTATCCCACGCCATTTTTATAATGTATCGTTATTAAAACTATTTAGGGACTAGGATCCGTCAGTCTACTGCTACTGCTTTGAAATACAAAACTAATTTTTCGTTTCCGTCTTTCTTAATAACAGCGATCTTCCTGCCTTGGCACCATAGGGTTGAGTGACGAATGTGTGTTTGTTGTGTATTAGAATGTAACAGGTGAGCGTGTGTTGGTTACAGATCTCCGCGCTTTGAGTCTGATTTGGGGATACGACTCGCCTATCATCCATGATTATTATTATTATGGTATTAATTTTACATTTAGTCAACCCCTGACAGTAGTATCTAGCTATTAGCTTGTAGCCCTGGTTCAACTACATGTAATAAACACCAGTTTTTAGTACTTGTTTGACCTCTATACAGCGAACATAAATCGTTTTCACGTACATCAAGTACAATGGTAAGGCGTTATGTTGTCTACCGGTATTGATGATTCACCGTGTTCGTACGAACCACACGTTCAGTCCGCTATATTGCTTTAGCATTCACTGCATTGCTAAACTCTTCCACGAAGGTAAGAGATTGTGAATTGTTTAGGGCACATACTACTATTTTCAAGAAAAAAAAAATGATGATGATGATGATGATGATGATGATGATGATGATGATGATGATGATGATGATGATGATGATGATGATGATGATGATGATGATGATGATGATGATGATGATGATGATGATGATGATGATGATGATGATGATGATGATGATGATGATGATGATGATGATGATGATGATGATGATGATGATGATGATGATGATGATGATGATGATGATGATGATGATGATGATGATGATGATGATGATGATGATGATGATGATGATGATGATGATGATGATGATGATGATGATGATGATGATGATGATGATGATGATGATGATGATGATGATGATGATGATGATGATGATGATGATGATGATGATGATGATGATGATGATGATGATGATGATGATGATGATGATGATGATGATGATGATGATGATGATGATGATGATGATGATGATGATGATGATGATGATGATGATGATGATGATGATGATGATGATGATGATGATGATGATGATGATGATGATGATGATGATGATGATGATGATGCGCACAGCTGTGAGTGACGCAATAGTGGAGCTTCGAGGGGTTTAACTAAAAGGTCTAACCAAACTTACTTGCTTACTTGGTCACCCTCATACGAACCGAAAGAGAGAGAGAGAGAGAGAGAGAGAGAGAGAGAGAGAGAGAGAGGGAGGGAGGGAGGGTGGGTGGGGGAAAATATCGCACAGCCATCATCATATCATTTCATTTTATCCGGTGTAATCTCCGTACCTAGATATCTCGTTAGAACAGACGAAGGCAAAACAGAGAGAGATGTCCGTCGCCCTCGAAAAGCGGGTCCAGAAAAATTGTAAATCCTTAAATAAACGTTTGTTTTTGTTGGGTTTTTTTCACGCCGACAACCGGAAAGTTTACAGAGGGAGTCACATCCTATGCCTGTATTTTAACTAGAGAGGAATTCATGAACTTTCATTGATGAACTCGACAAAAAGTTTATTTTTGCTTAACCCCTCCTCTGAATCCACTGTTGGGTTTTATATATGTACATTTTCTTGAAAGAATAGAGAATGCTATTATTGGACTATAAATTAATCTTTTTTTTTTATTGCTTAGCCGCTGTGTCCAGCGTATGATTCTAATGTTAGGTTTATACTGCGTTTACTACAAAGAATAGATTTTCTATATTAACACACTCCCAAGGAATATTGTTTTCTTGTTTAGTTCTTGTATCAACGTATCGATTCTATTTTTAGCTTTATAGCTAACGTCCTGTAAGAATGTCAGTGTATCGCCAAAACACTAAGTATTTTGGACCATCAAAAGAAAATGAAGGGCTTGTTCCGGCCCATAGGTCGCCAGATATTTAGTAAATGTAGAGCATAATGTTTTAATAACCAACCCATTCTGGTCCCATTTCCATGTATTTTGTCACAGTTACTATCATTGTATTAATACTGTGTTACATGTTCGCATAATAAATTCTTGTATTATTATTATTTATTTATTAATTTATTTATTTTATCATTTTTATATAGCGCTTTTCCAGCTCGAGAGCGACTCAAGGCGCTGACCAATATAGGATCTAACTCAAGCGCCCCATGCGCCCGCTTTTTTAAGGTGGTGGTGGTAGTAGTAGTAGCAGGAGCAGTAGCAGCAGCAGCAGCAGTAGTAGTAGTAGTAGTAGTAGTAGTAGTAGTAGTAGTAGTAGTATGACACATCATGGTGTCTATATATGACTATTGAAAGGAAAGTTAAAAGAAGTTCTAAGGAAATAAAAAGCATTCTTTTTTAAGACGCCTAATGTTCACATCACGACTGCCAGTTTACCGTTCCTTAGACACTAGTCTTGGCCTCGAATGCATACAGTAACATTTGCTATTATTATACAGCAGTCTGTTGTGGAGTTCACACTACCTACACTCACGAAGTCCCTTATTCCCAGGAGGATACCGTCTATAATAAGGATTGTGTCATTTAACTCCAGTCTAACAAGACCAGTGTTTTACACAACTTTTTCCCCCATACACTGAGGTAACCTAATTTTAAACTGAGCAGCAGGTATCCCACAGTTACCGTCTGTCATCTAGATGTATGCAAACCGGCCCTGTGACATCCTCTTTTCTTTCTTCTTCTTTTTTTTTAACTGCACTATTGCTTTTATCTTTTAACAGTTTCCGCCTTGCTTCTTTTTAATTAGTTAAGGTATTATGATAGGTAAAGATGGCAAGGAGTGCTGCTTCTTTGCATTATGTGCATGCCATGCCACAAACTAGTTTTGGAATATATGTCACGTTCACACATTCACAGACAGACGGAAATATACATTTTTCACAAGTTTTTTGGGGGGGACCTAAGTAGAACTTTATTTAGGGAGAATGACGACCACACACACACACACACACACAAACACACACCCACACACACACACGCACACACACACACATACGCACACACAGCCGCGCATACACACACAGATGAAGGGACAAATCAAAAGCCTGTGTACAGCGACGATTTAATTACGGTTTTAAGAGCTTCGTAGCAAGGGTGTATCTCCGATTAAAAAATTGACAGAGATTTAGACAGACACAAACGCACGGAGGCATGTATATTCCCCATTTCATCGCCCTATATACTCCACACATATGTACAGATTTGATAAAATGATCCCCCCCCCAGCCGCCCGCACTCCCCACTCCCACACACACAACAACAACAAACAGCTGTTACAGCGCGTGCAAGTAGTCTAGTATAGTTTCAGGTCACCAATGTACACGGTGTATTGCATTCTGTCACCTAATTAAATAGTTTTGATAGTGGGAAGGTTTCGTTGTTCAAAGGACACGGATACCACTACCAGTACGGGCTATCTGATAGCCGAATCGTGTGTTGTCTTGAGGCCCCTTGTCTAGTTCGTTACCAAACGAAATTTCCTTAATGTTATGAAATTTCTTCACACAAATGAACCTAATACAGTAATGGTCAGATACTTCTATAATGGTTATTGCGAATGTCTGCGACAGATATAGTTATGTATACAGAAGTGTTGTTTGCTGCAGTATGCTGTTTAGTATTATTATTTTGCGGGGGACAAGGTGACAGAGACGGTTGAAGTTTTTAAGAGTCTTAGAAACTGTGAATATTTTCTGTCGTTTTGGCCAGTCCTTTAGTGGCGAGCTGAATATGTAATACCACATCCAGACAATCGGTTGCTTTTTCTCTCTTCCATGGTTTGAAGGCACTGTACACCTTGTGTTTGATACTGTTACGACTGAGACGCACACTATGGTTACGAATATTGTGTTTAGGCACAAAGCGGGCGGTGATAGCGTTTATTAGCCTTTTATTTGGTTTTGTATGGGTGCTGGAAAAGCTTTTGCTTTTGTTTACTTTGGTTGATATCGTTGTAGCAGTATTGAGAACGTTCTAGAATGGCTTGTTTATTATTGATCGAAGTTTAGAGACAGATCTAGCGATGGCTAATCAAGTCTTGTAAGCCATAAAGCGTCTTTTATCTTCTTCTTTTTTTTTGGGGGGGGGGAGAGGGTGGGGGTGGAGGGGGTGGGTAGGTGGGGGGGCTTGTCTGTGAGTGTGTCGGGGTCAAAGTAATTGCTGCCACCTGAATCTAGTTGCTACTTTTCTGGAGTTATTTCTTTTCATCGAACAGCAGCAACAGTGTGGGAGTACTTATCAGTGCAATTTGACAGTCCTACTTCTTCCTTGCTGATAGCACACGTTAAAACAGTTCTGTAACTATCACTTACTTTTAATCTAGACTATTCCGCGCTGGGAATCAAGAAAATGTTTCATTTGTACGAGGTGCGTGTTATTGATAAATCATTTGGAGAAAAAAAATTAATTCTGTTTTATTTAATTTATCTGAGGAGACAAAAAGTGTAGATGGTAGTTCTCTGTCAGTGGTTTTCGATGTTGTAAGATTTGATTCACAGATGTGAAGAAATTGTTTGTTTTCAAGAACTCAGTTTTATGGTCGCTGTATTCTTTTTTTTTATAGATGTCAGAACCAGACCGAAACATCACCATAAACGTGTTAACTCTGGAAGTCGTGTCATAAAATGCATTTCTGGAAGCACGCGTGGGCTCGAACTCAGCTTACGTCACATAGCAAACTGAACATGTTTTCGTCACTATTAGTCATTTAATGAGGATAATATGTGTGTGACGTCATGGATACCTCAACGGTTCCCTCAGCTGGATAACTTTGTCATCGATCCAAGAAACTTGACAAATTTAAACTAAAAATGTGATTTTTGACGAACCTCTGACGTGTCCCGTGTTGGATACCTAGTTGGAGTCATTTGCTGACGTCATTCGTTTGGATGACGTAGTGCTATCTTGCGTGGGGGCAGACACGTCACCACGCCCTGATTAGTGCAGTAGAATGATGAAATGGTCCCTCAACCAGCCATGCAAACACAAGTCCAAGAAAGTAAGTCTGAATTAATTTACGTCTTCTTCTCCTTCTCTTCCTTCCTCTCTTTCTCTTTACGTTGCAGTATCGTTGGCATGCCTAAATTAAATTATTACAGCGGTTGGACAAGTATATTAATTAAGTACGTTCATCCAGTGATCATTGTTAATTGTGTGGTTTTGGATTTTATCTGTATGACTTGTTGATGTTGAATTGATTTCATGTTTATGAAATTCAGCCCATTCTCTTTCTTTTGTTTCTTCCTTCTTTCTTTATTTCCTGCTTGTTCCATCGCTTTCGTCCCTTTCTTTCGCTCCGTTATTAATGTATCTTTTTCTTTCTTACTGTTTTTTCCTGTCTTCTTTCTTTTGTTCATTTCTTTTCTTTTTTTCTTTTATTTATTTCTTTCTGTCTTGTTTTTCTGTTCTTTGTTGTTGTTTTTTTCTCATGCTTCCTTTCTTTCTTTTGTTCGTTCATTTCTTCTTTTTTTTAAACTCTTTTTTTTTCTTTTGTCCCTTTCCATTCTTACTGTTGTCACTTTATTTACTTCCCCTTTTCGGTTTTTTTAAATTCCTCTGTCGTTTATTTTGTTAAGGATTTTTTGTTTTGTTTTTGTTTTTGGGTGGTTCGTTTCATTTCTTTCTTCTTTTTTGTTGTTGCTGTTGTTGGCTTGCTTGTTTTTTTCTTTTGCTTCTTCTTTCGTTGTTTCTGTTTCTATTTCTTTTCTTTCCTTATTTTATTTTTTTTCTTTGTTTATTTTTTAATTTTTTTTTCTTATCTATCTTTCTTCAATCTTTTTTTCATTCTTGTCAGTTTAAACATTGACCTTATTTCTTACTTGTGCAATGTGTGATTATCCACAGTGATAGCCGTCGATGTAAGATGTATCTGTGACTGCACCTGGTTTAATTGACTTAGCTTCTAACTGTTGTGTTACTTTGCGTTTTGGCTGTCCATTTTGTTCTTTCTTTCTTTTCTTTCTTTCTTTCTTTCTTTCTTTCTTTCTTTCTTTCTTTCTTTCTTTCTTTTCGTCCTTTTTTAATTTCTTTTCCGTTTTCCTTCCTTCCATTTTTGTTTTTCTTCCTTCCCTGCTTTGGTTCTGCTTTTGTTCCCTTCTTCCTTTCCGCTTTTTTAAAAGTTTCTTTCGTTCATCTCTTCTTTCCCTTAACGAATAAGTGTAGGTGCACACTTTCAGTTTGTTTCGAAGACGATGTAAAGAAGTGTGCTGTTTGAACAGGCATGGTAAAGAATTCTTGCTAGTTGGCGTCGTTTTTATTGTTCATTATCTGCAGCATGTAGCAGTATCGTTGCTGTCATTATCGTTATCTTCTTCTTCTTCTTCTTCTTCTTCTTCTTCTTCTTCTTCTTTTTCTTCTACTCCTCCTCCTCCTGCTTCTCCTCTTCCTTCTCCTTCTTCTATAATGATTATCAAGATCGTCGTGATGATCATGATCTTCTTCTTCTTCTTCTTTTTCTTCATCTTCTTCTTCTTCTTCTTCTTCTTCTTCTTCTTCTTCTTCTTCTTCTTCTTCTTCTTCTTCTTCTTCTTCTTCTTCTTCTTTTTCTTCTTCTTCTTCTTGTTGTTTGTTTGTAGATTATAGTCACACGACACTTTCGCATATAGGTGACTACTGGACCGATTTATACTGACACCAGCGGGCCAGTTGTTGGTAAAGGGGAAAATAATATGATCACACGTTGACCAATCCGGGATTCGAACCAGCGACCTTTCGGTTACTAGCAAGACGCTCTTACCAACTGAGCTACCCGGCCCCTCCTTCTTCTTCTTCTGCAGCGCCACTCAGGATAAAGGAGAGTTTGACCAATCAACCTCTCTTAATTTGAACATACGCCTAAAACTACCTGCTGGCCACCGACATTGCACCGAGGTGGCGATTGGTTGGGGAAGACACCATATTGATAGAAACAATAAAATAGCCAGAGACCATCATAATCGCGACCACTTAGCCAGAATAGAGTATTATATTGAGTAGTTACGATAGGACCTCAGTATAACACTCAGATTGTGGGAACGTTATACTCTATGACTATAGTATAATTGACTTTTGACTCATAACACACCAGTTCTGCGCTCCACCGTCTGGGTTCAGCTGGTCTGCCATAGATTGCGGTTTTGCAAGATGCTTGGCTGTATACTGGTGCAGCGGCGTGCGGCAGTGTTGGCTATAGGTCATGTGTCAGGTACAGTGATCCACGTACAGCAACGACAAACACCAGGTAACAACCGCCACTACCTGCTCAACACCTGTGCTCAGACCCTCAGTCGCTGTCACAGCTCAGGTTAGATTAAAGGAACGGAAGAAAATAAAAGTTAAAATGTAAGAGTGGAGAACTGTGAACGATATCTTCAATTTTTCACTACAGCTGCTCTGCCCCTCCACCCCCCACCCCCACCCACCCCCACCCCCCAAAAAAAAAACATTATTAAAAGTTGGGGTCTATTGGATGACATTTAAACACCAGTTGTCCAACGTATACACTATTTTTAAAGTTAAAAAAAAGTTTCAGATGCCCGTGTAAATTGACAAAACCAGGCATATTGCTATAGACCCTATTTAATGACAGGGGAAATTAAATTGCTGTAGATCAGGTAGATACGAAAGGGAAAATAAGCTAAAATGTGTAGCTTTAAACTTATGTTTGTTGTTTGGAGGTTCTCACGAAGTTACGTTGCAGTAAAAATTATTTTACACTTAATTATGTTATGTTGGTTCCATTTAGGGTGCTATTGCTTTCCACTGACTGTTTTTGGTCTGTAAAATTTTTTCGCCCGTCATATGTTTTCTGAGGGCTTTACCATCGAAAAAGACATGCTCAAGGCGCTAGTCGGAAACAGGATCTCACTCTAGCTGCACAAGGCGTCATCGTGCTGCTTGATGCGTGCTGTCTAGCGCCTTAGACAATTGAACGATCCTGAACGATCGAGAGAGAATAGCATTTAGTCTTGACTTGACTTGACTTGAGTAGATTAACGTCCCCGGTTTCGTTTCGTTTCGTTGAGTAGATTACCGTCCCCGGACACAGAAGCGTATAGGGGACGACCCCGGTGCTTGCTGGATGTGTAATGTAGCTGGGCACTTCCCTGTCTAGGACATGATCGTCAGGATTTTCAGTCGGTGCGAGGAGTGCATGTGTGTACAGTCTAGACCTCGGTCTAAACTCTAAACTGGGTTCAAGGGGTTGCCTCGAATGAATGAATGAACATTGAGGTTTAACGTCCACACCCACCATTGGCGATATGGCAGACGGGGATAACCATCCTAGGAAAGAAGGGATAGGGACCTAAATCAACACTGAACCGCCAGAGCAATCAACCTGCTAAGATGGACAGTGAAAATGGTCAATTTCATCTTGCCAACCACGGGATTCGAACCTGGGTCATGCCAGGCGAACGCTCTACCACTGAGCTACGGGGAGAAGGACTTGAATCGGAGATTTGCTGACTGATACCTTTGTACTGGCAGATCACATTTACTTTTGTCACGGTGTAGATGTTATTGACATTTAACAGTGTGCGGATCGTATTGACATCTCACACCGTCTTTCTGGCCCATGAAGGTGTAGAAAAGGGGAAAGTATCATGTAAACGAACCCGCTCACCTTGCCGTAATGCTACTATCAGCCACTGCCGAGATCTGATTCATGAGGCAATGCTTCCTGCCCCAGACAGTAGCAGCTGTCCCAGTTCGGAACGCTGTGTAAATGATAGTATTGTCTCAGTGTACCCCAAGACTTCCTGTTGTCTCAGTCTATTAATCTGGATACAAAGTGGCGTGTATCTTTGTGAAGAAACTGGCTGATGTCTCCGCCTGAACCAAGCGTAGCTTAGGCCTGATAGACTTCTGACACACCATGTAAGCTCCCCGCTCTCTTCACCTTGCGGCAAGCTATTTGATCACTCACGCTGATGCTAACACCGTCGTGTCCGTTCATCTGTATCTTGCCTTGTTTGCAGAACTTGCTGGTCCCTGTAACTCTTTATCTGACGTGCTGAATTTTATCTGTGGATGCAAACTTATGGTGCTGTATTGCGTTCTGTCTAAATATCTTGTCTTTAAATGATCTTTAGTCAAAGACTTTCAATTCGCCTATGCTTAAGGGTACACCTTAAAGTACCAATGATTTACCTGGGTTTATCGGTACGCAGTGCACAATTATGTTGTAATACAACGGGTTGTCCTGTTGTCTTGTCGGTTAAGATCGGAAAAGACTGTCTTTGATGTTACTGCGACTTTTAAATTGTCCATTCACTTCCTTAGCCTTAAATTAACCATTGCTTAAGGGTACTACTTGAATTGCCCGTATCTCTACAATGTATTTGTGGCTTGTTTCGTTTATTTGTGGACAATTATGTCGTAATACAACTTGTTGTCCAGTTGTCTTGAATGCATTTAATCTTTGACCATGTCTTTAAAATTGCCGTGTTTACCTCCTACCATTAAATTAATCCCGTGGCTAAAGATACAATTTGAATTGCCTCAATCTTTACATAATAATCTACTCTTGTCTTCTTTAAATTGGTCCTGAATCGGCTCTTTGCAGTCCACTGGACCCTATAAACAATGACTAACTGACTAACAAACTCTCTAAATTGTCTTTCCATTTCGTTGGTAGTTGACCCTTTTGTCCAGCTATCATGTATTGTCTGTAGATGTTGATGTGCACGTAAGTCTTTGCCTTAACTACTAATGCAGTGCACCTCATTCTTTGTCCTAATTACTAATACACATCAATCGATATTATATAATTATATCGCTTTTACTTTTTTGTGTAAAAATTACGCCAATACAAAACTTTTTGTAGGTCCGGTATTTTCTTTTCTTTTTTTTTCCCACCCATGCTTTTGTTCTTTGGAAGTACTCATATCATACTTGATGGTATTGGAATGTCTGTAAATAACTATTCAAACTAGACGCACCAGAGTTTGGATTAAAATATTCAGACGTACGCCGCCGCTTATTAAGTTTCATCTTGGTGATGACCCTTGAGGACCCGTCTATAGTATAAGACTATTCGTAAACTAGCAGCATAGAGCGCAGCTCACAGATGAAAGAAACACTTAATGGTCGCAGCCGGTACACAATCACTACTAGTGTTATTGATTTTACTCAATGTCATATTACACATAGACTAAGGACAGGTAGACTTTAAAATAATTTATGTCTAAGATTACAGATAAAGTTACATTAAATACATTAGTGAATTCAATAATTAAAAACAATTTCAGGCGAGACTTTGAAATAAACTGTGTCTAATGCCACAGATAAGAACAGGCGTTCAATAAAATAATTAAAAACAAATAAATAAATAGATAAATAATATTGAAATAATATTCAGGCGACTTTGATTTATACAGTGCACAGGGTTTCATGTTTCGTTGAAACTAAGTGTACTCAAGCTTTATGGGCTAAGCGCACTGCACAGTAGCACTCAATCGATTCGGACAAAAACACCGCACATTCACCGGCCACGACTTTGGTGTGTTGAGGTCCCCGGGACAATCAGCGTTTTTCCTTTTTTTTTATTGCTTCCTCTGGCTGTTGCTAGCTTCGGAAGTTGTCGTCGAAATCATTAATTCCTTAATTGCTGGAAGGTACATTGTAAGTGGTTAATAGCAAAAGCATGTTAAACATTTTTTCATCGATTTTTTTTTTCAAAAGGGAGAAAGGACATAAGGAGAAAATGGAAAAAGTACCTCAATGCTTGGGTCGAGATGACATACTGCGTAACTGGTCGTTAAACATAGCAGACAATTTGAAGATACCACTTGAAAGCAAGTGTGCATGGCAGCTTATTATATCTAATTCTAGGATAAAACTTCATCTGGTTCGTATTTTTTTTACGGTGTTCTTGATTCCTGACATGGGATTAATTTTCAACATTGAGTGCAGTGTCTGCGTGCAATTTTCTAGGTTATATCTATGCTGTAAGAGAGGGTTAAAAGCTCAACTGATAATTATTTTAATCTTAACGCGGGTTTTGCAGCAGTGTCTTGAATAACGTTTTTGTGTGTGAGATATGTGGGCTATATGATGATGATGATAATGATGATGACTTTTTTTTATATAGCTCTTTACCAACTCAAGAGCTGCTCAAGGCGCTGGCCGATACAGGATCTAACTCAAACCGCCCGAGACGCCCACCCGCAGCCTTTGGGCGCATGGTCTGACGCTCGGACAACTGAGCTAACAATCCTGGGCAGCCAGGGATGGGGGAGAAGGACCAAGTGCATGCTGGGTGTGTTCTTGTTACCGGCACTCACCCGTCTAGGACATGAGCGTCAGGATCTTTAAAGTCCGTTATTATGGAATGTATGCGACACACAGACTAGACCTCGGTTTATACTCTCATCCGAAGGAGTAGGAAACGGGAGTAAAGTGTCTTTCCCAGGGACACAACACAATGGCCCGGCCAGGGCTCGAACCCGGAACCTTCAGATCCCCAAGCCAAAGCACTACCATTAGACCACCGTGCCTCCTCATATATATAATACATAATATATATATAAATCGATTTACTATTTTTTATATTATTATTATCATCATCATCATTAGTAGTAGTAGCAGTATCAGTATTAGTACTGTCTACGGCTTCATGCAACTTCTATATCGAGGTTATATTCTCCAGCAAGAGGGTAAAGTCTAAACCTGATCTGTAATATAGGCTTACTATGGCAGTGATGGATGCAGACCTGGATGTCGCAGTAATTACGAGACACTCATACAGCATTTGTTTTCAAGGTCGAGATTATGTTTTATATTCTAACATGCCCGTTAAATCTTCAACTAAAAAAATAAGACATTGGTTTACCCAGTGCTCTTGATCTCTGATAGGCGCTCAAGTGTAGTCGCTGGTCAACGAGATTAATCTGTCATATTCAAATTAGTGTTTGCTGAAATCAATATTAAACCCACTTCGCCTGAAACATAATAATAATAATAATAATAATAATAATTATAATAATAATAATAATAATAATAATAATAATAATAATAATAATAATAATAATAACAATAATAATAATAATAATAATAATAATAATAATAATAATAATAATAATAATAATAATAAAGTATGATTATGATAATAAATGACGATTATGATAATACTAGATGATGATGATGATGATGATGATGATGATGATGATGATGATGATGATGATGATGATGATGATGATGATGATGATGATGATGATGATGATGATGATGATACCGGATGCTGAACACATAACAGCATAGTTGTGCACCGTCCTGTCCTGATGAACCCATACTGTCAGGATATTATTGGGGGGGGGGGGGAGGCATTTTCAGTTATTGATGGCTAAAGCCTGGTTTTACAGTAATTTCCGAATGTGCAGATCTCCCTCCCTAGAGGTAGATCAAGATACAGCACATGCCTCGAGGAATGAAATCAGGTTTTACTTCATTAGAGCTCAAGTAATTAACCATTACTCCAATGTGTACATGCCACGCTTTTAGTCTTGACACAAGTGAATATTGATTTAAACTAATGGCAGATAACCCAAAATACTGCAAGGAAATGTGGGTTTAAAGCTTCAGAAAGTGTGTGTCTGTGTGAATTTGTGAGCGTCGATTAGTATAACCATTAAGAGTAATGTGTGCTTACCAATCTACAAATGTAGGTACCAATCCAGCTATAATAAGCTGATCGCAGATTACCCCGAGGAAAAGGAAGGTTTTACAACTTCAAAAGAGTTTGATTAACAACAGCCATTACTGTAATGATTCATGTAACAAAGCTCCGAATATGAAATAATACACCTCATTCCTTCTTCCTCCCCTCCACACACGTCCTTTCTCTCACACACATACATACACAGTCATACACACGAAAACACACGCATACGCACTCACACACACACACAACACGTCCCCAACCCCTTTTCCCTTTAAAAAAAATGGCGGTGGAATTCAGGCTGCGTTTTGTTTCTTTGTTTATTTTGTTGCTGTTGTAAGCATATTTCCACAAGTACAATTCTTAAGGCTGATCTACACGAATCATCGCTTTTTTAGCCAGGATCAGGAGTGTGCAGCTACGTCACCTTTGAGCCGTGTACAGCTGTCCGCAAAGAGATGACCATTCTGTTTCCTCTCCACACACAATTTTGAGGACGTTGAACGTGTCATTCAGGACTTCCTCGTTTATGATTTCATAAACATTGAAAGTCTTCTGTTTCCCAGATCGTAGATTTGGAGATTCAACCATTGCCAACAACCCCCGAGGACTGAAATGGAAAGGAATGACTAGGAATGTAATTTTAGGACTGGAATCATCAAGTTCGAATAGTTACATTTTAAACCTTTGAAACCCAACTAAACACCTGGGAGATTTTAAGTACTAACGCAAAAACCAAAAACAAACATTATCATGAATTTAGAAGAAAAACAAAGACACCGATGGGAGAGAGAAAAAAAAGAAGTAACGCTCCACGAGCCTGGGTGTATGAGCCCGCAATGCAACATGAGTCACTGTACTCAGTCACTCTAACTCAGTCGCTTCCTCAAGACTGAAATTTGATCCTCGCATTGCAATGACAGGGTTAACAGCAAAGCAAGAGAGGGTTAATACTTGAAAACCGCCTTACAAATAAAGGGTCCCGAGATATCTGTATAATTAAACGTGTCTGCGATCTTAGGGTTAAGTGTAGTTCATCAGATGAAAACTTCTTCGTGGGTTTGGGGAAGGGGGGAGAGGGTGTAAAACAGAGGGAGAAAGAGATAGGAGTACGCGCGGGTAGAGAGGAAAAAAGGGAACATAAATAGTATCAACTAGACTGTCTGTAATGACTCTTTTGACTGTGTTCCATCCATTTGACGCGAGAGGTACTTCGAGAGGAACAGCCCAAGTGTCGCCTCACCGGCAAACTAACGTCCACGATCGATCATTATCTCTGTTTTCGGCAGCCCCGAGAGGCACTTCGAATGGAACAAAAGATTGTTTTTGAGTGGTATTCCCCCTCCCCGCCGGCAAACTAGTTTTTTCCAACCTAGTTCCAGTCATTCGCCCAAAAAGGCAATCACCGAAGTCGAACGAAGCTCTCCGATGTGTTACGAAATGATGCTTGCATGACTACGACTAGTTGACATTAAAAATGATCGCTGTTGCTTCTAATTCTGTTCGATTTACACAGATTAGCATTTCGCAACGGTATACTTTGTTAATATGAACATAATTATTATCGACCATATTTAATAGTTGCGTTCCTTGATTTGCATTTTGTTAGTTCTCAGCAGTAGGTTAATAACAGCATTCCCCATTTCCTGCCTAGAACCAAGTAGACACTGTTATACAGTATACATAGGCTTAATCTACATTATATGTCAGTCTCCGCGCAGCGAAGAAGCTCACTAGCTGAATATAATTATTAGACCTGTATTGTTTGTTTTATACGTAAATAAATGTATAAACTATATCTATCTAATTAATAATATTTAGGCCTATACTTTATAATATTCGAATCTTTAAATTTCCGGAGAAGGACGAGTAGGCTAAGTGATTTTTTTTTTATACCTCGAGATCAGAGTTAAATTAATAGTTAGTTATTCATTGCTTACAGGGTCCAGCGGACTGCAAAGAGCCGAATCAGGACCACAAAATCAAGACCACAACTTCGCTAGTAGTAGTAGTAGTAGTAGTAGTAGTAGTAGTAGTAGTAGTAGTAGTAGTAGTATAGTTATTTAGTTAAATCTTTTATTTATTTGTTTTGTTTGTTTGTTATTATTATTGTTATTATTATTATTATTATTATTATTATTATTATTATTATTATTATTATTATTATTACTATTATTATTATTATTCTTTAATTTATTTTTGTTTGTTTGTGTTATTAATATTATTATTATTATTATTATTATTATTATTATTATTATTATTATTATTATTATTATTATTATTATCATTCCTACTTAAAAAATAAAATAGTGTGCTGCTGTGCGTGCTTAATGGTGTAAATATGGTCAGTGACGTTTTGTTTGTTTTTGCTGAAATTGGGCGTAACCCGAAATATTTAGATGGTGTTACTGGTTATTTGTTCTTATAGATTTACCAAAGTTTACAGATGATTTATGGAAATTTCCGCCTGCCACGCAACATTTTTTTTAATAGGTGTTTCTCATTAAAATACATATCATTGAAATACATATAACAGATTTACTGTATCAGGTAAAAAAGAATAATATTAGTTAAATAAATAATTGCTTTGGTGCTTGCAATAAAAATGTCACTGTTTTTTGAGACCATTATAAACTTGCTTTGCCTTGTTGTGCTGAAGGGACATCAACGTATCCATAGCGCTTTGAAGTTTTGTCATGGTTTTATTGTTGATATAGATGTGAAATCGATGTATGTGTGCATTATGTGTTATGTATTACGTTTACTCTTTATTACTAATTGTGTCAGTATTTATCATCATAAAATTATAAAAATAATAACTGCTTCAAAATGCGAATCTCGACTTGACTTACAGCTTGAAGCTGTGCAGATCGAAACAGAATTAGATCTAGAAGCAACAGCGGCTATTTTTTATGCACGGATGTTTCACCACAGGCTCTGAAGTCTTTTCTTTTGTCTTACTCTTTGTAAACTCGTGGGCCTCATACATACGTACGTAGTATAGAATGTAATTGAGGCCTACGAAAGACGAGACTTCCCAGCCTGTGGTTTCACGTAGTCCTGCCAGCATTCGTTCGTAAAACATCGGATAGCTTCGCTCGACTCGGATAGCTTCGTTCGACTTCGGTAATTGCCTTTTTCGGGGAATGACTGGAACTAGGTTGGAAAAAACAAGTTTGCTCCCCGCCGACATGTCTCTGACGCGGCCGGTTACCGAACGTTGCTATTGCTTACACTGCAATTACAGTCCAAAAGAACCGAGTATGTATTTTATAGCGCTTAACTCAATGCTAAGAGTTCGAGCTCGGGGCTCTAGTATTGTGAGCAACGTGTATTCTGTTTGACCGGCAGATCGTAGGCTGAAATCTGAATCATTAATAACTTTATTAAGCCTAAGCACGCACTATTTGGGTTGCAATTTCCGTTTTCGCAATGGACGCACTTTTGTCATTTTTCATTTTTTACGACCGACAGATGCAATCTTTCTTCCTATTCCGATCTGTATTTTGTAATCCTCACTCTTTTCTCGTTCCGTTTCCATTCTGCATTTATAATCCGTTCGATCTTGGTTGACCCTGTCAACTTCCTGGAGTTGTCCATTCATTCATGGTGAGTCCTTTTTTTTTTCAAATGCGGGGCATTCGCTTAGTGCATAGATTTTGCAATTTCAGAGTGTGCCTAAAAAAACACACTTAAAACACCGTAACCTAGATGAATGAGAAATGGGGATGTTGCTCGAAAGGCGGTTGGTATACTGGGTATAATTTAAAAGCTGGTCCTGTGATAAAGGCGGTTTCTCTCTCTCTCTCTCTCTCTCTCTCTCTCTCTCTCTCTCTCTCTCTCTCTCTCCAGTGACCGTAAGGTTACGGCGGGTGGGGAGAGATGGGGGTGGGGAGGAAGAAGAATGTACCTTTTATGGTTTTAGAAATTATTACAGAAAATGAAAATGCTGAATATGAAGGGTCGTCTGTGCCGGTAGTAAGCCTATATTGATTTATAAGAGAGAGAGAGAGAGAGAAAGAGAGAGAGAGAGAGTGTGTGTGTGTTTGTTTGTGTGTGTGTGTGTGTGTGCGCGCAATGGGGATATTAAGAATAAATAGATCAATCAAACAATCAAAATAATAAAACCATATATTTTGTATCCCATTATGAATATAGTTGTTCATAAAAACGGATACATACATTCACAGTACTATGCAGATCCAAACGCAATATTTTTTTTTTTTTTTGGGCGGTTGGGTGGGAGATTATTGACACTTCATTGTCCCTTTTTCCAAAGGGAAATTCTGGGTCGCCTAACCTGGGGAAGGCGTAGTCGCAGGCTGTGGCGCGCCCCAGCCCAACTTACCTAATATTAGTGTGTGTTATACGGTATTTATCAATAGTCGATTCAGCCCCGATGCTTGACTCTTAATATGTGCGACTCGAATTCGTTTATCCACGCAGCCTGTTCACTCAGCAAAAAGGCAGGAGTCGTCGTATAAAGTTTTCCAATCTTATTCAACAAACATCAACAACTGCATACACGATCGCTTTCCTAAAATCTTTACAAACATAATTCTACAAGCAGATAGTGCGTTACTTATATAGCCTCTCTGCAATCGAGAAAAAATTCGAACAATCCAGCATGACGCAATAACACCCAATCAAAAAAAAAATCCTCAACGGAAATACGCACTGCCCTTACGTCACATAATGTTTACGAATCTACATGATTCGACCAGCTGTTACCCGTAAGGTCTAGAAGCTTCGATTGATAATAAACAAGTAATCCCAGAAAATTCTCAACAATATGGATCGACGAAAATTATCAACGTTATACAAAGCTTCATCTAGCAACAGCGCATAATTAAGTCAAAACCAAAATGATCGGATATATCGTGTGCGTCTCAATCGTAACAGTGTGTGTGTATATCAGTACAACTTATGTTAATCTGATGAATAAAATTTGATACAACAACAAGTGTGTGTGTTTTTGATTTTTTGATATTTTGTTGGGGGGAGCAAACCGAATACCAGGAGAAAACTCCCGAGACGTTGCCCGAGTCAAAAGTAAATAATAATCGGAGAAACATACCGTCCAGAGGCGGGATCGCCCCCAGACCTGTCAGTCACCATTGGTTTCTAGCCTGTGGACAAGACCCTTCTTAGACCACGCGGCCACAACGCTCCCTTAATTACTTCATTTATCAATTATTTGCATTCACGCGTTTGCCAAACCCACGCTCACGTATTGACTTGTATACACACGACTTCCAAACGCAATAAAATTGCCCCCTGGCTAATGATCGTTGTTGTCTCTTGTTTGGAAACATTTGTAAATGAGCCGTGCAGTCTTCCTCATCATTCTTTCATCCATGCATTCCATCAAAATGTCTTTACTGATTACAAACATTCACCTCTTTAATTAATGTGTTTGAACGAAATCTGTTAATACTATGACAAACATACAAAATGTGCAGCTGAGAGAGAGAGAGAGAGAGAGAGAGAGAGAGAGAGAGAGAGAGAGAGAGAGAGATAGAGAGAGAGAGAGAGAGCATAATGCAAATAATGTTGTGGATATTTAAACCGGAAGAGGTATGTGACACACTATTGATCTGCATAAGTGTCTACATTTTCCTGCCGACCAGTTTACCTCTATGCATACCCTTCTGTTTGTCTGTCTGCATATTTGCCTCTGTGTATCCGACAGCAGTCAAAACTCCCTTGTTATGATCAACATCGTGGTTTTTCGTTTTCTTTTTGTCCTGCCCCAACACTGTAGCTCGGTGGTAGCGCATTCGCACACGTCGATAATAAAGGTTCCAATCTCGTGGAAAGAAATTAAAAGTGGCCATATTTTACTGTCCCTCTTAGCAGTATGATTGTTCTGTTAGTTCAGTGGTAAGTTAGGTCCCTAAACCCTCTTTCCGGGGATGGCTATCCCCGTCTGCCATTCTGCTATACCTCCCAATGGTGTGTGTATATAGAAAATAAACTTTATTTTTGTGGTCGTTGGTGGTGGTGGTGATCAGTCGGTCTGAAAAAAAAAGAATGCTTATCTGCCCCTCTAAGCACTAACCTTCCTGGTAAACCTGAAAACGTACATAGTTGTTGTTGTTGTTGTCTGTTGTCTATCTGTACGTTCAAGCATTAGCCTTCTTCTTACACCTGTAATCTCCGATCAGCTTTGTCTTTGCAGGTCTTGTGCATGTGTTAATTGTGATCTGTATGTGGGGGTTCTAATGGAGTCGTTGCCGTGGTCTCTCTCTAAGTCCCTTACACTGTTTTGTGGCCTGGACTTGGTCTTTGTAGCTTAGCCCTTAATCTGACCATAACGTTTTTATACCTATTTTATTTATACAACGCTTTTTAGGTATATGTTTTAGTATTGTATTTTCCATCACCATGAGAAGTTCTTTGAGCTGGTATATGTGTGCGATCTATAAGAGCAATTTTAAGACGGACGTGAATGCTTGAATTCAGATTGTATACAACATCAGTATCAGTATTTTAATTTGGGCTGACCATAAGGCTTTGTCACGTCTGTTGCGCTTTGAACCGTGTTTGTATTTGGAAAAGCGCTATATAAATAGTAGTAGTAGTAGTAGTAGTAGTAGTACTAGTAGTAGTTAGTAGTAGTAGTAGTAGTAGTAGTAGTAGTAGTAGTATAAATAGTAGTAGTAGTAGTATTTATTATTATTATTATTATTATTATTATTATTATTATTATTATTATTATTATTATTATTATTATTATTATTATTAAAGTGAAATAAATTAATAATAATAATAATAAATAGTAATAATGAGAATTATAATTATAATAATAAAATAATGTATTGTTGTTGTTGTTATTATTATTATTATTATTATTATTATTATTATTATTATTATTATTATTATTATTATTATTATTATTATTATTATTATTAGTGTTGTTGTTGTTGTTGTTGCTGTTGTTGTTGTTGTTGTTATTTTCCCCTGTCGTTTGTTATTTTATAAGCATGGTTTTGTTCGCTGAAGTGAATGCCTGCTTATGAAAAATGCACCTCCAAGCTTTTCTGTATATATTTTTTGCCTAGAAGGGATTGTAGTCTTAACGCTGACCTTAACATTTTGCCGCTTCGTTTATAATGCTTTTCAATCTTGTTATTTATTATTTATTTATTAATGATCTTTTTTGTAAGTGATATGTTATTATTATTATTTATTTTTTTGAGCATCGTTTTGTAGGTTAGAGCGAATACTGCTCCAATGCAAATGTACGGCAATGCGTTTGTCTAAGCTGATCATAACGTTTTGTGGCCTCCAAATACAAAGAAATACTTTCCATTGTACGGGTTTTCTTTGCCATGCTTTCAAACCCCTTTAACCTTGAACGAATGAATGACTTAGTGAAAGTATGCAACGTTAGCCTGTCTCAAAGCTTCCCCTTTATAGTCTGGGCATCGTTATGTATGTAGTCTGTAGCGAACGCTGCGTGCTATGCAGTTGTACATCAATGCTTTTGCTTTGAAGTTATCATAACGTTTTGCCACGTCTCTTACACAAACAAAGCTTTTCGTGGCCACTGTTTTACACGTACTTCATAAAGGGTTTTAATAAAACACAAAATTTATTCTTTTACTTTGAGAGTAGTGACAATTTCTTTTTACATTTTTTCCTGGCTTAACGTGCAATTAGTTTTTTGTATTAAGAAGTTTCTGCTTATTGTAGACTGCAATGAACAGTTTCCGTGCCAAAGAAGACGGCTGCTTGAAAGGAAGCACATCGACCTAAGTGTCGATGGGAATTTTGGATTATGTGTCTATGAGCGTAGTCCTACAATAAAATCCCTTATAGCCCTTAGTGTGTAATGCTTGTTGTCCCATCTTTGAGGCAATTGTGGTTCTTAGTACATTAAGATAGTGCGTGTGCGTAGCACCAATGTTTTGAACGGCTGAAGACGTGATTACTTTGAATGTACAATGACTGCATCTTTTCTGAGACTATACTTTATGAACATACATTCAGCGCTGTGATCATGGATGTTTGTGTGGAAATGTTCATACGCTTAATACATTTTCATTCATTAATTCATTCTTCGTAATTTCAAGACTCTCTCTCTCTCTCTCTCTCTCTCTCTCTCTCTCTCTCTCTCTCTCTCTCTCTCTCTCTCTCTCTCTCTCTCATCTCTCTCATCTCTCTCTCTCTTTTTCTCTCTTTCTCTCTTTCTCTTTCTCTCTCTCTCTTTTTCTTCTCTCTCTCGCATTCTCTCACCTCTCACCCCACCTTTCCCTCACTCCTCACTTCACATCTCTTCTCTCTTGTTTTCACTGCCACTTTCTAAAGGAAGTATCGCTGTTGTGATGACCTTAAAATTTTAAGTGTTATTTTATAGTGTTCTTCTATCCTCTTCAGTATTCCACTTGCCTCTACGGGAGCTACTTTATTTCATTGTTTAACGGTGAGAGCAAGATGGTTATCAATAAACTTAGTTGAAAAAACCCTTGGTTGACTGGTTGAATGTTTATGTCTGAGTATCTGTGTATGGGAGGATGAATGGGTGAAGGGTCTGTGTTTGTGTGTGTGTGTTGGTGTGTGTGTGTGTGTGTGTGTGGTGTGGTGTGTGTATTTGTGAATCTGATTCTTGTTTTCAACCTGTATATGTTTAGGGTTTGATGTAGTCACATTTCAAGGAAATTGGAACACTTTTGTTATTTCTCGTCTTTGAAAAGAGGTTTATGATGTCTTCTCTCAAGCAATTTCCTGTTAACGTGTGCGACGTCATTATTGCAACCTGAGTGAACTAACACCAGAAGTTTCGATCTGCCTGTGATGTCCACCTAGTGTAACATATTAGAATACCTTCTGTTTGTTTGTGTTTTTTTAATACAGAGTTAAATATCACGAATTTGAGAAGTATCGTGAGGTATCCGAGAAAAAATGAGGGCTATACGGTAGTAAAACATCCCAGTTCTTCACAATCTCAGGCGATATTTTCTGGTTCTATATGGTGTTAGATATGCTTGGGTATACACCACTTGTTAGTAATTCTGGTAAAACGTTCATTGGGTAGAGCAAGGATCTCGAGTTCAACGGATCGCAGTTTCAATATGTATTAAAACACACATACACACCACACACACACACACGCATACACACACGCGCACTCACACTTAGATTCCTCCTTCTCCCCCGTCTTCTCCTCCTCCTTCTTTTCCTCCTTCTCCTCCTCCTCCTTTATCTCTTCTTGTTCTATAAGACTGGGACACAGCATCTCTCAATTTGACTTTCGCACAGCCTGCGTTGTTATGGCATTATACGTTAATTCTCTTTCTTCTATTTTTTTTTATCAGTATCCGTTTCTTCTTCCTTCATCTCTTCCTCTTTTAAGTGTGCACATCTTTAGACAGTTAAATATTTTTGTCGCTGAATGTGTGGAGCGTCCAGCTGTTTGTTCAATGAACATTGATGTAATGATGTTGTTTTTGCCTTTGTGATATTGTAGTGTTTGTACTGTGCCTGTTCTGCAATTTATTGTTTTGGCAAAGAGAACTGTTAACGCTCTTAATTTTTAGGCGTACTCAATTTGAACGAGTAATTTACACAGCTTTTTTTTTTTTTTACTATGTACTCCGCTGTTAACATCAAGCGTATTTGCGTTGACTGACCTGTATTTCAACCTTTGATAAAGCGCGTGCGCGCAGATGTCACAGCATAGACGTGTCATTGCATAATTGGCTTGTTTTGTCTAAGAAGATTTTTTTTTTTTGGGGGGGGGGGGGGGGGGGGGGAGAACTCCAGGTCAGTGGGTTGTTTGTATTGTGGGGGAGTGGGAGGGCCTGGTCCGAAGTTGTGGAGGGTCCGGCTTTTTTGTTCAATGGATATTAATATAATAATGATGTGGGTTTTGCTTTTGTGTGATTGGAAAGTGTTTGTACTGTGCCTGTACCTTATGGCTTGACTCGTTTTCTCTGTCATTCTTTTCCTCTTCCTGTTTCAGAAATGCACACTCTTTTATATAGACTATGGCAGACCTTTTAAAAGAAAGGACTCAAAACCCAACCAACGTAGGCACTTAAAGCTGATGAAATATAATATTGAATTAAATGTAGTCTTGAAGTGCGACAGTGGGTTAGGATTTGGTCTTTGACTTCTGTTTTTTCCTGTGCTTCTTCTAACTCTTGCCTTTTGTTCTTCCAAGTTCCAGACACACTGAATTTATTTAGTCTTATTTAGATAGGATATGATAGGATTCCACTAGAAAGTGTAAGGTCGCCGAAATACCTGTACCCCTATTTGTACTTTTTGCTAATGCTCAACTTATATCTCTCTTTGCCTACGTAAAACTACCAATGTTGTCCTAGTTTCAGACACATTATACCAACCTGCTGCACTCTTTTAGCCTAGTCCTAATAGAATCCGATTAATACTAATGTTTGCAATAACCTTGCTCTGTTCTGTGTGTATATTACTGTTGTTTGCAATGCTTTCACTCTATATCTGTATATTTGATCAAGGCACAAGCCCGACGATTAATTGAAGAAGCGTGCTTTATTGTGCCATAATTTGCTTCGATCCGTACACAGAGAGCTCTTGGCAGTACGAAATCCAACGCTTTCTTTCAATAGTGGAAAGTTTTAACGTTATGAAGTGGGTCATCTGCGTCTCTTTGGAAACATGCTGTTTTCCCTTTCATTACTTACGTTAGTTGTCAAGCAATACCCTGGCATGCATTGGCTGTGTACACTAAAACTCACTAGGATATCGTTCCCCTAATTATTTTGTGTAGGTTATATAGTATTATGATAATACTGAAGTTATTAGGAAAACGCTTGTGTTTGTGCGTGTGTGTGTGTGTGTGTGTGTGTGTGTGTGTGTGTGTGTGTGCCTTGTGTATGTGTGTCTCGATGGTGTGTGTGTTGTGTGTGTGGAAGTGGTTAGGGGGAGTGCAGTGTATCGTGTTGTGCACCTTTCGTCTGTATACTATACCTGCACACTACCACGACAACAGCTCAAAGCAGGTCTCATGTGTCCCTGGCCAGTTCTTCGTTCTGTAAATTTAGTGGACAGGCAGGAAGCTGGATTTCTTGTTGTGTCCACTTTTGTAGTGACCGCTGTCTCTTCCCAAAAGGACAGCCTAGTTGTCATACTGAGTTTCTGAATCTCAGTACAGTTATCTGAACTCAAAGCATTTTAAAACCCTTTCTTGCGCCTTCGAAGAGGCATCCAGCGATAGTAGCAGGCGTTTTGCCCTCGTGCATGTTAAACATAAAAACAGGATTCTGATAAGTGCACAAAGAGACACATTTCGACCACATGAAATTAATGTGGGGGGGGAGAGGAAGGGGGAACTCAGTAAATAAGATGCTTGCTTTGAGGTCAAAAAGACTTGGGTTCGAATCTCGATAATGGTGAGAGATTGTTTCTTTTGAGGAGTCGACTCTTTGCAATGACGCTTTGTATGGTGTTCATTCGCCCCACCCCACCTCCATCCTCATGTTGCTTCAGCAGCACATTTTTAAAAGTTCACCCATTAAATTATGAAATGTTCAAGTGACTGGCACAGCAAACACGCAACCGCATGCACAAGTCGGTGATCATTCCATAGCGTTGAAAGTGGGCACCGCTTGATGCATGAAGTGAGGCTCCAGTTCGATTTATATATAGGCCAGTACCTACAGCAGCTCTTTGGATTTTGTAATGCGCTCTGTAAAAAATGTTTTCTCTTAAGAATTCAAAACGGCCAGTTTTTCCACTGTGCACGTCCAACTGGATAGTTCGCTGCTGTCTCTACTGATACCTTGCTCAATACAAAACAGTAATACCCAATACAATATAATACAAATTTATTCATCTCACATGGAACGATTGCATGCAAAATTTTACAGTTTTATACATGATTTTAAATAAAAGATTATACTGATTGTATTCAAAATTGTAGATGCAACGACTCTGTTTTGAGATGACTCAGCTTGTCTTCAGATAGTGTGTTATTGTTGCTGATACTCTGTGGGGGTTGTTGCTTGACCATTGAGGTGATGAACAATACGACACTAATGACAGCCTTGCCACACCGGTACTGTCCACTTCAGGGACATTCTCAATCTACCTGGCCGAGCCTGAACATCAGGTCACTTGACCACAGATTGTGCTGGCGCTGTCCGATGATGCGGTTGTCGGTCGTTCCGCTGCTTTCCCTTGTTATTATACAAAACAGTACAGTTCAGTATAATACGACACAACGCAATGTCACATCATGTATAACAATGCAGTTGTTATTATTCGAAGAAAAAACGTACGCGCGCGCACAATCACACACTCACACACACACAGACACACACACACACACCGACACACCCACACACCCACACACAAAGCAATTTTAAATATTTTAGGGCGTCTTCGAAGAGGCATCCAGCGTAGCAGGCTTTATGCCCTCGTGCATGTTGAATATAATAAATAAGATTCTGGTAACTATTTTCACAAAGAGAAGCGCGCGCACAAACACACACAGCACACCACCCCACATACGCAGCATACCAACCGACACACACAAACACACCAACACATAACCAACATCATCATCATCACCATCAGCAGTACTAGCATTATTATCATTATCATCATGAACAACAACAACAACAACAACAACAACAACAACAACAACAACAACAACAGACCTGCAGCGCGTCGGGCTGTTAGTATTCGGAGACACAATACAACACGGAGACAACACTCACCCAAAACCACTATCTTTCCCCTAATTTCAAGACACATACACACGCGCACACACACACGCGCGCGCACACACGCGCGCGCACGCATACATACATCTCATCACTCACAAGAAAAGCTACACACGCACACACAATGAATGAATGAATGGACCACACCACAGAGAATGAAGATTCATATTTCCATTCAACCAAGCATGGCTGCCTGGCAGATAAGCGGTGGTCATTCATTTGGAAGGGAGAGGGTCAGTCATAAACTACTCTGTAGATTGACACTGTCGACAATGGGAGATCGCAATTTCATATCTCACTTTTTACTGTGTTGCCACCAGAAGAGAATGGAAACTGTTTTCCGCAGCGCTTTCGGTTAGAGAAAGAGAGAGGAGGGAGGAGAAAGGGATTGGGGGAACAAGATTTTTTTTTTTTTGGCGATTTCAGACATGTTGTTCGAAAATATTGCAGTGGTCGGCGTTAAAAAAGATATTTTATACTTTCTGAATTAAAATTAGTTGCTGTGTTAAAATTATGTATTTATGGGCGGTCTGCGTTATAATTCTACATTGAATTAAAAATTTTATATATAAGGCCAATTTTTATTGAAATTTTATTTTTAAGGGCTGTCTGCATTGCAAAAATAAGATATTTAAGGACATGACTTAACGCTTCTTGGGGATTAACTCTAATTCATTTTGCACTTTGATTTCCACGCCACCGACAAAGGCATTATTCTGTTTTCTTTGTTGCGGTAGCTTCATTAGCATTAATTTACTGCCTACAGACTTACTCACTCAATGAAAGCTATGAATATCAATTTCACACGTACGACTCTGTTAAGAGCATTACCGTGGTTCATCTGTTGTATTATGGTTCTTTAGTAGATTACTAGGTAACAGCTTTGGGAATTTCTGTGAAGATGTTTTTGCCTTCTATCGAAGATTGCATGTAAATTGTACTGTGTTTAGATCAATAGATAGAATGTAGACAGGCAGAAGAGGAAGCCATGTATTGTCTATTTTCACAACGGGGTTCCTTGAAGATTAGATTCCTATCTATCCTATCGTATCCTATCCTATCCCGTAACTCGGAGGTCGTAGGGGCATCACAGATGATAGTTTAACCAGCGTACTCCATCTTTCTCTGTCCTCAGCAACCCTGATGGCTTCGCTCAGTGTCAAACCAGTCCATTCTCGAATGGTGTCCTCCCACCTCTTTTTCTTTCTCCCTCTTCTTCTACCTCCTTGCACTGTGCCTTGCAGGATGGTCTTTGCAAGACCTGATGATCTGGTGACGTGGCCATACCATTGGAGTTTCCGTTTTTTCACCACTGGTGAGCAGGTCATCGTGTTGTCCAATGGCTTGTGTGATGGTCTGTCGGACTTTGTCGTTGGTGATGTGCTGGGTATAGGAAATGCCCAGAAGTCTTCGGTAGCAGCGCATCTCCATGCTTTGTATTCTTCGTTGTAGATCTGCTGTGAGGGTCCATGTTTCGCAAACGTATAGGAAGATGGAGATGACAAGCGCGCGCAGCAGTCTTACCTTGGAATGTAGACTGATGGTCCTGTCTTTCTGAATTGGCTTCAACCTTGCCAGGGCGATTATTATCTTGCCAGGAAGATTAGGTTATGTGACTAATAATTAAGACCACATTATAGTAAACGTACGATCCTGAAGTGAGAAAACCCATCTTCACACGATTTATTACATTAGAAGATGAGGTTTGTGTGATTGCCTGTAGTATTTGTATCATTTTGGCTATTATCCTGGTTTGAATTTTGGTATTTTAAAATAAATATAATCTTTGCACGGTTTTATTTATTTTAAGACAAATATGAAAATACACGTAGTTTAACAGGCTTCTGGTTTGAATTTTAATAGTTTGATTTAGATTAAGTCATCTTCATTTATCTATTTGAAAACAAAGTAAGATGTAAATAATAATTCATTAATTCTGTAGGTACTATTCTGATTTGACTTTGAAGTTTATTCGCATTTTGTATCTCACTTTCATCCCCCCTTGGCGGTGACGGGGGTTTCTGTATAAATAGCATCCCCACTTTCTCTCTCTCTCTCTCTCTCTCTCTCTCTCTCTCTCTCTCTCTCTCTCACTCTGTCTTTCTTTCGTTCCCTCTCTCTCTCTCTCTCTCTCTCTCTCTCTCTCTCTCTCTCTCTCTCTCTCTCTCTCTGTCTTTCTCTCTCGCTCTCTTTTCTTGGGATGAAGCACGGAATTTCATACCATGGGACTGGGATGAACAAGAAGGGTATGCGTTTATGTATGCGTCCCTTGCTCAAGTTTGTAAGTTTGCGTTTGAAATGCTGTGTTCTTTGTGTGTGTGTGTTTGTGTGTGCGCGCGTGCGCGTGGGTTCCTTGGTTGGTTGTTTCAGAGGAACAAACACAAAATGCAAGAAGCTCTCCAATTGACTATTTATATGATTGTACTAATACAGTTTTTGTTCGTGTGTGTTTCATGTCGTCTTCGTGGAATCGTCTTCTTCAACATAATAGGTGAGTAACAGCTGTTAAGTGTTGATTTATGTTTATTTTATACATTGGGGCGGGGGGGGGGGGGGGGGGTGGTACATTTCTGCACCTCTCTCTCTCTGTATTTCTCTGCCTCCCTCTCTCCCTCTTTTCCTCTCTCTCTCTTTTCCTCTCTCTCTCTCCTCTCTCTCTCCCCCTCCTTTCCTCTCTCTCTCTCTCCCTCTCTCTCTCTCCCTCCTTTCCTCTCTCTCTCTCTCTCTCTCTCTCTCTCTCTTTGATGTATTATCACCCTCTCCCTATTTCCTTCTCCCCGAGTCTCTAATGCTATTTACTACTCTTTACTCTTTGTTTCTGTGTGATTAAGTGCAATTGTTAAATTTTGATTTAAGTTTATTTTTTAAAAATGGGGGTGGGGAGTACATTTCTGCTTCTCTCTCTCTCTCTCTCTCTCTCTCTCTCTCTCTCTCTCTCTCTCTCTCTCTTCCTATGACCTTCTATATTTCTCTCTCTCACCGAGTCTGTCGTGCCCTTTACTACTCTTTACTCTTGTTTCTGTACGATACAGGCTGAGAATTCACTGTGGCAATTGACTAGTACGTTCCGTGATGCAGTTCAGCACGCGTTTAATGTAAACATTGTTATCAGTAATTAGGACAGCATATGAATCGTACACTGTTTAATCCTACGTCTACATTGCTCTGTGTGTGTGTGCGTGTGTGTGTGTGTATGTGTGTGTGTGTCCCATACTATTTTCTTAAAATATTAATCGCATTGCAATCGTTATCTGTGATGTGTTGCAGAGGCGTTGAGAGTGATTGTGCAACTTAGTGTGATCTAGTGTTAGTGTTTGTAAGCTTACTTTGTACTTTTACAACTCGATTTTTTTCTGTTCGTTTAGTGTATTGTGAAATGCTTTTTTTTCTTTCTTGTACATGTTAAATTTGTAAATTACCTTAGCTTTGTGCCGCCGCCATTAAAATTACTCCGTAGAGGCAAATAAAGTTGTATTGTATTGTATTGTATTGTATTGCATTGTATTGTACCTCTAACATGAAAGTAACAATTATCCCACCTAATTAGCTTTACCAGATGTTGCAATTATTAATTGTATAACACCGTGGATAGGCAATGCCAGAAACATGGATGTTACTGACCACATGGACGTAGGGTGACCTTTAGACATAGACACTAAGTTGCTCTCATTTTACACATTGCTAACTAACACAGAGCAGTAATAAAAGATAATTTTTCGAAATTTACAATTGCAGAGATAAATATCTTCTTTATTGGAAAGTTTGCCCATCGCCGTAGCTCAAGTGGTAAAGCGTTCGCCTCACCGATGACCAGGTTTGAATCTGGTGATGGGCGAGGTAAAAGGGGCAATGCTTCACTGTCCATTTTAGCAGTGTGATTTCTCTGGTGGTTCGGTGTTAATTTAGGTCCCTACCCCTTGTTCCCTGAGATGGTTATCCCCTTCTGCCATATCGCCAATGGTGGGTGTAGACGTTCATTCATGCGTTAGCAAGTAAAAAATCTTTTTCTTTTTTTTTCTTTTTCAGAATAATATTATTACAGATTAACATACACGTTATTTATACTTCACGAAAAATTAAATTAATTGAATCTTGTCGGTGGTAAGCTAAACATGATTTGTGGAGAATCAGAAATACATGTTTTATAAACTTACAATTTTATTATTGTTTTTTAAAATTAAAATTAATTATAATTATTTTTTGTTTGTGTTTTTAAAAGACATATTTATGTGTTTTTTTAATTTATTTGAAAAAGTATTTCTTACATCGGCTTTGAGAATTGGCGTATGGCGGCTGTCAGGGTTTGTCCCTTTGTGTGCTATTCCAAATATTCTTGGAATTCGGTTGGCATATATTGAGATGCGCCAGAGAACAGAAATGGATCTGCAGCTTCCATTTTTATTCGAAAAGAAAGTATTGATTGTGTTCCGACAAAATTTGGCGGTTTGGTTGTCATAAGGTGCAAGTTGATGGCGGAAACCCGAGCCAGTGGCCTGAGCCACTGCGCTGGTTGCCGATTCAATATTGTCTCATTGTCAATAGTTGATCAACTTGCCTGACATCCAGCAACCTGCTCTTTCTCTGGGGTTTCGGCTATTTACCGGCGGTCACTGATCAGCCTGGTACTTTGTTGTGTCCTTTTCGTGTTATTTTAAAGTGCCACCAAGATTATAACTGTCAGCCTCCAAGATCCTTTAAAATTCACCGCAAGTGTTGCCCCACCGGTAAAAATAAGATTAAAGCAAGCACACAATCACACACACACACGCACACACACGCACACACACGAAACTCTTTTAAATAATGCAGTTTTGATATACATCGACGAATTTGTTGTGTTTAGGTGCCTATTACTAGCACCAATGTTGATTCTTGAAATATCACTGCAGACTGTTTAAGTAAAGCGCAGTTATAATTTTTTTAAAGGCTTCAAATCTTTGAAAAGCTACTTTTACTTTGTATAAGCTTAAATCGATAAGAAAATTTTCAGGCTAATTTAGAGCCCTTCTCTGCGTTTTATTTGGTGTGTTTTAAATCTGTTCGGCGTTTATCAATTCCATATGTCTGTTTAACTTTCTATTCTCTTAGTAAGTTTAGACAATTATCACGGGTCGGCTTCTAATTTATAATAACTGGCATGCTTCGTCTTCATACATACGGATTTTTTTTCTTCACGCATAAGCGGTTTTGTTCTTCATGCATAAGGGATGATTTTTTTCTTATATAGCGCACTTATTCAAACTCAAGAGAGCTTTTTCAGGCGCTGGCCACTACTATCCAAGGAAATGACACGGAGTTTCGCGCAATTCACTTGGATGGGATATAAAGTGTACCACAGTCAAGTGGGGTCATGTGGTCTCTCGTACAGGAATTTTTCGCGCCAAAGATTCGAACGTGACTAGTGTGGCCCTTCGTAATGTGTAACCATTTCTCGGGATTGGTTTTGGTCGTATAGGAAGGGAGAGACGGTGAGTAACAGAGAGAGGGGAAGAGGCGTGATCGGAAGGGGAGAGAAAGAGATATGATACAATACAACTTTAAGACGGGGAGGCGACTGCAGAGAAAGAGAGAGAGAGAGAGAGAGGGTGAGGGGGGGGGGGGGTGAGGGGAGAAAGAAGGTTGGGGACGGAATAGAGAAGAGATCGAACAAGCTACAGAAACAAGTAGAGCTTGTTGTCGCGTATGCGGAGGGTCAACGATCTATCATGCTTGGCTATGCTTGGAAACTTTTCGTAGTGTAGGCGCAACTTCAGCAGCCCCTGATTCTCAGTAGTTTGCTCTTTCTTTGACACGTTATCGTTTGTTCTGCGTGGTTTGAAAAGTGTGTAGCACTAAACAGAGAAACATGCTTTTCAGGGCGCACTACGATGACTGAGTTCTGCTGGGACGTTTTATTGACTAACTAATTTTCTTTTTCATTATGACCGAGGTCTGCTGCGAAGTTTCATTGACCAAACAATTTCTTCTTCTTATACTTCTTCTTGTTCTTCTTTTTATTGTTGTTGTTGTTGTTGTTGTTGTTGTTGTTCTTCTTCTTCTTCTTCTTCTTCTTCTTCTTCTTCTTCTTCTTCTTCTTCTTCTTCTTCTTCTTCTCTATAACTAGTGCTGCGAAGTTGTGCTGTCTTTTTGTCTGTCTAAAGGCATGTCGGTTCTAGTGCGAAGTTTCTTTGTTTTTTGTTTGTTTTGTTTATTATTATTTTGACATTTTATCATCCTTTTTTATGGGAAATTCTGGACCGCCTCCCCCGGGGAGGGCGCAGTCGCTACCTGTGGCGCGCCCAAAACCAAACTATACCTATTGGTTGTATTTTTTTTTTTAAATTTTGCTGGAGGGAGTAACCGGAGAAACCCCCCGAGACGTTGCCGAGCTGAAAATTCATAATTTTCGGAGGCTCCCTGATAAACAGAATTTTAAAAAGTGTGTTTTCCCCTACTGGGTGAAATATGGTGAAGAGATGACAGTGATTCAGTAATCCGATGGAATTTCCACAATTAATGATTATCATCTTGTCGCTGTTGATTTGGGGGTCGGGGGTCGGGAGAGCAAGTTGTTATTGCAGCAAGTCACTCTTACTAAAAAGAACGAGAGAGTGTGCGTGCGTGCGTGCGTGCGTTTGTGTGTGCGGGTGTGTGTGTGTAATGCCGACTTTATAGTTGGAGGTAAAAGTTAAAGCAGCAGTAAAAATAAAATCTGGAATAAAGTAACTTTTTCAGCATTTTCTTCTTTTCCCCTGACTTTTCTTCTTCTTCCGTCACCTGTAACATTTTTCACCTGTGTGGTTTGGGCAGGTGTTTGTAAATAGATAGAATAAGAGCCTTTAGTTGGCCAGTGCCTCCTTCCAATGACTGTTTTTTCCACCCCAGGGAGCAGATTCTTTTCTTGCAGCCGCTGTGTCACCCAAAACAGTCATTTTGTTGCTCTTTTTTTTAAATCCCTCGCCGCATACTTTCTCTTTTTTTTTCTTGCTCTCTTCCTCTCCCCTAACCACACTCCCCGTCACACACACACACACACCCGTCCCCACGTCCCCGCAGTCTTTTTTCAAACAGGAGGAAGGACAAAGGGTAGGTGGTGACCACACGATTTGATTTTGCTGTTTTTGTTTTGTTAGATCTAATAGTAAATACCACATTTCCTCCTACTTTCTATTTTCCAGCATTTTGAGAAAGGGGAGGCAAGGCGCATGACTTTCTTACTTCTAGCTTGCTACACTGTGGACACTCTTCCTGTCACGAACTGGCTAGTTTTAACTCTGTTCATTGACTATTTAGCATTGTGTAGTATTTGTAATAGTAGAGAGTCAGTATAGTACACAGTAGCAATTAAATTACACAGCAGACCACACACAGCGAGCGAGCCACACACAGCGTAAGTGAGTCAGCACTTGAGCTTTGAATCTGAACATTTTACCCAAGGATAGCTTAGGCAAAGCGGTTCGCGCCAGTTTGACTGTGTCAGAGCCTAACACAGTTTGCATCAGTCGTGTGTGAGACGAGGAAGAAGTAACATCTCCTTAGCTAGCAGAGAACTATCTTCACTCATAGACCAGGAAGCAGGACTTAGAATCTCAGAATTCTATTTAGTCAACACGGGCCTGAACTTGTCAAACAGGTAAATGAACACCCTTCTGTTTCATCGTGATATATTTATATTATTGTTGAAATTATGTTTGTGGAATTTGCTATGCATAAATGTGAATTGTTAATCCGAATTTGTGTGACCATGTGGAAACGCCGAACACGTGGCGAAACACGACCGGTTGCGCCGCCATGTTGCATACCATACGGAACCACTGTTGTTTAACTTATATGTATGTTTGCAGACCAGTGGCTGTACCACTGAATGTTTATAATATTATTAATTCTGTATGTGTATAGTTAGCCACGTTTGATATTTATGTATGTATAGGAATTTAGAGTGAGATTCCAGTGGAACCCGGAAGTAGCAGAATGTTCGTCGCTTATGTATAGAGATGTGGAGCTATCACTGAGGGCTACTTGGCTTTCAGTGAGACGCTCTGCACAAACCGATTATTCAGGGTTGTGCAGAATTTCGTCTCTTATATTACAGACGGGCAGGCGAGCTATCCCGAGCTATCCCGAGCTATCCCGAGCTATCCTGTGAACCCCACTCCACAGAAACGAGTTGGTTGAGGAGACGCTACCGCACAAGTCGGAAAGAGCTACCTTGAAAAACACCCTGTCAGACCCCACAGCGTGGCAAGGGAACCCAACTACACCACTACAAAGGTGTACCAGAAGCTACCTCACAGAAGGACTTCGACCGCACCATCAGAAAGTTAAGTGTAATCGACAAAGGTGCACTTAAACTGATCATAGCAGGACCACAGTAGTCCAACTCTTCAGAAACTGTAAAACGGACCACAGTAGTCCAAATCTACATGAAATATAATAGCAAGTGCCCGAGGAAGAAATAACAGCTGCATAGACTATCAGCGATCGAACTATTAGCATTGAAAGAGACTTTTTAAGTTAGATTAGTACTTAGAGAATCTTGTATAGAGTAGAAGAAATAAATGTGTGATTTTAACTGTTATCAAGTGGCTGGACTACATATGATTCATAGCCGTGTGAAAGCTAGTGTGACAGTATCTTTTACCATTTTTCTATCTATTTCTGTACCCCAACCTTAACACAGAACGAGCTAAACAAATAAATTTATTAAAGTAATTCATAGGGTGACGTACTAGCAGTTCCCACCGAATAAACGTGAGGGTCCATAATTCCATTGTGCAGAGCCCATAAACCCCACGTGACACTTCCTATTATGGTTCATCTCGAACTCATTTTTTTTCGGGAGGGGGGGGGGGGGGTTAGGAAGGCGGCGGGAGAATGATCAGATTGATGATAGCGGTTTTGATGAATTTGTTGTTGGTTTTTTTTTAATACAAGTCTTTTGTCTCTCACACGCTTTCACAAAAAAAAATGAGGTATTGTAGTGCTTTATGTCCAGGCATTTCTTGCTTGCTTTGTGCTAGAGAGAATTAGATGCATAGTGCTGGCAACAATAGATTTCTTCCATATTATCTTTTATACCTTGGTGTTTCCCAAACTCTTCATTTGTCTATGAGGTCTGTTAGTTCAGCTTCGGAATATTGGACACTTTCTCCCAAACGGTCACTAAGGCTTCCAGTGATATTAGTTAGCAATGTAGGAATTTTATATGTATATGTTTTGTTGATATTTTATAATGTTTATATTCTGTTTTGTTTTTGTTAACGAGGGTTCGATAAATTAGAGTATATATCTCCCTGCGTGGGATGCCTTTATTGTTAAGTGACCGGCTAGTGGAGCGTTTTCAGTGTTGCCACTAGGGTTGTTTTAGCAAATCTTTTATACAGGATCAGGAGTGAATTCTCTTTCAACCAAGTTGTGGTCCTGATTTTGTGGTACTGATTCGGCTCTTTGCAGTCCGCTGGACACTGTAAGCAATGAATAACTAACTAAGAGAGAGAGAGAGAGAGAGAGAGAGAGAGAGAGAGAGAGAGAGAGAGAGAGAGAGAGAGAGAGAGAGAGAGAGAGAGAGAGAGAGAGAGAACTAGAGGTTAGGACTAAAATCCAGATTTCTTGCATTAAGAAAATATATAACTCCTGTTTTCTCTTATACATTCATATGGTATGCGTGGTTTTGCCCTGATTTGAATATAACTAGATTTTAGGAATAATCCCGAGTTACTGCATTTAAAAACAAAATAAAACTCTAGATTCTGTTTTCTATATACTTTCATAGTTGATGGCATTGCCCTGATTTGTCCGGATGTAGGCAGTAAAATCTATTTTTACAGTAGATCGCTTTTTGTGAATAGGTCTAGGCGGATACCTCATTGGGCTCGGGTTTCGTGCTTCATCGAAGACCTTCCAACGGCTTAAACGTGCGTTAAAAATGACAGATTAACTAGCGACCTTTTTGGCTCGCTAATTCAGTCTAGAGACGTAAAATTCGTGTCTTTAAAGGCTTTTTAAGTTTATAGCTACAAGTAGGTGTCGACGTACATGCAAACATATTTACTGGGTAAATCAATATGTATGACCTTATGATCTTTTTACTTGTTACGTTGTTATTGTTTTACAGTGACCCAGTAATTGATGTGAAACCATTAATATCTGTGGCGCCTTCACGATGGTGATACCTCGTGTTTTACGTTATTTAGAAGAGTCTAGTGTCAGTAATAATACAAGATAATAGCTCAGTCGTTAGCTTTGCTCGTCTGGCGTGCAGAAGACCTGGGTTCCATTCTTTCCAGATTGTTCTGACTATGGTCCATGTTGTATAGTAGTAGTAGTAGTAATAGTAGTAGTAGTAGTAGTAGTAGTAGTAGTAGTAGTAGTAGTAGTAGTAGTAGTAGTAGTAGTAGTAGTAGTTGTTTCTACAGTACTCCTCTCTTAAGGTGACCCCCCACGGGACCAAATTTTTGTTTGATCTTATCCGAGGGGCACCCTAAACAGTCCTCTGATAAGATCAACTACCAGTAAAAAACTTGATCTTATACGAGGTGCTAAATTTTTGTGTTGTGTGACAGTGTGTAGGTGTGTGTGTGTGTGTGTGTGTGTCTGTGTGTGTGTGTACATGTGTGCACGTTGGTGCGCGCGTATGCATGTATGCATTACTGTGTATGTATTTTTTGTGCGTGTGTATGATGCATAAGCACACACTCAAACACTCAAACGAACGGATGCAAGCATACATACACATACACACACTCTCTAACACACACACATTGACGCGCACGCACGCACGCAAATGAGAATAAAAAAATAAAAAGTATGCACCAAGACAGTTACTGGGTGTATTTGCAGAAAACCTTACACAAGTTTAACGAATTGTTCACTTTGTCTACGCTACGGCACATGCTTTGTGCGAAATCTTCTCGATTTGGCGAAATCTTCTCGATTTGACTCACTGAAAACAAAAACAAACAAACAAACAAAAACAAAAACAAAAAAGATAATAAGAAGAAGGAGGAGGAAGGAGGAACAACGAAGCTTAACGTCCTATTGCACCAGCGTTAAGGACGATCACCACGTCGCCACCTTGACAACAATGAACATCATCATCACATCAAAATTGAGATCAAACGGATAATGGGTAGTACATATGACTTACATTATGTATAAGAAGAAGAAGAAGAAGAAGAAGAAGAAGAAGAAGAAGAAGAGTGAACATTGGATCACAAAATTTGACCAACATTTTTTTTTCATGGCTGACGTACTGCTATTTTTTAAAGATGCAATCACCCCCCAACCACCACCACCACCACCACCACCACCACTCCCTTTTTTTTTTCTTTTTTTTTCAGTATTATTATGATAAAGGTTAGGTGGAACTGGGTCACAAAAATTCCATTCAACATGAATTCAAAACCAGCACAGCCTCCCAGCTATGTGAACAGGAAATGACATCATAATGAATATATGACATCATCGAAGTGACCTCATAAATGACGTCATCTGTGACATAATTTCTCTTAAGCAGTAGTCTCCTCCATTTGGGAACCAAAAAGGGGGTGACGTTATCCGAGGATTTCCCTTATGCGAGGTGACGCTAAGCGAGGAATTCTAAATGGTACAAAGAAGGTGTTTGGCCGGGACCAACAACCTGATTGATCTTATCCGCGTTGTGACCTTAAACGGTAGTGACGTTAAAAGAGGAGTACTGTATAAGGTAATCAGTTCAGAGCGCAAATGACTTCTTTATATGGTGTCTTATGTAGTGTTTGTTTCACTGATGGCAATATAGCTATTGTTACGTAGTGCATAATGCTCTATAAATCAATCAGCTCAGAGCGCAAATGACTCTGTATATTATGTCTTCTGTTCAGCTTGTTTCACCGGTGTCTGTACAGCTACAGCAAGATAAAAACGATACAATATGTGTACGTACACACTGACCTCCGAGAGGCGGAAGAGCCATAAATACATTGGCGCCGTCGCCTTCTCATTGTAGTAATGAAGACGTTTCCCTTTTTTTGGTGATGCTGGGTGCGCACGAGTCTGGTGGATCACCCGCTCACGACATACCGACACCCGATAACATTGTACGGGTACCGTTATTGTAACGTCCTAAGCTTGCGGGTAGACAGGCTGTCTGCTGATACTGAGTGTATGTGACCGGTACTTGTCACTAACACTGTTAAATGTATACATCTGCTAGTTCTGAGGAGGCCGAGTTAGTCTCCTAGCCGCTTGTGTGTATTTGATTATCCTGCATTCCTTGTCGCATACCGTCTATTATGCTGTTACACCCTATACCCCTTTGTTACTTTGTCTAAATTACGTACGTAGGTATCCGATTAATTTACTGAAAATGAGGGGTTATATTTTTTATCTTGGCATAGCGCGAATAGTCCCGCGGCATTCTTTTTAGTTATTTGCAGTTGAGTCCAGTGTGGATGGAGAGGTGGGGAGTTTCTGTGTGTGTGTATGTATGTATGTATGTATGTATGTATGTATGTATGTATGTGCTGCTGTTGTTGTTGTGTGATGATACTACCCTAACGCCTTAAGGGATAAATAAATTACACAAAGTTACCTACTCATAACTGTCCTATTGATTATTATAGATTTCAATTGTACTATGTATGAATATAGATTCCAACTGTCCTATTGATTATTATAGATTCTAGCTAAAGAGACATGCTTAGTATTTTTCTAAATATGGATTTAAAACAAGAGAAATGTTTGCATTGTTGTTCTCCTAAACCGCTCAAGCATTCACTAAAACAGTGTAACCTTGTACGCTGAACTTGTTGTTGTTAAGTTTTTGTTGTTGTTAACTTGTTGAGTTTTGTGTTTTGTTATTTGTTCCTGTTCCTTTTGTTGTTGTTGTTCTTCTTCTTCTTTTTCTTCTTCTTCTTCTTCTTCTTCTTCTTCTTCTTCTTCTTCTTCTTCTTCTTCTTCATGTGGCTTTGGCTTTGCATTGTGCTAATGAGCTCAAAGGTCAAACATGTGAGGGTCAACCGATCCTTTTTTTTTTAAATTCACATACCGGGGAAAAAAATTAAGATGCAGCCCAAAATAACCTCTTTCAAAAGTACGGTTTTTATACGTTCCTTTTTTATGGTTCCTATTAAGTGTGACGGTGGGTCTGTTGTTGCTGGGCTTTGCACAATGCATGGGTGCCACCTTTCCGCCTATGGTCGGAAAATCAGATTTTTGCTGAAGCCTACAATCGGAAATCCGATTTTTCGAAAAACAAATCGTTAAAAAAAATTATATAGAAGTAAACGAAACAAGATTTGTATCAGATTTGTGTAAAGATGCACAGCTGAAAGGGGCATAACCCGCGTATCCGGTTGATGACTTCCGGCCGGTCTGAGACTGAAGCATGGATATTGTGACTTTGTGTTCCAATCATGCCGTTTTTAGAGGAAAATACCGATACTGGAAAGAAAAAAGCGTGAGAGGTAGATAAGGGAATGAAGAATAAGTGGAGGTGGGAATGGATGTCAGATAAGTTTGATCCTGATGGCGATGAATGCCGGTTGTGGCTGAGAAAATTGGATCAGCCTGGTTTGAAAAAAACCAAAACAATGCTTTTTGTTCTTGTGCAGGGGCGGATCTTGTTCTTGTGCACGTGCACACCCCCCCTGGCGGTCAAAAAAAAAAGAAAAAAAAGAAAAGGAGGGAGAAAAGGAGAAGAAAGAAGAGAAAAAAATTACTAATTCTCACTCACCACACAGTTTCATGTACCTCCAAATTAGTTGTTTGTTTGTTGTTGTTTTTTTTGGTGTGTGTGACCAAACTTGTACATGCATCAGGTCAGTTTTGAATAAAACTGATGTGAGTGGCTATTTCTTGTTTTATTTGCAGTAACTTTGTCTTTGTATAAGCCTTTATGCAAGATGTTCTGCTATTGTAAATTTTATCATCAGAGTTTGCAGAGGGGTGTTTGTGTGTGGGGGGGGGAGGACTAAACTTAAAGATGTCTTTTAGCACAAAACAATACTATTTTCAGTCCTTAAAATAATGCCCAAAATGCACCAGATTGCACAGATTTTAACCATTATTTTCAAATTTTTCCGGGGGGGGGCATGCCCCCGGACTCCCCTAGTACACTCGCCTGCTTCGCAGGCTCGCGCTTGTGGCTACGCCACTTCGCATTAGTGCACTGTGCACACCCCATCAACAATGGAAAGATCCGCCCCTGTTGTGTATATTTGTGCGTGTTTGCTTTTCTTTCTCTCACCTCTTATACACATTCACAAAATGTTTAAACAATCTTAACTATGCTTCTGATTGTTCATATGTGTTTCCCATTTGCATTGACTAAGTCTGGGGACTTAGTCACCTTTGCCAATGTTAGGCCCTGGTCTTTTTATGTAGTTTTTTTCTTGTTCTATGTGAGTGTCTTGTATGTATCAAATTAGTGGTAAATCATTCTTCAGCTTTCACGAGAGGCCTCTAAATCGGGGTGTCGGATAGTGCAGTGGTTGGAGCACTCGCTACTGTGTCGAAAGTGAAGCACCGTCCGGTGCGGTTAGCACTTGGATGGGTGACCGCTAAGGTGTGAAGCGACAAACAACAACGCCCCCAGTTGACTCAACTGTGATTGAGTACCTACTCTCTTGAGGGTGGGGAAGGTAAAGCAGCGAGGGAGAGAGTTGGGCATCACCCTCATTACGCTGGCCCAAGATAAGTGTGATCTCCAACATCACGCTCCCCTACGGCCACAAGGCTATGGGACTACCTTACCTTTTTTTACCTCTAAATTGGCTTTGAATATTGTAAAAATTTTCTATCGGGGGGCGTTGCCCCCCTAACCTCCTACCAGGGCGTTACGCCGGGACCCCATCGGGGCCTGGGCGGCCCCGGACCCCTGCCTTCGGATTTTTGGAAAATTTCTTGGTGGCACCCATGCACAATGGAATGCTATTATCCACTCGTCTATCGTCGGCGTGGATCGGCTAGTGTAATCACCCTATGACTAATCTTAATACATTTATAAGTTTAGCTCGGTCTGTGTGCGGATAGGGTTATAGAGATAGGGAGAAAATGGTAAAAGATTCACTGACACACTAGCTCTCACACACATTTATTTCCTCTACTCTATACATAATTCTGTAAACACTCTATTAACTTAACTGTCCAAATTCACTTCGACTAGTTCGTTCCTTGATGGGTCTATGCTGCTACTGTTCTTGATATTTGCTAATGTCTCATCATTGGGCTATTTGTTCTGGTTGGCCTAATGTTCGTTTCAGGAGAGTGGACTACCGCACAGTCCTTCTAGATGAGTGTGTGTGCAATTCTTCTTGTGCACTTAGCCGATCTGTTGAGGTGTGGTGATGGTTTCTCCTCCTTGGTTGTTGACTATTGGGCAATCGGAGCTCAGTGCTCGATGTTCCTCTGCAGGCCGAATGTCAGGGTTGACTCTTAGTGGTCTATACCTGCCTTGGACCAACTAGCCTGCTCGTCTGCAAAACATAAGACGAGTTTCTGAAACGCCTTGTATACAAAGGTTGTGCAGAGCGTCTCACTGATGGCAGAAACAGCTCTCAGTTGAGATCGCATCCACTTATACAAACAAGGGACGAACAGTCTTCTATGTCCGTGGTCCACTGGGATCTCCAACATATTTCCTATACATATAATGGCTAAACTAAATACATGGAGAAGTAATTAACAATATGCACATTCTCTGGTACAGCCACTGGTCTGTAATAATTCACATAGGAAAACAACAGTTGGACTGTAGAGACTACCTCGTGGTGCCGAAACCGGTCGCGTGTCCGCCACGTGGTCAAGCAAAGTTTGACTAACATTCACAATTCTAAAACATGACAAAACTTCACAAACATAATACAGCAATCATATCAATAAATCGCGATGAAACAAAAGCTTGATCATTTACCTTTTTGTCAATGTCAGGCTGTGGCTATACTGCGATGAATTGAATTTCACCCGTCACCTGCTAGTCTTCTTGCTAGAGAGATCTGTCAGAGAGTTGCTCCTTCTCGCGTGAGGTTCAGACAGAGAATGACTACCTAACATAGTGCACACTGACTCAACCAAAGCTTTTAGGTTTTGAAGCTAGTTCAGCCAGGCTAGCTATAAATAGCTTTGCCAGTGCTCTTCTTTCCTTTCCTTTCACTGAAATGGAGGGTGTAGGCAAGCTATAAATAGCCCGCAGCCAGCAAAATGAGGGAGAACCTAAGAGTGCTGCTCACATAGGCATTGAGCTGCTGTGAGTGGTCAAGCTAAAGCCCGCGAAAGTCTCGTGAAAACCAGAGCGCCGTCTTTCGGGGGGGGGGGGGGGGGGGGGGAGGGGGGGGTGGCTATACGTCAGCGGGATGAGGTCACTGCCTACCTGAGCGAGAATCTAGCCTACACATGCTTAGCACACAACTGACTTGTGTCGTCTGCTAGGCAGGGACTTTACGTTACCCAGGCCAAAGCAGGCTGAACTAGTTAAGGCGAGAAGCCTTAGTGCAGGGTCTAAATAGCCTCTTGTGACATTAAGAGCATCAATGTTGATCCTAAAAATAGCACCAAAACAACAAAAGGGTGATAGTATGCACAGTTGTTTGTTTTACATAACAAAGGAAGAGACGCCTAAACTTCGAAGCTTAGCGGTCGGTTTGAACAACGATTACCAATTACACCATCTTTTACAGTGACCACAATGCAGTTCCCTCAAGTAAACTCATTGTCACACATAAATAATAGTCTTTGGGGTTAGGTTGGATAGTCTTTGAGGTTAGGTTGGATAGTCTTTGGGGATAGGCTGGATAGTCTTTGGGGTTAGTTTGGCCTCAGCCAACCCACCAGAGTTTCTGGAGGCTGGGATGTTGACAGCGCGGCTATGTTAGTGGAGATGGATCGCAACCGTTATTCGAGTGTAGCAAGCTGGTAAATTACTACTAATACTAACAATAATAATATCGGGTGCTATATACGCGCCTTATTCCTAAATCAGACTCAAAGCGCGGCGATCTGTAACCAACGTACACGTTCACGTGTTAAAGACCCTCTAACACACACCCAAACAATACACATTCATCACTCAAAACATGCGGTGCAAAGTCAAGTCGCTATTAGAAGACGGATAGGAACTCCAATTTTTATTTTGAAATTTTAGATATACTGCACCCAATACCATTTCTGAAGGGAGGGAGGAAACCGGAGAACCTGGAGAAAACCCTCGGTGATCTGAAAGTCTCGTACTTAAGTCAAATACGTTCTTCCCATGCAAGGTTGGAACCCGCAACCTTGGGCATAGGAAACCAGCTCTCAATCCACTGAGCTACAGCCTGGTGGCAAGCAGTTCATCTTCACTGTAGTTCCCGTTCCCGCATGCAGTAGTTGACTTTCAAGCTAACTCAATACAAGTCCGTAATGAATGATTACTTTCCTTTAGAGCATGGAGCGAGAAATAAACCGTGGTTCTTACTTCATTCCTACACAATATGTGTCCATAATTAATGTGTAACTGAGGGTGGAGTTAATATATTTAAAGACAGTTGTTAAACGATGCTACCACGGCTGCTGCAGCAGCAGCAGCAACACCAGCAATATCAACAGCATCATCAACAGGAGCAGCAGGGACAATTTACGACGGTTAACCTGACACCCGAGACGCTCTAGTACCACTCAGACTTCTCGCGTTTCAGTTTACCCTTTTGTGAACACCGCGTACATCGACTGCTTGTGTGCCTTGTTATTACTAATTAAGGAGAAGGAGGTCGTTGTTTGCTGCGCGGATGGTGTTGCTGCAATGTTTGGACTAATTACATACAAAATGTACAAAGGGATAGTTGTTTGTATGTTGAGTTGTTGTTGTTAGTGTTGTTCTTCTTCATCTTCTTCCTTTTTCTTTTTCCTTTATTTCATTTTATGTTATTTTAAACTGTCTTTCTTTCCGTATACCCACCCTAGTATTACATATTTCTGTTAGTCTCTTTTATCCTTCTTTTTTTCTGTTTGTATATTTTGTCTTCTTCTTCTTCTTCTTCTTCTTCTTCTTCTTCTTCTTCTTCTTCGTCTTCGTCTTCGTCGTCGTCTTCTTCTTCTTCTTCTTCTTCTTCTTCTTCTTCTTCTTCTTCTTCTTCTTTTTCTTCTTCTTCTTCTTCTTCTTCTTCTTCTTCTTCTTCTTCTTCTTCTCTCTTCTTCTTCTTCTTCTTTTTTCACCCCTTGGGTTCTTTTTTTTCCCCTTTTCTTTCAGTATCTTTTCCCTTTCTGGAAATTTAGTGCTTTTTCTTCTTCTTCTTCTTCTCTTTCCCTTCCTTCTTTCCTCTTCTCTCTTTTCCCTTCCTCTTCTTCTTCTTTCTTCATTTTCTTCTTTTCTTCCTTTTTTTCTTCTCTTCTTCTTCTTCTTCTGTTGCAGCTTGGGTATTGGATCAATCTGCCGGTGTTGTTCTCTATGGGGTAGCAGTTTGAAAATGTATGTGTTTTTTTTTATGAGGCTTATTGTTACCTGGGAGTTTGGAGTGCCGGGGGTTAGTATACTCAGCGTCCCCCTGCGTGGGATGTCTTTATTGTAAAGTGCTTGGAGGGCATTCAGTTTTCCCACTGTCGCTGTCTCATATGTTTGCTTTTTTTGTATCCTATCATTTATACAATGATCTTCTTTGTATTCTATTTTGTTTTTGAAAACTCTTTGGACAAGACTCCTTGTTTGTGTAGGAGGTGTCGATTAGTTGGGTATTAGGATGTTTCTCGCTGCCGGTGGTCTAGATGCTTCCTATGATGTATATTAAGTTAGCAATGGAGCATTTTTACTATGTAGTTGTTTGTGATTTTATAATGATGTTTGTATCTATTTTGTTTTGTAACCGGTTTCGATTAGTTGGGGTAAAGAGTCCCCTGCGTGGGACCTTTATAAATGACAACAGTGACTCGTTGGAATCAATCATTTTTTTTTGCCCACTAGGGTTGTTTTTAAGCAGATCTTTTATGCGGATCGAGGGTTGTCCGGTCCTGATTTGGCTCGGAAGAGTCCGCTGGACCTAAAGCAACAATCAATCAATCAATAAAAAATTCTTCTTTGCCCCACCGCCGTAACTCCGTGGTAGTGGTAGAGCGTTTGCCTGGCATACCGATGAACAAGGTCCGTGGAGGGCAAGATAAAAGTGGCAATTTTTCACTGTCCATCTGAACTATGTTATCGCTCCGATGGTTCAGTGTTGATTTAGGTCCCTATCCCCGTGTTCCCTGGGATGGTTATCCATGTCTGCCATATCGCCAATGGTGGCTGTAGACGTTAACACTCAATGTTTATTTCTGATTCTTCTTGCCGAATACACGTATCTACTATCAAGCCCTGATCGTCCTTGAAACCCTTCTTCAACAGAATGCCCACGAATAGATTACCTATTTATACTCAGCCAGCCCGTTGTCAACAGCTTTGAAGAAGTTAACACCCCCGTTAAATCGCTGTGGAAAAGCCTTCCACCGTCCAACCCTTGATACATGTAACTGAGCCTTAAGTACGAAGATAGTCAGGTTTCTGATGTCTTTTTTGTGGGTTGTGTCAGTATTTTTGGACAGTATTTTCGTGTGTTTTTTTTAATCCAACAGCTTGTTTGCTCAATGTCAAAGAAAGTTCACTACACCTAGGATGCACTGTTTACAACTTGTGTTGTACTTGCACTTGTAGTGTGTTACAAATACATTACCATGCAATACAGTTCAATACAGCACAATACAACATAACACGACACAACACAACTTTATTGTCCGATAAAAACCTGAACGTTTTCTTCGGCACGCCGTCCATGCATGCAACAACGTAAGTATAGACCTCTATGATTCCAACGGCTCTATATTCATTTAGCTCTGTGCTCCCATGTATTTAAACAGTTCTTTGATTCCACAGCTCCATGTTACCACAGCTCCGTGCTCTTACATCATTCTTTGTTCCCAAAGCTCAATGTTTCCACAGTTGTGTGTTCCCAAATGTTCTAACGATCTTATGTTCCATGACTTCACGGTCCCGTATGTCTATGGTCGATGTTTCCACAGCGTTTGGGTTCACAGCATGAAAGAGAATATTACTGTTATTCATATATTTGTGTATGAACACAACATATTGCCCAAAATATTAGAGAAGGACAACTTAAAACCATTGCTGATGAGATAATCATAAGCAAAATCCTTAATGTATTGTCCAGTTGGATGTTTTCTGTAACGTCAAAAAAGAAAACACTCTGAACAAATATTTCAACGCAATTAAAAAAATTTAATTTTATTTAAGTAGTTGTCACCGTAAAATAGATGAAAAAAATAACATTTTCTTATATTTGTTTCCCCCTCTCACACCCACTCCTCACCCCCATCTCACCCTTCTCATCCCCACTCCTCACCCCCATCTCGCCCTTCTCACCCCCACCTCTCACCCCCACATCTCACTCCCACCCCTCACCCCACCCGTTCCGCAAAGTCTAAAATCACGTTGGTGAAAAAACGATTAATGAATTACAATGCACAGCATAGAGGCGTACATGGTATCATAAACATGCCCCTTTTTTGTATGAACGCCGAGAACATGGATTGCTTTCAAATATAGAATGGATTTTACACGTACCGATACGCTAATATGATGATCTATCGAGGAAAAAAAAACAACAAGGGTTAACGCCCTGTTGCGTGAGCGTTAATTCAGGGCGTATCTTCAAGTTGCCACTTTTAATAGTGCTGCTGATGTATCTTCTTTCAGTTACCATTTTGTGAACAACGACGTCATCAATAGCTTTCCGAAGATAGAACACATAAATTGTTTGTTGCTTTTGGTGTGTGACGAAACATACTTCATTCTTTTACTCCGTTAGAGGTTTTTAATTAAAGGTCAGCGACATATTATTTATATATAAAATAAAATAAAAATAATTTTTAACAAAGCAACTCGAGTTTGAGTTAGTTTGTTATTATCCCAACAAGAGCACCTTGGGAAACTATTTTCTCAAGTAAATCGCATCTAACATTGATTCTCTCAGCTCAACAGTATTTTTGCACGAGACAGCCATTGCTCAGAAGCGCGCTTTTGCACGTGCTGTGTTGTCATTGGCCGTCTCCGATTTCGCGTCGGGCGCGTGACTCTTGATGTCTGCAGGTTTAAGTCATACATTAATGACGACATAAAGTTGGTTGCATCTTGCATTATTGACCGTATGGCGGCCTACTAGTGCCAAAACCTGATAATTACACATATCATGATATAATTATAAATATCATGGGATCCTTATAATTATCAAGGAATAGTTACAATTATCATTGCAAAATTACAAATATCTTCGCGTGATCAAGTTTAATTTTTATTTTTGGCTCTAACAATCTACCTGGACATGCACCAACATCGAAAATTGTTATTATCACATAATAACTACAATTATTACTTGATAATTACACTTTTTACGTGATCATGCTTAATTTTGGCTAAGGCGGCTTACTAGCGCCAAAACCTGTTTTTACAGGTATCAGTAATAATGGTAATTAACACGAGTTCAGTTTACTTCACTTATATGACGACCTACTAGAGCCAAAACTTGATAATTACAAATATAATGGGATAATTACAAATATCAACGACAAATTTACAATTAACACGTACATGTGCACATTTTAGTTGTCAAGTGAAAAGTACAATTTTCGGTTTGGGCGCATTTCCAGACGGATTGCTAGAGCCAGAACTGAAAATTAAACATGATAACGCGAAGATATTTGTAATTTTCAATGATAATTGTAATTATTCCATGATATGTGTAATTATTCCATGATATGTGTTATTATCTCATGATATTTGTAATTGTTCCATTATATTTGTAATTATCTCATGATATTTGTAATTATCAGGTTTGGGCGCTAGGAGGGCGTGGCAAATACTGATAAGTATTAATTAACACTGTGGATTACCGGTATCTCTGTAAATTAAATAGAACCAGTGGTAATTTCAATAATGTCGTGGTACTGGTAACTCTCGGTTTTGGCACTAGTAGGCCGTCATATGACCACGTAATAATTGTCATTGATTAACGATCATTCTCGTTGTGGCTATAGTTACGTTGTTCTATCTTCACGCTAGAATAATAAATATTTGCATGAAATCCAAGTTCTGTAAGGTCGAATCATGAAGTATTATTATAGAATAGATGGAGAACAGCAATCTTCCAATTATTATTGTTAGGCTACACTTCACACCGTATTCAGAAATCATCCAAAATGCATTACTCTCCATTACGCGTCTTTAACATTTTGTAACAGAACTTTTTACTACCATTGGAAATGAAAAACATTAAGATACTAAGTGATTTAAAATGTTTCAATTGGTTTTAAGCTTGCAAAATGTTTTATTTATTTATCTGTTGAAAGATGTATGTAGTTTTTTTTAAAAGTGATTATTTTATGAAGAGTCCATAGCGGTGTGTGTGTGGGGGGGGGGGGGGGGAGAGCGTGTGTGTGTGTGTTATTTTATTTTATTTATTTATTCTCAGTTGTTCTAGTTAATGAGTTGATTATTTGATATAGTTAATTGTTTAAATTTGTTTATTAATATGCTCATTTAATTATTTATAATGTCTAAATCACTTAAGTTAATAATAGACAATAAATGACTGGCTATTGGTGTGCATACAGAGAATATGAGATGCTCGAAAATCGATTGCTGGTTTGAAGTCGGCGGACATTTCGGAAAGTTTAAGCGGATAATACTCTCTCTCTCTGATTTTATATTCTCACACACACACGTACACACACACTATCTCGCTCTCTCTTTCTGTCTGTCTGTCTCTCTCTCTCTCTCTCTCTCTCTCCCTCCCTCTCTCTCTCTCTCTCTCTCTCTCTCTCTCTCTTGTTTAAACCCCAAGGGCAAGATGTAAATAAGCACACCAAGTGCGTACTCTTTTACCCTTGTTAAATGAAATCTCTCTCTACCTCTGCTTTTTTATTCACACACACTCACTCTCTCTCTCTCTCTCTCTCTCTCTCTCTCTCGCTCTCTCGCTCTCTCTCTCTCTCTCTCTCTCTCTCTTTCACTTTTTTTTTAATCTTAGACAGACAGACAGACAGAGAAATGGAAAGGCGGCATACACTCATGAAAAGTCTTTGATGATCGCTTGAAAAGAGCTGCGCAGGTGGCTGCCGTTGTCCGTGATGGCGATTCATTAGCGACGGACGAACGCGTGATGGTCTTTAGGAGATATACGGGACATTTGCTGCTTCGCGTCATTGGTCTGCCGCTAACTCAGCTGCTGTGGATAGAAATCTGCAGGGTATCGCATAATAATACTAATAATAATAATAATAATAATAATAATAATAATAATAATAATAATAATAATAATAATAATGATAATGATAATAATAATAAGAAACATTATTATTATTATTATTATTATTATTATTATTATTATTATTATTATTATTATTATTATTATTATTATTATTAATGGCATCAATACGGACATCAAAGTCCAAGGCCAATCCCCCAACACAGTGCATAGCTTCAAATATTTAGGAGCCATTGTATCAGACAATGGGTCCCGACAGGAAGTCCTCTACAGGATCGCACAAACAACTGGCGATAGGATAGGATAGGATTATTATTATTATTATTATTATTATTATTATTATTATTATCATCATCATCATCATCATCATCATCATCATCATCATCATCATCATCATCATCATCATAAGACGATTATAACAGTATTGAGGGTATGAACAAATATATAATGGAACATTAAATTACGTAGAAGGTAGGGGCTGCATATATTTGTATAAATAGAGAGATAAATTATGTAAAAAATAATTCTTATTCGTATTCTATTCATACTACACTTAGTGCATAATAAAATTCAACCCTTACGGGCAATCGCATCACAGACCAGTAGTTTCGACTATCCCAAAACAAGACTATTTTATTTATTTATTTATTTCATCGCTTTTTTTATAGCGCTTTTCCTGCTCAAGAGCTGCTCAAGGCGCTGGCCGATACAGGATCTAACTCAAACCGCCCGAGGCGCCCACTTGCAGCCTTTGAGCGCACAGTCTGACGCCCAGACGGCTTGCAAATCCTGTGCGACCGGGGATGGAGAGAAGAGACCTTAGTGCGCGCTGGGTGTAGTTGTGCAGCCGGCACTCACCCGCCTAGGACATGAGTGTCAGGATCTTTTAAAGTCCGTGCGTTGGAATGCGTGCGTGCACAGACTAGACCTCGGTTTATACTTTCATCCCAAAAAATAGGAGCGCAGTGTTCAATTTTTTCCTTTTTTTTCTTTTTTTTTTTTGTTTTAAAACTTCAGGCCGTTAACTCAACTCTTTTTCAGTAGACAAAAAAAAATACTTAGTCTGTTTTACCAGTCTTTCATTGAGAGTCTTTTGACTTTTTTTAATTCATATGCTGGTTTCCTAGTCTGTCGGTTAGGGATAGAAATAATCTCTCTACAGCATCGTGAAAACGTGTTCCAAAATGACCGGTGAGGAGCAGAGGAACCTATCTGCCTTCTGCAATCAGCAAATCACAAGGAAAGCCAAACAGATTGTCAGTAAACCGGAACATATTTTGGCCGATGAGTTTGTACTTCTGCCTTCAAAACGTCGTTTTGCTCAACCCATTTCGAAAACTAAAAAATATTTAAACTCATTTGTACCCTCTGCTGTCCGCCTTCTCAACGCCTATACAATGTAATACAAGGGACTGGTTTTTTTTTTTTTTTTTTTTTTAACGATTGATTTTATTGATTTTGTGTCACTACAGACAATAGTTATAAGCTGCTGTGCGCTGTGTGAGTGACGGAGTGTGGGTATAATTCCAGAGAGAGTGAGGAGATTTTTGCTGGTTGAAACTATTACCTGTTTGTTTTTTTTAAAATAGTTTTATAGTTTATATTTTATAGTTTACTTATGCATTTAACAGCACATTTACTTATTGATTGGGAGTACTCTCCGTGTGTACGTAAGGTCATTTTTAATTTTTATTCTTACTGGTTAATTTTGCGCCAATGCTGCCTTTGTAATTGTAATTGCTCAGCTTGAGAGGAATAAAGTTGTGTGGTATTGCGTTGTGTTGTATTGTGTTGTGTTGTATTGTATGGTATTGTATTGTATTGTTGAGATGGACTTTTTTTTTTATTTGGGCTTCGGAGAAACTATTATCTGTGATATTTCGGGGCAGTTTACTTTTTATGGCATTCACCTCTAGTTTATTGTATGTACTTAACCGTATATTTTGTTATTTATTTGTTATTTATTTATTATGTATTGTTTGGATTACGTCTCATGTGGAGGCACGGTGGCCTAATGGTAGAGCTTTGGCTTGTGGATCTGAAGGTCCCGGGTTCGAGGCCGGGGCATTGTGTTGTGTCCTTGGGAAAGACACTTTACTCCCGTTTCCTACTCCTTCGGATGAGAGTATAAACCGAGGTCTAGTCTTTGTCGCATACATTCCATCATAACGGACTTTAAAGATCCTGACGCTCATGTCCTAGACGGGTGAGTGCCGGTGACAAGAACACACCCAGCATGCACTTAGGTCCTTCTACCCCATCCCTGGCTACCCAGGATTGTGCTCAGTTGTACGGGCGTCAGACCATGCGCCCAAAGGCTGCGGGTGGGCGTCTCGGGCGGCTTGAGTTAGATCCTGTATCGGCCAGCGCCTTGAGCAGCTCTTGAGCTGGTAAAGCGCTATTAAGAACGATTAAATATAATAAATAAATAAATATGTGTATGTAATAATATTTTTAATTCTTGTGTATTCCGCTATATTGCGCTGATGCTGCCATTGTAATTGCTCTGAGATGAATAAAGTTGTATTGTATTGTATTGTATTGTATTGTATTGTATTGTATTGTATTGAACCACAGCCTGTACAGGCTGCAAAGTTATGGCCTGACATTGGAGTACACTGTGTACACCACTGAGCCAACTGCGCTCCATACTCATCCGTCATCGTTGCATGATGTTTCACACTTCACTGAACGACTTAATGTGCGTTAATCTGTTTATAGGACTCTCTTTCTGCGTATGTTCACTCTACTACCCTGCTACTTACCGTCCCTGCACGCAATCAAGATCCCATTCTGGATATCAGACACCGCTGAAAAAAGCTTACGCGTCAACCGTAGGAGGCTTGATTGGAGGTCTCTTGACACTCAGTATAGCAAGATCCCTATCTGCTCAGAGCATGCAGTCTGAAAGGCCCCAAGATCGCTTATCAGTGCACAAAAACAGTAGATTTTTTTTCTCTCTGTAACCCCATTCTTACAGACATAGATAGATATCTCCACTTTGCAATGCCTCCCGCAAGCATGTCTTGTTCTCAGTGACACTAACTCATCAATGGAACGTTAAGCCTTCTGTGCTTTCGGGAAGAAAACAAAGTCCACTTAATTGTGTGAAACACAATCTTCAACTCCCGTTTTTCTGCCTACAACCTTATTGTGTCAGTTTTGTGGTCTTTTTATTTGTTTGGTGTTTTTTTAATTATTGGTAATGAGCTTCACCATGACAGTGTTGATGTAGGCATGGTGTGATTTCACTTGGGTGCAAACCATTTTGTTACCTTGTTGTTATGCTATATGCCAATTGAATGCCATTTAAACACTTAATTGTGCTCATTTTCACAGCTTTCTTTTAATTGTCGTCTGTCCTTTTGTTAGTGGGGGTACAAACAAGCTGCTGCTTTGATCGTCAAAGAGTACAACAAAACAGAAATTATTCATTTCTTCGTATGTCTTGCCGTCATCATCGAAGGATTAGAAGAAGAAAAAAAAGGGTTTGATAAGCCTAAAATACACAAGGTGGAACCTTTTTTCCCCCCATCTCAAATTCTAGGTCGTAGGGGATAAGTGCTACGTCGCCCCACACACAGCCAAACGGTCTAGATCTGTAGTGAGGCACCTCCGTCTTTCTACTCTTCAGGTTCTTTCTTATGGTCATTGAGAGATATTCAGTGTCTGATTAGGGTTACACAATCATGTGCGCCAGCCTTTAACACGAGAGAGAGAGAGAGTGTTCGTCCGAGAGATAGAAGAATGCCAACATCAGCGGGTGTTGGATTAGGCACGAGTGTGCGAGTCCATTAATCACAGACACAGGTGTCTTGGCTGTTGGCTGTAATTCCTTTAACACAGAGTATTTAAAGAAAAAGAAAGAAATGGAACAGAAAGGAAGCTGGGACAGAATATGTCTTGTATTTATTTACGTCGGTATAAAAACTACATCTTCCTATCTCCATTTATACATCCTTCCCTCTATGCCCACTTACCCATTTCTCCAATTTCCAAAACCCTTTTGTCCCACCCCCATGAGGGTGCCGGAGGTGTCTGTCTAAATGGTATCCCCACTTTGTGGAAATGAAGGGCTTTAAATTACCACTTTTCTGTCGTTCTCATTTGTTCTTTCTCGTTCTAAATCTGTTCTATCAATCTACTATCTTCTTCGCTAGTCCAGTCACCTAACTTTTTTCTTGAAAACTCTCCCAAAACTCATTTGTGTATGGGATCTGTTGGGTCAGCTTGTGGATATTGGACTCTTTCTGCCAAATGGACACTAGGGCTTGCTAAGGTATTATTATTGTTTAGCAATGTAAGTATTTTCTAGGTATGTATTTTGCTAATATTTTATAATGATGTTTATATTTTATTTTGTTTTGTTTTTTTTGTAAACAGGAGTTCGAAATATTAGAGAAAGCCTCAGCGTCCCCTGCATGGGATGCCTTTACTGTAAAGTGGCCGGCTAGTGGAGCGCCTTCGGTATTACCATTAGAGTTGTTTCAGAAAATCTTTTATACTTATCAGGGGTGAGTCCTCTTTCAACCAAACTGTGGTGTTGATTCGGCTCTTTGAAGTCAACTTGACCTTATAAACAATGACTAACTAACCACTTTTGCCCATTTCTTTACTCCCAAGTGCTATACCATTCCCCCACATGCTATGCCACTTGTCCGTTTACCTAATTTCTTTACCCCCACTGCTCATTTTCCCTACAATCGGAATACTCCAGAATGTTGGAGAAGAACTAGTTTAGTCTAAATGTCATGTTGGTTCTGTGTTAAAATTAATTTTTGTGTATACCCTTTCTCAGTACCTTATTGCACTCTAGGCTGTTGTTTATCTAAGGGTTAAGTGCCTTCCTACATGTCCGCTCTGCGGACAAGATTTTTGCTTTTTATTTTGGGGGTAGATTGACGAAAAGGTTACACTTTCTGAACGTCTGTGGTCAGCTGCGGCTTTGTATGTGCGTGTGTTTGTGCGTGTGTGTGTGTGTGTGTGTGTGTGTGTGTGTGTGTGTGTGTGTGAGTGAGTGAGTGAGTGGAGCGTGCATAAACTGCACGCGAAACTGAATGCAATATTGTGAATGAAAATTTTCCTACGCTCCTACCATTTGAAATCTACCCATTTGCTACAGTGTGTATGCTAAAAGAAAGACTCTCTCTCTCTCTCTCACTCCCCCCTTCCCCTCTTGTTTTCAGGTAAGGGCGATAGTAATATTGTGTGATCACGGCATGGTTTCTAGAACTAATAGGTTGGATCAATAGCGGTTGGGAATGCTGACACCATGTCACACTGTGCTTTTTTTGCAAATTGTACACGTTCCAGTGCATGACATTGCCCGTTTGTTCTAGTCTAATTATCCAACAGCCACCAAAAAGGTAACAATACAGAGGTTTCTATTACAACGTGAAGGTACCAGCACGGACTCGACAGTAGAAAAAGGTCATGTACCTTCTAGTTAGTCCGAATATAGCTTGAACGGAGTTTTTTGGGCGGCGTTCTTGGCTTTTTCGTTTTGTTTGTACGGGCTAAACGAATCTCCCGTTATTGGATAACAGGAAGAACGCCAAATATTACTTTATAACTTGCAGTGTTTTTCAGTAGCTAAGATGAACAATTCAGAAGACATCATGATCATTAGCTAAGGCTTAAAGTTGTTTTAGAATGTCCACCGACCCGCTGGGCGTTCTAGAGACCATAAAATTAAAATCAATTTTGAAAACATTTATAGAAGTTGATGGAACATTGAAATAATTTAGCTAGAATTTAAACACACCGTTTCGTATGGTGCTAGTTGGGGTTCCCTGATTTTTACATTTAAGCTGACTCGTCAAGTCTTAAAGATCCTATCCTATCCTATCCTATCCTATCCTATCCTATCCTATCCTATCCTATCCGATCCTATCCCATAACTCGGAGTCGTAAAGGCACCACAGATTATCGTTTAACCAGCGTACTCCATATTTCTCTGTCCTCAGCAACCCTGTTAGCTTCGCTCAGTGTCAAAACCAGTCCATTCTCGAATGTTGTCCTCCCACCTCTTTTTCGGTCTCCCTCTTCTTCTACCTCCTTGCACTGTGCCTTGCAGGATGGTCTCTCCAAGGCCTGATGATCTGGTGACGTGGCAATACCATCGGAGTTTCCGTTTTTTCACCACTGTGAGCAGGTCATCGTGTTGTCCAATGGCTTGTGCGGTGGTCTGTCGGACTTCGTCGTTGGTGATGTGCTGGGTATAGAAAATGCCCAGAAGTCTTCTGTAGCACCTCATCTCCATGCTTTGTATTCTTCGTTGGAGATCTGCTGTGAGGGTCCATGTTTCGCAAGCGTATAGGAAGATGGAGATTACAAGGGAGCGCAGCAGTCTTATCTTGGAATGTGGACTGATAGTCCTCTCTTTCCAAATTGGCTTCAACCTCTCCAGGCCAGCAGTTGTTTGTGCGATCCTGGAGAGGACTTCCTGTCGGGAACCATTGTCTGATACAATGGCTCTTAAATATTTGAAGCTATGCACTGTGGTGAGGAATTGGCCTTGGACTTCGATGTATTATTTTCAGGAGGACCTTGCTGGGATGGCTGATGAGGCTGATGGTGCGGTAATTTTCACACTCCTGAAGGTTACCTTTTTTGGGAAGAGTGATGGCAAGCGACTGGGTCCATGGTGTAGGTCTCTCCCAACTCTGCCAGATCTTGTTTACAGATAATGGTGAGTGCGTCAATCATCACTTCTCCTCCTTCTTTTTAGCAGTTCCGCGAGTGTGTTGTCCACTCCCGCTGACTTCCCTTTCTTCAGCGACTGCACTGCTGCCTCAACTTCTTCTCGGAGAATTGGGAGGATTTTTTCTTCTTCTCTGTTCTCGGGACATGCTAGAACTGATGGGTCTCCGTTTGGTGTGTGGTTGAAAAAGCCAGAGCACTACTCTGTCCATCTGTCCAAGGCTTCTTGTTTTTCTGTAAGGCATATGCCAGACTTGCTTTGGATCATGGAGACCTGGGCTGTTTAAAACTTGTCAGCCGCTTCACAGTCTGGTAGGCCTTCTTGCTTTTGTTCTTGTTCAGACTGTTCTCTATTTCCTGGCATTGATCTTTTATCCAGTTCTTTTTGCTATGTGCATGCCTTTTCGGATGTCATTGTTGATTTTTCGGTAGGCATCAGCTCCCTTTGAGGTGTTCTTTTTCTTTTTCATCTCTCTTCGTTTATCACACAGATCCAAACGTTCAGATGTGATCCACGGCTTCCTCTTTGGCCGGTGCTTGCTAAGGATCTCCGTGACGGCATCTGTCACAGCTGGGTTGAAGATAATGGTCGTGGTGTTGACATCTACTTCACCAGCTCCCAAAATGAGCAGCGGTGCAAATTTCCCTCCAATTGTGGCCTGAAAAATGTCTGCCACCTCCGGGTCTTGCAGTTTGTCCAGGTCGAACTTCAGTCTAGTGCACTTTGCTGTGTTTACTCTCTTCAAGTGGAGCCGGAAAGACATCATCACGAGATCGTGATCACTTCCGATGTCTGCTACTGGAAAAGTGCGTTTCCTGCCAATGTTGATGTTTGATTTAAAGCGTTTCTTGACCATGATGTATTCGATGTGGTTGTGATGCTCCCCGCCGGGACTGTGCCATGTCCATCGTCTGGATTTCTTGTGGAGACCAAGCGTGTTTGCCAGAGTCAGATTGTTTTATCTGGCAAACTCCAAGATTCCCAGACCCCTGTCATTTGTCTCGTTGTTGCAGTGCACTTAAAAGATTACTTCGGTGAAAAGACTTCATGAAGATCCCGCGTGACAAATACCTTATTATTAGGCATGGGGCTAGTGTACAAAACAAAACATCTGTTGTTTTCTAATAAAAGCGTGACCGTGGAGGTAAAAGCAGTAAGGGTATATATCAAAGATTATAGGAGATCCTTTAAGGAAAATTTTCCCAGCTGATAAGACGCTAATCAAAGCATGTTCTCTTAACACATATATACGAGTATATAAATTTTATTTGCGATTCAGAGGATTATGTTATTTATTATAAGAGTGCTGTTTTTGAATCTTCTTCTTCTTCTTCTTCTTCTTCTTCTTCTTCTTCTTCTTCTTCTTCTTCTTCTTCTTCTTCTTCTTCTTGGGTTGAGCAGCCACAATCAGTACGTTGATTCATTTGCTGCTATAGATTGTTACTAAGAGGTTGCTGCTGTGTTTTCCGTGACGGTGTGAACAATAAATCTTGAATTCTCACATGAAAGTTGGACAATAAGGATGTACTGTGTATTGTATTGTATTGTATTGTATTGTATTGTATTGTATTGTATTGTATTTTATGGTTTGTTGTATCTGTCCTGTCCTTTCGCAAGGTAGGAGCAGGTCGGCCTTATCAGCAAGTGTATATAGTATAAAGCACACAGGTGTTTCCATTCAGAAATCTCGCTGGCTCACAGCTGATACCCGGGGTGTGGATTTTCTTATCTACCTGTGTACTCAGACCTTGCACCCGGGTGTACGTTGTGACAGTTTAGTCAGGTGTTAAACATACGGGCATATGGGCATAGTGGTGTTGGGGCACATAATTTGACCTCTTTCGTCACGACCTTACCGATGTACTAGTGTTGTAATACGGAAATTTTGACATCTCTGTAAAGACCTTAAGCTTGGCTGAGCGTGTTGATAGGTGTTTAAGGCAATTCGATACACAACTCGGCTGTCAGAACTGTATTCTCTGTATCGAAATCTTAATCGTAGGATAGTGCTGTAAAAATACAGGTATACTTTGGCATCTCTGTAGCGACCCAACGTCGTTTGATAGAACTATTATGCGTGACCTAGTTCAGTAATACTTTTCCACTACATTTTAATTCTTAGATGTTTGACTTAGTCTACGGAGGGGAAATCAGTGATTCACAACACACACAATTCCCAGGTACCATATTTGCCTTTGTTCATTGAGGTTCAAATTTCAATAAAGAGAAGTCCGCAATGCGCGCGCGTACACACACACACACACAACTATATATAACACCACATTAATACACACGCACACATACACTAACATATACCCTCACTCACTCACACACCCTCATCATCATAATAACAATAAAACGCTCCTTTCGACTATAGCGCGAGTCCCCAATACAGGGGCTCGAAGCGCATCAAGCTTGACGCGTTCTTGGACTAAAAATCTTCAAACATAATTGAACCATTATTATTCATTATAATTAATTTACCATTCACCTCCTTTCTCTTTTTTTTTCTTCGCCTCCGACTCTTTCCTCTCTCTCTCGTCTATTTATCACGCAATCTGCAGGTTTTAAGGCGTTCCAACACGCCTTTGAAGGATTTACCTCACGTTCTTCAGCTGTATAAATACAATTCTCTGTGTATCCCCGTACAGCCTCTAACCTTACCAGCCAGACTTGCAATGATTTTATCCGTGTGGACGTTTGGGATCAAGAGCGCGCTGATTATCTATGATTAGTAGGAAATGTCGTTTCAATGAAGAATACAATCATGTCTTGCATGTAGACTACATAATTATTAAGAGCGTGTGTGATGTGTCAGCGTATATGGTGGTTACTTATTGACGCGCTTTGAGTCCAATTTAGTAGAGAAAGCGAGTATTTTAGCATTCAGAAATTAAGAAGAAGAAGAAGAAGAATTAGTAATAGTATTAGTAGTAGTAGTTGCAGCAGTAGTAATAGTAGTAGTAGTAGTAGTATCGTCATCGTCATCATCATCATCATCATCATCATCATCATCATCATCATCATCATCTAGTATTAAGTAAGCAGACTAGAAAACATGGACTAGCTACTCAGGATAACCTCAGAAGCCGGAGGCAGCAATGTCACTAGCTTGGGTACTATATTGATGCGGGTTATTTAGCCTGAGTGGTCCTTTCTTGGGTCCGAGTGGATTCCAATCGTAATGCCCTTTGCCAGTTGTTGTCTTAAGGGAGCAGACATTATTATTGCTGTGTTTTTTCGCGTGACTAGGATCATCCAGCTGAAAACACCGACCTCCGGCTGCCAGGTTTTGGAACAGCTCAGCTCAGTTGGTAGAGCTTAGAGCTCGTGTGTCAGAGGTTACAAGTTCGTACATAAGAGTGTCTATCTTCATTCTTTGATTATGTGTTTTGTTGAAAGCGCATTGTGTGTGGGTATAGATGTAGATCTCACTTACATGTAAGAACAGTTTGATGAAGCCTATAGTCTATTTTTGGGTGACACCGCTTTGCAGCTATCGTGTGTTTTGTTGAGAAAAAAACCACAATTGATTACCCGGCAGTATGTTTGAGTATTTTCCAAAATTCAGTTCAAAATTCGAATTGCTATAGATTCTTTCTGTACTATTTGATTGAAGTACCTGGGCTTACTGGCTTCTTCATAGCACTGCCAATTGGGGGGCATTTCTGTTGGCTCTTTGAGTAACAGAGACATCTAGAAGCAAGCCACCCCTCTATCCAGCTTCTATATTGCACTAAAGGCAATTTCCACAAAAACCGATAGTACACGTTTTGGGCAGTGGCTATGAGTACTGAAGTGGAAATACTGTTGATTCAACCAGTACTGAAGTACAACCTGAAGTATCGCAGTGCATCTCATACAACGTAGATAGCTAACCCTTTTCATATGCGTCATTGCACCCAGTCAGCATTATGTTACTGGAGACGGGGAATAAACTGTAAAACAAAGTTCGACAGGTGCATGTGCTATTCACACTTTTCTGCTATCATATGCACCAACGGGAATCCCCTCAATGAAACATACTTCCGGTTTCTTTCTCCGCGTGTTTTAGTGAGTTATTTCCAAATATTCAAGAATAATAACATGTGTCACTGGTCACCAGTACTGGTCACCTCATTTTTTTTTTTTTTTGCTGCAATTTATTATCCCTTTCTATCGCCAGTGGCGCGCCTAAACCCTACCTACCTAACATTATTTGTGAATTTTTGAAAAATATTCGGAAAAACATAACGCCCAGATGCTGGCTCGAACCCACACCTGTCAGGCGCCATTGGTTTCTGGCTTGTGGACAATGCAAGTTAGTCCCGCCTTAGCCCACTTGGCCACAACGCTCGCCTAACATAGTCAACTACTTCGTGTTTTGTGAAGGTTGCGACGGCGAAGCTATGGAAAACTACAAGAGTCTTCAGGTTCTGTTTCACTTTCTGTCGATGATCGACGCACCACCGAAGTCGCCACAAATACAGGCCTCTACGATTGTTTTTTGCATCCTTTCACTGAGCATGTACTTCCTCCACCGTTTTATACTTATCCCACTCGTTTTCTGGCTCTAACAATCGTCGTTTTCGGCAATTTGCCATATTTAAAAGTCAAGCATCAAGCTTTGATAAAAGCAAAACAAGTTAGACCGGAACTTGGTTTCATTCTAACCTCGTTTTAATTTATAATGGCGATACCCACGAGTTTTTATGAGAGAAGCCGGAAAGTTGTGAATTGTTTCTTCAGTTTTACAAAGCTCGCATGCACGCACTTTGTAAAACTCGGGTTTCATACACAAAAATGAGTTTTATACTGTGTGTGTGTGTGTGTGTATGTGTGTGTGTGTGTGTGTGCGCGCGCGTGTGGTCGCGCGCGTGCATGCTTGGTTCAATAATTGTCATCATAAAAGAGAGGGAACTGGTTTTGCGGATTATGAAATCTTTTGAAGCGATTTTCTTAATTTAAATACTGCAATATTTAAATTTAATAATTTAAAATGTGAACTTTCCATTTTTGATTTGAATTAGGCGGTCTTAGATATATTGCTATGACAAATGGAGTTTGCGTTAGGGAAAGAAAGGGTATGTTGGATGGGGAACGAGGAATGGAGAGAGAGAGTGGGGGGGGGGGCTGAGAGAGAGAGGTTGATACAAGGAGAGAAGGAGAGGTTTATTGAGACGGAAGGAAGGGGGAGGGACAGAAAAGAAAGACATGTGAGAACTGTTATTTTGACCAGTAGGCTCACCTAGCATGTTTAACCCATGAAGGGTTAATGTAATGGTTTAACCCTGTGTGTCCCATGCCTGCCGCCCCCCCCCCTCCCTCTCTTCCCATAGCGGCCCAAAGGTAGATTGACCGGGAATTCTGTGTTAGTGTGTACCTCCCTTGAAATTAAATAGAGACCTTTGGCTTATTCTTTATTGACTTTTTATAGACGTTTCTTCTGGCTGACCAAAGACGGGCGTTTGATTCTACCAGAGGGATCGAGTTTAACATTAGATTAGCGGAGTCTTAAGAGTATTTGAATTGATCAGGCATAGGTGGGTTTTTTCATTAAGTGGTATGGTCCAACCCTATTGTTCAAGCAAATAAATGCAAGAATATTGAATGATGTGTTGAATATTATTAGGATTTTATTTTTATTTAGTTTGGGGTGCGTTGGGGTGGTGTAGTTTTCCTTACTTCTAATAACATTTATACTTGGTGTATAGAACACTACCACAACGAAATGTTTGAACTCACCATTAGTACCTTTTTCAATTGAATGGATTGTTCCTGCCCGATTGATCATCCGAGTTCAAGATATCGAATGACCATTAGCTTTTTTTTTTTTTACAGTGTTCTGTTGCGTTGATTTTTTTTCTTCCAAGATTAACCAATCTATACCAGGGTTTGTTTGTTTGTTTGTTTATTTCTTTTAGCGTCTATTCACCTTCGTGATTTTAGACTTTTAGAAAATTATAAGGTACGAGGGTTATAAAATATAGAATAAACTGAGAATTATTAACTGACCAGGCTTGCCTTTTTTCTTTGAATGAAGTGGTCAAAACTTGTTGGTCAAGGACATATATAGATGTCGAATGGCCATTAACTTTCATTAAAACGTTTTAAAGATTTCTTTGTATGCATGCATTATATTCTTAGTTTCATTTGTTTATCTAATTTAACCTCTGTTCACATCTGAGATATTAGATAATTATAGTCTTAGTTACGGAATAAAAATATATTCTTAGTTATGGAATAAAAATGCTTCTATTTGACAATAACATTTTCGAATGTATGGTGGCGTATATGGCTCTATATTAATAGTATTGCGCAGTCTTTGTAGGCAGTGTGAAGAAAACGTAATACATTTGTTGTTCCTCAGCCGAACCGCACGCACACACAAACACGCAAGTAATAAGAAAAAGGAAATAATAACAAATTATAAAAAATAAGACTTTCTGCACTATAATTGTCAAGACTTTTCTCTTGACACAATGACAAGAATTTCATGCGTCAATGTACCATATATTGTGTCTTGTAAATCTTGTTTGGGTTTTATGGCAGTAAATGTTCGTATTCGTATTCACACACACACACACACAACACGCACAATCCCCTCCACACACCTCCCCCTCACTCGCAAACACACACGCACATACCACGCGCAACCCACTCACACACACAGTACACACGCACACACACACACACAAACACCCCACACCACACCACACCACACCACACCACGACATACTACACTATACCACACCACACCACAAACCCGGTCTCCGTCCTTATTGTCCAGTCGTCAGTACCGAGTAAGTCCACCTAAGGTCGAAAATGATTTTTTTGCGCCATCAAACTTGCAAGAGAATGACGCATCTTACCTGTAAAAATCAAATCCGAACTATGTTTAGATTTGGAGATATCATAGAGTAAGTCCTTGTTAAAAAAATTTTAAGTGGGGGAATAAACTGATAAAACCAAGCAAGTCCCCTGCGATTTTGTTTCGGCGATCCTCTGGCTGATGCTCGAGTTGGCATGATGACGTCATTTTCTACAATAATCTGACAAAGAAAAGTAAGTCCTCCCGACCAATGAGAAAGCGCCTTAAGATAAAGTGGACCAGTGAGAATCCATGTTATTGCTGCTGTGCAATATTATTTTCCTGTGAAAATGATGACGAAATTTCGGTCAGCAAAGGACGTGTTCGGCTTTTTGAAAAAGAGTTTTCTTCATGTACTTTCCTGCCCACAATAAAGGATCCTGTAGATCTTCCGCCTACGCGGCAACTTCCACGAGGTGTGGAAATAAACAAACAAACTATCCTTTCCTATCCTATCCTATCCTGTCCCGTAACCCTGAGGTCGTAGGGGCACCACAGATGATTGTTTAACCAGCATACTCCATCTCTCTCTGTCCTCAGCAGCCCTGATGGCTTCGCTCAGTGTCAAACCAGTCCATTCTCGAATGTTGTCCTCCCACCTCTTTTTCGGTCTCCCTCTTCTTCTAAATCCTTGCACTGTGCCTTGCAGAATAGTCTTTGCAAGGTATGATGATCTGGTGACGTGGCCATACCATCGGAGTTTCCGTTTCTTCACCACTGTGAGCAGGTCATCGTGTTGTCAAATGGCTTGTGTGATGGTCTGTCGGACTTCGTCGTTGGTGATGTGCTGGGTATAGGAAATGCCCAGAAGTCTTCTGTAGCACCTCATCTCCATGCTTTGTATTCTTCGTTGTAGATCTGCTGTGAGGGCCCATGCTTCGCAAGCATATAGGAAGATGGAGATGACAAGGGAGCGCAGCAGTCTTACTTTGGAATGTAGAATGATGGTCCTGTCTTTCCAAATGGCTTCAACCTTGTCAGGGCAGCAGTTGTTTGTGCGATCCTGGAGAGGACTTCCTGTCGGGACCCATTGTCTGATACAATGGCTCCTAAATATTTGAAGCTATGCACTGTGTTGAGGGATTGGCCTTGGACTTTGATGTCCGTGTTGATGCCATTGGTGTTGTTGGTCATCATTTCGATCTTCTCTGCACTTATTTCAATTCCACAAACTTTGGAGGTGGTGTCAAGCCTCTGTACCAGCTGTTCAAGTTCTTGTTCCTCTCCAGCCAATCCATCAATGTCATCCGCAAAACAAAGATTGGAGATTGCTCTACCCCCTATGCTGACTGTGCCTTCGTGATCTGCAAGAGCACCTGACATGATGCGCTCTAGGAAGATGTTGAAGGGTGTTGGAGAGAGTAGGCATCCTTGACGCACACCGATTGTTGTTCTGAACCAGTTCCGGATGGCGCTGTTGTGGAGGACTGCACTGGTAGCCTTGTCATACAGGTTTTTGATGACTTCAATAATTTTAGGTCTGATGTTGTACGCTTTCATTGTTGCCCATAGAGCTGCATGCCAGACTCGGTCAAACGTTTTCTTGAAGTCTATGAACACATGATATAGATGTTGTTGGTGCTGTAGGTATTTCTCACAGATTATTCTGAGGTTGAAAATATGTTCAGTGGTACTTCGCCCTGCCCTGAATCCTGCTTGTTCTTGAGCTATGATTTGTTCAGCTTGGGGTTTCAACCTGTTGAGTAATATTTTCAGGAGGACCTTGCTGGGATGGATGATGAGGCTGACGGTGCGGTAATTTTCACACTCCTGAAGGTTACCTTTTTTGGGAAGAGTGATGACAAGCGACTGGGCCCATGGTATAGGCTACTCTCCACTCTGCCAGATCTTGTTACAGATAACGGTGAGGGCATCAATCATCGCTTCTCCTCCTGCTTGTAGCAGTTCCGTGGGTATGTTGTCCACTCCCGCTGACTTCCCTTTCTTTAGCGATTGCACTGCTGCCTCAACTTCTTCCCGGAGAATTGGAAGGATTTCTTCTTCTATGTTCTCGAGGGACATGCTAGAACTGATGGGTCTCCATTTGGTGTATGGTTGTAAAGGTCAGAGCAGTAGTCTGTCCATCTGTCCAAGACTTCTTGTTCTTCTGTAAGGCATATGCCAGACTTGCTTTGGATCGTGGAGACTTTGGGCTGTTTGAAACTTGTCAGCCGCTTCACAGTCTGGTAGGCCTTCTTGCTGTTGTTCTTGTTCAGACTGTTCTCTATTTCCTGGCATTGATCTTCTATCCAGTTATCCCTTTGCTGTGCGCATGCCTTTTCGGATGTCATTGTTGATTTTTCGGTAGACATCAGCTCCCTGTGAGGTGTTCTTTTTTTCTTGTTTTTAATCTATCTTCGTTTATCACACAGATCCAAAAGTTCAGGTGTGATCCACGGCTTCTTCTTTGGTCGGTGCTTGCCAAGGATCTCAGTGGCGGCATCTGTCACAGCTGAGTTGAATGTGGTGGTCATGGTGTTGACATCTATTTCACCAGCCCCCAAAATGAGCAGTGGTGCAAATTTCCCTTCAATTGTGGCCTGAAATAGTTCTGCCACCTCCGGGTCTTGCAGTTTGTCCAGGTCGAACTTCAGTCTAGTGCAGTATTTACTCTCTTCAAGTGGAGCCGGAAAGACATCATCAAGAGATCGTGGTCACTTCCGATGTCTGCTCCTGGAAAAGTGCGTGTCCTGCCAATGTTGATGCTTGATCTGAAGCGTTTCTTGACCATGATGTAGTCTATTTGGTTGTGATGCTCCCCACTGGGACTGTGCCATGTCCATCGTCTGGAGTTTTTGTGGAGACCAAGCGTGTTTGCCAGTACCAGATTGTTGTATCTGGCAAACTCCAAGAATCTCAGACCCCTGTCATTTGTCTCGTTGTTGCAGTGGGGTCCACATGTGTCTCCCCAGTTGTGGTGCGCATCTTGGCCAACCTTGGCATTCCAGTCGCCTTGCACTATGACTATGTCCTTCTTCGGCACTTGATCAAGTACCGCCTGTAGATTTTCATAAAAATCCTCCACTTCGCTGTCGTCATAGTCTGATGTTGGGGCATAGGTCTGGATGATGGTGATGTTGAAAGGGGCTGCTCTCAAGCGGATGGTAATGAGTCTACTGGGCGGCAACCCATGACAGTGGCTAGAATGTTCTTGTGGACCAAGAATCCAACGCCGTGTTCGTGCCTGTCATCTCTACCGCTGAAATAGAGCTTGTGGCCTTTGTCGGTCGTTGTTTCACCTAGGCCTTTCCAGTGCAGTTCGCTAATGCCTAGAACGTTCCATCGATAGCGGTCCAACTAGTGGGCCAGTTCTTCTAATTTTCCTTCCGCAGTTAGGGTCCTGACATTCCAGGTTCCTATGACGATGTTGTTTCTCGTGCGGATCTTGCTAAATTGTCCATCAGTAGCATACTTAACACCTCCGTCCTGGTGGCCAACGGAAGGCGCGGTCCTTGAGCCGGGCGACGACCTATCCGGTATGGAATTAGTGGATAGTGTCATCATGCATGTAGTGTGTCTTGGGCAAAAAAGGACCTCGCGTTGCCCAATCCTCTCCAGGCTGTTGGGCACAGCCGAAATCCACGAATACAGTGTGGCTCGCCTTGGCCCCGAGCACGTGGTCGTTGAACCTGTAGCAACGTGAGGTTCCTCGCCCTGGCCGGTGACTTCTGTGTAGAAGACTTTCGCCCAGTGATGCCGTGCTAACATTACCCCTGTTTGTCGCCTCTTACGACACGCCGGGAAACATTGGGCCTATTCTATTCAGTGCCCGAACCCACAAATAAACAGCAACAAATATATTACAGACGCACAACAAAGGCAACAAAATACAAGACATACACGTGGTGTAAAGGCAGGAAGATTGCTACAATAGGAAACTGAAAGGAAAATAGTTTTGTATTTTTAAAATTAAATTGGCTGCATCTAATATTATTTTGAAGGGAGAGTAAAAAACAGTGAAGAATGGCTAAAAACAATAATAAACAGGCACACATATACACTCACTGTAACTGCCGCACCCACATCTTACAAAACCCAACTTATATGACTCATCTCGTCAGACTTTTTAACAAAGAAACGAAACGGCCTATGGGACTTAATTGGTTTGGTGAATTTTGAAAACAAGGATTTACTTAATAATAAACTGACAAAACCAAGCGGATTTGACTTACTTGGTTTTGTGAATTTTTTTAACAAGGATTTAATTCAATAATAAACTGACAAAACCAAGCGGGTGACTTGCTTGGTTTTGTCATGTTCTCAACAAAGATCTATCTCAAGAATAATCTGACAAAACAAAGCAAGTCCACAAATAGTCTTAAAACATCAAATCTATCAAACATTTCTTTAACATTCAAGGTATGCACTCTTAAATCGAGGAATTGCATTATAATATGCCCTTAAACTTCCAGAAACGATCGCGTAATATAGCGCAACACAAAACGTCGATTTTCTCGAAAGTAGGTTTTGTGGACTTGCTCGGTTTTGTCAGTTCACGGCAGAGTTGGATTTTGATTTGGGAAGATAGTTGTCACCCAAGTTACACATGGATTTAGTTACAACTGAATTAATATCACGAAGCTTATCTCAGCAGTAGATTCAGTTATTATGGCATCTCTCTAGTAGGCCTACAATCAAGTCTCCTGATATATCAGTAATAGGCCTAATTATACTGTCTTTAACACTATCTCAAGAGGCAGCTTTTCCACTCAACACAGATCTTGTTGTATAGGCGTTTCCATTGTGTTATCTTCCACTTAGCCACTGAGCTCTCGAGGACACTAGTCGAACCCACTGAGCTCCCAAGGATACTTGTCAACCTATCTTTCTTTATTATGTGCAGAGCGCTTCACTACCTTGAGTGCGCTCTTCTGACAGTCTTCAAAGGCCTTGCGGAGTCAAGAGCTTGGTCAAAAAGTCATTTAAAGTAAAAGGCTATAAATTTAGTCCTAATTTTCCTTTTGATTGCTACTCTTACCGTTTATAGTGAAGTTTTAAGATAAAAAAAAAGACTGTCCTGCATAGATTGATGAAACTGAACAAGTTTGAGTATAAGAAATCCCACACAGGTAGTCAGGCTGTTTGATCAATACAGAATTTATCATCCCTTGTCAGGTCGTGCTAACCCCATTTATGTATTCCTCATGTGATGTAGTTATTTATTGTTAAATTTATCTTCTTATCTTCTTGGAAATAAGCTTTCAAAAGCAAAGAACAGCAGAGCAGGTGCATCAATTTAACTATATCAGGGTCAAAGTGCGGCGATCTATACCAACATATACGCTCACATGTTTCGTACGTCACACTCAGTACTCTGTACATTCATAACAACACACATCTATCACTTAAACATGTGGCGTAAAGGTATGAAGATCATTATTTTTAAGACGGAAAGGAAATCCAATTTAAATTTGAAGAAGTTTTTGTTTGACTGCATCCTGTACCATTATTGAAGGTGAGGCAGGAAACTGGAGTATTCGGAGAAAGTCTTCTGTGGCCTGTAAAGTCTCGTACATGTACCTTACACCTATAAGTTCGTCCCTTGCGGGATTCAAACACGCGACCTTCGGTATAAGAAACCGATGCCTAATCCACTGCGCCACTAGACCATCTTTTAACTGTAAAAGACTTGACTCCTTTATTTATTTTATTTAAATCAGTTTAAAGTCCCCTCTCTTCCCGTTAAGGATTTTCAGAGAGGAGACGTATATGCTTGACTCCTTAATATATATAGTTTCTATCATTGGTGTGTTACCCTTCCTTCAAACAACCCTTTTCCAATGAATCTTTCAAAAAGGCTGATTCTGAAGATTTCAGTTATTATTCTGATAAAAGCTTGAGCTTTTTCAGAAGGAAAAGTCTGGAATGTTACATATGACGTTCAGTATTATATCGTTGTTAAGAGTCGTGGGTGTTGTATTATGTGCAGGCATACCTGAGAGAAGGAGTGGCATTGCAGCAGCTGGGTCATCATGGGGACGCGCTGGCGGCGTTTGCTGCGGGCCTTGCACAGGAGCCCTCCAACGGTCACCTGCTGTCTGGCCTCACCGACACTGCGCTCAAGTCGCCTCTCAAAGGTCAGTGGATCAGCCGAAGAGTAATGTCGTCAGTGTTGTTATAGTTCTCGTCTCCATTGTTGTCATCGCCATCAAATCTCATCATCGGCGTCTTCGACGCCGTCATCTACACACCACTATCACTTTCCCCAATATCAAAATCATCGCCATGACAATCATTGTACGAGTGATCAAAATCATCCTCTTTCTTTTTTTTCCTCCTCGTTATCATCATCAACATGGTCCAGTTATATACAGCACCAACGTCACTATCATTTCCTCTTTTTTTTTTTAAAGTCATCCTCAGCCAGACTGGTGATGCTGTCAACGTGTCAACGTCTATCTCATCTTTATCATCCTCATCGTACACACCATTACTGCCAACAAAGACAGCGTTTGTACTATCATGACCACCACCATCCTTCCCCTTTGCACCGCCAAACCCTACCCCTTCGTTTCCATTTCCTGTGCGCCCTGAGCATGCTTCCAGGTTGGATAAGTTACGCCTTACAAGTGGACATCATCATCAGCAGCAACACAAGCAGCAATTGTCTTTGCAAACAGAAGCAACAGAGATCACGAAGACGCTGATCCCCTTCAACGAAACCTACATACATACCTTATTTACATGAACCACGCATCATCTTCATTACCCTGATTCATTTATTAAACTTTTTTACGTATGTTGCGGTCTTTCAGCGTATGAAGCTGTATTTTAACGGCTTTTAACGCACGCTGCTGTGAATTTTGTTTCCAGACAAGTTCCAGGCGACATTTCAACAGCTGGAGCGCTTACGTTTGGGTCGTTCCCCATTCGTCCTCATGGCAGTTGTGGGTCAGGAACTGCTTGCTGCCACACACTACACTGCCGCTGTCGCTGTACTGGAGGCCGCGTTACAGGTAGGTCTTTAGCTTTCAATACACCTCAGAATAAGAAACAATTAAATAACTTATAAAACCGCTAATTCCCAACAGCTCGGTGTGTACCTCCAAAAGAACTAGATCTACATGCAGTTGTGTTGAGAAGCTCTCTGAGCTTGTAAGTACGCTATATAAGAGTAATCGCTTTCTTTTTTCTTTGTTAGCCGTAATGTTATGAGTAATTAAATCAGTTGTATTTATTCTTTGTTCTCCATATTCAAGTCTTTCAGAGTACGGTGGTAATTGTTTTAATGTAATCATTTAGTAGGCCTACCTTAAGAGGGCAGAAGATGGTGGAAACGATCCATATTAAGAAACAAAAAGACTTAAACCGTACTATGGTTATGAAAACAGTCTACGTTATGCTTTTGCTATACTCATAGGATCTAAATCTCTCAACCTGTCCTTCCCAGCCACTCGCCTGTAGCTTCTGCTTTTCCAAGTTGTACACGATGTATTCTCAGAAACTCTTCAATAATTGATAAACCAACTATTGCAGGTGGGGACGCCCAGCCTGAAGCTGCGTGGGTCAGTGTTCTCAGCGCTGGCCAGTGCACACTGGGGTCTTGGGGCGCTGGACAAGGCCATCTATCACATGCAGCAGGACCTGGCCGTGGCCAAGTCTTTAGGTGAGTTAATGCAGAACTAAGATAGCCTTTACGTGCGTAAAAGGTATAAGAGTATTAGTAATAATGGACGCCCGTCAATGCTGTGGGCGATATGCGTATTTTCCAGCAATTGAGGAGGTTGCAAAATTTGAAGCATTCAGATAGTAACTTTAGAAATATGTCATCAGAAGTAAAGTATTATTTGTAGACATTTTAGTCACCAGGGGCCACTTTTATGAACAAGTAAAAGAAACTAATAGGAGACTTACAGGTATAAGTCTCCTATTCGTTCATTATACCCTTTCATTGAAACTGGCCCAAGGGTTGCTAAATGGTGCGGATCTTCATGCTTGTTTTTGAGCCTATTGCTACAATAATATTTTCACACGAAAACGTAGTTAATGCACCTTGGTAACAGTGTCTCAAGAGTGCTTTCTTGTGTCTAAGTACGACTGATTTTCGTTTGCCTTGAGACGATATTGCAAGTTTCATATATAAGCATGTGTTGTAACTTGTTAATTCAAATAAAGCTTGATCATTGTCGATGCCATTACCTTTGGTTGCTGTACTCTACAGGGGACCAAGAAGGCGAGTGTCGGGCGTACGGCAACTTGGGGTCAGCTTTCTTCTCCAAGGGCCAGTACAAAGAGTCGCTGACCCACCATCGCTTCCAGCTGGTCCTGGCCATGAGGCTACGACACCGCCATACTGCAGCAGCCGCCCTCAGCAGCCTCGGCCACGTCTACACCGCCATTGGCGATTACCCTAACGCCCTCGCCAGTCACAAACAATGTGTGTTATTGTTGAAACAGTCCAACGATCAGCTGAGCGAAGCGCGAGAGATTGGCAATGTTGGTGCTGTGTACTTAGCTATGGGGAACTTTGCTAGCGCCGTGGAATGTCATCAAGAACACCTCAAGATGGCGAGGACTTTGAGATCGGCTGTGGAGGAGGCGAGGGCTTTTAGCAACCTCGGCAGTGCTTACCATTATAAGCGAGAATACGACAAAGCGTTGACTTACCACAAAGAAGTGTTGCGAATCGCGGAGGACCGAGGAGACAAAACTTTGGAAGCGAGGGCTTACGCTGGTTTGGGCCACGCTGCCCGTTGTGCGAGTGACCTGACACAGGCCAAGCATTACCATGAGAAACAGTTGGACAATGCCTTACAGACTAAAGACAGAGTAGCGGAGGGAAGGGCGTGTGCAAACCTCGGCATCATCTTTCACCAGCTTAGAGAATATGACGCCGCTCTCAAATTGCACAGGTAGGTTGTACACTCTTTGTGTAAGTGAGAGAAAAAAAATGTGCATAGTGAGATGGACAAACGGGCTGACAGAGTGCACCCAAATGCTTTGACTTGAGGACAAAATAATAAAGTCAATGAAATATATAAAAGCATTGTGAATTAAAACCTTTTTTTTAAATTGGTATTCAGTATCATGATCTTGCGACATACAACTGCGAACTAATAACACATCCTGAACGTTGTGGATTTGGGGGACTAACCTCTATAACTTGTATAAAACTAAAATGTGCTAATTAATATACTAACCTTAAATGACTGTGGCATCATGGTAGAAAACACCTGGAGCTTGCAAGAGCGCAGGGCGACAAGGGGAGTCAGGGTCGAGCCTTGGGCAACATGGGAAACGCTTACAGCGCGATGGACAAACACCAGCAGGCCGTCAAGTACCACCAGCAAGCTCTCCAGGTGGCACAGCAAGTCCACGATTGTCATTCACAGGTAAGCAGACATATGCCGTTAACAAACAACAGCGCAAATTATATAATTGTTTTAAGTGTAATTTTGTGGTGTGATTTGATGTGATCTGATGTGAATCTGCATCAGTATTTAACTCACTAGCAGTCAGCAAAACTAGTTGTATGGAGGTGCCATGTGAAGCTAAGCAGTGGCAAATATTGGGATTAATGAATGAAAACATCTTGCTCTTGCTAGTTCTATTTTCGGAGTCTTGTCATAAGCTTAAATGAAATCAGTGCTTACTTCGTGTGCCTTCTGTACGTTATTCTGCGTGGGTGTTACAAAATGTCGTTCTAAAGTTGGAGTTGTATTTTGTAACACCCTTTTCCCATTTAATTTTTATCGTGCCGCTGCTACATTTTATTAGGTACTTCCACCATTCCAGTCTTACAGAATACACAATTTATTTCATTCTTAATTAAGTTATATGTATATATTCATTGGTGCTTGGTGTCTTTTATTTTATACTTGGCCAATGTTTTACACTTGAAAAAGGTTTTAATATTAAACCGAAAAGCTGTGCTTTACTTTCAGAGTTATGAGGGGCATACACAATGTATTCATCCAATTGACAGCAGCAAGCACATTTTGAAACTTCTGTAGCATCTGTCTGTTTGATTTTCTTTACATCTGTACAAAGGGACTCAAAAGGGATGTAACGTTGCTTGCAGGGTTCAACACACGGAAACCTTGCCGTGGCGTACCAAGCTTTGGGCATGTACGACAAGTCGCTGCAGCACTATCTGTCTCACCTAGCAGTTGCGCGTGAACTCAAAGACATGTCGAGCGAAGCACGTGCCCTCTGTAACCTTGGCAACTTCCACTGTGCCAGAGGTGATTTTGGTCAAGCCGTGCCCTTCTACGAACAGTACTTGGTGCTGTCCAAGGAACTCAAGGACGCCGAGGGAGAGAGCAAGGTATGTTACGAATAGAGAAGATGATTTATGATAGGTTACCTAGAGAAAAAAGTAATGACTTCTCACACAGTATACTAATAGTCATACAGTAATAGACTATTTGGTTTATTCCTGATTTAAGCTTGACACTGTGTTTAAATTAATATTCTGTTGTTAAGGTGTGTCGCTGTATACACTGTGGTTAAGTTTGCCAAGGTGTTTAAACACACGCCTCTATATTCCTTTTTAGTGAATAAGGCATGTTACTGTTCATCCCATACATTATTAGCCGTCTGTTAATAATATTCACTTGTAATCTCTTCATTATTTATGTAGCGTTTTACCAAGTTAGTTGATTTTATCTTTCTTTGTTCATCCCGAAAAGAGTTGTGTAAAATTCTGTTGCATTTATGTCATTGCAGCTTTGACCACGCCCCCCCCCCCCCTCCTTTACAGATCCATTTAACATTCACAGTGAATGTTGCCTCACTAGAAAAACTAGCTTGTCTTTTATTGAATATGAAAGACGTTTTACAATATACTTTTCGTTCTTCATTTTAGGCGTGTTTCAATCTCGGCTACGCACACTTCAGCCTGGCCCACTTTCCAGACGCCGTGCGCTACTACCAGCAGGATTTAGGGTTGGCGCGTGATCGCAAAGACCGCCTGGCGTTGGCTCGAGCGTATTGCAACTTAGGGCTGGCTCACAAGGCTTTGGGCAGTCTGGATGAGGCTTTGGATTGCCAGCAGAAGTGTCTGAGGCTGATGGAGGCTCTCCGCAACACACACGGCAAGTTCCGCGCCCTGGGAAACATCGGAGACCTCATGCTAAAGGTATGGAGAGGTTTAGGCAAATGTTGGAAAAATCATCAGTTCGTCCGTGCTTAGCATGATTTATTTCATCATTGTCTTACGAGTATACACAACTCATCATGACTGTATCATCTGGACTAGCAAGACATTTCTTCATTATAACTAACCTCGATTTTCAGCACAGTTGTTTATTATAACCAGCTCGAATCTATAATTCCATCTTTTGCTGCTTCCTTGTTTCACCTCGCTAGCACGTTCTTCACTTCATAGTATTAGTTATGACTGACTCATTTCGAAACGCTAACAAATGGGCGAAGATCTTGCGCCGGTCAGACGCTATCTTAATGTTCCTGTTTAGAGGGAGGTAGATATACTTAAATAACAACTAAGGATGTAGATACCTGCTTAAATGCTATGTAATGAATAGGCGCTGACTCAGTGCAATTGTTACAGATGGGAGGCACCGCAGAAGCAGTGAAGATCTACAGCCAGCAGGTGACGTTAGCGCGACAGGTAGACAATCAAGACTTGCTAGCCACGGCTAAGGGAGCGCTAGGCCACGCACACCGACTGCTGGGTCAACATGACCGAGCTTTAGCGTGTCACAATCAGGTAAGTGAAAGTCAACACCATTTTGATCTAGGAAAGAGTAAAGATCCTGACGCTCATGTCCTGGACCGGGGAGTGCCATATAACAAACTACACCCTGCAAGCAATGCTAGGTCCTATTTCGACTCGTTCTAGATGGCGCTGTTCTGCAGCTGTAGCACTTTCGCTGGAAAGGCAACCTGAATGGACACACATTAACCAAATTACTATTTTGTGACTAGTAGTAACTTACATGTAAGGTTCTGTTTCCGCTATATTATCTGTAACGGAAAGAAAGAAAAAAAAGATATTTCTCTTATACAGCGCACTTACAAACTCAGAGAGCTTCTCAAGGCGCTGGCCCGTAATATCCAGCAATCACAAAATAGTTTGCTGAAGTCTGTAACGGAGCAGTTTATAGGCCTTTTATTTTGGGAAGAAATTTGTGGATGGGAACTGTATTTTATTACTGTTTCAAACCAATATTTCTTCTTAAAAACTGGATTGTGCTTATTTGTCCAGGGAGTCGTACAATGCGCCTAAGGCAGCACGTGAGCGTCTCAGAGGGTGGGGAGGAGGAGGGATGGGAGGGTCGAGTGAGATCCTGTATTTGGCCAGCCTCTTGGGCAGCTCTTAATCTGGAAAAGAGCTATCTAAACAGATATGAAATACATACATAAATACGTTTGTTGTCATGGGCTTCAGGAGCTGACAATCCGACAGGAGACAGGCGATGTTCGTGGCGAGTGTTGTGCTCATGGTCATCTTGGTCACGTCCACACATCCATGGGGAACTACCTATCTGCACTCAAGTGCTATCAGGCAAGTGGTGTTATGTGTGTGTGAGCATAAGCTGGCATGTCAAGCGCGGAGGGAACATCCATTCAAAGAAAGCATTGCCGCTCTATATACATTATTATTAGTAGTAGTAGAAGTAGTAGTTGCAGCAGTATTATTATTATTATTATTATTATTATTATTATTATTATTATTATTATTATTATTATTATATTATTATTATTATTATTATTATTATTATTATTATTATTATTATTATTATTGCTATTATTATTATTATTATTATTATTATTATTATTATTATTATTATTATTATTATTATTATTATTATTATTATTTTCAATTCTCTTATAAGACACCTTACCAGATATTGAAAGGTTTTCACGGGGAACTTTAGTTCCCTTCACTTTAAACGTGGCCTATCTTTTAACCTCACTTTGGATTAAAGTTGAACTGAAACAATATGTCATGGGACAATAACGGACACAAAAGAATGCTGGAGTCAGAAGAGAAAACTCGTTATTTTTGAACGAAGATTCTAGCTCATATCCTAATATCATACTGAATCCCTTAGTGACAGGTTACAAGAAGATCCTCCATACAGAATTACCGTTCCTTTTATACTGGGATATAAATTAATTATCAGAAACACACAAAAAAAGGTTTCAATTGAACTTTATTATACCCGTTTTGAGTCGAGTCTCTTTGTCCTTGGCAAGAGGCTTGAATGTAAGTCCCTTGACTTCGTGTTGTTGCGTAAATAAGCATGATCTGTAGTGTTGTTATCTCGTGAGAAAAATATTGTTGCGTAGCATTTAAATGACTATTATCAGAAAGCTGTCGATTACGTTTATCAGTGAAGTGGCCCTTTTATATCATTGGCAGTTTGTCTCTATATCACCTGCTTTATTTTAAATGTCGGCGTACTAGCTGACGACATCAAAACAGCAGATACCGACTTCGTTTATACAAGTTTATACCTGTGACCCTTGATAACGTCATTCAGAATTAGATTCAAGATATCCGAAGGACAACAACTCAAATAAAATGTAGTCTATACCTTTCCCAGAGATTAAAAAAACCAGTTGACTTATAATGCTAGTTCGTGTTATAGGTCATAGATTTAAGACCTTTCTATACCATTGTTATGGGAAAAAATGTGTGAATTACGTAATAGTGCATAAGGACGTTCATTGACGTTGAGCTCGCGTGTCTTTTAAGTGTCATCACAAAAATGTTATCATGTGCCTATTATTACATTATAGTAATCAAAATAAACTGAGAAATTCAATGTTTAACTCAACCATATAATTTTTTATAGTCAAGTGGAGATGGCTTAGTGCAGATATAGACATGCCTACAACAGGTGAAGCATCACCTAAGGTGCGCCGAGCTGTACCTTTGTTTTACACTTTATTTATTTATTCCGTTTTTAATCGATTACTGGTCTTAATTATAACCAGAATTTACCCCCTACCTTCTTCATCTAGGGCTAAACTGCATAACGTTCAACAATACTGAGTATTAGAAAACAATCGCGTATGATAGCAGTTTCATAAGGTAGTCTGACAGACTGGTTGTACCCAGTATGTAATTTAAGCGACTCTAGAAAAGGCGCACTATAAGTGTTCATTAGTAGTAGTAGTAGCAGTAGCAGTAGCAGCAGCAGCAGCAGCAGCAGTAGTAGTAGTAGTAGTAGTAGTAGTAGTAGTAGTAGTAGTAGTATCACTTACTTACTTACGGGTGAATAATCCTGCCAGGTGGCATAAGACTAATTAGCGTTCTATGTTGGGTATTGCAGGAGATGCTGGACAGAGCTAGAGAACTGGGCTGCCATTCGTTGGAGGGTCAGGCATGCGGCAATCTGGGCATCAGCAAGATGAACCTAGGACAGCTGGAGGATGCTATAGGTTTCTTCGAACAGCAGCTAGCCATGCTAGAACAGAACGCGGGCCCTGCAGCGCTCAATGAAAAGGTAAATGAATGTAGACGATTGAAGTCTTTATATATAGCTACCACACATTTTCTTACTGTAACCATTGTAAGCTTATACGTTGCTAGAGTGTGGACCTGTTTTCTTTCTTCATTGTTTTTTCTCTTTCATTTTTCTGTTTGTTGATTTGCTCATTTCTTGATTTACCTGTTCACTTTCCCCTATTTCTGTTTCTTCTTCTTGGTAACAATTTCTAGTTATTTCATTCTCTTTTCTTCAGCAATGTCTTGAATGAGCTGACTAAAAGGTTGAGGGGGACATGCTCATTGACATCAGCAGCATGTGTACTCATTGGTTACTTAGACTTGTTTGTTAGTCTAGATAATGGCGGTGGTTTTCAAATCTTTATTAACTGTGATGGATGAGAACACATTAATTACCTGCTACTGCCATCGCTCTGCCCATTAATTGTAGAATCCCAGGACCGGCTTAGGAGATGTATATAAAAAGCACGTGCTTATTGGCTTAGTTACCAGCGGTTAATTGCAAAACTGACAACCTTAAACCATATACTATAATTATTCTGTTGGCAGGCAAGGGCGTTCGCGAACCTGGGCGACTGCTACGAGGCGCTGGGCGACTTCGAGGAAGCGGTCAAATGGCACGAGCAGTGTCTGGTCATCGCCCAGCAGTTGGGCAGCCTGCCCATGCAGGACAAAGCCTACAGGGGACTGGGTAACGCTCATAAAGCGGTAGGCAACCTGCAGCAGGCGTTGGTGTGTTTCGAGAAACGCCTCTACGTCGCCCACCAGCTCAACAGCTGTACAGCGAAAGCTTCTGCCTATGGCGAGTTGGGTTGTCTGCACAGGTCAGGATTGGGTTTAGTAATTATTACTTTTGTGCTTTTGGTTTAGTTGGCTTCCTATCCTATCCTATCCTATCCTATCCTATCCTGTCCCCTTAGTCGGAGGTCATAGGGGCACCACAGATGATCGTTAAACCAGCGTACTCCATCTTCTCCTGTCCTCAGCAACGCTGATTGTTTCGCTCAGTGTCAAACCAGTCCATTCTCGAATGTTGTCCTCCCACCTCTTTTTCGGTCTCTCTCTTCTTCTACCTCCTTGCACTGTGCCTTGCAGGATGGTCTTTGCAAGACCTGATGATCTGGTGACGTGGCCATACCATCGGAGTTTCCGTTTTTTCACCACTGTGAGAAGGTCATTGTGTTGTCCAATGGCTTATGTGATGGTCTGTCAGACTTCGTCGTTGGTGATGTGCTGGGTATAGGAAATGCCCAGAAGTCTTCTGTAGCTCCTCATCTCCATGATTTGTATTCTTCGTTGTAGATCTGCTGTGAGGGTCCATGTTTCGCAAGCATATAGGAAGATGGAGATGACAAGGGAGCGCAGCAGTCTTACCTTGGAATGTAGGCTGATGGTCCTGTCTTCCCAACTTGGCTTCAATCTCGCCAGGGCAGCAGTTGCCTTGGCGTTCTTAAATACCATGCGTTAAATCTTTGTTTAGTCATTCTTATAGTTGTAGGTAACTTAAGAAAAACTGTCTTTGGTTAGTTACTTGGGTTGGTGTAGATTTGTCTCTGCGGGTATGTTTCTATGTCATATGTCTATCGTGGTGCCAATTAAATCGTTATCGATTCTTTTGAATGGCTTTTGTTCTGTCCGTCTGCAAGTCTCTCCATTCATCTGTCTACCTCATTACCTCCTTGTGCTCTTTATATATATATACACACACACACATATGTCACCGATGACCTGCTTTCAGTGGTGAAGAAACGGAAACTCCGATGGTATGGCCACGTCACCAGATCATCAGGCCTTGCAAAGACCATTCTGCAAGGCACAGTGCAAGGAGGTAGAAGAAGAGGGAGACCGAAAAAGAGGTGGGAGGACAACATCCGAGAATGGACTGGTTTGACACTGAGCAAAGCCATCAGGGTTGCTGAGGACAGAGAAAGATGTTGTATGCTGGTTAAACGATCATCTGTGGTGCCCCTACGACCTCCGAGTTACGGGACAGCTCACTACTTATCTGTACTTCCTTGTTGCTCTGAAAATACTTTACACGAACCAGTCTTTAAAACATTTCTGCCTGTAGCTACCGTTAGACAAAACTTTTAAATGCATGTACTTAACTTAATTCAATTCTAAAAACATTCACAGATGTACCAATCGTGCTGTGAAAACTCAAGGATGGTCGTGAAAGAACAATGACGAAACCTTTTAACTGAAGCTGAGAAATTACTGTAGTTTTTTGGTGCTTCCAAACGCCTTTCTTCAGCAAAATAACTGATGTGACAGAAAATGGATTCAGTTCTCATGATCATGAGAAGAACTCGCTACGAGCGACTGAATCAGGGTATTGTAGTCTGGCAGGAAGTGGCATCCTCTGTCTCTGTGAAAGATTAATCCTACAACGATTACGCCTCTGCTGTTTTCATACACTGGCACATTGTTACAAGACAGTTTTTAACTTGAGCTCATGCAGTAGTTTGACCTTTGCCTTATCTTTTTCATTTTTTAAATTATTTTTTGGGGTTTTGTCTGTTGCAGTTTGCTGGGCAACTTTGAACAGGCTGTGTCGTGCCTGGAGCAGCAGCTTGGCATCGCCAGAGAGATGGGTGACCAAGAGTGCGAGAGCGACGCAGCGTGCGGGCTGGGCGGAGTATACCAGCAGATGGGCGAGTACGAGACGGCCCTCAAATACCATGGAATGGACCTGCACATTGCTGAGGCTATTCGTAATACCGTCAGGCAGTGTGAGTATTCACGACCAAAGACAATAGTTGAATTATATAGCATAGTGACATACATGCAACAATAATAATCATAATATTTTTCAGCTGTATATTAAAATATTATTTTCACCACTTCCCTTCCTTCTTCTCTACCACCACCACCCGCCATTTCCCATCCCCCCCCCACTCCCTCTCCCGCGACCTCTTCCCCTTTGGATGCCACGAGCTAACACGCATGACTTGATAAATTGACATCGTCATCTTTATATTGCGCCGTGCACATGTTTTCATCCATATGGTGGTTTAAGGGCGAAATTTTAGACCCAAGAGGTATGAATTTACATTGATGGCGCTTTGAACTATTTCTTTCTAGGAGAAGCTCTTTATAAGTAATAGTAGTAGTAGTAGTAGTAGTAGTAGTAGTAGTAGTAGTAGTAGTAGTAGTAGTAGTAGTAGTAGTAGTAGTAGTAAGTAGTAGTAGTAGTAGTAGTAGTAGTAGTAGTAGTAGTAGTAGTAGTAGTAGTAGTAGTAGTAGTAGTAGCGGTTTATAAATAGTAGTACATGTAGTAACATTAATAGTAGTAGTGTCGATTTTGAGCAATTATGAGTAAAAGATTTTGAAATGAATCGTCTGCAGATGACTCGTCATCACCTTACGCGTTTAAAATGTTTTTTTGACATTGCTACTAATTAATCCAAATAACAGTCGATTTCTGTAACCTGCTTTCTTCATCACGGTGTGTCAATGTGTTTGTTGTTCTTTCTGTTTTGCATGGCCGGAAATACGGTTTTCCAAGGTAATACTTTGGACCAATAAAATGTTGGATGTCTTGTTTCAGGTCGAGCTTACGGAAATCTGGGCCTGTCCCACGAGTCTCTGGGCAACTATGAAGAAGCAGTGAAACATCAGGAACAGCATCTCAGCATAGCTGCTGAAATGAATGACAAAGTAGCCAAGACGCTGGCCTACAGTTCTCTTGGTTAGTGTGAAATGTCTTTCTCATGTGTTAAAATATGTATAATAGTTTGGTTTTTTTTTTTTTATGTAAAGGTGTTTCCGTAACATTTTAATGGTTGGGGAGAGATGGGTTTGAAATCTCTCTTTTCTCTGAGCCAGCTCAATGATGGTGGTGACCATCTCCTCGCTGCTTTACTTTCCCCGGTTCTAAACAGAGTCAGGCACCCATTCACGGCCGGGTGAACTGGAGTGTGTTGTTTGCTTACTTGGTTTGTTTTTCTTTTTGTTTTTCTGTTTTTGTGTGTGTTTCGATGGTTACCTTCCAAGCATGATCACCCAACCAACTCCTAACCGGTCCCGATAATAGTACTCATGATTGTAGTTTAGGCAAAGTAAATGCAGATTACAGGAAATCTGTGCTCAATCGTTAAATCACAGATACTAGCTGTTGTTGTTGTTGTATTTCAAATGCGGCAAAGTGGGCGGTTTGCGTTAGGTCCTGTATCGACCAGCGCCTTGGGCAGCTCTTGATTAAATAATAAATAATATTATTGACTATAGTTTGAAGGGTTACGCGTTAAGACTATAGTTTGAAGGGTTACGCGTTAAGACTATAGTTTGAAGGGTTACGCGTTATGACTATAGTTTGAAGGGTTACGCGTTAAGACTATAGTTTGAAGGGTTACGCGTTAAGACTATAGTTTGAAGGCGTACGCGGTTTTTATATGTATGTGTTTTGTTGATATTTTATAATGATGTTTATATTCTATTTTGTTTTGGTAAACGGGGTCTCGATAAATTAAAGTATAGCCTCAGCGACCCCTGAGTGGGATGCCTTTATTGTAAAGTGACCGGCTGGTGGAGTGCCTTCAGTGTTACCACTGGGGTTGTTTCAGCAGGTCTTTTATATGGATTAGGAGTGAGTCCTCTTTCAACCAAGTTGTGGTTTTGATTTTGTGGTCCTGATTCGGCTCTTTGCAGTCCGCTGGACCTTGTGAGAAATGAATAACTAACTAACTAATTACTTTGGGAATACACTTGAACCCAGGAAAGGTGTCTCTGACGGGTTAGATCCCACTTTACATGTTGTGGAAGTTTGGCTATTTTTCTCTCATTGCAGGACGAGTTCACCATGCACTTGGACGACACACACAAGCTGTGCAGTATCTCCAGCAAGGTCTGGCTATTGCTGAGCAACAACGACGACGTGAGGATGAAGCCAAGATCCGCCATCGTCTGGGCCTGGCCTTGCTGGGCTGTGGTCAGTTGGAAGACTGTCAGAGACAGCTCAACGTTGCCGCTGACCTCTTCGAGAGTATAAGACGTGAATCGCAGTGTTCCTCTGACTACAAGCTTTCTCTTTTCGATCTTCAGACTGCTTGTTATCAAGCTCTACAGGTTAGATTGTCGCTGCCTTTGGTTATAATTTTCATAAAATAATGAATGTGAATGAATTACCTTTTACTGCGCGTATGTAACGCCAAGCCTACAGATTTTGTCCATTGTTTAACCTCGAAAAATAGTTTTTATTAAACTTGACGGCATGTTTTCATGTGGTAGTTTATTGTTTTTGTTTCCATCTGTCTTCTGTTTTTTGTCCTAAGTCAATAACGTAAGACATTGATTTAAAGTATTTTCTATTCATCTCTTAAAAAATTTGTCGGGAGTGATTACAATATTAATACTGTTCATCCATTTCAGTGCTTGCAAACCCCTTGCTACTGTGCTAACAATAATTGTTCACCGCTCAAGAGTTGACCAAGGCGCTGCCCGATACAGGTCCTAACTGTTAAGTTTGCTCTCTAAAGGAAGAGATGAGATGAGCTGAATAAGAAAATACCAATATTGCTTGACGTGTATCTCCCGCCCGTGTGTGCAGAGAGTGTTGGTGGCGCTGGGAAGGCACGAAGAGGCGCTGGTAGTGGCTGAGAGAGCCTGCACGCGCGCTTTCATAGACCTGCTGCTGGAACGGCAGGCGGGGTCTGCTGGGCTGTTCAACGGCACCACCATGGACCTGACCCCCGTCACCATTGACCAGATGACCACTACAGTGGCCAAACAGAAAGCCTTTGTGCTGTGTTTCTCCGTGGCTGCTGGCAGCCTGTACAGCTGGCTCTTGACGCCTACGGCAGGTCAGTATTTGATTAGTTCAGCAGGCCAGATAAACAGGAATGATTGATTGTTGTGCTTATGAAGCTTCGTGTGATGATAGTTTATTTGACTACTTCCGACTTAAGTTGATGATAGTTGATGATAGTTTAACTCTTTGTGACTCTTTGTTACTTAAGTTCCTATTTCTATTCTTAGTTGTAGAATTATATTGCTTTTAGTCATGACTATCAACCAGATCTGGGCAGCACCGAATGACTATATCTGATTCTATTTGTTGTGTTCAGCATGTTGTACCAACCGTAAAGAGGTACAACACATTTACATTAAAAGAGTACATCTGAGAATGCTGCAAGGAATGCTAGATCCTCATTGGTTAGACAATTTTTCAAGACTAATGTTCATCCGTATGGTGTGAGCTTATTTACCTAATAAGAATGTCTGGAATGCATTGTAAAACAGTGTCATGTGCAGTGCAGCACTACAAAACAGTCTAATGAGTTTTGTTTTTCTGTTTATCCTCCTCTGAGATTATAGTCTATACCAGACGTTTGGCCTTTATTCGTTAATTGGGACGAAAGGTCGGAGAGTGGGGAAGAGGGGGGAGGAAGGGGGAGAGGGGAAAAAAAAAACCAAGGATATTTTTTTTATCTTATGACCAAGATAAAACAGGTCGTTTTTAAGTATTTTATTTTTTATCGTGGTGATTTTTTTTATTGGTGTGACTGCGTGAGATATAAATATCTTTATTATTAGTAGTACTAGTAGTATTTGTTCTGAGTGTAGTATTACTAAAACTAAAGAAAGAAGTATACTTACTTACCGACAACTTATGCTATCGTAACTGTAATGTTACAGGAGTGGTGAAGTTCAACGAGCTGAGCCTTAGTGATCTGGAGGCGGACGTCGAAGGTGCGGACACCCAGTCGCTGTTGTCAGTTGGGTCCACCTCCCTCCTTGACCAGTGTGTGGGCCAGGTCAGAGAGGCCATGGGCATTGAGAGTCACATCGCTACCACCAGCACCGGACTCAGGTACTGATAGCCTTATAGCTTGCATTATGTTACATACTCTTCGTCTTTTGTCAAGGCGTTACAATAGAAGTAATTTCATTCATTACTTAATTGCTTACAGCAAAGCTTTGAAGGCTACAGCCTTCAAGTCTTCAGGACCAAGACCTTGACTTCGCTGTTAAAATGCCTTTGATTTTGAACAGAAAATTCTAAAGCGCAGGCTTTTAGAACGCTTGTGTTATAGATTTAATTCTTCTGTCCTTATTACGGCGTATGGTATTCAAACATGTTGGCGTTGTAAAAATAAGTATTTTCACGTAACATCTCTGCCAACTGTGTAACGTAACTCTGTAATGCCGCTACACGGAAGTTTTTGCCAGCGTTATTGTTTTAATATATTCTGTTGTTTCTGTTCAGTATGACTTGTGTTTAGACGGGCTTTTATAATGTGTTGTGTATGTGGGTGTTATTTTTATGTTAGTATATGCCTTTGGTATATGTCCATTACTACATTCATGTTGTATAGGTCGGGGCGCCCAAACCTCCCGGACCCCAACTCCAGCGATGTGGAGAGTGAGGCAGAGAGCGAAGCCCTGCAGCAGCAGCTAGAGGAGCTGAGCGGCCGTCTGAATGGGGATGGGGACAGGACGGGCTTTTTAGCCATGATCAACAGGGGTCATACCTTCAACAGCAGCGCGGTGTCCTTGGGCTCCATCCTCAGTCTGTCCAGCAGCAAGAGTGGCTCCACCGCACACCGCTCTCTTAGCTTCAAGGTTGGTATTGTTGCGCGTGCACCGTGACAGTTTGTGTTTTAGTTTGGTGACCAGTCTTCCTTTTTCATTGCAAATTGCGTTTGTCCTGCTAGCATGGAAATTCTTTTTAAGTACTTGGTTGAGTTGATGGCTAAAGAGGATATTAGGGCGGGTTTCTGTTCCAGGCTTGGTATTCAAGATTCAATATATATTTATAGTCCCCGTATATTACAAGGAAATGTGTACAGCATCTGCCATTTCGTGTCTCGTCCCTTGGTACAGGTGGCTTCTGTGTTAAAGGTAATACTTGATAACAGCATGTATAGTAGTTACAGAGTACAAGCTTCTGTTTGTAGAATTTAAATAATGACCAGGTGAGTTATAACTTGGGGTGGTTACTTAGTAAGTGCTGAGGCATAAGATAGCACATAATACATCCCATCTCCTCTTCTTTGTAACTGGTACTTGTCTTCTATTAGAAACAGTTGTAAGGAAGATGAGATAACGTATGTTCTGTCGCATAAGCAAATTTCTTACAGCCTCTCTCTCTCTCTCTCTCTCTCTCACCCTCTCCCTCTCTCTCTCCCCCCTCTCTTCTAAGATGAAATGTGTACAGAAACATATTTACTATTACCTATAGCATGCATTGAAGATGTTCTCAAAATCTAACGTTGCAATGATTATGCGTTATCCCAGAGGTCAAGTACCGGCAAGTCTCCTCTATCCACGCTGTACAACTGCCTGATCGCGCCGATGGAGGAGACTATCACGTCACTGACGGACAGCGCTGCAGGCCCAGTGGACTTAGTGCTGGTGCTGCAGGGTGACCTTTACCTCATCCCTTTCCTCATGCTGCGCAGCGACCACACGCAGCCCTTCCTTTTCGAGCGCTTCAACCTCAGCGTTATGCCCTCCGTCTGCGCTCTTCACAATGCTGCCAAGGTGAAGCTTCTGTCATCTTGTGTTTTGAACTGAAAACTCAGTGCCAACATGAAGTTCGTGTACTAAGTTTTGTCTTGATGTTGATAGACAGGGGCAATCAAACGACACTGGAAAACCTTCTTTTTCCCCAAACACGTTTTGACATATATTGTATGCATTAAGATATTAACGGAAATGTTCTGATTTGTTGACATCCAAACTACTTTAGAAATAATAAACAGCAGGATGGAGCAGATAGATAGTCTTGTGCGACTAGTGCATTGACAGCTAGTATGTAAAAGACCGTTGAAGGACATTGGGACGTGCGTTGTTCATGATTTCCAAGACGCTATTTAAATCACAATGATCTAGTTTGAATAATTGAGATGCAGCCAGTGTTTTTTCCTTATTCCTATTGCTAGTATTAGGTGGTATAGAGGTTCTACTGACATCACAGGCATTCTAGTGACTGTCCAGCAAAGTAGTCGTCTTTCGCGTCCGGAAGTCTTACACAAGCCTAAGCATCAATATAAAGATTACATTAACACCAAATCCATCATCGGAAATCATTCTGACCTAGAAATAATCATAACTCGCCATTTGTTCGTAATACAGATGGATGGCCAAGGTCGGCCTTTGATAGAGTCGTCAGGTGCGCTAGTGGTGGGCAATCCACAGCTGACCCCCACCATCTCCCAGCACTGGCACCTGAAGGAAATACCTGGCGCCGAGTATGAGGCACGCATCTTAGGAGAGCTGCTGACCTGTCGACCTCTCATTGGCCCTGAGGCAACTAAAGGGGCGGTGCTGCATCAGATTGAACAGGTATGTTAACATTATCACCACCACACCGTCAAAATTGTTATCACTATGAGAATCATCATCATCATCATCATCATCATCATCATCATCAACATCATCATCATCATCATCATCATCATCAACAAAAATAATGATTATGATAATGTTGTTTTAACTTGCAAGTTGCAATTCTCTGAGGCTTCAAGCAATGTATGTTACGTTTATGCGCGTAATAGGTTGTCATTCTTCCATATGCTTATATAGGATGACCCACCTTTCTAGTGTACAATGGTAAACACACATCTGCATATAAAACCTCGCAGGAATGTGCTAAAAATGCTCCCAAGGGTATGGAAAGCTCATGGACTGGAAGATTTTTCAGATAGACTCCTAATGGATGGAGTTTGTCTAATCTTTCAAGATTTATCTGAAGCACGTCTTGTACAAAACACTCTTGAGATGATCCAGCACAACCTTTTTCTGCATACATTATCAATGTTGATCTCTCTCTTGCAGGTGGAAGTGATCCACTTCGCAGCACACATTTCCTGGCGTCTGTCTTCCATCGTACTGTCTCCCTGCGAGTTCACCTCCGCGGGCGCCACCAACAACAGCGGCAGCCACCATCCCCACCACTTCAGTATCCTGGACAGCGACGACAGCTCCAGCGATGTGAGCGGACTGGGCAGTCCTGCCTTGTCCGAGTACCTGTTGACCGCCGCGGACATCCTCAATCTCAAGCTCCACGCTAAGCTGGTGGTCCTCAACTCTGGATACACTGATGACAGGTGAGTGTCGGAGAGACAAAACGTGCGTGCACATGGTGCACAAGTAGTAAAGGGTCTACCTGAGAAATGGACATTTTATTCATATTTATTGTAACGTCCATTCACTTGCGTGATAATGGACAACCAATTAAATTATAATCACATTTACAGTAAATTAAAATAAATGAAATGAATAATTAAAATGAACAAAAGCTAATACGACGGTATAAACATCTAACAACAAACGAAACAAAACTATAGTTACTGCTTATTTATGATACATGATAGGCCAGGAAGAAAGCAAGATGGCAAACATTCATGAGAAAGGGATTGGAGGTCACAAAAGCACATCGGATATAAATATAATCTCTATTACATGCAGTGTTGTGAGGATGAATGTAATTTTGATTTAAAGGGTTGTGGGTCATTGAAAATATCAAACACACACACACTTAAAATAACCCGCGTTAAAATAATTCATTGGTACTACATAATTGACAGATATGTTATGGGTAATTCAAACTGTATGTAATGTACTGCATCGCTTGACAAAACTGCATGTAGTGGCAATAGCAGGATTTTAGTCTGTCTCTTTTCATGAACTATATTTTATATTGGTCAGCATACTTGCTAACTTTGTTTTTGTGGTATCTATGCACAAATTAACAAAATGGATTGTTTTTGTTGTACCAGGGCTGGGCGAGTGAACACAGATGGCGTTGTGGGTTTGACGAGGGCGTTGCTGTCAGCCGGGGCACAGTGCGTCATGTTCTCCCTCTGGCCTGTGCCAGACTCTGCCTCCAAGCTACTCATGAGGACGCTGTACGGCGCTCTGCAGGACGGACAGCCTATCACTCGGGTAGGTATTTTAATATTAGACGTTTAAAGGCCAGGTTCAAGAACGTGGACAAAAATGTTTATCTTTAATACTTGATAACAGTATTACGAGAGGAACTGTAACTCAGTGCCGCAATGAAGTTTTCTTATATTAAAGCCTATTCTCATCTTTAGCGCTCTTTTGTTATGGTCTGAAAACCTTTTGTACCAACACTGTCGGCAGATGGACATTTAAGGGAAAGAATCTTATGTTTATTTATATACGCCCTGCTGTAGGTAAGGGTCAGCAGCTTCTATCAATGTTACTGCAGCATATCATGTTGGGCTTTTTGAGGTTGAAGAAACGTCAAACAGGGGGTATCGTAGTTCAGTTCAGTCAGTTTGATTTTGTCTTTTATCATCTTCTTCACATCAGTATAAACTAACAGGTTTGACAGCTTTGCAGTACCAACAGTTGTAACCTTTTTCTTCTTTTTTTTCTTTTACTGTTGTAACTTTGTTTTAGCGTGAGCATGAACTGTGTTTGTGGAGACCTGCACTATACAAGACCGCATCATCATTATACCACTTACCAGCATTACATTTAGCATCCTACGTTTCAGGCCCTGTCCAAAGCTATCAAGACTGTTCAGAGCACCAAACAATTTTCTCATCCAGCCAATTGGGGAGGATGGGTGCTCGTGGGCCATGACGTCAGGCTAGCCAGCAAGGTGGCGCTGATGGGGCACGCCCTCGCTCAGATCCTACAGGCGCCAGCTATCAGCCGTGAGACCATCAGAGTTCTTCTCCACTTGGTACGATACTGTGAAATAATGTTGTTGGGTAGTTAAAGGCATACTAAAATATTGAAGGTTTTGTTAAGATGCCGGCGCTTCAACCTTGTGGAGGTCACATAGTAAGTGTATACGGCTTTGCTACTGGGTGTGACATCAGTGGTTGTGTGCGCGTTTGTATAACAATAACAGTTGCATAAGTTATATCAAAAATACATTTTGCTCAGCCAAAAACATACGCAATCACAACATAAACACCTCAACTTACAGTTAAACTGTTATTTTGAGTGTTAACAAATTTGATTGGGTTCATTTAATATTGGATATTTTAATTTATAATCGCTTAGCTGACTGATTCGTTTTCGATAAACACAAAGTGTGAAATGAAAACAACTGGTATTTAAATGTCACTCAAAAATTCCCAAACCTAAAATGTTTTGGGCAAAGCAACTGTAATGTAAAGTTGGACATTTTCTGGAGCAGCGCACAAGCATTCACCATTACTTTCAGAATGACACTTTCCTATAAGTGTGCACTATGGTTTTAAAATGTTTTTTTCACTTGTTCTAAGACAATGGCATCTACAGCTAATTAATTAATGAAAATCGAAATAACCTTTGAGTTTTATTACATTGTTGTTAGGTTAGAGGTTTGGATCATGTCGCTGGCTTCGCTTTCGGTTACTTCCTATTCTGCACTGACTGCATGTGCATAGTCACTGTTCGACATGAAATTGAGAGTATATGTATACATGCGTTTCAGATGGAGAAATCACTACAGCGTATCCAGCAAGGAGCACGCAACCCCATGTACACCACGGTGCAGAGTATCGAGAACAAAGTCAGCGCCGTTACGGGGTGGAAAGAGCTGCTGCAGGCTGTGGGATTCCGGTTTGAACCCGCCACTGCTGGGCTGCCGCCTGCAGTATTCTTCCCTCAGTCAGATCCGTCAGACCGCTTGACACAGGCCTCCGCCAGTCTGCAGGCTTTGCTTGGTAAGATTATTTTACGAGTCCGTTCTGGTAATTTAAAGTCCGGTTGTATACAAATTCTTGAAGACTGGATCGTGTCAAGTCCCCGGGAATTTAAATAGCTTTTATTTTAAGCCTCGTCATGGTCTGTATCGTTGTTTTCCTTTTATGGAAACAAAAGATTGGTTATTTTTTAAAATCGGACACGTAGAGTAAATCCTACGCTTCTTAAAATGATCCGTTCTCCACTTTAAATTCTTCTAAATGGTTGTGGTGGTTCAGTGACAAAAGACGTTAAAGCGAGTGTCCGCGGGTTTAGTCATTACCTATGAGGTGCACGCTGAATCTTCCAGTAGGTGTTGTAGTTTGGGAAACGGTGCTCCTTAAGAAAAGTCCAATGCTGTGTGCTGCCTATCATTGTCGATTGTCCACCCTTTTGTTTATTTTAATTATGTTAATTGATCTTATCTAGCGCTTTTGCAGCTCTAGAGCTGTTGAAGCCGTTGGCTAATACAGGATCTGATGCAAGCCACCCGAAGCACCCACTTACTGCCTTCAGTCTTTTCCCAGAGTGTTGAATTATTTTTTAAAATGTTCTACCATAGAGACCTTGGCGTTTACAGTCGTTTGTGTTTTTAATTGCAGGTCTACCTCCAAGTTCCGTGACAGCACTATCCAAGTTCATCGCCAACCATTCTGTCGGAGAAGCTCTGATACAAGGGGTAAGTTAAGTTTGGTATATTGACACACTGTCTTAATTAAGTGCCTTGTCTGATTTTGCTCTGAAATACGGCTTCACATACCTGTATAAAACCAGATTGCTTTCATATTTTACAGCATTCACCATTAATAAAATTAAAATGTACACTCGACATCTTTAAAATATTTGTATCAAGTCTGAACTTAATAAAGAAACAATTAGTATACAAAAAACAATCATTACCAAGCTATCGCTGGGGAACTAAAATTTGAGTTACCCAGAGGACTTTCCTACATGAACAAAATTTATTTTGTTATGGCAATGGTACACAACGTATAAATGTAAACTTCTGTAGTGAGAGGAGCCTAAAACCCACCCAACTCTCTTTGAAATCTTCTAACCCTTGCGCATTCAGTTTACATAACATCACTATCTAACATAGATAAGAACTTATGTTTTCATGATTTGAAAAAGAAAATTACCTTGTTTTCAGATGCGTGAGATCTTGAGCAAGCTGTCCGCGAAAGAGGGAGGCATTGACATGCTGTTCAACGTGGAGCTGTGGCATGTTTCTGGCTGTCACGAATTTCTTGCTTCCCTTGGTCAGTACATTCATCCACGAATATACCTTTCTCTTTTGTGAACGAGCACTGCATTTTGTCTTTTGTCTCATGTCCAAGAGTCAGAGCTTTTGGTTCTTTTGAATCTTAAACAGAAACAAATACATTTATTATTACTATTATTCAGTTAAGTTATTTTTAATAGTCTTACTGTCTCAACACTGAAAATGTCTGTGAAATACAAGTTTATATCTCTCCTCGCAGTAAACAGGCTTGATGATAATGTAGAAAGTAATTGTAAACACAGATTTAATAGTCAGTAATGTGTGAAATGAGAAACAAATGGTGTTTAAATGTCACCCGATAGATCCCAGTCTTTAATAAGCTTTTGGGACAGAGCAACTAGTGTACAGATTTTATATTCGCAGCTAAGCTTATACCGTTTTCAATTGATTTCTGTGCAAGACTATCTAATCTTCACACAATTTAAAACCCGTGTGAACCCTTGTATTAAAATTATATATTAAATCACTACAACGCCTCTTGATTCCCTCAAAAGGAATTACAACAGGGGCAGAATCACAGTTTAAACCCATATTTGGGTCTTTACAATACACATTACTATTCACCTCTAATAGTATTATAGTTCCCGCACATCCCGTCCCAAAACACCCAGCTCATGCAATGTCTTAAAATAATACAGAATTGACTGCAGGTGATGCCACGTCTACGTTAGGTAAGCGATACTGTGTGTGGTCGTCTTGCTGTATGTTAAACATGTCTGCGTGTTAAACAGGGCTGGATCTGGTGGCAGTTGGAGCAGAGAACGTCACACTACGCCTCAGCAAGCAAGCCATCAGACGACACCTGCAGTTTGCTCTTCAGGCATTAGTGGCCGTCTTCAGTGAGTTTATACACCTGCTTATTTACTTCTGTTCTTCCTGACTGAGTGCCGTACTATGTTGTTAGGCTCATCGTTTACTTTGACTTCCTTTCTTCGCTTCTTTGTGTCAGTCCCTGTATCGTGAACAGTATTCCACAATTAAGTGTTGCTCAAATACTTCCTTTATTTAAACAATATGTTTTTATCTTGATCGTTCAGTTAGATCTTCTTTGAATAAAGTTTGTGCCAAAGTTGGTGCAATTTATTCAATGCATTATGTTGTATCTATAATGGTAATGGCACTCAGTCAGCAATTGAAGAAGATCAAAGTTTGATCGTCTTTGAGAAAGAGCAAATGTTCATCCGCGTATCTATTTATTCAACAGTGAAACTATTACTGTATTGAATGAATATATACATGCGCAGAAGCATACCACGTTTTCACTAAAATGTTTCTGATAATAATAAGAAGAAGAAGAAGAAGAAGAAGAAGAAGAAGAAGAAGAAGAAGAAGAAGAAGAAGAAGACGAAGAAGAAGAAGAATGACAATTTATACAGCGCTCAGTTTCCAAAAAAAGAAAATTGCTCATGGCGCTTTACTGCATATACACACATAACACATACACAAATGTCTCAAGAAAAATGTAGTTTTAAGACTGGACAAAGATTTCAAATGAAGGAGACTGTCAAATAGTAAGGAAGATTGTTCCCGGCAGTGGGTGCTTGATTACATTAGCGTACTGTTTCGTTACAGATACGCAAGACGCGCCTCGCACGCTGTCTCTAGACAGCTCCTCCTCATTGGAGTCCCTCTCCTCGTGTCACAGCGCCTCCTCCCCATCCTCTCTCAGCAGTCCTACCTCGGGCACTCTGTCCCCAGTAAGCAGGGGCAAGCGATCCCTCTTCAACCCTGCGGAGATGGAGCGCATGAGGCAGTCCCAGCGACAGTTGTTAATCAGACAGGTAAGAGTGTTTCTCTGTAGTGTTTCCCTTAACTCTCCCTGTGTTCATTCATATACAGGTTTGGACAGTTCAAGAGATTTTTCTTATATATCGCACTTACAAGCTCAGAGAGCTTCTCAAGGCGCTGGCCCGTAATGTCCAGCAATCACAAAATAGTTTGCTGAAGTCAGGATTCGAACCCACGTCGCCCAAGACGCACTCACACAAGTCGTGCGCTCTGACCACTGAGCTATCCCTGCCGCTTCAGTTCCTCCTTAACGCTCATGGAAATAGACGTTTAAACTTGGTCTTCAGATTTATGTCCGTAATGTAGTCTTCACACTGGTTATCGCAATGTAGGCATGTCACCTAATGGGAGTGATATAGGGCCTCTTTAACTGTATATGAAACAGCAAGAGATAGTGCCTTTAACAGCTTATGAAACTAATAGAAATAAACATTGAAAATTATCATGACTGTATTTTTCCGACATTCCCTCTGTTATATCAGCAACTATAGTTAAAATCATTTCCGTGTGTGTGTGTGAGTGCTTGCGCGTGTTTGTGTTCTTAAGGGTATATGATAATATTTGACATAAAAGGTTGGAATTTCAGCTGATGCTTATCTTCTTCAAAAATAACGAGCATATAACGTTGCTGAAAATGGTCCACATTTGAATTCTTTATTCTTTAATTCTTTGGCCTTTTAAAACTTTAAGTTAGTGTGATTGCCCTTACATGTATGTGTAATCATTGTTGTTGTCAGGGAGAGCCAGTGCCAGCATCGCCGTCGCCCACTGCCTCAGCCTCACCGCGGTCACCAATACAACAGGATCCTGCACTGTATCTTTCTCATCAGAATCGTATCCGCTCGCTGTACGGCAGCAACAGCTCCAACACGGACGACACGGCCACGGCCGACAGCGACCACATGCCCACCTTATCCAGCCCTTCAGCGGACGATTCGGACAGTCTGCAGTCTGTTGACGCCAGCACGGGACATCGCGGCCAGTCGGTACTGCGCTCCTGCAGCTCCGAGTCTTCTGGGCTAAAAACAGTGAAGTTTGCTGAGGATCTGGTGACAGAACAACTCTTTGACCCCTCAGGTCCTCGCAGTGACGGAGAGAGTGACGCAGAGTCTGTCTCTGAAGGTCGCTCGGCATCGCAGCTCCGGCAGCATTTCGAACTGCTCAGTGTAGGTGGGCAGCGCAGACACCATCCAATTCTGCCCACAAAACCACGCCTGCCTCCCGCTTATCGCAAATCTAGAGACCTGGACCAGGAGACCAGCGATAAGAATGGGGAAGACAGTCACGGTGATGCCGTGGACAAGATGGACCCTGAAGACATCGCTCTCAAAGTGTTGGCTGACGTGGCCACCCAGAGAGCGGAGGTGGAACTAATGCAGAGACACAGTGCGGCTGTCTCTCAAGACAATTCACGGCGTCTGCGCCAGCAAAACTCTGCAGTGTCAAACGGTGTGGACAGCGTGTCGCATCATGCTAACCGCCAGCAGACTGTGCCGTCACCTCGCTCTCTGCCTCTGGCACACACTCACTCACAAGTGATGACAGCCATCTCTGAAAACAAGGCAGCTCCACCTCCCCCTTATACCGCCCCACCGTCGTATTCTAGACACTCACCTTCTCCCACAGGCTTGATGCGGGGCGGCAGTGGGGGGAAGGGGTCATTGATGCGGGGAGGACTGCAGAGCGGTGAGAACAGCATTTCTTCAGACAACAGTGAGGGTGCTGACAGCAACCTGCAGTCCTCGGTGTCCAGCGGTTATCACTCAGAAATCAGCCACGGGCTTGGAGGAACTGTGGTGTCTGACCACACCGTAGTGGCCAGACAAGTGACAGTCATGCCTCCAGCCGCTGACCGCTACCAGTCCACGCGAGACTTTGTTAACCACAGCTCTGCTGGGGCGTTCGCCAAAGCTGCCAACGTCATTACCTCTTCTTTCAAACCTAATGTGGCCAAGCCTCCATCACCTTTAGTTAAGACGTGCGCGTTGCAGAGCAGGCCTGAAAGCACCAACAGTTTAAGCTCGCAGTACTCCACGTCATCCTCGTCCACCAGGTCCGTCATCTACCGTCCTTTAGGTTCCGCCTTGGCCAGCATGTTGCAGGCTCCTTCTGGCTCCCCACGGTCTCGTGTTTCGCCCACCACGTCCTCTCCTACCACCACCGCCCAGAGCTACAGAGTCGGTGCCTCAGACTCTGAAGCTAGCGAGATGTGTAACAGCAGTTTTGAGGAGAGCGGCTTGAGTGAATGTGACAGCTCGGTAAGAAGAGAGAGGGACAGCAAAGGGTTCAGTGCAGTGCGATACACCAGTGATGTCGGTGGCGAAGGGGACTACCCTGAAAACAAGCATGAGGACCAGCTGCGCGCTGCCTCTAGGGACATTCTATCTCGCGTTAGAATGTCCCCGCACGTCAGATCTGCTCACCGTCCTCATGGTGTCAGCAGTCCTCGCTGTGAAAGCAATGCCTACCCCGGTGACAATAGAGGTAGTGTACATAGTAAAGCACCTGGCTTGGGACATTCTGAAGCAGCACAGGCGCTTGCCAACTCTTCGCCTCCCGCAATACCTCCTCGCCAGCCTGTGCATAATAAAGACAGCATTCCGCTGCTACAGCGCGACAGCAGTCCTCTATCCGACATCAAAGCAGACGTTCATGGCGTGGACCACATACGGCATAATGGACCTAAGCAAAGCACTTACAACAACAGACCGGCCCACTCGCAAACACATAGCTTCGCCAGGCCGCTAAGATACGATAGCGGGTTATCCAAGCATAGCTCTCACTATAGCGATGAGCACAACAACGCAAACTCCTACAGCCCTGACTTCAACACTGCCAGCAGTTCAACATCACTACAACGTAACCCCTCCTGGACAGAACGCTCAGTTGGTCATCATGGCGATAACGATAGTCAAGGAGCCAAGCAGGCGTCTGTTCCCTTATACCTTGATAAAGACAAGCGAGCCATCGCTAAAAGCGCCGTCTTACAGTCCTCAAAGTGTTGATTGTGGCTCTCAGTGATGTATCTTCAACAATCAGTTCAAAACTTTAGTGATGTACTATTCTACAGGGATCAGAATGTTCTTTTGTGTGTGTGTGTGTGTGTGTGTGTGTGTGTCTTATGTGTGTTCGAGAAGAAAAAAAATTACCACCGGACACTTACACCCTCAAAGTGTTCGTTCTGTAATAACGAAGTTTATTTATTATGTTCACTAATGCTATGTTAACTTACCCAACTTAACCCACAAATTTCCAGTCTCAGCCATGCATATTTAGAACAAATAAACCAAACTGAACAAAATATAGATACAAATACTTACAAATACTTATAAACAAATATAATAATAATTTGTCTGAAACAATATTCATAACCAACAAAAGTGAAGAAAAACGTATTACTTTGCCTTTAATATTACGATTTGGAATTACTACTTGTACTGGCAATCTAAATCCATTTAGGATTTATTCCGCCCAAAAAATGGAACTTTGTTAAGTGCAATTTCATATTATTCCACAATAAGTTATGCATGCAAATAAATTTTTGACATTATACTATGACTCGTAGCTAAAAAGTGATATATATATATATATATATATATATATATATATATATATATATATATATATATATATATATATATATATATATACATACTAGGGTGGGCCAATGAAATGTTACCACTTTTTAATTGTACATAAGTTTTTACAATGAAAACGTTTTCGAAAATTTTCTTCACAGAAATGTCACGGAAGCACCACATTATTATTTGATACCAAAGGTTTCCCACTTTTTCACTCGTTCTGTACACAGCGTAATAATTGTTGGTATGCTCAATCCACGCTCCTCTTCTCTGGATTACAGTTGCAACACGCACATTGAAGTTTGTGATGATATTGCTACACATCTCAAGTGGGATTCTCCGAATTTCAAGACGGATGTTGGTCTTTTTTGCCTCAATGGTCTGTGGGTTGTTGAAGGACACTCTCTCCTCCATGTACCCTCATACGAAGTAGTCTGCGGGGAAAAGATCGAGGGAGTGGGCAGGCCATGAGTTGTCTGTGCGCGATGATATAAGCCTATCTCCAGGAAAGAATTGTGCGTGAAAATTCGGTAAAAAAATTGATTAGGTTTGGTATTAAATGATAATTTTGACATTTCTGTGAATACAATAAAAAAAACAACTTATTCATGATTAAAATGTGGCAACATTTTATTGGCCTACCCTGTATATACCAAATATGTATGCTGCCTTACAAGTTACAGTCCTCAAAGTGTTATGATAAAAAGCTGTCTCAGATACATTTGTATATTAGACGTATATTTATTATATTTATTTATATTTCATCGCTCTTATATAGCGCTTTTCCATCTCAAGAGCTGCTCAAGGCGCTGGCCGATTTTTGATCTAACTAAAGCCGCCAGCTGCGTCCACTTGCAAGCCTTTGAGCGCATATGCAATATTTTCCCAATGTCACCATCTATGAATTGTCTTCAAACTAAAGCTAACACGTGTTTCCTATCTTTTAGACTGACTTGTGCTAGTGCTTTCAGTTATGTGGCTCTTGTGACTGGACTCATCTTCAGGTCAAAGCGGTCAATGAACTGAGATGGAAGTAGAATTAATTATAAGAAAGTTATTTCAAAGACTTCGTAAAGAAAGTGAATTCTCAGGATTTTAGAGGGGAAAAAAATCAGGTTGAATGTGGATAGTAATTAGACATGGTTTTCAAATGCCCCACACTTTTCTCCCCAGTTCCAACTGGTGAGCAGATATTAATTAATAAAGTTGATTTACCTTGTCCAAAAAGTCTGACCAAAAAGAATCACTTTTTGGTAACAAATCTTTCCAATGTTAAAACCTAAACATGTCTTGTTCACAATCAACGCTTAAAGCTAAAATGGTCCAGTGACCTTGATGTTAATATGCGCCAGTGTAGCCAGCAGCATAAGAGATCAAAGCACGTAGAAAAATAAGAAGACCGTGATATAACCATGGTAATGGAACCTGAGCAGTCTCCTGCCTAATGCAAAATATATTTTATAAAGGTTTTTTTAATATAAAATGTGTTTTCTTTTTATTAATATCAAATTGTGATGGGTTATTAATCTACCTAGTTTATCTGGGTATTTATTATAAATTAAATAAATAAATAACGTATTCTGGGTTATACTATACTCGTTGTATTTTGGGTAATTATTACATATCAAGCATATCAAGGGTATTTGGGTATTAGAAAATAATTTTATTGGAAAAGGTGTTTCTAGTTGTGGATTATTTATTATTATTATTATTATTATTATTATTATTATTATTATTATTATTATTATTATTATTATATTATTATTATTGAATAAAAACTTCAGCATTACTTATATAATTAATTATAAGCCTATCTCTTTCAACCTTGCAATGTAAATGTTCTCTGTGCAGCTAACAATGTCCATAACTGTGCATCTTAATTTTTCGTTGTGCTGGTATAAAATATTCAATGACAAATGTTTGTTTTGTACACTTTTGTCTCTCAAGTCATACAGATAATGGAATTCTGTTTCAGACATTCTCAGTTTATTTTTGTGCATCTCATATTTCGTGTTTATCATATTTGTGCATATGAATTTTTTGCACATATTTATGCATATCATTATTTTATGCATATCAAACTTTGGCATATCACAATTGTTGTGAATATTATTATATTTTTGCATAGCACATTGGTAATTGGTTTTGTGTATATGCCATTTATGTCAGAAATTGTGATGTGTAAAATATCATATTTATAACAGAAACGTTTCAAATGACATAAATAAATGAAAATAATGTCTCCAAAATAAATTATATTGAGGAATTCAATAAAAAAGGAATCTGGTTGTTTGGAATGGAAAATATAAAGTTTTAATGTAATATAAATCACGATACTTTGCACAATCTCTCTCCCTCCCTCCCTCTCTCTCTCTCTCTTTCTCTCTCTATCTCTGTAACACACAAAATTTTCCAAATTCCACAGTTACTGTGTCTGGAAGTTTCTTGGAGTAGAGTATAACGATACAGGACTTTCAACTGGAAACCGCTACTTACTGGTAATCACGTTGATGCAAGAATAGTATTAGCACTTTTTAACAGCTCCTCTTGTGCTGTTCAGTCTCTTTTTTTTCTTCTTCTTTTTGACAAAGTTAGTATGGTACCAATGGCTTGATGCAGCATACAAAGTTGTTTTGGTCTTGTCCAGCCAGCGGGTTTAGCCGGGTTGTTCACTGAACTAAATAAATTTATTCCAGATCAGATTGCGTGTTCAGTTTCACGGACTATATGATGCTCAACACGTAATTACGATAAGATGCCTATATTTTGAGCAGAGTTGAATTTATTTGCAGAAAGTGATGTTCAAAATATTATGCAATGCTTATTTGGAGTAAGCTTTCTTCAAAATATTATGTTAGACCAAAAACAAAATGTCTGTTTACAGTAACATAGGGGGAAAATAAGGTCGGTAGGTGGAGTTCTTTTTTTTTCATAAACCTTTTCCACCTCAGGTGCGATGTTTTGGGCTTTTTTCATTTTTTTTCCCAGACGATCCCTCCAAAAAGTTTCAGATTGGGCCAACAAATTAGGGTCGGTCGGGATATCATAAACAGACTTTTTTTTTCTAATGTATTCAGTAGAAAGGTTTTAAGGAAAATGACACATGCTATGCAGTATTGAATTCCCTTGGTAAATATATTTTCACCACTTTTAGCTAAATAATCTTTATTTAGAAGTATATTTTCTAAATAACCATTTGTGTACAATCTCTAATATTCTAAATAACATATTGTTTAGGTAAATAAATCATGATATAGGTAAATAAGGTATTGTTGCTAAGTAGGAATAATTTACCTCTATAGGTCATTATTGATCAGATTGTGTTAATGTATTATTTAGACATGTTTCTAAATACTGATTTGTTTACCTATATTCAAGAGATTCAAGATAATTTATTGACAAGTGAATTATACACAAGGAATGAATTTGGTCATATATAATGTATTTTTTAGCTGAATTTGCTAAATAATGTATTATTTAGAAGATGTTGCTAAATAATAATGCATTATTTACGTAAACAGTTCATTGTTTAAGGACTGCAGTTTTCATTATTTAGGGTATTCGCAGCTCAGATGTATGTCATATTACTGTGAGATTATGTCGTAGTGATACATGAAAATGCAAAATCTTGATTTTACGCTGTTTTGCGATTTAAAAAGAGGCAAATGTTTTATTTCACTCTAATTTGAATATGTTAGCAACAGTATTAATATACGAAATTGCAACGGTAACGGCTCCGGGAAAGAGGGATCCATCATTTTGTCTGCATATGCGGAGTCGCCTTGAGAGCTATTTCGCCATGTTTCTTGGCAGCCCGAACTACAAATCCATGGTACTTTCGAATAAGTTGAAACCTTCCGTTTTAAATTAAAAAATAATTCAACTCAAAAGAACAAACGGAAACAGTCTCAACACCGTTTTGGGTAAATAACTACAAAAGAAAGCTTACTTTTTTTTCTGACGGAGATACTCAAAACTCTGAACACTCCCGCACAAAACTGATCTTGACCTTTCGTTTATGTTCGGGAGGTTACAGGCGTTTTATCTTCGAATTTGTGGAGTAATTTATGCTGAAAAATACATAATGAACACAAATTTTGGATACACAATCTTTGGAAAGATCTTGCATTTAATTATAGAATCCAGTCAAATTATAAAAACCAAGTTCTCAAGCGAATCCTGGAATCCCCTAAATAATGAAAATTGAATTGTTCACGTAAATAATGCATCATTAGTTTAGTTTAATTTAGTTTAGTTGAAAGGGACTTGTATAAGCCTCGCGGCTTTTTGAATGTCCCTTTTATTTTGGGCATTTTTACTTGTCCGGTTCCATTTGCGGTTGTTCGGGAAATACTAAAGATAGTATGCTAATTAGTCATCAAACTCACATTTGGATTCCTGTATGGAAATGACCTTTTCCAGAAGATTTTTAAAGGTGTTCAGGTTGTTAGCTCTTTTAGTATCAACTGGCAATTTATTTCATACGGGCGCAACTCTGTAGGTGTATGAGTATTTTCTTTTGTTTGTGCGGCAATGTCTTATAAGAATATTTTATAAGAATATAGTTATTTAGTAACATCTTCGAAATAATACACTATCAAAGTCGGCTAAATAATGCATCATATAGATAAACAAATAATTATTTATAAACATTTCTAAATAATACATTATTATTAAACAATCTGCTAAATAATGCATTATAGGGCCTATAGGTAAATAATTCCTTATTTAGCAACAATGCTTTATTTACCAATATCAGGATTTATTTACCTAAACAAGGTATTGTGTAGATAAATAGTGAGTTATTTATAAAAAAAATATATTATTTAGAGAAATCTTACATTGTTTGTAAATATATGATCATTTAGAAAATATCCTTCTATATAAAGATTATTTAGCTGAAAGTGGTTACAAAAATATCGCAAATAATTTTTTTTTTATAAAGGAAATTCCCTAATGCAGTACTCAATAAGGTTAAGATAAAGAACAATTAAGAACGAATACGCTTAAAAGCTTGAGTTATTTATTAGACTGCGCAAAACAACACGATAATTTAATCATCGCAATTAGTGGCTTTTCAAGCCAACAAAGAGAAAACATGATGATGATGATGATGATGATGATGATGATGATGATTAATGATGATGATGATTGCTGATTATGATGATGAGTTCGATTAAAGAAAAAGCGTGTGTTAGCATCTTGTATCCAAAGTGACTTCTTGTGACCGTTATTGCTCGGCGTCTTGATTACAGACTGACAGGAAGATGGAAGTTGTCTTTGTGGGTTGTGACGGGGAATAATTAATGCCCTGGAGGTATGAGGCATCTGAAGCAAAGAGAGAAAAAGAGGATCTTGTGATGTCAGAGGTTACTTCATTGCAAATAAGATAAGTGTAGAAAAAGAGGACCTTGTGATGTCAGAGGTTAATTCATTGCAAATAAGCTAAGTGTAGAAAATGAGGACCATGTGATGTCAGAGGTTAATGCATTGCAATAAGCTAAGTATAGAAAATGAGGACCATGTGATGTCAGAGGTTAATTCATTGCAAAAAAGCTAAGTGTAGAAAATGAGGGCCATGTGATGTCAGAGGTTAATTCATTGCAATAAGCTTAGTGTACAATACGTGTTTTAAAGGTTCTCAAGTGAAGCGGCGAGGAGACTCGATGTTCAACCTCTTCAACAGTAACGCGTGCTCCGCTGTGACCAAATATTATCTCCTAGCTCATCACAGATGACAAGCTCGTGTGAATAACACATCAATTAATCCATTTTAAAATAAAAGGATAAACATGTGGGTGTAAAACAGTGAATAAGTCCAGCAGCTGCATGTACGTACGTCTCAGGTCGGTAACTTTGGAAAAGGCACTGCCGAAGTTGTTTAAAACAATGTTATAAGACTTTTTTTTTAATTTTCTTCAGTTTTTTCAAATTTGCTCATTGTTTGCACCATGCATAGGCTGAATAGAATTCACAACATGCTGTCTTCACCATAGATATTGTTTTAAGTTACTTAAAAAATCAATCAGGTGTGTAGCTGTAGAAGCAAAAGCAGCTTAGCAGCAGCTGCTGCATGTTGGTCGCTGTCTCTGTCTTTCACTGCCACAACCTGCAGTAACCGCAGCAACTCTGGTTGGCTCTGGAACGAAGCAAAACGTTTAAGATCGCTTAGCCTTTGTTTAGATGCAAAAGTATTTTGAGTAGGCCTATGGGGAGTGGCGAGAACGGTAAGACGGGATGAATTTGGATGTGTTGTTCAGTTTGGATGTGCAATTCAATCTGGATGTGCTGTTCAGTTTGGATGTGCTGTTCAGTTTGGGTGTGTTCAGTTTGGATGTGTTCAGTTTGGATTTTAGTTCAACGAAGGAGTTCGAGATGGACGATTGAATGAATAATTGGTACGGTTCCGAGGCTACCTATTGGTTTAATTACTCTTCGGATAAGAGAGTATAAACCGAGGTCTAATCTATGCACGCACAGACTTTACAGACCTTGAGTGACGCTCACGTCCTAGACGAGTGAGTACCAGCTACACAAATACACCCAGTAAACACAAACAAAGCGTGCTTACACTGACGATAGCGCAGTTCTCCTCACTGGAAATCAACTCCAAAACAACTTCGAGGGCCAGGCTTCGTTCTTCGTCTCTTCCACTCCTCAGAATGGTTTTCAACTCCGCCAGGCAGCCTGCAACGCACACACACACACGCACACACACACACACACACGTCAGAACAAGTAGGCATGTCAATACAAGTTATGTAGATGTTTACTGATTTGTCCAGATAAAACTATGTAAGTGTGCCCACCCAGCCGAGGTTACACAGTATTATCATGACTTTTCCGAAACGCCACATAAATTGTGCTGACAATGGGTTATATTTCGTCCCCATTTTTAAGTACTTTGCAGTGTTCAAACCCTAACCACGGAATTGGATCACTCTGGAAGGCTGGCTTTGCGAGCGACTCTTCAATTCTCTGCTCGCGAAGCGATGCGATTCGTCACAATTCGAATTGAAAAGACGCTTCACTTCCGTTTTTGGTTTGCAATGGCTTCTCAGTTAAACTTGGACGAATTTCATTTTTTTCTGTATTTTTGTGTGATGATCATGAAGGATGTGAAGGGGTAAAAAGGGTAGTATACAAAATATATGTTTTGCAAGTGCTTCTTGTCATTGTTAACCAAAAAGACTGTCAAAGACTGTATTGCATAGAGTATTCATTGAGTCACGGAATTAGATCACTATTGGATGTGAATTTCACTTTATTTTTGAGTGTTCAAAACACTCTTCAACATCTTCCTAGAGCGCATCATGTCAGATGCCCTTGCAGATCACGAAGGCACAGCCAGCATAGGGAGTAGATCAATCTCCAACCTCTGTTTTGCGAATGACATTGATGGATTGGCTGGAGAGGAACAAGAACTTGAACACCTTGTACAGAGGCTTGACACCACATCCAGAGCCTATGGGTTAAAATCATAGTTCCTCGGTAGTATAGTGGTCAGTATCCCCGCCTGTCACGCGGGAGACCGGGGTTCAATTCCCCGCCGGGGAGATCTTGTTGTTTTTTTTCTTGTTTTTTTTTTTTAATAATCAAAGACAATAAATACTGTACATAATATGATTTGTAAACCCCAGATCTGTATCTTTTTTAAAGCACAAATCTTTAAACCGCAGCTTGTGTGACCGTTTGGTCGTAATTATCTCTCAGTTACCTGAACATTATTTTCATACTTTGATAAAATTTCGTTGTTCAGATCATAAGATACAAATAGAATTAGGAAGGCGGGAAGGTGTAATAAGGAAAGAAAGATTTTGATATGGGTTCCATTGGGGATGAATTTTTTTTTTTTTTTTTTTTTTGTTTTTGTTTTGTTTTGGGAATCAAAGACAATAAATACTATACATAATATGATTTTTAAACCCCAGATCTGTATCTTTTTAAATCACAAATCTTTAAACCACAGCTTGTGTGACCGTTTGGTCGTAAAAGGTATATATCTCAGTTACCTATCATATTTATGTTCAAACCATTGATAAATATTTCGTTGTTCAGATAATAAGTTATAAATAGGATTAGTAAGGCGGGAAGGTGTAATAAGGAAAGACAGATTTTGTAGGGATTGTAATATGGGTTCCATTCGGGATGAATATCACTTTAGTTTTGAGTGTTCACAATACTCTTCAGCATCTTCCTAGAGTGCATTTTCTTCCTGTTGCGGAGCACCAAACAACACAGCAAATCGTGGTAGACATCGCGAACGATATAGATTATAATCTCAGTGCAGCCTCCAAGTTCGTGAAGTGGTATTAGGCTACCATGCAGAATATGAGACCGGAAGTGCGCTATCTTTTCAATTTAGTCACTCCCACTCGCGCACACTTTCGTGACCTAGATTCAAAGCGAGCCTTCCAGAGTGATCTAATTCCGTGCCCTAACCCTAACCCTAACTCTAACCCTAACCCTATCCAAGCCCTAACCCTAACGGATCATTCATTGTCCTGACGTCAAAACAAGTAGGCATGTAAATACAAGTTATGTAGATGTTCACTGATTTGTCCAGATAACACCGTGTAAGTGTGCCCACCCACACGCATACAAACACACACACACACACGCACACACACACGTTCTTTGTCTTTTCATGTTCATGTCTTTCGACTAAAATTCCTGCTTCAGTTGAGAATATAATTATAAACCAAAGTCTAGTCTGTGCACGCATGCATCCCATCGCACGGACTTTAAAGATCCTGACTCACATGCCCCAGACTGGTACTCAGTTGTCTGGGGCACTAAACGATGCGTAGACCTAATCCACAGGGGCATTAAATAAGTAGAATGAATCCGCGACAGCACTAAGAAAGAGGATCCTCGATCGCGCAGCGGTATTTCACACACAGCCATTGGTACTATAAATAAAAAGGATGGGATCACACTGCGTAAGTGGTGTTTCACCCGTCCCCTATACGCTTAATGTGTCCGGGGACGTAAATTTACTCACACTGCGTCAGGGGGCCGGGTAGCTCAGTTGGTAAGAGCGTCTTGCTAGTAACCGAAAGGTCGCTGGTTCGAATCCCGGATTGGTCAACGTGTGATCATATTATTTTCCCCTTTACCAACAACTGGCCCGCTGGTGTCAGTATAAATCGGTCCAGTAGTCACCTATATGCGAAAGTGTCGTGTGACTATAATCTACAAACAACAACAACACTGCGTCTTTGTGGGGCCGGGTAGCTCAGTTGGTAGAGCGTCTTACTAGTAACCGAAAGGTACCTGGTTCGAATCCCGGATTGGCCAATGTGTGACCCTATTATTTTCCCCTTACCATCAACTGGTTCGCTGGTGTCAGAATAATGTGACCAGTAGTCGCCTATACGCATCGGTGTCGTGTAACTATAATCTACAGTTACACTGCACCTCTGGCCAAAGGAATCGGCCGCTCCAACGGTGTATTGTCAAGCCACGTAACAACGCACAGGTTATTTTCTCTTACATCGAAACGATATAGCATCCACTTTCTTTCTGCCAGGTATCCATTCACAGCTGGGTGAAGTGGGGAGTGCGGTGTGCTGTTCCATTCTTCGCTTTCGTTCAGCGGTAGCCTCCAAATACTAACTACGTCTCCATCAAAGTGCTAATAGGGTTCGACGTTGCTTAACGAAACAAACCTAGAGTGTGACCAAATCCAAATAAATAAATAAATAAATAAATAAATAAATAAATAAATTTTAAAAATAAATAAATCCTGTCCTAACCTATCCTATCCTCTAACTTGAAGGTCGTTGGGGCAACACAGATTATCGTTAAACCAGCGTACTCCATCTTTCTCTATCCTCAGCAACTCTCATGGCTTCGCTCAGTGTCAAGCCAGTCCATTCTCGAATGTTGTCCTCCCACCTCTTTTTCGGTCTCCTTCTTCTTCTGCCTCCTTGCACCGTGCCTTGCAGGTTGGTCTTTGCAAGGCCTGATGCTCTGGTGACGTGGCCATACTATCGGAGTTTCCGTTTTTTTCACCACTGTGAGCATGTCATCGTGTTGTCTAGTGGCTTGTGTGATGGTCTGTCGGACTTCGTCATTGGTGATGTGCTTGGTATAGGAGATGCCAAGAAGTCTTCTGTAGCAGCTCATCTCCATGCTTTGTATCCTCCGTTGTAGATGTGTCACGATGACGTCACTCGATAGACGTATGTTGTGACTAAGGCTCAACGCATCTGTATATTCTATATACGAAGTTAAAAGGAAATTGTTAAAATAATTTTTATGTGACGTCATCGTGATTACTTCACTATATTTGCACAAGTTTTGGTTTACGTGGAGGCATAGTTAAAGTCTAAGTGCATAACAAATTTGAACCAAATCCCTCCAGTAGTTTGGGAGAAAATGGGATTAGAAAAACGGCATCTAAATAATGACGTCATTATGATGACATCACTCAATATGCATCAGGTTTTATAATCTGGTAGGGATCGCTATGTTCTGTAACTACATACCAAGTTCCAAAGAAATCCGTCAATTAGTCTCAGAGAACAGTGCGAAAAAGTGACAGCCGGACGTCGACGGACACAGACCCAGAGAACTTACTCGTAGGCCTCGCTACAGTACCTTAGAATAACCAAGGTCTACCAGTTCTAAATTTCCGTTTCAGAACCTGCCCATTCACCCCTCCCCACCCCATCCAATCCCCAACCCCAAAAAACGCTTTTCATACCTTTTGTGTCCACTAACTCAAACGGGAGGTGGAGGTGGTAGGGGGGGTGCAGACAAATCACAAATTTATGCTCACTGCAACACATTCGTATCACTTCAAAGGATGTCAGCTCTAAATTCACTGCGCGCGAATTTGTCCCAAAACGCAGTCACACAAACTGGTCCGAATCTTCACACCCAAATGTTTGTCACGCCGGTTTTCTAGCAACTATCTTGCGAACTCTCATTGGTCGCCTAATAATATACGCTAGTAGGCCTACTATAGGGCCGACTACTCTAGCGATATAAAAAACGATCGTTGGGACTTTCGAATTCGTTAACAGGTTTCAACCAGTGTCATAAACTTCTATATTATACTATACTTCTACATTATCTGTCCTAATGTAATAAAATAATAAACAGCTGAACTATAATATAATTTTATCTATTTCTCTGAAGCAATCCCGTTCCCGGTCTGACAGACAATTACATTTATCAATTTATGAAAATATTTTATTTATTTACAAATAGTTTCAATATTATGTTTCCAAAAAAAGCAAATCATAAAATATAAATATTCAAATAACCATGAACAGAATCCAGAATCATCACAGTGAAAAACAGAAGTAGCCTACACAGTAACACAATATTTCCAAGTCACACAAAATAAGCAATCACCCGTTTTTTTCACAGTCCATCTTTCATTCCAATATTACATCCTATCCTAGTCCTATTTTATCCAATCACAGACACTCTCAGATGCATACGAGAACAGCCTTCTAAAGGGTATTGTAGATTATAGTCACACGACACCGGAGCGTATAGGAGACTACTGGTCACATTATTCTGACACCAGCGAACCAGTTGATGGTAAGGGGAAAATAATATGGTCACACGTTGGCCAATCCGGGATTCGAACCAGGTACCTTTCGCGGTTACTAGGTAGCCGCTCTACTAACTGAGCTACCCGACCCCACACACCCTTCTCGTGGATAGATTAACGTCCCCGGACACATTGAGCGTATAGGGGACAGATCACCAAATTATTAATGAACTAGGAAATATAGTACCAACTCAAAGCGAATACATACGCCACGTGCCTATGTCAACAGCCGTCGCTTGTGTACTAACTCTATAACCACGTGATGTATACACACATGTAAATATTTACCAATTCACTTCGTGACTACGAGTAACAACTAATCACAAATTTAGCATTTATTTCAACCAATGAACGCGCAGAAAAAAAAGAAAGAGACCCGATCCACCACAAAGCGTAAGGATGAAGATGTCGGACCAGCTTTTGTAACTGCATTTTAGTAGTAGTAGTAGTAGTAGTAGTAGTAGTAGTAGTAGTAGTAGTAGTAGTAGTAGTAGTAGTGTAGGACAGGCATCGCTGCCTAAAGCCTCGCGGCTTATAAAGACGTCCCCTCATTGTTTATGGTATATGTAGTTAGCAATATGATTTGCATGCATAATTTGAAATCTTTTCTAGTCATATTGATAGAATAAATTTTGAAATTTTGAATCAGTGTCTATGTGGTTTTTTAAACTATTTACAGATGGTGCAAATTTAATATTTGTTGGTAAAGAATTCCAATAATTAGCTACTCTATGTGCAAATGAAAATTTTCGTTGGTTAGTTCTACAATATTTTATGAAAATTTTACCTTCACGCTTCCTAGTTCTGTTAGATTGATCAAGTAAGAAAAAAGTATTAGTATTAACATCCTCTACATTATTAATTATTTTGAATGTCTGAATTAAATCACCCCTGATCCTACGTCCTTTCAGAGAGTGAAGGCCCAGATACCTTAATCTCTCTTCACATGTCATGTCACGACACTCAGATAATAGTTTTGTGGCTCGTCGTTGAATTTTTTTTATGGCTACAGACTGCCTTTTCAAATATGGACTCCAAACAACGTTAGCATATTCAACATGAGGTCTTACAAAAGCTTTATACAATTTTAAAAACGTTTCTTTTTCCAAGTATGTGAATGCTCTTTTGATTATGCCTAACATTTGGTTTGCTTTAGTTACCACTCTCTGAATATGTGCGTCAAATTTTAACTTGCAATCAAAAGTTACACCCAAGTCTTTTTCATTATCGCTTACATTTAATTTATAAACTTCATCTTTTATCAACATTGAATATTCGCATCCATGATTTCCTTTCCCCACATGCATAACTTTACATTTCTGCACATTTAAATATAACTTCCACTTCTCACACCATTGCTGTAGCTTATGTAAATCATCTTGAATGACCTTAGATTTAGATGTTGTATTATATATTTTAGTGTCATCAGCAAATATCTTAACCGTACTCTCCAGTATCTCAGGTAAATCATTAATATATATAGTAAAAAGAATTTTGGAACAAATTCGCAGTGGATTTGAAGCTGACATCGTTTGAAGTGATACGAATGTATTGTTATAAGTGTTTGTGATTCGTCTGCACCCTCCGTTTGGAAACAACAGGTAAGAATAGCCTCTTTTTGGGGGGAGAGGGAATGGGGGGGAGAATTTGGGGGGAAGGGGCAGTCGCTGAAATGGAAATTGGGAGTGGTAGATCTTGGTTATTATGAGAGTATTTTAGTGAGGCCTACGAGTAAGTGCTCTGGGCCTGTGGGCGGACAAAGCCAAAAGCAATAGTTACCAAACTTCGCTCGGGAACTAAAGATCTATAGGCCTACCTCTGGCCATCATTTCTCTCCTGTACTTCTCGTTGTTGCGCGCCAGCTCGGCCATTGCCTGTAAGACCTTGACCCTCGTGGCGTCACTACCATCCTGTGTGAAGGTCAGCTGAGCCAGAACGAAGTGCACGAAACTCGTGCCCAGGATGGACAGCATGTTGAACTGGTCAGCCAACAAGTCACCCAGATGAACACTGTCCACTGACAATGCCTTCTCGTCCAAACCTGTCAGAGTCGCCATAACGAAAAATATAGTTTACAGGTGACAAAACCATGCAGAGGAAGGAATTTGGGATTTGTATTCTTTATTAATTACTATTGTGGTCACCATCTCAGCGAAAGCGCGGAATCCGCGCAAGCAGCGCCCTCCCAGGACACATGGAATAGAACCTAAATAGTGTTTGCTGGGTTGTGTTTAGGTTTTTTATTGATTGATTGATTTATTGTTGCTTTAGGTCCAGCGGACTCTTCCGAGCCAAATCAGGACCGGACAACCCCCGATCCGCATTAAAGATCTGCTGAAACAACCCCAGTGGGAAAATTGAATGCCCTCCACCGGCCAGTCACTTTACAATAAAGACATCCCACGCGGGGGACGGCTGAGGGTTGACCTCAACTACGCGAACCCCCGGTTACAAAAACAAAATAGAATACAAACATCATTATAAATCATCAACAAAACACATACATATAAAATGCCTATAGTGCTAAATAGTACAATCATAGGAAGCCCTAGTGACCACCCGGCAGAAAACGTCCAGCACTCCCAAGCTGATCCAACAGACCTCATACACAAACAAGGAGTCTTGTCCAGGAAGAGTTTTCAAGAAAAAAGGTAGGTCATTGATCTAGCGAAGAAGAAGATAGTATAGCAGAGTGAAGGACAGAGCAGGAATGGGAAAGAGTAAATGAGGAAGACAGCGACAGTGGGAATTTAAAGCACTAAATTTCCAGAAAGTGGGGATACTATTTATACTGAAACCCCCGGCGCCCCAACGGGGGTTTGTGTTTAGGTATCTGCCACTCACCCATCTAGGAATGAGCGTCAGGATCTTTTAAAAGCCGGTGCGATGGAATGCACACGTCCACGGACTTGACCCAGATTTATATAAGCCTACTCTCGTCCTAAATGTGAAAACGCCAGGTAATAATAAATAATGTAAAGTCCACTTACCGTCATCGCTGGAGGGTGCAATGGTAAGAAGTAGGCTGGATATCAGTTCTTTTGTATTCCCGCTGCTTGTACCCTCTGCCATCTTCAACATGCTCTGAAGATGCTCGTCCTTCTGTTCACATAAAATTAAATTTGATTGATTGTTTAACTGATTGATTGATTTAATTTATTGGTGGGTTATTTGATTGATTGATTGAATAGTTTATTGGGAGGGGGGGGGGGTTATTAGCTGGTTGGTTTGTTTGTTGGTATGACAGCTGGTTTGGTTGGTTGGTTTGCTGAGCTGTTGGCGTCTGGCATACTACTAATTTCTATGGAACTTGGAACTTCGTCCTTTTTATTTCCGAACACATAATAATGCTATACAGTTAATGTTGAATGGAATTTATTATCTAAACATATACTTAAACAATAACCTAGTGCTGATAGTACCGTGAAAAATAAATTCGCAAACACTGTGTACGGATACGCCTAGACAAAGGCCGGGCGTGCAGTCGAACCCGTGTATGAATCCAGACGGTGAAAGGAGAGATTTTCCTGACATGAGTGGACATTCTGCAATGACTCTTTGTACGGACATTCTTCTCTACGGTGTCGCTTCATCGAGAAGTCAAAAGAATCCGTCCATTTTGGCTAAAATAAAAGTCGCACACGGCGATATGGTTCAATGGTCCTGGGCGTATGACGATGCGCTTGGTGCAGCAAGTTGACGTCTTGGCCGCTTCGAGTTATATCCTGATTTGGGCCAGCACCTTGAGCAGAGGTTTGAGATGGTAAGTGCGCTATATAATATCTTAATACTGTGCTGTACTGTACTATAGAAAAACAAATAGGAACAGGGGTAGCCGCGTGGAGAAGTGGGTTCGTCGCTGGTTTCCTATGCCGAAGATTGTGGGTTCGATTCCCGCAAGGGGGGCGAACTTATGTGACTTCGGTACGAGACTATTCAGGTCACTTTCACCTGGTTCTACGGTTTCCGATCTCCTACCCACAGGTTTAAGTGATGGATGTGTGTTTGTTGTATATGTGAGAATGTATTACACATGTGAGTATGTATGTTGGTACAGATCGCCGCGTGTTGAGCTGATGGGGATTGGTGATTTGGGGAAAAGCGCGTATATAGCATCCATTAGTAGTAGTAGTAGATTTAGTAGCAGTATCAACATTATTATTATTATTATTAATATTAATATTATTATTAATATTATTATTATTATTATTATTATTATTATTATTATTATTATTATTATTATTATTATTATTATTATTATTATTATTAAGCTACCGAAGAGAAGTAGTGGTTGTCTTGGTCCTTAACCAGCTCCATCAGTAGTTTCAATGCGTGCAGCTTGTCCCCCTCGCCCCTTGCTGATGACGGATCCAACACAGAAATCGCCACCGTCGTAAAACCTACAGCAAAATTCATATACATCGTAAATTACACAGTAAGACAAACAGTTGTCATCGCCAACGTCTTTTTTTTATAAATTTTTTAAACTCTGCAATGGTCGATTCAGCGCCCGATGATCGAGTCTTGTGCAACTCTGCTTGAATCTTGTGTAACTCTGCTTGAACCCTGTGTAACTCTGCTTGAATCTTGTGTAACTCTGTTTGTATCTTGTGTAACTCGAATTCGTTATCAAGGCAGCCCCCCTTCACTCATCAACAAGGCACGAGTCGCCGTCATAAAGAAGTTTTCCAACTTTATTCAGCAAAATATGCAAAAAGCGTCAACTACAATCAAAATCTCTTTCCGGAAGAAAACAAAATCCAGACACGCAAGCAGCGCTTCTATTATGTAGTCTATCAATAATGTGGTGTTTTTTTTTAAATCAGAAAAATCCAGATTGACGCCATCAACAACCAATCAAAGACCCAATTAAATAACGCTAGATCTATCTCGAATCTTCCATGGATGATGACTCAACAATTCCAGAAAGTTCTTTTCACAGTACTAAAGCAATATCGACCGACCAAAACGAACAACATTATGCAAAAGTTTTCTAGCAAACAGCACAGATCTATGTGAGAGGTAAATCAACGCCATCATTGAACGCTTTGCAAAACAAGATGATCGTAACTATCATGCTCGTCTCAATGGTAACAATCTTAATCATAATCAACATCATCATTAGCAGCAATAGCCACAGCACGACGGACCAACATCATCATCATCATCATCATCATCATCATCATCATCATCATCATCATCATCATCATCATCATCATTATCAAATGTAAATAATGTATTGCTAATTCATTAAAAATGACAAGCAGAAGGGGAAAATACCTTGAGAGACCAAAAGTCGTTTGTTATAATCGCATCTTGCCAAGAGAACCGTTGTAGCCAACATGGCTTCCGTACTCCAGTGTTTCGAGTTTCTTTTCTTCTTGGATACCGCCCGCTGAATGATTTCCATGAAGTACTTGACCAGGCGTGGGTCCATCCGCATTAGGTCCAACTGGTCGTCTCTGACCACGTGAGATAGGACTGCAATAGCGAAGGCTTTCATGGCTGGAATCAAAAGCAATCATTCCGGGAGTTAAAGCTAAAAAGAGTTATGATAATAGTAATGATGGATTTCGTATTTTGAATAATGATCGTGATAGGCTTTGTTTTTTTCCCCTCTGCTCGCCTGCAGTCACTTTCTAAACATGACTGTGTACTAAACCACCAACACTTCATCCCTAGGTTTGATAAAATTGTCTGACTTTATATTTTCTTTCAAAATAAAAGTTAGGCTTGCTCCCATTTCTGTTGTTAACCAGCCCAATTGTGGATACCTTCTTTTCATGAAGATGATTTTGATTTCTTTGGACTTCATTCAGGCGTCTTCTTATGCTATAGAAAAATCAATCACTTTTTGGTGTCCCCTTTTTCTCTACTAAACTACTATGGCATCTCCAGCGCGGCTTTCATAACTGTGTATTGTTCTTATCAATCGTGTTTTCTATCTCAAAGGGACAAAGAGCTGCTCAAGGCAACAACGACAGACGGGATTCGAGAAAGATTGTATTGCTGTGTGTTGCACTCACAGGCGCTTGTATCTGGACACGAGAGCGCTTATGACGCGCCTCCCTTCTATGTGTATAGTCTATACAAGGGAGACGCGTCCTAGGCGCTCGCGTGTCCAATTACAAGGGCTGTGTTTGCACTGGGGCATGGCAAAGCATCTGTTTTTACCAATGTTAATTGTTTATGGAGTTACTAAAGACGACGTCATCGAGAGTTCAGACCTGAACAGACAGCCTGTGCCGCTAAAATCTGTTGGGTAGCCGGCATCAGCCCCTCAACCACCTTATACGGGAATGTTAAGCGGAGTTGCTCGTGGCTGTCTTAGAGGGAGGGGAGGTCAAATCTTTTTTTTTTCTTCAGGAGACAAATGACGAAATCTGGGATAGTTGACAGGCAATCTCTTGCAATTACGTTTTTACTGGAAATTTTACACCGTCAAATGCTCATGGTCTACTGAGCCCCAATCGGTGGACCCGCGGTGCAGGGGCGTGTGTTTGAGGTGTAATCCCGCTTTGCATGAGGTTGTTATCTACCCTTCGGACAGGATGGCCGGGATGTTTAGCTTGCCGTAAAGGCGACACCGACACGGATGGAAACGTGTACAGCAACCGAGAAAGGAGGTGAAGGGAGGAATGTTGAGAAATGTTGATGAAAGTTGAGAAGGGGAAGTGGGTGGGTGGGGGTTGAGGAGCAGAAGAAAATTTTACCTTCATTGTTTGTGGTGAGAAAAGGTGTGACGACATACGACAGACCCATCTCTCTAACCAAAGCCTTAGTCTCAGGATGCTGGCACAAATTACACTATGTAACACAATTTTTGTTCCTGGCTTCTAAGTGTTATATTTCAATTGCTTATGTCTAAAGTACGTGAAAAAATGACTTCATTAAGCACAAACTTTGCTTACACGACAACAGCATGAAGAAAACTTGTTTTTTGTGAAAATAGAACGATTTTTTTTCATTTTCGTCATTATGATCAGGTAAAAACAAAAATTGCACAAGGAATAGACAAACAGTCGGAAACCACTCAACAAGGTTCAGAAATGTGTAGATTTTCTAGATTTACGATTGTACTGTGAATCACTCTCTCAGGTCAGTTTATAAATTTATAGTCCCCAACATGCGAATAGGAGACTTTGGTATTATGATGTCCATTGATATAAGAGGTCGTGCTGCAGTAAGAGGTCATATGAAAAGGGTGCGCGGGACGCTGCTACGACGTCCGGAAGAAGTCGGAGATGGATCGATGGCAGGCATGAGGGGAAGGGGTACGAACGAACGGCGGCAGGGGTAGGACCGGGGTGCCAGGGAGGCCGCCAAGGCCAAGGGAGGGCAAGCACAGAGGGGGAAGGGTGGAGGGCCTAGCAGTGACCAGGAGGGCTGGGGGAGGGTTAGGGTTAGAATACCTAATTAGATAAAAATCCTTCAGGACCACATTAAAAGTCGAGGAGGGCCGGGTAAAAGCTATAAACAATAAGAATGGACCCATAAAACAAGGAAGGGAAAAACATGGTACAGTGAGGTAGGGAAAGTCATTCATGAAAACGGATACCCAGGACACAGGGGTCAACTGAAGGTATGAGTCATGTGGAGGGGATGGTCAGTCATGGAAACGGATACCCAGGCCCCGTGGGGTCGACTGAAGGTATGAGTCAAGTAGAGTGGACGGTCAGTCATGGAAACGGATACCCAGGACCCATGGGGTCGACTGGAGGTATGAGCCATGTGGTATGAGAGCAAGGTAGCTGAGCGGTATAAGTCAGTACGTGGTAGTAATACCCAGGACCCAATGGGTCAGCTGAGGGTACAATCCGTGTAGTAGTAGCTGAGTGGGAACATGTCACTTAAGTAGAGCATACCCAGGACCCGAGAAGGTAGAGTCGAACCCAAGGCCCATGGGCCAGGTGGGGGAATAGGTTACAAACAGGTAACTGAGTGGGGATAGTCATCATTAGTAGTTGTAAGACAAAGGAACCCAAGACGAGTTCCGGGGAGAGAACCGGCCAGGCGGTTGGGTCTAAAGGTGTACAGACGCTCGTGAGCGGTAGGTGCACACCGCGGTCATGAACAGCAGTCGAAAGTTAGTCGACAAGGAGTAGGCTACCAGGTCAGCCATGGAGTCCAGATGCACATCGCGGCAGGCAATCCTAACCGCGGAGAAGTCAGGCTCCAGGGCCAGACACTCAGGGACACAGTGGCCGTGTGCTTTTATGATTTTACAGGTACTTTTGGAACGTTCAAGAACGTTCTAGAAAGTTCTGAGAGTTTCTCGAAAGTTCTGGGTGTTTCTTGAACGTTCTAGAGTGTTCAGGAGAATTGTAGAAACATGTGGACAACTCTAGCAGTTCAGGGAGGAAGCTCGGCATTGAAAGCAAATCGATAATTTTCTCGAACACACGCGATTTTCCAAATTTCATTGTCCAGGTCACAGAAGCAAAGTTTTTCTGGAATAACAGCGATTTCCTTTCTGTTCTAGTCCTTACGGGTTAGGAAAACACACTTTCAACCCAGGAACAGAACAAAAGTGAAAATTTGTTACATAGTGTTATCGATGGTGCCCATGGAGAACAAAATCACCTCGCCCCTTTCCTTTTGCACAACGATTTTGACAGAAAATACGTCGTGTGTCAATACGGTTTGCAAATATGGAAGTTACTTTCTTACCTACAGAATGTACATGTCATGTACGTCGCAAGTGGGTGTCATTTTGTAAATATTTGATAGACAGGTCTTTGTAAACAAAAAAAAAACAACAACAACAAAAAAAAAACTTATCCCCTCGTCGCCCAGATGCTTTGAGTTTGGTCACAGGCGCATAAACCAAGAAGAATGGACGCTCGGCAAGAAATTTTGTGGATCCCCGATAGCGGACGGATAGCGCAGTAGCTAAGATACGTAGTCTACTACTGCGCTACCCTTCCGCTATCGGGGATCCACAAAATTATCGCTCATGGTTTGATATTCCTCAAAAGTCTGTTGTTGTTTTTTAACCTTAATTTCTTACTCTATACTCTCAGTACACTTCAAAACTTACCAGGGCCTCGCCTGACAGGTGCTGTGCGTGAGTCAAATCTTCCACCATGTCGCTGACGAAGCCGAGCTGAATCAACCGGCGGCTGAACTCCACTGAATACAGCGTGCAGTTCAGGAAAATTAATGGCTCCTGATAAAATAGAGACATTCCTGCTGGGGAGTAGTGCGTACGAACTCGGTCATGTAAGTCCTGCCCATCTTTTTCAGAGTCCGTCTGTAAAAGTCCACAGCCTGGTTCGCGAAGCCAGTGACGACGGCAAAGAGGGCAAAGTCTTCCTTTTTGCCTGTGGTATAGAAAAGAGAAGTTTGTCAATGCGGTATGAAACGGAGACGTTTGTCACGCGCCTAAATTTCCGATGAATTTTAGTCGCGCGCCTTTGCGAATGAACTATGGTCGCGTGCTAACGTTCCACGTGAACTATGGTCGCACTTTTGTACGTCACGGGTTTGTAAATGTGCCGTGCGTGCGACAACATTTCCCACCTCTACCCCCATCCCCACCCCAAAATATGGTCAATACAATAACGTTATCTGTAAAATACTACTGTTAGGATTGAGACGCGCACGATAAGTACAAATACTGTGTACAACTTGTGCAATGATAGTATTTATTTACCTTTGATTTGGTTCGTTGTCCTGTGGGTTCGGGAACTGAATAGAATAGACCCAACGTTTCCCGGCGTGCCGTAAGAGGCGACTAACAGAGGTGATGTCAGAAGGGCATCACTGGGCGAAAGTCTTCTACACAGTAGTCAACGGCCAGGACGGCTGAACCTTACGTTACTATAGGTTCAAAGACCACGTGATCGGGACCAAGGCGAGCCACACTGTACTCGTGGATTTTGGCTGTGGCCAACAGCCTGGGGAGAATTGGGAACCGCCATTTCTTTCTTGCCCAAGACAAACACCGTATGATGAAAAGAACCATTCACTCCTTACCGGAGGTGATAAGTGTGTTACTGATGGACAACTTAGCAAGAACCGCACGAGAGACAACATCGTCATAGGAACCTGGAATGTCTTGGATTCTTGGTCCACAAAGCCACTGTCATGGGTTGCCGCCCAGTCTCCAGTGGACTCATTACCATCTGTCTGAGAGCAGCCCCTTTCAACATCACCATCATCCAGGCCTATGCCCCAATATCAGACTATGACGACAGCGGAGTCGAGGATTTCTATGAACATCTGCACGCTGTCCTTGACCAAGTGCCGAAGAAGGACAAAGTCATAGTGCAAGGCGATTGGTTGGCCAAGATGCGCACCACAAATGGGGAGACACATGTGGACCACACTGCACCAACGAGACAAATGACACTGGCACGTCACCCGAATGGGTTAAGTGAACTTTCAGCTCAAAACAGCGAGTGTAGGAAATAGAACTCAGACAAAAAGAACTAACACAAATGCCAGATGAACATTTACACTCTTTTATTCAACAACAAACACACAGGGGGGTGGGAACTCTAAACCACCCCCAACCCTTATCCGGACCCACAATCCCAACAATTAACGAACAATTACCTCCCTTGTCTATTCTGAAACCCCTAACACAAGATGCCCACACAACAATATGCAACAATAAGCAAATAAAGCTGAAAATATATTCGATCACAGGTTAAAGAATTTAGCCAGCAAGACTTGAAGACTATATTAAATTAAATTGATTGGCTTTACTGATCAAACGTTCGCTGTCTGTAGCACTCTTGTCTTTTAGCTAATCGCAAAACGAAGTAATCAACTCCAAGATAGCAAAGTACACTGCTCTAAATTTTCCTGAAGATGTAGATATGTTTTATGTGTGTGTAATGCAAGTGTGTATGACTGTGGAAATGCGATGTGCCGAATGCAGAAACCCAGGTCGTCTGGGGTAATACGAATCGTCCGAGCGGTGATGAGCATGCAACCCCTTAGAACAGCACCCTCAACGCCAGAATGGAGGACGTGGCAGTGGTGGCAGCGACATCCAACACAGTCAAAACCGCAATGCTTGCAATACAGCAGAAGTAGACCAGAAGTACAGCAGAAGTACAGCAAAAGTAGTAGGCCCAATCTGGTCAACAAATAAATCACCTTACTAATCTATCCCCATAAAAGGTAAACAATACATAAGGAATAACTCCTTCCGCCGTCCGCCATCTTGACCTGTTTATATGCATAACAATAATTCAATTCTTAATTCTATAATTTATATCCCTTCTCGTAACCATGATTGTTCATATAAATGCACATTATAATTCCAATTCCAGTCAAACAATCTTGATTCATCCTCATTCTCACCTTCATCACCCCTCTCCATACTATAGTACATTGTCTCCCCTCACTCCCATTCATCCCTCTCTAGCATACTACAATACAACGTCACCCCGCTCTCCTACTCATCATACCTCTCTCTCTCTCATATTAACATGTATACTACATCATCACCCTTGACCTCATTTTGGCAACAACATCAACAACATTATTCATTTTACATTTTTAAACAAAAAAATCATATTAAAAAATACTATTTAACAAAACATATCCCTTTTCCCCACATTCAACATCATTCATTCACGTACGCATGCCCGGAATGCATAGCCACTAAGGAATAGAGATACTGGGCACCAACTCACCTTCAAGTCCTCGGCCTGTGAAGTACTGATAGGTAACACAACACAACACAACACAACACAATCTGCTGAGAGTAGATGGTTCGTTACTGCACTATACTACGCTCATGGAGCATCTCAGTACCGGCGAGGTCACTGAGCCTTGGGCGGTCCCTAAACAAAGAGCACACACCCTTAAGAAGAGACTCTACACTGTCTTATTTCACACAGAAATGGTGGCAGTCATAATCTTTCCACAACTGCTACAGAATTCCTTTACCACAGCAGTAATACAGTACGTTGGTCATTCTTGTCCTGGCGAAGGAGCAAGACCTCGGGTGGTTCTAACACAAGACAACACAACCCTTATGAAACAGACTCTAACTCTGTCCTGTGATAGGGCAGTCACATTCCATCCAAAATATCCGTCAGCTAGTAAGCGCTGCCCACTTGACTCTGAGGCCTAAACCTTCTTCCAGTTCACAGAACAAGGCAACGAGTTTCGTTCAGCCCCTTAATATCCATCGAGCTATGCGTTCCGCACGTGAAAACCATACATTCCATACATACCTGCGCAATACAGACTGCTGATTCAAACTTTGCACACTGCATCATTAGAGATGTGAAACTCTACACTATATACACTCTGACACAGCATAACCTTAGCGTGCGCCGAAACCTCGTGTCGTCACAGACAGACATGGTCTGAGACTCTTGGAGTTTGCCAGATACAACAATCTGATACTGGCAAACACGCTTGGTCTCCACAAAAAAAATCCAGACGAGGGACCTGACTACAATATGGTCAAGAAACGCTTCAGATCAAGAGTCAACATTAGCAAGATACGCACTTTTCCATTAGCAGACATTGGAAGTGACCACGATCTCGTGATAATGTCTTTCCGACTCCACTCGAAAAGAGTAAACACACCAAAGTGCGCCAGACTGAAATTCGACCTGGACAAACTGCAAGACCTGGAGGTGGCAGAAATATTCCAAGCCACAATTGGAGGGAAATTTGCACCACTGCTCATTTTGGGAGCTGGTGAAGTAGATGTCAACACCATGACCACCACCTTCAACTCAGCTGTGGCAGATGGCGCAACTGAGATCCTTGGCATGCACTGCCCAAAGAAGAAATCGTGGATCACACCCGAGCAAATGAGAACTGGATAGAACATCAATGCCAGAAAATAAAGAACAGTCTGAACAAGAACAACAGCAAGAAGGCCTACAAGATTGTGAAGAGGCTGACAAGTTTTCAACAACCCAAGGTCTCCACGATCCAAAGCAAGTCTGGCATATGCCTTACAGAAGAACAAAAAGTCTTGGATAGATAGAGTACTGCTCTGAATTTTACAACCACACACCAGTGGAGATCCGTCTATTCTACATGTTCCCAGAACAGAGAAGAAGGAGAAATCCTCCCAATTCTCCGAGAAGAAGTTGAGGCAGCAGTGCAATCCCAAAAGAAGGGGAAGTCAGCTGGAGTGGACAACATACCCACAGAATTGTTTTAAGTAGGAGGTGAAGCGATGATTGACGCCCTAACCATTCTCTTTAACAAGATCTAGCAGAGTGGACCCAATCGCTTGTAATCACTGTTCCCAAAAAGGGTAACCTCCAGGAGTGCAAAAATTATCCAACCATAAGCCTCATCAGCCATCCCAGCAAGGTACCCCTTAAAATAATACTCAACAATCTGAACAAATCATAGCTGAAGAACAAGCAGGATTCAGGGCAGAGCGAAGTACCACTGAACAGATTTTCAACCTCAGAATAATCTGCGACAAATACTTACTTGTAGTGTGTTAGTTTGTAAAGTAACACTATTTTTATTATGCAGGAGTTTTCGAGCACAGTGTTTATTATAAATGCATATAGTGTGTTAGTTTGTACAGTAACACTATTTTCTTATGCAGGAGTTTCGAGCACAGTGTTTATTATGCATATGGTGAGTTAGTTTGTACTGCTCGCTCGACACATATCCTTTTAGGGTAGAGTCGCTCACGCTCGTAAGGGTAAAAAATTCAGGCAGAATATGAAAAGTTTCCCTCCATGCTTTTCGTTGACATAGTTACGCGTAAGCAAAACATCCGGTGTCACCGCTAAAAATAGGGACACACAAGTTCCACTGACGTCACTGGTCGGTACACGACTTTTCCGGCTTTTAGGTTCCACCAGATAAGACAGTGCATATTTCCGGGGACTGTTTTTTTTTTTCTTCCTTTTTTAAATTGGTAATTGATTGCGTCATTCTAGCATTTTCTAGGTTTGTCTGCATTGTAGAGAGAGCGTTAAAGAAGTGGTGTATGTGCGTATGGAGTGAGGTTTTGGAGAGAGCTCTTGGAATGCAGTTGTTGATGCTGTCTGCGTCTTTTGACCAATACAGTTGGATAACTTTATAACGACGACTCCTGCCTTGTTATTGAGTGAACGGGTTGTGTGGATACGAATTCCAGTCATACAGGTTCAAGCATCGGGGTTGAACCAACATAACATTTGCCGGGTAATAATAACTACAATCGCTGCAATTGCATTTAACAGCGGTTGTATTTTCATACTATACCATCTGTAGCTTCGTGCTGTTCGGTCGGCTCGCACATATTGACCAGCTGCCTCAAGATGGTTTGATAGGAAGCGGGTGGCTCGCAGCTGAAGAGGTCAACGCACTCAACGACATTTTTGAAGTGTGTCCACATGCTTGGCCATTTCTGGTACAGCGATTTGACCACCGTCATATCTTCCTCTGACATCTCGGGTGTGTCTGGGGAAAATAAAATAAAAAGTTACACTATAATAATTATAATAGGATGGCTTTAATAACGCCCACACACACACACACACACACACATACACACATACACCGCACCTCACCCCCACCCTCACCCTTAATCAAATCTTCTTAAAGCGCTTACTAGTCTAGCCTTTCCCTAACTATTTATATAACTGTGGGAAATGCCTGTTAAAGAATAAAGTGAAGTTAGGAACAGTTATTCCTACGATGCTCAACGAAGAAAATAGTACAGTAAAAAGTGTTGTATTCAAATTCGTGACCAAACACGAACTTAATAATAGTTAATTTCTTACAAAATAGGACACCACGTGTTGCTTATTTAAAGTGAGTCTAAGATCTAGGACAAAATTGCGAGATGACTTATAAAATGTCTACTACACTCCAAGGGATGACAACTTACGTATATTGGTATATATTCAAACATATTTGGTGCGTCTAATATTTGCGAAATGTGGATCTAAACTTCGTGTCAGAACGTTTAAAAGATCCTCTACTACAGCAGTAAATGTAAATTTCTCATTTCCCTTAGAATACAGGCACAGGCAAGCCTCTAACAACCACAGCGAGGTGTGACCAACAAACCCCACAACGCTCTTGCCAATAGAAACAATGTTTCGCCTGTAATCTCAAGTGACGCTCAATGGCTCTATCCACAAGTATATCAACTAACAAGTTAGTATCTCTCTTCTATGTCTCTATCGACGTGCGCGTACAACCGATTGCTTCCCTTTACATGCTTTGCGCCCCATAGAGCGTCGTCGGCCTGAAATAACTTTTTAGAAACTTCAAAACCCAGGGGAATTATGGGTAGAGAAATCCTTTTCTGAAATAACGTCGGCTAAATCCTTCTTTAGTTTCTTTGCTCGAGCAAAGGCAACCTCATAGGTATGGAGCACTTCGTCTATTATAACTCCATCGCTGATAATACTGCTGACAAGTTTCTGCCTTTGTTCACTACCAGAAATATGCAGTTCCTCCCCCAACTTTCGTTTCATTTCAGCGAGCACATCTTCGCGAGAACAGATTTCCCAGAATTCTCTATTCTATTTTTAGGTTTGGGATATTCCCGTCTCAGCTTGTGGCTAAACGGGACCACCGCACGTCGACTGGGGGCAATACGAGATACTAACTTGTTAGTTGATATACTTGTGCTCTATCTCAGTGACTTTTTAAACTACGTACAGGCCCATCGGACACACACACACACACATATATATATATGTACACACACGCACACATACACACATTCACACAAATCTGTTGAAGCAGGGGAATGTACCATAACGACTTGGATCTTATATACACCGTTACACTTAGGTTTTTTGTCGTAGTTGTTGTTGTTACCTGTTTTTAAAAGGACAACAACTGATTCGTCTAACGACATTTCGTTGTTGTTTAATGTCATCTATCTCATTAATGTACTCCTACCCGCTATAGTTGCACTTTCTGATTATCAAAACTTGTCAACGAAACGCAACAATGGACCTCTTGAAATAAGATAACCCACATTTTAATTTAGTAGTATCGGTTTTGTATCAGTATCTGTATTGGTACATCGACTGGGTATGCTGCTATGATATTATAACCAGCACCAACTAAATAAACTTATTAAAAGAATTAAAACTAGAGGCCTAAAAGGAATTTTTTTTAAACTTGACCCACCTGTGTGTGGCACGTCACCCGATGAAGATATTTCCCTGTCGTCCATTTTCCGATTCCCCAGGGATAAAACTGATAGGTCTACACTGGAAACCTGCTACACAGTGACGTGAACAGCTTGTGCGGAAGAAAAACGGCTGGAGAAAAAAGTAGCCGGTGTGTATACAACTTGACGTTCAGAGAAAACTCCTTCTGAGGGGCCGGGTAGCTCAGTTGTTAGAGCGTCTTACTAGTAACCGAAAGGTACCTGGTTCGAATCCCGGATTGGCCAATGTGTGACCATATTATTTTCCCCTTATCATCAACTGGTTCGCTGGTGTCAGAATTATGTGACCAGTAGTCGCCTATACTCTTCGGTGTCGTGTGACTATAATCTACAGTTACACATTTAAACTCCTTCAATGGGCTACTATGTTGACAGATGCTGAACAGCTCTTGAACCTGAAAAGGTCAATACAAATATATTAAATTAAATTAAAAGTTTGCAGGCGATGAAAATCTATGGTACAGACGATCTAGCCTACAAGGAAGGTAATCTTCACGTTCTTGTTCGTTTTGTGTTTTCCCATAAGGCGCGATACAAAGGCAAGGAGTTTTTCTCTTCCGGTTTACAAGCTTTCCGTCTGCGTGATTTCTGATTCTCTTAAAGACAGTTCTTAAATCTTGCTTGTTCAAAGAGTAACAGTTCTTAAATCTTGCTTATTTTAAAAAAATCAGCTTTTAAATCTTGCTTATTTAAAGACTATCAGTCCATAAATATTGCATATTTAAAGACTATAAGTTCTTAAATCTTGCATATTTTAAAAATATCAGTTCTTAAATTGTGTGTATGTGAGTGTCACTGTGTGTATTACTCATGTATTGTCTATTATTCACCTAAGTGATTTAGGCATAGAAAATACCAAAATGAACATATTAATAAACAAATTTAAATAACTAACAATAACAAATAATCAACTCATTAACTAAAAATGAGAAGAAAAAAACTCTCTCTCTTTCCCGGAGGTCAAGGTCGACCACGAAAGATGGAGCAGATAAATTGTATCAAGGTGTTGATTACATTACATTACATTATTATTGCTTTAGGTCCAGCGGACTCTTTCGAGCCAAATCAGGACCGGACAACCCCCGATCCGCATAAAAGATCTGCTGAAACAACCCTGGTGGTAAAACCGAAAGCTCTCCACCAGCCAGTCACTTTACAATAAAGACATCCCACGCAGGGGACGGCTGAGGCTTCACCCCAACTTATCGAACCCCCGTTTACAAAAACAAAATAGAATACAAACATCATTATAAATTATCAACAAAGCACATACATATCAAATGCCTACATTGCTAAATAATAACATCATAGGAAGCCCTAGTGACCACCTGGCAGAAAGCGTCCAATATTCCCAAGCTGATCCAACAGTCCTCATACACAAACAAGGAGTCTTGTCCCGGAAGAGTTTTCAAGGAAAAAGGTGGCCTCGCAATAAAGTTTCTTAAGTTCCTGAGTTCTCTCCTCCCCTCCTACCCCCGGCCCCCACGCACGCATATGATTATACATATGGACTCTTCATACAAGTAATAAAAAAAACCTACCTTAATCTTATAAAAGATTAATAAATAAAACATTTTGCAAGCTTTAAGCAAACTTAAAAAGTAAAATCATTTAGTATCTTTATGTTTTTCATTTCCACTGGTAATATTAAAGTCAAAATCGTTGCATTTAAACAGTATATGAACCAGTGAACAAATACACATACATGAGCAAAAAATATTTTTTTACAAAATTAATTTCGTAATGAATTTAGGATAATTGTATATGCTCATGTTACAACAGGTCTTGAAAAACCAACATGTAACGAACATTGGGGTGAATGATTATATTTTCTTTAACATGCTTTTTCTATTTTTTTTTTTTTTTGTTGCTTCTTTAGTAGATAAAGATATTCGAACAGTATCTGAATTCAAGTTCAAAGCACCGTTCTTTTGCCTTTCGATCTGCCCAACCAATAAAGATAAAACCAGAATGTGATGGTATCCAACAGAAAATAACTTCTCTTCATTGATAATCAAACAATGAACAACGTGTCTGGTCTCATAAATTATTTCTTGTCGTTCCTTGCTATTGGTAGTATACAAAGCCTGTAAAACAGACCGTGAATCCACACACATTATTATACTATAGAAAGCAGTGGGCAAGGTAGCAATTTTATTTAAAGCCATTAAAATAGCTCTCAATTCTGCTGTAAAAATTGAAAACAATTTTCCGAAATAAAATGACTCACATATTTTTAAATCGGGAATGACAAAAGCAGACTTCGCATTTTCTCATTCTAGTACAGAACCATCAGTCAAAAGTTTTTAACTATTATTATATTTTTCATCTAAATTTATGCGAGCATCTATGGCTGCCATATTCTTATCTGAATGTTTTGATAAAGGGCTATATTCATAATCATAATTCGCCTTTTTTAACTTCCAAAGTGGGATAGGAGGTGTTATTACACGTTCAGCAACTATTTCATTAGTAATTCGGTCCTTCTTAAAAAGGTTTTGTGTATAAGTTGCTATGGTAATAAGGCTTCTAATGTGTCTTGCTCTTTAAGGAAACTCAATATCACATCTAATTCAAAGTTCCTGGTTTTTAAAACTATGTACAACTGTTGATCTTATTATATATTTAGTGCACGATAATTTCTTATAATGATCTAATGGTAGTACTGCTGTTTTATAACTATCTATTGTTGGAGTATGTATACGAACTCCAAGAGCAAATTTTATGGCTTTACTGCCTAAACTAGATTAATTTTTAACTATGGGGTGCGACACTGTCGGTGCCTTTGGTCTGCACAAAGTTGTCTTGTTTACATGTTTCTCAGTGCCTGTTGGATTTTATATTTTGCAAGCAGTGTTATTTTGCACTATTTAATTTTGAGTTTGTACATGTCATTCTTTTAAAGATATTCTGCATGTTACAGTTACTATGTTTGTGCAACCGAAAGGCAAATTTATATATAAATTTCATAGACCAATAAAGTCTCTCTCTCTCTCTCTCTCTCTCTCTCTCTCTCTCTCTCTCTCTCTCTCTCTCTCTCTCTCTCTCTCTCTCTCTCTCTCTCGCTCAGTAAACTATATAATTTTTGAAGATGACAACTTGAAGCAGAAAAATAAATAAACTTCTTGTCCAAAACATAATTTTGAAAAACCAAAGCACATGCTATGTGCAAAGTCTTTACATCTTGTCCCCCAATCTGCTTGCTAATTATTTTTAATTACATTTAAACTTTTTACTGCTTTTTTGTAATAAATATTCAATATGTTTCTTCGAATTAAACTTTGAAGTTAAATATACTCCTAACAATTTTACTTCACTCACATATTGTAGTTCTTCACTGTCTAAAAATATCCTAGGCATAATTATAGGACTTTGGCCATTATTAAATAATATCATATTTGTTTTTTCCTTCGATAATTATAATCCACTAATCTTTCTGTAATTACTTATGTTGTCTACTTGCCCTGTGGGTTCGACTTGCCCTGTGGGTTCGGGCACTGATTAGAATAGACCCAACGTTTCCCGACGTGTCGTAAGAGGCGTCTAATAGGGGTGATGTCAGCACGGCATCACTGGGCGAAAGTCTTCTACTCAGAAGTCACCGGCCAGGACGGAGGAACCTCCTGTTACTACAGGTTCAACGACCACGTGCTCGGTTTCACGTGGGGTTTATGGGCTCTGCACAATGGAATTATGGACCCTCACGTTTATTCGGTGGGAACTGCTAGTAAGTCACCCTATGAATTACTTTAATAAATTTATTTGTTTAGCTCGTTCTGTGTTAAGGTTGGGGTACAGAGATAGATAGAAAAATGGTAAAAGATACTGTCACACTAGCTTTCACACGGCTATGAATCATATGTAGTCCAGCCACTTGATAACAGTTAAAATCACACATTTATTTCTTCTACTCTATACAAGATTCTCTAAGTACTAATCTAACTTAAAAAGTCTCAGTCACTGCTAATAGTTCGATCGCTGATAGTCTAGGCAGCTGTTATATCTTCCTCGGGCACTTGCTATAATATCTCAGGTAGATTTGGACTACTGTGGTCCGTTTTACAGTTTCTGAAGAGTTGGACTACTGTGGTCCTGCTATGATCAGTTTAAGTGCACCTTGGCGTGTTCACTTAACTGCTAGATGGTGCGGTCGAAGTCCTTCTGTGAGGTAGCTTCTGGTCCACCTTTGTCGTTGTGTAGTTGGGTTCCCTTGCCACGCTGTGGGGTCTGACAGGGAGTTTTCCGGGTAGCTCTTTCCGTCTTGTGCGGTAGAGGATACTCCGCCAACTAGCCGTTTCTGTGGAGTGGTGAGCACAGGATAGCTCGCCTGCTCGTCTGTAATATAAGAGACGAAATTCTGCACAACCCTGAATAATCGGTTTGTGCAGAGCGTCTCACTGAAAGCCAAAGTAGCCCTCAGTGATAGCTCCACATCTCTATACATAAGCGACGAACATTCTGCTACTTCCGGGTTCCACTGGAATCTCACTCTAAATTCCTATACATACATAAATATCAATCGTGTCTAACTATACACATACAGAATTAATAATAATATAAACATTCAGTGGTACAGCCACTGGTCTGCAAACATACATATAAGTTAAACAACAGTGGTTCCGTACGGGATACAACATGGCGGCGCAACCGGTCGTGTTTCGCCTCGTGGTCGGCTCGTCCACGTGGTACGGCAAATTCTGATTAATAATTCACATTTATGCATAGCAAATTCTTCAAACATAATTTCCACAATAATATAAACATATCACGATGAAACAGAAGGGTGTTCATTTACCTGTTTGACAAGTTCAGGCCCGTGATGACTAAAGAGAATTCTAAGATTTCAAAGTCCTGCTTCCTGGTCTATGAGTGTAGAGATTTCTCTAGCTGTGGAGATGTTGACTCTACCTCGTCTCACACACGACTGATTCAAACTGCGCTAAGATCTGACACAGTCAAACTGCTCTACCCACTGAGCCTGCTCTGATTGGTTAAAACGGTCCGATTCAAAGCTCAAGTGCTGAGTCACTGCGCAGCGTGGGTCGGGCTCGCGGTGTGTGGTCTGCTGTGTAATTTAATTGCTGCTGTGTTATAGTCTAACTTCTAAAGTTACAAGTACTACACATGGCTAAATAGTCACTGGGCAGAGTTAAAACTAGCCAATTCATGACAGGCTCCCTCAACTGAAAAAAGGCGATGACTACTGGATTCGACCTTTTTCTACTACAGAGCCTAGTTTAACACTGCACTATCCTAGGGTCCTATTTACAAACTAACTAAGTTGCTCTACCTGAGCTGCAATGCTGTGCCAGGTAGCTATGGACACTAGTGACAGGGTATTACTGGGCGGGGACGAATTCTGGTGCTGTGGCCCTTAGTTGTGTTGGGTGGGCGACAGCTGCTGTGTCCTCCACGAGATGGCGACTGAGGTAGTCGGCTCCGTGGTTCTCTTTGCCGGGGATGTACTCGATCTGGAATGAGTACGCCTGAAGGGTGAGTGCCCATCGCATCAGGCGAGAGTTCAAAGACTTGGAGGCTGCCAGGAACGATAGTGGTTGATGGTCCACCTGAACTGTGAAGTGGGTCCCATACAGGTAGAGTTGGAATTTCTGTATGGCCCAGACTAGTCCAAGACATTCTTTCTCCGACGTGGCGTAGTGGGTCTCGGCGGGGCTCAATTTTCTGCTGGCGTAGGCGACAGGGAATAGCGTCTCTGCATTCTTGGGGTCGCGCTGTAGCAGTACTGCTCCGAGGCCTAAGTCGCTTGCGTCGGTACGAAGAACGAATGGCTGAGTCAAATCGGGTAGGTGGAGTACTGGCGCCGATGTCATTCTGTCCTTGAGTGTTTGGAATGCTGTCTCGCATTCCGCTGTCCATACGACTTTGTCCGGGGCGATTTTCCGGGTTCCATTTGTCAGTGGTACGGCGATGCTGTTGTAGTTGTGGATGAGCTTCTTCCGCGATGGCGATGGCCATCCATGTGTGTGTGCCGGGGGTTGCTGGTCGGTCCGTGTACTTCTTGAGGCGATCGATGTGGTGGTATCGGGCTCTCCCGTTTACCTCTACTTGGTAGACTGTCTTGGATTTCTTGGCAGTCACCCGGTACGGTCCTCTCCAAGCGATGTCCAGCTTGTTGGTTCCACTTGGAAGTAAGAGTAGCCCTTGATCGCCGACTTGCAGTTCTCTGTCCTTCGCGTGGCGGTTGTAGTACTTCGCCTGACGGGCTCTTGCCTTCTTCAGTGCTTCACCAGCTTTCGTCCACGTTGCTTTGAGGGTTTCCTGCAGGTCTGCGACGTACTTGGTGGCACCTCTTGGTGTGTCGTCTATCTTGGCCTCCGTCCAACTTCTGCGTAGGGCTTCTAGCGGTCCGGCTAGAGGTCTGCCGAATAGCAAGGTTGACGGGGTGTAGCCTGTGGCTGCATGGGGCGTTTCTCTATATGCGAACAGTGCCGCATTCACGTAGGTGTCCCACGCTTCTGGATTGTCGTCGGCGACTTTCCTGAGTATGGTGAGAAGGGTTCCATTCAGTCTTTCTACTTGTCCGTTGCTGGCGGGGTGGTATGGTGGTGTGCGAATGTGATGAACTTGTATCAACTCGAACACGTCTTGCATCAGGCGGCCGGTGAACTGAGATCCGTTGTCCGTTCTAATGCTGTCCGGGAATCCGACTCTGGTAAAGATGGCGATGAGTGCATCTGCAATCTTCTTGGTGTCGATCGCTGGCAACGGGACTGCTTCGCACCACATCGTACATGCGTCGACGAGTGTAAGTAGAAATCTGTTCCGCTTCTTGGTCATGGGCAGTGGTCCTACTATGTCTACTGAGACTTGCTGGAATGGCACGCCGACTACTACCGATGGTCCTAAGGTAACTGGTACGGTGTGATGTCGCCGGGAATATCGTTGACATTGGTGGCAAGATTTCACGTAGCGCTTGACATCCTCCGTGATTCCTGGCCAATAGTAGTGTGCGCTGATTCTCTGCACTGTGGCTCCAATTCCCATGTGTCCGCTGAGTGGCATGCTGTGGCCTAGTTCTAGTACTTGGGCTCGAAGGGTGGCTGGTAGTACTAGTTGGGTGTGATCTCCATCTCCTTGTCGATGAAGAACTCCCTCTTCCATGTAGAAGTCTCCCTTGTGCGGGGGTGTGTGCGCCTTGGGTAGCTTCTGGAAGCACTTCGCTATCGAGGTGTCTTCTTTCTGTGCTGTTTTGATCTCTTCGAGTCCTGGATTCGGAGCGAACTCGGGCTGGGGTGGTTGGGTTTTAGCTTGGGCCCTGGTTTGCACTGCAGCTATCTCTACAGTTTTGGGGGGCGTGCCTAAGAACACATACCTACAACCTAGCACTAGATCATACAGGGGTTTCTGTAAAACAGCTGCTTGGATTCGTCCTGTGACGTACCTACTCTCTACTTCGATCCATGCTATTGGGCAAGTAGTCGTCGGTTTCGTCAAGTCTGCTCCTTGTAAGTCGACTGTCTTGTCTGTCAAGTCCGCGCGCGATACAAGAGATTCGCTAACTATCGCGTCGTATGATAGACCTGTGTCATACAGACAGTTCGCTTCTTTTCCGTTGACCTTGACCGTGTCTGTCACCGATGGGTGATCTCCGATCGTGTTTGGCTTGTTACCGCTGCTTTGAGTTAGAACTCTGTGCGCTGGCCGGCTTTCGCGCTCTTCCCTACGTTGTGCGGCCAACTTGAAACATTCTGCGGTGGAGTGATTGTTTCTGTTGCAGAACGAACAATACCGTCTCTGTTCTGCAGGACCTCTTTTCCCGAATTCCGTGTTGGGTCCTTTATTTTGCCCAGGTCTGGGGTTATTCGGCTTATTCGCGGTGCGCTCTTCCCGGTTAGGGCTTCGTTTCTGTGCCTCTTTCCCGTTAGGCTTTAGGTCTCGCCTGAAGCTCTTGGCTTCTCCGTGTGCGGCCACGTACCTATCTGCGACCTTGACCAGATCCTCCAGTCTTTCCGCGCCCTGCTCTACTGAGAATGTTCTCAGCTCGAAGGTCATGGTTTCCCGTAGCTGTTCCCATACTAACAGTTCTGTCAGTCCATCATACGTCTTAGCCGTGGCTGACTGGCTAATCCACTTATCCAGCGTTGTGGACAACCGATCCGCGAACTGCGCATAGCTCTCTCCTTTCACTCTCCGATTGGTGCGGAACTTTTGCCGGTAGCATTCTCCTGTTAGTTCGAATCCCGTTAGGAGTGCCTCTTTTACTTTGTGATAGTCAGTCACTCTGTCAGTCGGTAGCTTACTGTAGATGTCATAAGCCTTTCCTCTAAGCCCTTGACTAAGCTTAAAAGACCAATGAGTGGGATCTAGTTTGTACTCTGTTGCTAGACGCTCAAACCTAGTCAGATAGAGATCTAGACCTTCCTCTCTCTCATTGAATGTTCCCAGTGGAAATGACATTCCTTGTACAGGGTTGGATGCTACCTCTAGCTGATCTGAGTGGGGAGGGGTTGAGGAAGAACTTGAAGCTCCTGATCCTAATCTTCTTAGCTCTAACTCATGCTGTCTGTCTTTTTCCTTTTCTGCCCTCTCATACTCCCATTTCCTAACTTCTGCTTCTCTCTCTGCTGCTAATGCTGCCTTTTTCTGTTCTCCTTCTAATTCTAGTTTCTTCTGCTCTGCTTCTAATTTCTTCTGCTCTGCTTCTAGTTCCAGTTTCTTTTGCTCTCTTGCTGCTTCTAACTCTAGTTTCTTCTGCTCTGCTTCTAATTTCTTTGCCTCTCTCTCTGCTGCCCTCTCTGCCTTAGCCTCCTGCTTCTCTACCTCTGCATTGATATACGCAATTAGGTCTCCCCCTGCTAAGTGTAAAGCTTCCCCTAATTCCTTGAAGCGCAATCTCAAGGCCACTGGGTCCGACATTGCCAAACGTGTCTATGAACAACCTCTGAATCACGTGGAATACCAAAACACTAGCAATATTGCAAGCCAATAACAACAATGCAAAGACAATCAAATTCGTAATCAATAATAGAATAAAACAAGAGTCAAATGGCATACAACAGTTATTTAAGCAAAACCTGCAAAAGAACAATGCAACATACAGGCACAAAAATAATTGAAGCAAAAAAGTTTTTAACTAAAGAATAGTGCACCACAACTGATCAGTGTTATATACCCTTACAACTATTCTAAGTTATTCTACCTCTACTACTGTTATCTAATTTTATTGTACTTAGGTCCGGTTATACCCAATTCCTATTATACACAGATCCTGGCTAGGCTCGCCAATTAAAGTGTCACGTGGGGTTTATGGGCTCTGCACAATGGAATTATGGACCCTCACGTTTATTCGGTGGGAACTGCTAGTAAGTCACCCTATGAATTACTTTAATAAATTTATTTGTTTAGCTCGTTCTGTGTTAAGGTTGGGGTACAGAGATAGATAGAAAAATGGTAAAAGATACTGTCACACTAGCTTTCACACGGCTATGAATCATATGTAGTCCAGCCACTTGATAACAGTTAAAATCACACATTTATTTCTTCTACTCTATACAAGATTCTCTAAGTACTAATCTAACTTAAAAAGTCTCAGTCACTGCTAATAGTTCGATCGCTGATAGTCTAGGCAGCTGTTATATCTTCCTCGGGCACTTGCTATAATATCTCAGGTAGATTTGGACTACTGTGGTCCGTTTTACAGTTTCTGAAGAGTTGGACTACTGTGGTCCTGCTATGATCAGTTTAAGTGCACCTTGGCGTGTTCACTTAACTGCTAGATGGTGCGGTCGAAGTCCTTCTGTGAGGTAGCTTCTGGTCCACCTTTGTCGTTGTGTAGTTGGGTTCCCTTGCCACGCTGTGGGGTCTGACAGGGAGTTTTCCGGGTAGCTCTTTCCGTCTTGTGCGGTAGAGGATACTCCGCCAACTAGCCGTTTCTGTGGAGTGGTGAGCACAGGATAGCTCGCCTGCTCGTCTGTAATATAAGAGACGAAATTCTGCACAACCCTGAATAATCGGTTTGTGCAGAGCGTCTCACTGAAAGCCAAAGTAGCCCTCAGTGATAGCTCCACATCTCTATACATAAGCGACGAACATTCTGCTACTTCCGGGTTCCACTGGAATCTCACTCTAAATTCCTATACATACATAAATATCAATCGTGTCTAACTATACACATACAGAATTAATAATAATATAAACATTCAGTGGTACAGCCACTGGTCTGCAAACATACATATAAGTTAAACAACAGTGGTTCCGTACGGGATACAACATGGCGGCGCAACCGGTCGTGTTTCGCCTCGTGGTCGGCTCGCCCACGTGGTACGGCAAATTCTGATTAATAATTCACATTTATGCATAGCAAATTCTTCAAACATAATTTCCACAATAATATAAACATATCACGATGAAACAGAAGGGTGTTCATTTACCTGTTTGACAAGTTCAGGCCCGTGATGACTAAAGAGAATTCTAAGATTTCAAAGTCCTGCTTCCTGGTCTATGAGTGTAGAGATTTCTCTAGCTGTGGAGATGTTGACTCTACCTCGTCTCACACACGACTGATTCAAACTGCGCTAAGATCTGACACAGTCAAACTGCTCTACCCACTGAGCCTGCTCTGATTGGTTAAAACGGTCCGATTCAAAGCTCAAGTGCTGAGTCACTGCGCAGCGTGGGTCGGGCTCGCGGTGTGTGGTCTGCTGTGTAATTTAATTGCTGCTGTGTTATAGTCTAACTTCTAAAGTTACAAGTACTACACATGGCTAAATAGTCACTGGGCAGAGTTAAAACTAGCCAATTCATGACACTCGGGGCCAAGGCGAGCCGCACTGTATTCGTGGATATCGGCTGTGGCCAACAGTCTGGAGAGGATTGGGCCCTGCCAGGTCTTTCCTGCCCAAGATACACTGCATGATGAATCAATCAGGGTTGCTGAGGACAGGGAAAGATGGAGTACGACCTCCGAGTTACGGGATAGGATAGGATAAGATAGTCTATTTCATTCTGATAAATTTTAGTAATATGATTGATTTAAGAAATTTACTGTTGTTGGTTTTTTTTTTACAGTGAAACATTACACCGCAAAGCAATATAATCAGCATGCTGAACTAATGTAACATTGTTACTTACTGTTTTAGGTAAATCATATGAAGTTTGTATTTAATTATATATACTCTCTATCTTTTTTGTTTTAATCTTATACAATAACCTAGAATGCCAAAATCGATCGTACGATTGTTTAATATAAAAAAGTACACTTTTTTCTTATCGAATTGCTGTTTTATATTTTTAGTTAATTATATTAAATGATCATTAACTGACCTCCCTTTCATTAAACCTGCATAATAATTTGGTATAACATTATTTTTATCACACTAATACACTAACACCACCACCCTCCATTCGGGGGTGGTGGGTGCCGGGGGGGTTCTGTATAAATAGTATCCCCACTTTCTGGAAATTTAGTGCTTTAAATTCCCACTGTCGCTGTCTTTCTCATTTGTTCTTTCTCATTCCTACTCTGTTATATCAATCTACTATACTATCTTCTTCTTTGCTAGACCAGTCACCTACCTTTTATCTTGAAAACTCTTCCGGGACAAAACTCCTCATTTGTGTGTGAGGTCTGTTGTATCAGCTTTGGGAATATTGGACGCTTTCTGGCAAATGGTCATTTGGTCTTCATATGATATTGTTATTTTGCAATGTAGGCATGTTTCATATGTATAAGTTTCGTTTATATTTTTAAATGATGTTTTTATTCTATTTTGCTTTCGTAAACGGGGGTTCGATAAATTAGTGTATAGCCTCAACGTCCCTTGCGTGGGATGCCTTTATTGTACAGTGGCCGGCTTGTGGAGTGCTACCACTAGGGATGTTTCGGCAGATCTTTTATGCGGATCAGTGGCGAGTCCTCTTTAAGCGAAGTTGTGGTCTTGATTTTGTGGTCCTGATTCGGCTCTTTGCCGTCCGCTGGACCTTGTAAGCAATAAATAACTAACTAATTAAATACACTAACCTATTGTTTCCATGACTTTAGAAACACCAGATGTTAAGGCAATTGGTCTGTAACTAGCTAGATCACATCGAGGCGTTCCTGAATTTTTCAATTAGTATCACAATTGACGATGTCCATACATCAGGCAAAATCCCAGTTTCCCAACACCTTTTAATTATATTATGGAAACAGTGCCTTTACCTTAATGGAAGATGAAATAACAAAGTGTATGATAACCTATCAATTCCAACTGCATGTTTTTTTTCTTACCAAGGACAGAAATACTATTTTTTAACTTCAGGAAATACAATTTCATATTTAATAAATAGACCGTTATCAGACAAGAGGCGATTATATTCTTTTGTTTGTTAAGCATTATTTATTATTATTATTATTATTATTATTATTATTATTATTATTATTATTATTATTATTATTATTATTATTATTATTATTATTATTATTATTATTAGGTAAAGGCTGTCACTTCTTAAATTTTGCATATTGAAAGACTATCAGTTCTTAAATCTAGATTATTTACAGACTAACTGATGTGAATAGTAGTAATTTCATTCAAATGTTAATGGATGTCTGCCTAGTTCATGTTTTGTCTAAATTATCAGACAGCGTGTCGTTTTACTCCACGGAATCCCCCCTTGGGGGAGCCTGGGGTTTCTGTATAAATAGTATCCCCACTTTCTGGAAATGTAGTGCTTTAAATTCCCACTGCCGCTGTCTTTCTCATTTGTTCTTTCTCATTCCTACTCTGTTCTATCAATCTACTATACTATCTTCTTCTTTGCTAGACCAGTCACCTACCTTTTTCCTTGAAAACTCTTCCGGGACCAAACTCCTCATTTGTTAGACCAGTCACCTACCTTTTTCCTTGAAAACTCTTCCGGGACCAAACTCCTCATTTGTGTGTGAGGTCTGTTGTTTCAGCTTGGGAATATTGGACGCTTTCTGCCAAATGGTCACTTGGTCTTACTATGATATTGTTAGTTTGCAATGTAGGCATTTCATATGTACGTGTTTTGTTTATATTTTAAAATGATATTTGTATTCTATTTTGCTTTTATAAACGGGGGTTCGATAAATGAGAGTATAGCCTCAGCGTCCCCTGAATGGGATGCCTTTATTGTACAGTGACCGGCTGGTGGAGTGCCTTCAGTGTTAGGGGTGAGTGCTCTTTCAACCAAGTTGTGGTCTTGATTTTGTGGTCCTGATTCAGCTCTTTGCAGTCCGCTGGACCCTGTAAGCAATGAATAACTAACTAAATAACTAACTAACTAATTCCACAGAATGATTTTTTAGACTGACCACAGTTTTGTTGAAGCTGGTCCTCAGTGAAGGAAATTCCACCCGCACACAGTATCAACGTTCTGTCGTGAAACGAAAGAGTGTTTGTGCACGATATCGATCAATTCCCAGGAAATCAACTGCTGTGTGAAATCGATGAACGGCTATTTTTAGTATGCTACAACGACCTGCTGATTGCGACAGATAGGCAGGTCTACCAAGAGCAGCAGTGCACTTGTAAAGATTTTTTTTATTTTTTACACACAAGCACACACACACACACACCCACACACACACACACGCACACACCCACGCACGCATGCACACACTCACACAAACACACAACAACAACAATAATAATAATAATAATAATAATAATAATAATAATAATAATAATAATAATAATAATAATAATAATAATAATAATAATAATAATAATAATAATAATAAATTTAAAAATAAAGAAATAAATAAAAAGGCCGACCGAGCCCATGATTCATTCAGATAAAATCCAACAATCACTTAAAAGATAAATACACTGCATTGCATCAAAGACGGTAGAACAATAAGACGGGCAAATCCTTCTATACATATACTAATGAAGCCGAGGACAAGGACTTGGTTATTTCCCTTGGCTTGTAGACGAAAAAGTTCATTAAGGAATACAAGGAACAGTGTCATTATAGTATAACATTCATGTGATGGTGCATGCTGTAGTATTTAACAACTGTTGATTTTTGATGATAATGATAATAATAATAATAATAATAATAATAATAATAATAATAATAATAATAATACTGTTAATTTTGATTTCTATCTTTCTTGTCTGATACTATATATCTATATATCTATATCTATCTATATCTATCTATATCTATCTATATATCTATCTATCTATATATATATATATATATATATATGTATATAGATATATACATATAGATATATATTATATATATACTAGAGGCTATATAGGCGCCCTTTTTCCAAATCAATCAGGCTCAAAGCGCGGCGATCTGTATCAACATACACGCTCGCCTGTCTCATCCACCCTCACGCACACACACACACACCAAATATACACCCACCACTCAAACAGGTGATGTAAAGGCAGGGAAATCGCCATTGGAAGACGGAAAGAAAACCGAATTTTTATTTTTGAAATTTTATATTGACTGCGTCCAGTACCATTATTGAAGAGAGGGAGGAAACCGGAGTGCCCAGAGAAAACCCTCGGTGATCTCAATAGTCTCGTACCTAAGTCACATACGTTCGCCCCTTGCGGGAATCGAACCAGCTACTTTCGGGATAGGAAACCGGCGACTAATTCACTGCGCCACGAGGCCATATATATGTTACCGGCAATCTGTGTATTCAGTCAATGCGTGTATTGTCTTTAAAAAATCAGTCAATTCGTGTTTTAACTGTGACCACTAGCCAATACATGTAATGACTAAAATTTCCAGTCAATACGTGTATCGTCCTAATTTTGACCCACTTCAAAACACATTGACTGACTGTTCATTTTAGTCAATGTGTGTTTTGCTTAGTCAAGTCTTCTAACAATTTCAGAGCACACGCGAGCGCACAGCATTATTTATATTACACAGAAATTTGATGAACTCAGATAATAAACCTTGAGATGTGTTAATCGGCACGTAACTGATCAGGTCCAATGTCTTCTGAGAAAATAAATCATAGGACTTCAGCGAAAATCTTGTGGTGACAATTGTGATTGCAAACCGCGACAAAACCACGGTCGATCATTCATTCTAGACTTGCTTTGTCGGCTCCTCGCCACAAATGATGGATACGAATGAAAACGAACAAAAGTTTTTAAACAAGCTGGCAGAAATTCTAGAGACGAAAGATTCCAGTTGCCTGTTGACCAAGGCGAAATATTCGACTGTTACACGTATTTATCAATAGTCGATTCAGCCCCGATGCTGGAATCTTGATATGTGTAACTCGAATTCCTTTATCCTCGCAGCATGTTCACTCAGCAACAAGGCAGGAGTCGTCGTATACAGTTTTTCAATATTATTCTGCAAACACCAACAACTGTATAAAAGATCGCTTTCCAAAAATCATTCCAAAAATAACTTTTTTATAGTAGACAACTGCAAGGAGGTAGAAGAAGGATACCTGCAAGGCACGGTGCAAGGAGGCAAAATAAGAGGGAGACAGAAAAAGATGTGGGAGGGCAACATTCGAGAATGGACTGGTTTGACACTGAGCGAAACCATCAGGGCTGCTAAGGACAGAGAAAGATGGAGTATGCTGGTTAAACGATCATCTGTGGTGCTCCTACGACCTCCGAGTTATGGGATAGGATAGGATAGGAAGTAGACAGTGCATTACTTATATAGCCTCTCTGCAATCCAGTAAAGCTTAAAATATTCCAGAGTGACGCAATAGCAACCAATCAAAATAAAAATAATCACCGGAACTGTCTGACGACATGTATGTATGTGTATCAGTTTATAGTCCCCTCTCTTCCCGAGAATAGAACATTCCTCAGTTTAGAAGAATTACCTAGCTATTACGAAATAGGTCTGGAACTTTCGATCGATAAAAAACAAGTTATTCCAGAAAATTATTAGCGATACCACAACAATATCGACCAACGAAAATTAGCAACATTATACAAAGCTTTTTCTAACAACAACAACGCAGAATACACGCTATCATTACATGCGTTGCAAAATAAAACGTTCGGAACTATCGTGCGCGTCTCAATCGTAACAATGACACGAAACTCTCACTCTCTCTCTCTCTCTCTCTCTCTCTCTCTCTCTCTCTCTCTCTCTCTCTCTCTCTCTCTCTCTCTCTCTCTCTCTCTCTCTCTCTCGTCAATAATGGTATGGTCTCCCCGATTGCATCCAAGAATTAGATGTAATTGAGAGTGAAACAAAAAGACAGAGACAGAAAGAGACAGAGAGGGACAAAGAGAGAAAGTTTTTAATTAAAATGTGTACATTTTAAACTTTTAAAAAAATTACTTTGCATGAGAGAGATATAGAGACAGATATAGATGGACAGAGAGAGGGACAAAGAGAGAGTTTTAAATTTAAGTGTGTACATTTTAATCTTTTTTAAATATTTACTTTGCATGAGAGAGAGAAATAAAGAGAGAGACAGACAGACAGACAGAGAAGGACAAAGAGAGAGAGAGAGAGAGAAATTAAAATTGAAGTGTTTACATTTTAAGCTTATTTTTAGTATTTACTAACTTCTACTTAACATGGTTTAGTTGTGTGGATGTGTCCTTGTGAGTGTGCTTATTGAAACAAATGATTGTGTGGTCATTCATTTGTTAATGTTTACAACCAGTTGCAATTGAAATGCCGAATGACAGTTCACTCAATTCGTGTATTGACCAGAGCATTTTTTTTAAGACAATACACGTATTGACTGGAAATTTTAGTCATTACATGTATTGCCTAGTGGTCACAGTCAAAACACGAATTGGCCGATTTTTTAAGACAATACACGTATTGACTGAATACACAGATTGCCGGTAACATATATACTCTATATCCGGGATCGATTAGATTGCATTTTCCAGAAATTATAGGCCGGGTATCTATATCACATTTATGCTATTCAACTTCCTCAGTTATTTTGTTTTACTCACAGGCGCTTGCGTTTGGATTTGGACGCCTAGATGTCCTCTCCCTCGGGTGCCTGTAGTTTAACTACTCTACCTCCTATTAATGAAATTCTTTTAATAACGCGTTAGTATAATGCATAGTCGGGTGTCGGATAGCGCATTGGTTGAGGCACTCGCTACTGTGTCGCAAGTTAAGCACCGTCCAGTGCGGTTAGCAAAACGTGAAGGGATAAATAACAACGCCCCCAGTTGACTCAACTGTGACTGAGTACCTACTCTCTTAAGGGTGGGGAAGGTAAAGCAGCGAGGGAGAGAGATGGGCATCACCCTCATTACGCTGGCCCAAGATAAGTGTGATCTCCAACATCACGCTCCCCTACGGCCACAAGGCTATGGGACCATCTTTACCTACCTACTTTTTTTTTTTTTTTTAAATATTTATGTAAGGTGCAATCTCGAATCATCTGGAAATATGTCCGTGATCAAACTAAACATAAAAAGACTTAGTCCGAAGCGGATGCTATAAGCTTATTTAAATACACGTAAACCACGCGTCACAGGCATAGGCGCTCGTGTGTCCAGATACAAGCGCCTGTGTAGATAACCAAATGGAGACACGTCACAGGCATAGGCGCTCGCGTGTCCAGATATGAGCGCCTGTGACGTAAACTAGTTCATTGTTCATTCAGCCACAGGCGCTTGTATTTGGATGTGAGAAAAGCATATTTTATGTGGGCACTGAAATCTGAACTAGTAAAATTATAATACTAATACTTTAATACTAACGACAATGTATTAAAACGCGATCCAGTAGTCATATATGCATATGGCGGAAATTAATTTATTAAAGAGACTCCTAGAGGCATACTTTTCGGGCGTTCTGCGCACACAGAGACACGGAGAATAATATCACGATTTTCAAAGAAATGTAACACGCCAGAAGATATATATGTTCCGCGCTTTTTTGGAATCTGGGCATTTTTGGAATTAGTAGTATTATAGAAGTGGCTGCCCATTTCTTTAATGGAAACATTGGCCGCCAGGGTTAGGGTTAAGGTTAGGGTTAGGGAAAGGGTTAGGGACCTAACCCTCAACCTTTCCGTAACCCTAACCATAACCCGAACCCGAACCCTAACCAATGTTGGAATTCCAAAAATGGGCAGGCCAATTCTAGAATTGCGCAGGCCAGTTCTAGAATTGCCCAGATTCCAAAAAAGCGCGGAACATATACACAGCATATTACTGATGACTTGACTTGGGATGTTTCAAATGTCCACTGAATCTTTTTTTTTTTTTGAGGAGGAGCATATTATAATTGCTTCTTCTTTTTTCTTTTTTTTTTTTACGGCAATATAAACCAAGGTCTAGTCTGTGTAGGTATAGGCCGCTGTACTTTATCGCACGGCCTTCCTGTCGCTAATGTCCTAGACTGGGCAGGGCAGAAACACAAAACATAATCAGCAAGCACTATGTCCTGTTCCCCGTCGGTGGTTCACAATCTCTAAGTTATCTGGGGCGTTAAGCGATTCGCATCAAGCAGCAAGTTGGCGCCTTTGACGGCTTGAGCGAGATCCTGTTCTCTGCCAGAGCCTCGAGCGCCATCATAAAACGATTGGGGTGGAGAGGTGGGGGTGGGGGGGAAGAAGGGGAATGCGAGGTCAGGGGAAGCAATACGTGATGAACAGCTGGCAAAAGTACTACGATATAGTTGTCTCGCTTTGTCCGCTCTAAAATTAAATAAATTAATCTCTGAATAAACAAATAAAATAATTACAGATTTAATTACAAATTATGTAATAAATACAGCGAAGACTCTTTGGTTATGTTGGTATTATTACTAACACTTTATCTTGGGACATAGATCTTGTGTGAACGGTTGTACTGAGTGTGTCTCGCACTTTGAGGAAGTGAATTAAATTTGTCAAGGCAATATTGAAATCCTCGGTAGTATAGTGGTCAGTATCCCCGCCTGTCACGCGGGAGACCGGGGTTCAATTCCCCGCCGGGGAGGTAATTTTTTTTTTTAATGTTATTTTCGAATGGAGGGGGTGGGGTCTGTCCTTGTTTATGTTTACTATAATTCATTTATCATGTAGTTTTATTTACTCATTTTTATATTTCTTTTTATTTAGTTTATTTTGTTTTGTTGTTGAGTTTTGTTCAAGTAAAGAGGTAGCATGAGTCTGTAATATTATGGAAGATCATTAAAATAAATCTTGTTAGGTTTTTATATGACTGGAACTTTTCTCATTCGATATGGTCGACTTCTAGTGTTTGTTATTTTTGGTGGTGGTGGTGATGGTGGTAATGTCATCATCATCATCATTATCGTCGCCGTCATCGTCATCATCATCAATCAAATCAATCTATCAATCATCATCATCATTATCAACATCATCATCATCATCATCATCATCATCATCATCATCATCATCATCATCATCATCATCATCACTTTTATAAATATTAAGAACACAACTACCACATAATGTTCACAAAATTTGTATTAATTAATTCAACATTTTGTTCATAGCATTTAATTCGTTGGCAATTTGAGCGGCTTCTGTCTATGCATCTCTGAGCTGTGTAGTGTGTAAAACAATAACACATCATTTACATTTACTATCTTCAATACATCTTGCTATCATCTGACATCAGCAACACATACATCTGACAATAACTTATACAATTATTTTGATGTTCAAAAGAAATAGATCCATCATTCTCTGCAATGGAAACTGCCATTTTGACACTGACAATCTAAAGAGTGATTTTGCGTCCATCCAAAAATATATTAAACTAGGAGGGCAAAGTCCGTATGGCTCACATGCCTCTTATGAAACTTGCAATATTTAGCATGGAAACGAGTGCCCAGAAAAAAAAAAGAAAAAGAAACGCTAGCATTAAAATGCGAAGTAAAGCCGACCGATCTTTCTATACTCTTGACCTTGAGATGACCTTGACCTCCGGCTCCAAATATACTCAGGCACTATCAAAGTACAGCAAAAATTATATTTTGCAAACAAAAAAACAACTTGGGATGACCTTGATCTTCAGTGACCTTGTTTTTGGGATGACCTTTACCTTGATGTCACCTCTCATGCTCATGTATGATCAAATAACCCAATGTTATTGCATACTATGAGTTAATATACAGCCATTCTACTGTAAAAACCCTCTCTCACCCTCACCCCCAATGGGGGTGCCAGGGGTTTCTGTATAAATAGTATCCCCACTTTCTGGAAATATAGTACTTTTAATTCCCACTGCCGCTGTCTTTCTCCTTTGTTCTTTCTCATTCCTACTCTGTTCTATCAATCTACTATACTATCTAATTCTTCGCTAGGCCAGTCACATCTCTTTTTTCTTCCAAAACTCCTCATTTATGTATGAGGTCTTTAGGGTCAACTTGGGAATACTGGACGCTTTCTGCCAAATGGTCACTAGAGCTTCCTATGATATTATTTGGCAATGTAGCCATTTTATATGTATGTGCTTTGTTGATATTTTATAATGATGTTTGTATTCTATTTTGTTTTTGTAAACAGGGGTTCGATAAATTAGAGTATAGCCCCAGCGTGGGATGCTTTCATTGTAAAGTGACTGGCTGGTGGAGTACCTTCAGTGTTACCACTATGGTTGTTTCAGCAGATCTTTTATAAGGATCAGGGGTGAATCCTCTTTCAACCAAGTTGTAATCCTGGTTTCGTGGTCCTGATTCAGCTCTTTGCAGTCCGCTGGGCCCTATAAACAATGAAAAACTAAATACCTACCTATTGTACAATGAACCAGTTTGAACTTCATATCTCTCAAGGTTTAGGGTCAAGGTCACTTCAAAGTAGCTATACTAACTGGCTTTAGACAGCTCCAGTGACCTTGACCTTGGAGTGAAGTTGACCAAATTTACAAAGGATATGTTTCTCTTTGGTATCTATTATGCCTCAAAGAATTATAAGTTCAATATTTTAATAACTTAGAAAACAATTTAAATTTTGTGAAAAAATAGTCATTTTTGACTAACATTTGTTGACTCTGTGACCTTGACCTTGAAGTGACGTCATTCATTCACTGATCATTAATGAAGTCTCCTGGGTATACACCACCTTACCAAGTTTGGTTGTGATAGTTGAAATAGGTTCTAAGATAATCCACTTGCAAGTTTTGCACAGACAGATGGCGAACGGAGTACAGCAGACAGACATACAGACAAGCGGATTTTTTAAAATGTTATTTTTGGACTATTTAAGATTCATCTCTCACAGATTTGCAAAAAGTTGGAAAATAATTCTGTGTGTGATCGGCGGGAAGGGGTGGGGAGGGGGGGGAGCAAGAGGGATCATGGGATGGGGGAGGAGGGTGGGATTGAGCATGAGTACATGTCTAGACTTACACTGCTATGCATGTGAGTCAAAAATTCAAGCATGCATGGTGTCTTGTGACCAAGACAAAAAAAACATGAAGCAAAAGTGTGTAAGTTTTGTGTCATGATTTACAAAAAGCTTTAAAGTGTGGGCTACCAGAAAATTAGTTTCAGCCAATCAAAATTTTTAAAATCTATAGTTTTTTTGCACATGCGCAATCAAGAAGCACACGCACAAAAACATAGCAGAGGGTCCATTCAATGCCATGTCTCAGCCAATATTGCTATTGTTCATACAGCTGATGCATAGTCATGATACATTATAGAATATAGTGGTAGTAGTACTTTTTAGATTTTAAGTGCCAAAAACCATCAATGATGGATTGGCTGGAGGGGAACAAGAACTCTAAAAGCTGGTACAGAGGCTAGACACCACCTCCAGAGCCTATGGAATGGAAATAAGAGCAGAGAAGACCAAAATGATGACCAACACCACAAATGGCATCAACACCAACATCAAAGTCCAAGGCCAATCCCTCAACACAGTACATAGCTTCAAATATTTAAGAGCCATTGTATCAGACAATGGATTCCGACAGGAAGTCCTCTCCAGGATCGCACAAACAACTGCTGCCATGACAAGTTTGAAGCCCATTTGGAAAGACAGGACCAGCAGTCTACATTCCAAGGTAAGGCTGCTGTGCTCCATTGTCATCTCCATCTTCCTATCATGCCTTGCAAAGACCATCCTGCAAGGCACGGTGCAAATAGGCAGAAGAAGAGGGAGACAGAAAAAGAGATGGGAGGACTACATTCGAGAATGGACTGGCTTGACACTGAGCGCAGCCATAAAGGGACAGAGAAAGATGGAGTACGTTGGTTAAACGATCATCTGTGTGCCACAACGACCTTCAAGTTACGGGGTAGGATAGGATTAAAGTGCCAAAATTACAAACCATTAAGGCAGCAATGTCAAATGTGGTAAAGAGTACTACTGCTTTGTCCGCATTTCTACTGCTGTTAGTAGGTAATAGTATCAACATGTTTTCATTATCAAGATCTCCGCGTCAAGGGCCTTGATTCTTGGTCTTGGTTTCTGCTTATGCCTTGTTGTTTCCAAGCAAAATTGTGTTTTGCTAGGAGTATGTGACTTAGCTCAGAAATGTATTTGAATCATGAGTCTATTTTCGAAATATTGTTTAAAGAAAAGAATTGTTATGTGGGTCTTCAACATTTTCTATTTCTGGATGAATAAGGAAACCAGTGAAGGTTGTTCCACCGCTACCAAAAAACTGTTTTTCATTTGCAACACATCGCAGCCACACCCTCTGACCAGCTTTGACTGACATGGAAACATGGGCAGTGCTGCTTCCTGGGCCACAAGCAACAAAATATGCCATTTCTTCATTATCAAGCATAATGTGTGCACTTCCCCTAACATTTATGTCATCTGACCATGGAGTGGAAGAGGCAATGAAACAATAAACACCCGAAACAGGAGCTGTAAAAACACCCAAGTTACCGTCATATCCACCACCTACACTTGTTTTAACATCATCACAAATTAAGGTGTCAAATTTCTGTAGTCTTACTGCTCTCTTCAAATGTGCTTGAAAGAACACTGGTGTACTCAGGATGGATTTCATATTCCCCATATGAGTTGTCAGTCTACCACTGTCCTTCTTCAGATTGGCAATTTTCCCTTCCAGTCTGCCATGGGCAGTTTTCACACTGGCTAAGTTGCTTTGTAGTTTGCCTTGGTTGGTTTTCAGACTGGTCATTTCATTTTGTAGTTTGCCTTGGTCAGTTTCCATGTTTGCAACATCATTTAGAAGCTTACCTTGGTCAGTTTTTAAGCTTGCAACATAATTTTGCAGTTTACCTTGGTCAGTTTTCAAGCTTGCAACATCAGCTTGAAGTTGTGTTGAGTTAGTGCTAGAATCCAATTTCGCTATTTGACCTTGCATATTGTCCTGCAGTTGCTGCAGAATGGTGGAGTAGTCCTGGATCTTGCTGACATCCTTCTGAGTTTTGCTGATGTCATCCTGCAGCTTGTCCACCTCATGACGCAGCTGCTGGTTGTCCTGGCACAGAAGGGCATTCTTGTCTTTCAGGCTGACCACCTCACGCTGCAGAACCTCATGCTCCTTCTTGCTGAATGACAGCTCTTTCTCCAGCTTGGTGCTCTTGTCATGAAGGGTTGCTAGGTCTCGGCACAAGAGTGTGTTTTGATTCTGAAGTGTGCTAACATGGCTCTGAAGCGAGGATACCAGTTTGTCATTGTCTGACTGCTTCTGCATCAGTAGCTTGATGGCTGAAGTCAAACTCGCATCATCCATTTCGACGTCTTCTTGCCCTAAGCCTGCCCCAGTCCAGTTCTGTTGTTGGCCACCTGTCCTCTTGCTGATTGTTCCTGCTTTGCGCTGTTGCTGTTGCTGCTGCTTTGCCTCCCCTGACAGTTTCCTCAGGGCAGCTTTCAACATCTGTGCTATTTCCAATGAAGGCTCAGCTTCTTTATCCTGCCTACTATCTTCTTCCTCACGCTCAACTTTGATCTCTGTCACCCGCTTGGATTTGCAAAGTATGTCGTGCGTTCGTCGACAGCGTGTGCAGAAGTAGGTGTTGCATGAAGGGCATGTGAGCTTGGCTTCTTGACCTTCCTCACAAAGGTCACAGTGCAACGGTCGATCATCATCTTCTTGGTCAGCACCACCATCAACATAGGTGTTGTTCTGAAACAAAACATTATATAAAGAGGTAAAAACTGTTTGATCTTAGTATATACAAACTAATATTTATGAGATGCAACATCATGAAATAAAGTAAAACAACATTAAATTAAATTACATTAAATTAAATTGAACAAAGAAAAATCAAATCAAATCTATTAAGCACAAAGGTAAATGTAAGCTTTGAACGTACTGACAGTATAATAAACTGGACACATTCTGTTTCAATTACGTTGTTCACAGTGGTATACTCACATATATATTCATGCACAAACACACATTTTACAAATGTATTTAGGTTCACTGGCATCAATATCTGAAGTGTGCGGGAGATGCAGTACACTGCTAAACATATCCTATCCTATCCTATCCTTCCTATCCTATCCCATAACTCTAAAGTCGTTGGAGCACCATAGACTATTGCTTAACCAGTGTACTCCATCTTTCACTGTTCTCAACAATGAGAAATGGCTTCGCTCAGTGTCAAGCCAGTCCATTCTCGAATATTGTCCTCCCATTTTCTTCTCCTGTCTCCCTCTTCTTCTGCCTCCTTGCACCGTGACATGCAGGATGGTCTTTGCAAGGTCTAATGCTCTGGTGACGTGCAATATTATCGGAGTTTCCGTTTCTTCACCACGAGCATGTCATCGTGTTGACCAATGGCTTGTGTGATAGCCTGTTGGAATTTGTCATACATTGGTGATGTGCTGGGTATAGGAAATACCAGAAGTCTTCTGTAGCACCTATCTCCATGCTTTGTATTCTTTTTTGTAGATCTGCTGATAGGGTCCATGTTTCTCAAGCTTGTAGGAAGATGGAGATGACAAGGGAGCGCAGCAGCCTTACCTTGGAGTGTAGACTGATGGTCCTGTCTTTCCAAATGGGCTTCAGCCTTGTCATGGCAGAAGTTGTTTGTGAGATCCTGGAGAGGACTTCCTGTCGGGACCCCTTGTCTGGTACAATGGCTCCTAAATATTTGAACATGACCAACAACACCAATGGCCTCAACACGGACATGAAAGTCCAAACCCAATCCCTTAACATCGGTGCATAGGTTCAAATATTTAGGAGCCATTATATCAAACAATGGGTCCAGACAGTAATTCCACTCCAGGATTGCACAAACAACTGCTGCCCTGACAAGGTTGAAAGCCCATCAGTCTACACTCCAAGGTAAGGCTGCTGCGCTCCCTTGTCATCTCCATCATTCTATAAGTTTGCGAAACATGGACCCTCTCAACAGATCTACAACGAAGAATACAAAGCATGGAGATAGGTGCAACAGAAGACTTCTGGTATTTCCTATACTCAGCACATCAACAACGACGAATTCCAACAGACTATCGCACAAGCCATTGGACAACACGATGACATGCTCATGGTGAAGAAACCCAAACTACGATGGTATGGCACATCACCAGAGCATTAGAACGTAGAATACAATGCATGGAGATGAGGTGCTACAGAAGACTTCTGGGTATTTCCTATACTCAGCACATCACCAATGACGAAGTCCGACAGACCATCACACAAGCCATTGGATTGATGACATGCTCACAATGGTGAAGAAACGGAAACTCCAAATGTATAGCCACATCACCAGAGCATCAGGCCTTGCAAAGACCATCCTGCAAGGCACGGTGCAAGGAGGCAGAAGAAGATGGAAACAGAAAACGAGGTGGGAGGACAACATTCGAGAATGGACTGGTTTGACACTGAGCAAAGCCATGAGGGTTGCTGAGGACACAGAAAGATGTGGTACGCTGGTTAAACGATCATCTGTGGTGCCCCAATGACTTTCAAGTTACGGGATAGGATAGAATATGAAATATTTGAAGCTATGCACTGTATTGAGGGTTTGACCTTGGACTTTGATGTCCGTGTTCATGCCATTGGTGTTGTCGGTCATCATTTTGGTCTTCTCTGCACTTTCCATAGGCTATAAAGGTGGTGTCAAGCCTCTGTACCAGCTGTTGAAGTTCTTATTCCTCTCCAGCCAATCCATCAATGTCATCCGCAAAACGGAGGTTGGAGATTGCTCTACCCCGTATGCTGATTGTACCTTCGTGATCTTCAAGGGCATCTGGCATGATGCACGAGTTTGACGAGTGTTGGAGATAGTGGGCATCCTTGACGCACACCGATTGTTGTTCTGAACCAGTTCCCCAATGGTGCTGCTGTGGAGGACTGCACTGGTAGCCTTGTCATACAAGCTTTTGATGACTTCAATAATGCTAGGGCTGATGTTGTACACTCTTATGGTTGCTCACAGAACTGCATGCTAGACTCGGTCAAACTCTTTCTTGAAGTCTACAAACACATGATACAGATGTTGTTGGTGCTGTAGGTTTGTCTTGCAGATTCTAACCCTAGGACGTCAAGGTGCGCAGGAGGGTGGGGGTGGGGTTACCACAGATAATCAGTTAGTTAAATTATATAATGAAACATCCCTTTCAGTTTAATCTAAAATTATTATCAGCCCCTCTCTCTCTCTCTCTCTCTCTCTCTCTCTCTCTCTCTCTCTCTCTCTCTTTCATACACACAATCATGCAGCACATCCAACCAACTAAACACCACCACACACATAATGTACACATACATACATACACAAACACACATGCAAAACACACACATACATGTACTTGTATACACACATATTTGCAATACATCACAACTGGGTTTATTTAAGAATGTAGGAATCGGAAAGTGATTTTTGTAGAGAAAAGGGTTAGGGCAAGGGCTAGGGATGGATCTGAGGGTGAGTCTGGTCATAGGCTGGAGTACCCGCTATATAAAAATCCGTTATTATTATTATTATTATCTACAACTAATCCTTACCCGAACCCTTGTCTAAAAAGATGACCTAGTTCGTCTCCCATAGGTTCAAAGTTTCTCCCAAAATTGACTGTATTTTCTCCGTCCTGGATAGAGCACTCCTGTGTACTTAAAACACTCTCAGGCACTACAACTGCACTCCCATGCACTAAAAGAGCACTCCTGCACTTAGAAAAAAGTGTCCTGAAAAAAAATGGTTCCAAGCAAATAAACCCATTTGTTACTAAGAGAGACAAGGTCTGCTACGCATTGGTGCGTTTATTCACGTACATACACACACACACACATACACACGTACACAAACACACAGACACACACACACACACACCCACACACAGACACACACATACATACTTACAATTAAATCAGTTACACCTGCCAAGAAGCGGTTATGGTTCTACAGGTGGGACAGGTGATAGTGGCAGGTGAATCGCTGTCTAGTGCACTGGACACAGACTGCACACACAAAATACAACTTTTCACATTTCCATTTCATCTTCTGAAATCTTTGTTGGTAATAGAATAACATACTACACTACAGAGAGAGAATGAGAGACACTGAGAGAGAGACAGACAGGCAGGCTGAGACTATAAGCCTAACACCGAAGAAATCGTCCTTTGTCAAATAAATGCATTCCTGAAGATTTTCTTTTCCACCACTACAATTACTAGTAATAATATATTACTTAAATATTAGTAATACTCATGAATACTACTACTAGTACTATAACTTAGATTAGAAGGTAAATGTTTTCCAACCTGCGAGGTCTCCTTGTCTGCAATCTGTGCCAAACACAGGAGGCAGAATGTATGCATACATGGTAGAAGCTTGGGCTGTCGTCCTCTGTACGGTTCCAGACAAATACTGCAGCAAGTAACACCAGTATAAATACCTCTTTTGTACTCTTCGGTCGCCATTTTTGTTGTCTACGGAGTCGTAAATAAAAGCGTGGATCTGATTGGTCTATATCAATAGGCGGTGCTGGATGCGTCATATTGGTTTCACTTTCGTTTGTGTCTTTGTTTCGGTTTCATGAAGTTAACTTCATGAAACCGAAACAATTCGTCTTATTATTATTTTCTGTTTTCATCAGCTCGGCATGTTTCTCACTTGATTTGGTTTATAAAACTGTTTGCCATTTAGAGTTTATGGTGGTGATGGTGGTGGTAATGTGGTCATCATCATCATCATCATCATCATCATCATCATCATCATCATCATCATCATCATCATCATCATCATCTTCATCACTTCGATAAATATGTAGAGCAACACAACAACAACCATATAATATCCACACCATTTTTATTACTTCAAAATTGTGTGTAAAGTACTCCAAATAAAAAAGTAAAGCAAAGCAAAAGCGAAGCTTTACGTCCTATATTTTAATAAAGTTAAGGACAAGGGCTGTAAGGCCCTCATCATTCATATTGGTCAGACTAAGTCTGGCCTTGATCAAAACCTAATTAGGCTTAACTACTCTCCACACTGCCTAGCTGAGATTAGCCGATTACACGTAAGAGTCCACAAATACGGACCAGCGGACAAATGTGGACCACCTAGGTTTTTTTTTAACAAAGGGAGAGCACTGTTGGTTCACTTCTTAAACATTTCGATTATTTCCCCTGGATCGAGAATATAATTTAGATAGAAGAATAATAATAATAGAATACGTCAACTGTGGCTATTTCAACACATTGAATGGATTCTACTCCCCTTCCACCATTTTCCGCCTCCACTATTTCGACTAAAATTATGAAGACATAAAACGTATAACTAATAATTTTCCTCACAAATGAAAACGAATTATGGCATTAATACACACTGTTAAACTACGTGAGTCGTGAAAGTGCACGTTTGATCGTCTGCACTAAACAATTGTTGGCTGTAGACTGTTACGTTGAAACGCGAATGGTGCGTATGAAATGCGCACGATGTTATGTGTGAAGCGCGTGCAATTGCAGGCTTGTGTGTGACGCGCGCGATAGATCTGTTCGTTTTATTTTGCAACGCATGCAGTAATAGAGTGTATTTATCTTTGACTAGTGGTTTTTGTACCCTGGCAAGCCAGGGTACACAGGTTGGTGTTTAAAATGTAGACAGAGAGACAACTGTTGTCTGCGAGTTTCATTTGGACGATGATACCTCCCCATATCCCCCTTGATACCTCACCATACCCCCCCCCCTGATATCTGTCCCCCCCATGATGCCTCATCATACCCCCTTGATACCTCCCCGAACCCACTTGATACCTCCCCATAACCCCTCGATACCTTTCGTACCCCCTTGTAACCTACCTGTACCCTCCTTGATACTTCCCCGTTGATCGTTTCGCAGGTATGGATGAAAGGAATCGACCATCACCATACCCCCTTATATACCCGTATCTCCGTTATGCCTACCCATGCCCCTTTAAACCTATACCCGTAGCCCCCTTTTAGCTACACGTACCACCCCATTCCAATAATAATAATAATAATAATAATAATAATAATAATAATAATAATAATAATAATAATAATAATAATAATAATAATAATAATATTGAATAATAAAAATAGAAATCATAAGAAACACCAAGGTTTTAAAATAAAATTTGATATAAGATATTATAATTATAATAATAATAATAATAAGTATTATTAGTTTATAAATAATAATAATAATAATAATAATAATAATAATAATAATAATAATAATAATAATAATAATAATAATAATAACAATAATAATAATAATAATAATAATAACAACAACAACGTACCACCCCATCCCGATCCTTGGTAATAATAATAATAATAATAATAATAATAATAATAATAATAATAATAATAACAATAATAATAATAATAATAATATTGAATATAGAATAATACAAATAGAAATCATAAACACCAAGGTTTTAAAATAAAATTTGATATAAGATATAATATAATAAATAATAATAATAATAATAATAATAATAATAATAATAATAATAATAATAATAATAATAAAGGTAAAAAGCCTAAATTAAAAAGAAAAATATCCATATTGTAGTGGGGAAAAAAAACATTAAAAAAAAAGGGCCCGCGTTGGATTCGAACTTGGGTCGTCCTAAACGGTAGGCGAAAGTGTTACCAACTATGCTATCAATGCTTCGTACAAAAACCAATGAATTTTTTGGTCTATATGGGAAAACATGCTGAAACCTCAATTTGATTTTTAATGGAAGCGCGCGGAATGAGGCTATTGCAGTTTGTGGACATTTTGTTTATTTATTTATCTCAGAAACGGTTAAACGTTCGGTAAGGAAATGTCGGCTATAACGATTTCGTGGGTTTTGAGCACACAAAGGGCCGATTCACAGCACCCAGCATCTGCCCAGATCAGCGTCCATAGGAGACAAACTTTACAGTAGAGGCGAAGAAGGACTTCCGGCTAAGCAATTTATATATATAGATTTGATTTTGCGTTGTTATTAGTAGAGGCTTTGTGTAACGTTAGTGTTTTTAGTTGGTCGATATTGTTTGAGAATTTTCTGGAATCAGTTGTTTACTATCGATCGAAGCGTGTGGATTATTCTGTTGGTTACCATGGAAGCTTCCATTCCAAATGAGGTTGTATGACGTGAGTCACGTGATGATGAAATTAATTTTGATTGGTTGTGGTGTTTTATGCAGGATTATTCTCGTTTGTTCCCGTGTATGTAGAGACTATATAAGCGCCGCACTGTTAAAAAAGTTGGAGTGTGGTTGTTGATAGTGATTTGGAAAGTAAATTTGAGAGTGGAAAGACGATTGAGCGATTGTATGCAGTTGTTGATGTGTGCTGAATAAAAAGTGGAAAACTTCATACGTCGACTTTGTGACTTGTATGCTGCTTGAGCGGGTTGCGTGAATAAACGAATCTGAGTTACACAACTATCAGGAATTCAAGCATCGGGGCTGAATCAGATACTGATAGAAAACTCCAACATCGAACGGAGTGTAACATTTTGGGGGCCAAGCCGCGATTCACGCCATAGCCAAGGGTTCAACTGCTACAACAAGCGAGTCAACGTTACGAGAGGCAGTCATCGAGGGTAGCCGCCAACGAGTTGCGTCGAGAGGGACCAACATACTGGGACTATATCCGATAGATTCGGGTTGACTGCAAGGGCGTGTAGTCGCCGAAGAGTTGCTTCGTGAGCGAACAACAGAGCGGGACTACGTGGCTGCCGCAAGACTACGTTGAGGGACAGTCTCGGAGCTACATCGCCAGTATTAGAGAGAGTGACGAGTGGACGTCGCGTCTACTTCAGCACAGGAACGTGTACATCAACACCAGCGTGGTGCAGCGTCGCATACGACGAGGACAGCGGTGCCTGCGTCAGCGAAGGCGACTAGTGGCAAGCATCAGCGCTACTGCAGAAAGCGTGCTGTTCTAGAACAGTCTAGAAAGGTACAGCACAGTCAAGAACTTTCCAGAAAAGAACTTTCCAGAACTTTCCAGAAGCATCAAGATGGCTGACTTCTGGCAGAAAGGGATGCAACTGAATCTAAAAGGCAAACAGCTGACGGAGTACGTCAAGTCTCAAGAGAGAATATGGCGTGAAGAAAGAGAAGATGAGCGGAGGCGTGAAGAAAGAGAAATAGATGAGCAGCGACGCCGTGAAGAAAGAGAAATAGATGAGCAGCGACGCCGAGAAGAAAGAGAGATGGAAGAGAGACGACTTCAGTACCAGCTAGAGTTGGCGCGTATTCAAAACAATCAGCATGCGCCACAAGTCATCAGCGACCACATGGCTCCAAAATTGCCAGCGTTTGTCGACGGGAAGGACCAGATCGACAGTTATTTGGCGAGATTTGAAAGGTTTGCCAAAAGCTCTAACTGGCAACCTCAAGACTGGGCGGTTCGACTAAGTGCACTTCTGACGGGGCAAGCACTCGACGTCTACACCAGATTGTCGGACGATGACGCTAAAGACTACGACGTCTTGAAAGAGGCCCTATTGCAGTGCTACAACTTTACAGAGAAGGGCTACCGTAAACGCTTCCGTGAATGCCGGCCTAAGTCAGACGAGACGCCAAAGCAGTTTGTGGAGCGCCTGTCGTCATATCTACACAAGTGGGTGGAGTTATCAGGCGAAACGAAGTCTTACGACAGTCTCCATGACCTGATCGTGAAGGAACAATTTCTCAATGCCTGTCACAAGGACCTAGCGACCCACTTAGAAGAACAAAAGCTGCAGACGCTTAAAGATGTGACTGAGGCTGCTGAAAGATATCTCATCGCTCATGGGAAGACCTTGGGCCACCCAGCGCGACGAAACATTTTCAGAAGACTGGAAACCATGTGAACCAGGTCCAGGGGAGCCAGACGAGCCAGAGACAGACGGACTCCATGCCTCCTCCCAGGGAAGGGCATTCAAGAGGCTGTTTCACCTGCAACGCTACAGACCACAGAGCGGCTAACTGTCCTCAAAACAAAAGTAGCGGACAGCGGAGCAGTACGGACAATTCAGCGGCAGGCAACCGGCAGAGGCGGTTCTCCAATCAACGGCAAACCAGTAGATCTGACCATCAAGTGTGCGGCGGGAGCGTCATTCTTCCGAGTGAGACCGAGCGCGCAGCTACTCCTGCGGACGTGCAAGAGTGCATAACCGACGGCCAACTTCTCCTTGCCAACGGAAAATCCATCTCCGTCGTCGCCAGCGCAGCTGTGACCGTCCAGAACATGCCTGTTTCAAAGGGACGCGTCGGAAATCATGAAGTGACTGTTCTAAGAGACTCTGGCTGCAGTGGGGTCATCGTCAGAGAAGACCTAATCGCTAAAGAACAATTCACTGGCGATTCTAAATGGACACTCATGGCCGACAGCAAATGTGTGAAAGCGCCAGTTGCAAAAATTCATGTCAACACCCCTTTCTACATAGGCGAAGTCGAAGCGGTTTGCCTGAAGAAGCCGCTGTATGATTTGATGATCGGGAATATCGACGGCGCGAGACGACCCGACGACCCCGATCCAGAATGGAGTCCTGCCTCAACCCAACGCGTCGAAGTTGTGGAGGAGGATCCATTGCCATTTCCCGATGGAGACCTTTCAGAGCTGCTACGGGACAATGTGGTTACTCCGGCTCAGCCCTGCCGACCAGAGATCGTCGGTGCTGTTACTACCAGGGCCCAGGCCAAGAGAGACAAGACGTCTACGCCACTGAAGGTCGCCGACAACTCTAAAGCTGCCATCGTGGACCGAGATAAGCTGATCCAGCTCCAGGAAGCTGACAGCACTTTAAACAAGTACAGGAACCGCCAAGACCACGTGACCAAGGGCAGTGGCACGGTCTATTTCGAGGTGAAGGCCAAGATCCTGTACAGAATCTTCCAGCACCCGAGGGTCAACGGAGGTAAACCACTACGTCAAGTCTTGGTACCGTTACCCCTAAGGCGCCAGGTGATGGAGGTAGCGCATGACTCAATCATGGGAGGTCACCTGGGTATCAAGAAGACGTCGGATAGAATCCAGGCGGTGTTCTACTGGCCAGGACTTCATGCGGATGTCAGCCGTTTCTGCCGATCGTGTGACATTTGCCAGAAGACCATACCTCGAGGAAGGGTCCCTAAAGTGCCAATGCAGAGAATGCCTTTGATCGACCGACCTTTCAAGAGGGTGGCCTTAGACTTAATCGGCGAAATAAGACCTCCGAGTGAAGAAGGTCATCGATGGGTACTGACTTTAGTAGACTATGCGACTCGGTACCCAGAAGCAGTGCCACTGAAGAAGATTGACACTGAAACTGTAGCAGAGGCACTGGTGGACATGTTCAGTAGACTTGGAGTGCCCGAAGAAATTCTGACAGACCTCGGGACGCAGTTCGTCTCTGACTGCATGAAGGAGGTCAACAGACTGCTGAGCATCCGGCATTTGACTACGACACCCTACCATCCAATGTGCAACGGGCTTGTCGAAAAGTTCAATGCTACGCTGAAGTCCACCCTGAAGAAACTGTGCAGCGAGCAGCCCAGACAATGGCATCGCTACATCAACGCCCTACTTTTCGCCTACAGAGAAGTACCGCAGGAGTCCACCGGCTTTTCTCCGTTCGAGCTGCTGTACGGAAGAACCATCCGAGGGCCGATGCACATCCTGAAAGAACTGTGGACGAAAGAAGTAGAGACCCCAGAGGTGAAGAACAGCTACCAGTACGTGTTTGAGCTACGGGAGAAGCTGGAGCAGACTCTCGAGATAGCCAGAGAAAACCTGAAGAAGTCCCAGGACTGTGGAAAGCACTACTATGACCGTAGGGCTGTGAACAGGAAGTTTAAACCTGGCAACAAAGTGCTGGTGCTGCTACCTACCGACCACAATAAGTTGCTGATGCAGTGGAAAGGCCCGTACGAAGTGGAGACCGTGGTGGGAATCAACGACTACAAGGTGAAGGTCGGCCAGCATTCCAAGATATACCACGCCAACCTCCTTAAGCTGTACGTGGAAAGGCCATCAGAGACTGTACACGCAGCAACAGCAGCTGAGATCGACGACAGCTTTGACAGCGAGGAACTGTTGGAACTTGGAGACTTCCACAGTAAAGAAGGCATCGATGATGTTAAGCTAGGACCAAGCTTGACGGAAGGTCAAAAGATGGAGCTCAAGGACCTTATGGGCGAGTTTCCCCACAACTTCAGCGATGTCCCTGGTTCTACAACTTTGGTCGAACACGAAGTCCACCTCACTTCGAATATCCCTGTTCGATCCAAGCCCTTCCCGATCCCTTTCAAGGCCCGTGAATCCTTGAAGAAAGACATCGATGAGATGCTGAAGATGGGCATCATCAGGGAGTCCAGTTCCCCCTACGCGTCCCCTGTCGTGGTCGTGAAGAAGAAGGACGGGAGCAACAGAGTATGCATCGACTACAGAAAGGTTAATAAGATCACCGTCTTCGATCCCGAGCCGATGCCTACGGCAGCAGACCTCTTCCGCCAATTATCGGGGAGTAAAATCTTCTCAAAAATTGACCTCAGCAAGGGTTATTGGCAAGTCCCCGTGCGTCAACAGGACATACCAAAGACTGCTTTCATAACTCCTGATGGGACGTACGAGTGCCTAAGGATGCCCTTTGGCATGGTCAACAGCGGAGCTACCCTGAAGAGAGGTATGAGGAAGATGCTCAAAGGGATGGACAACGTCGTGTGTTACTGGGACGACCTGCTAGTCCACACCCAGACCTGGAAGGAGCATCTGCAGACCTTGAGGGAGCTGTTCCACCGTCTTCAAGAGGCCAACCTGACCGTGAGACCCAGTAAGTGCATTCTGGGAACTGACAACGTAGACTTTATTGGCCATTCGCTGAAAGAAGGACAAAAGGGGCTTCTGCTAGAAAACGTCACCAAAATTCTGAATGCTCCACGTCCCCAAACCAAGAAGCAGGTGCGATCTTTCCTGGGGTTGGCTGGATATTACAGGGAGTTTGTACCGAATTACTCCGCCATCACAGCACCCTTGTCGGACCTGGTGCGGAAAGGCTGTCCTAATCAAGTGGAGTGGGGACCGTCTCAGGAGAAGGCATACCAGACTGCGCGACCTCCTTTCGAAGGATCCGGTGCTACGACTGCCCGACACTTCCAAGGTATTCGTCTTAAGAACAGACGCAGCGGACGAAGGCATCGGCGCCATACTGATGCAAGAACACGAAGGGAAACTATTTCCGGTCAGTTACGCCAGCAAGAAGCTGTCCAGGGCTGAGAAAAATTACTCGACCATGGAGAAAGAGTGCCTTGCCATCATATGGGGAATCCGGAAGTTCGAACTGTACCTTCAAGGAGTGAAGTTCGTGCTGCAGATTGATCACAAGCCGTTAACTTACTTGAACTCTGCCAAGTTTGTGAACAGTCGCATCATGAGATGGGCTATGTACTTGCAGAACTTTAACATGCGAGTAGAATCTATCAAAGGATCAGACAATCTTGGTGCGGACTTTCTCAGCAGAGTATGTGAGTAAAGAACAATGACAGTATCCAGAAAGACTGAAATAAGTTCTAATTTCTGATTTTGTTTGTGCATTACGTTTCAACGTTGTTGAAAGAAATTAGGTAAATTTCTTCTTGAGTGGGGGGTTATGTTACGTTGAAACGCGAATGGTGCGTATGAAATGCGCACGATGTTATGTGTGAAGCGCGTGCAATTGCAGGCTTGTGTGTGACGCGCGCGATAGATCTGTTCGTTTTATTTTGCAACGCATGCAGTAATAGAGTGTATTTATCTTTGATTTGATTTTGCGTTGTTATTAGTAGAGGCTTTGTGTAACGTTAGTGTTTTTAGTTGGTCGATATTGTTTGAGAATTTTCTGGAATCAGTTGTTTACTATCGATCGAAGCGTGTGGATTATTCTGTTGGTTACCATGGAAGCTTCCATTCCAAATGAGGTTGTATGACGTGAGTCACGTGATGATGAAATTAATTTTGATTGGTTGTGGTGTTTTATGCAGGATTATTCTCGTTTGTTCCCGTGTATGTAGAGACTATATAAGCGCCGCACTGTTAAAAAAGTTGGAGTGTGGTTGTTGATAGTGATTTGGAAAGTAAATTTGAGAGTGGAAAGACGATTGAGCGATTGTATGCAGTTGTTGATGTGTGCTGAATAAAAAGTGGAAAACTTCATACGTCGACTTTGTGACTTGTATGCTGCTTGAGCGGGTTGCGTGAATAAACGAATCTGAGTTACACAACTATCAGGAATTCAAGCATCGGGGCTGAATCAGATACTGATAGAAAACTCCAACATCGAACGGAGTGTAACATAGACATAGGAGATTTTGAAGAGTCATGTTCCAGTTATATAGACCATCTCATTCTACACAATTGAAGCACATTTTTTAACGTCTAGCTGCTTGTCAGCCATTGGACCATTTTACTCCAATTTTATAACATCTTTTTTGGGACTTGCCTTTTACCGACTCGACATTTTCTATCTATTTATTACTAAAGTTAACTTTTATATTCTGTTGACCTGCCTCTGTTTTTGTCATAGCCTGACAGACCTGGTCTGTCCTCATATAAAAGCCCTCCTTTCCTATTATCATGCTCAGTGGGGCCGGGTAGCTCAGTTGGTAAGAGCGTCTTGCTAGTAACCGAAAGGTCGCTGGTTCGAATCCCGGATTGGTCAACGTGTGATCATATTATTTTCCCCTTTACCAACAACTGGCCCGCTGGTGTCAGTATAAATCGGTCCAGTAGTCACCTATATGCGAAAGTGTCGTGTGACTATAATCTACAAACAAACAACAAACAAACTATTAACATGCTAATAATAAACAACCCATCTTCCACCATACCTGCTGCCCTCCTTGACCCTTCCGATTCCCACTTCGCCCGTCCTCGGCGGCCCTCGTGGCACCCTTGCATCTTCCTCGTCGTTATCACTGCACCCTTCCGACTCAACGTTTCTTTTCGTTTGGACGTTGTAGCTGCGCTTCGCGCTCCGTCTTCACGTGATTTCCTACAGCAAAATGACTTATAACAACGGCCCTCCCTCATCCAAGTCTCCTATACGCTATGTGTCCGGAGACGTTAATCTACCTACGTAACGTAAAGTAAAGTAACACAATTGAACCTGTGGTCCAAATGACAGGACTGTGGTCAATATATGAAGACACTTTTTTTTGTTATGTCTATGAAAAATTGGTGTTTATTGTTGGGGAGCGCAGTTGACTCAAGTGGTGTAGGCAGTGTAAGCTTACTAACATCAGACCTGCCTACTGCTACGATTTTGCCGTAGCAGCTACGAAAAATAAAGCTCTGCTATGATGCAAACATAAAATTGCTACGGGGAAAAAAAATCCGACTTTTTTTTTTTTTAACCCTTTACATTCATGTAGCGGCCGAAGGTCTAAACAGGCAAAACGCCCAAAAGCGTCCGTATCAACCACTGTTATATTCTCGCGTTGTTTGAAAGATTGCGAGACTTCCGGCTATTGACTTCCGGTTTATTCTGTTGTGAAAACAATCGACTGCATTTCCACAAGTTTTCTTTTTGATGCGTTCGTTTTTTTCGTGTTTTTTTTTTAATTTTTTGTGTGCAAGTGTCTAGAATGGATGGTTTGGATTCTTCGACTGATGAAGGAGAGTTTATAGGCTTCCATTTATTAGACATTGAAGTGAGAGAAATGGACTTTGAGTCGGAGGAAGAGATCGGTACTGACATTAGATGATTAGTGTCAGTAGCATGCATGCATCAGATCTTTCAGATGGGCAGGGAAGTGAAGAAGAGGAGGAGGCTTGTTTGGACTTTTAAAAACATTTTTTTTTCAATTTTTGTAAACACATGGAGTAATAAAAAACAAGACATGACAAGAGAAGAATAAAAAGGTATATAATCAAAAGAGAATTTATTTCTGTTCATTTTGCATTTTATTTCATTTAAATCTATGCACTAATACCTAAGATGTGGTGTTTTTACTAACGTACTCCGAAATATCTCTAAAATTATAAGACTTCTTGCCTGTTTAGAGCTTAAAAAAATAGACAAACTGTAACAACATAAATATTGACGACAAACATGTAGGAAATTAGCTTAGCGAAACAGAGATGCCAGCGAAACGAAACTGGACATTAATACAACAGTTAGCTAACAAGCAGCACACACATGGCAAATTAACTTCCTTGAAACAGGCACACCGCCGATAGCTACCGATACCATCAACAGACTTAGCGACCAAGAATGTTAAATAGCATACTTTAGTCAAAAACTAACCATAGCGTTGTCTTCGATTAAATAACTTACTGCACCATGAGACACTAAGTAGCTCACTCCAGCCAAAAGTTACCAAGATGATGTCACCCGTATTGGGCAGGCACCGCTTATCGTTATTACATCTATCCTACCCTCGAACCCTGACACTCCACTTTAAAGATAATTATGCGTGGCCAGTGACAAGAGGGAGGGGGAGAAAATATTCAAAATAAAACGATTGGTCAGAAGACTATTGGGAACTTTTGCATACCTTTGGGGACCAAATCTCAACTGATCAGTCGCAAAAGAACTGTTAGGCTGTGAGGGTCGACCAAAGGAACAAACTGCAGTGTTCGTCTATCTCCATCTCATCAAGAGGGTGCTAGAGACGTAAAAGACGATTTCACGAGTCCCAGAGTCTACAAGTAAGATAACACTAATAGTTTTGATATGTGTATGTTTAGTGTATATTGATTGCCATGTATAAATAATATGTTCTTGATATATAGTTACAGAAACAGATTATTGTTTCTGAGACAGTATGCATGTGGTTTGATGTACCTTAGCCTTAAGATTCGAATTGAATTGTGCATATGGGAACCCTGCAGGTGTCTGATGCTATAGACACTTTGCAGAGGAGACCGCACCCTTATAGCTAACGAGAATACTGTAGCCAGAGCTCCGACTTTTACAGGTCGGGCCTGGGATCATCACGTTTGTGGAGACGAACGCCTGACCGTCGCTCCCGTGGAACCAAGGAGAACTACCACGATTCTACCTGACCACGTCCAAACCCCACAGCTTCAAGAGCGACCCGACTTACCTTAGCTAAGTCGCCCACAGGAACTGAGTCATACCCTCGAGAAACTAGAACATTAGAAACGTACGAACAGTGACAATCGTAACCGCAGGTAGCAAATGACGAAAGAAACCTGTTAAAACATTTTCCCAGCACTTGGAACTATATTACTTATTAATTTACCGATTAATGCAGAAATGTTGAAGTTTGTGTTGAATATATAAAAAGTGAAATTACATACATACGACTGGTGTCATTCTATTTGTATTGTTGTGTAGCTATTAGTTTTCTTCTCTCGAGACATAATAATCTAGTCTTTTGATTAGTAATTAACGGTTCTCAAGTTGAGCCAAATGATACTAAAATTCCCGAGAACAAATATAAATTTTATGTGACCTAAGTGCCGTGATCTGTCTCTCACACAACTTACGGAATTCTGGTAAAAGAACGATCGATAGGGGTAGCACATCGCCCATCTATCAATAAGTCTTACCCCCTAGTAAGATAAACGTATCTTCCCCAGAATATCATCACATATGGGGGCTCGTCCGGGATAATAAATTTTTGTATCTATATCTTGAGTAACTAAAGATAATATCGAATAGAAAACATTATCTCACGTAGGATTCGGAACAGTGGTCTAGTACAAAATCCGAGAGTTGACTCAGTTACATTGGGGAAATTTTTTTTCTTGATTTTTGAATTGCATGATTGAATTGATTGTTGTATGCACATGTATGTATTGATTGATGTAAGATAATTGTTTCTTATGCATTGATTGAAAATTGTTGTGGATTGCTGGTAACATCTCACATAGGGATATTTTGATTGTACTTGTGTTAATCTAGATTGACTAGTAGTATTTAGGTTATCTTGCTTTTGGACTCTGGAGATCTAGAAATCTAGAATGGCCGATTTCATAAAAGTACGCCGAGAATTAAGAGAAGAGGGGATAGCACTAGGTCTAGCAGGGCAAGATTTAATCACGTATGTAACCTCAGAATGGGATAAATTGGAAAAATCCAGGGCAGAGGAACGAATCTGTGCAGAAAAAGCTAGGGCTGAGGAAAGAGATCGTGCGGACAAGGCTGCTGAAAAGTTAAAAGGCATGGAATTAGATATGGCAGAACGTCTAAAAAAGATGGAAATTGAAGCAAGGGAAAAAGAAAGGGACCAGTTGATAGCAGCTCGGGCAACTGACCCGAATATTAGCCTACTGTCAAACTCATCTGACCACCCTCCCCAACCTCCGTCCATCACTCCAGGCATGAATTTTTTTCTAAGTCCATTTGACGAGAAAGTTGATAGGATAGATGCATATCTTGATCGGTTTGAGCGCTTAGCACAGGAATTCGAACTTGACTATAACAAATGGAACATAAAATTAGCTCAAGGATTGAGAGGTACAGCCTATGACGTGTACGCGAAATTGCCCACAGGACAAAGTAACGATTACGCAGCTCTCAAGAAAGCACTCTTGATTTGGTTCGAGTTGACCTCCGAAACCTACCGGAAAAAATTGCGCAACTCGCGAAGAGAAAAAGGTGAAACTCACAGTCAGTTTGTAGACCGATTGGAAACGTACTTGCGTAAATGGTTAGCCTTATCCAACCTAGAAGAATCATTCGAAGATCTTGCTGAACTAATCCTTAGCGAACAGTTACGCGATGCAATGACGCCAGAAACTAGGATGTTCACCGCGGAACAAGGTGCCGAGAACTTAGCTGATCTAATCAAACTAGCGGACCGTTACACCACCGCGCATGAAAACGAAGCTAAACGCAAGGTAACAGATAAACCCAGCAGAGATGGAAACAACCAGAAACTCCACCCACAACAAACACAGCAGTCTAATCAGAATCAGCAGAATTCGGATAACAAGAAAACCCAAAACTCGGTGAAACCGCCCGGTCAAGGTCAAAACCCCCGGAAATATTGTTCTAACTGCAAAAGAACTAACCATAACACCGTTGATTGCCGGAGAACAGCGAATCAAACGCACACAGTGGCTGTAAGTCAAACTAGTACCGTTGAGCCGGAGACTTCAGATGAGTCCCGACCCCCAGTCAGTGAAACAGTTGAAGTGAACGGAAAAACCGCGTCATGTCTATACGACACCGGGTTATCGTACGATGCAATCGTCAGTCGAACTCTTGTAGCGGCTGAGGACATCACCGACGAGACCGTCACTTTGCAAGGCCCTGATCGATCCATACCCGCCTCCACCTTACCAATCGCGATAGTCCATGTAGACTCCCGATATGTGTCAGGAAAAGTAAAAGCGGCAGTAATGGATGCACCTTTGTATGACATCATACTAGGGTGTAAATATGTGTATTTAGGGACGCCGATTGCGCCTCAAGTGGTTGCATCAGTCCAAACTAGAACACAGATCAGACAGGACGCTGCAGATAATCTCCCTGCTAATCCGGCACCAGCCGAGATGAGGGCAGATCAACTAGCTGACCCCACACTAGCTAAATGCTACAAAAAACTCCCTCAGGCGCATAACCCACCTAAGAAAGGAGAGTTCTTTGAGAAAAACGGACTACTGTACAGACAGACAGACCACGACCACTCTCAATTAGTTGTCCCTGCCAAAAATAGACCACAGGTACTAGAGGTAGGACACGCCATTGCATTTAGTGGGCACATGGGCGTGAGTGCAACAATTCAGAGAATTACCGCTCACTATCATTGGCCGGGAATAACAGGAGACATTACGCGCTTTGTCCGCTCCTGTCCCCAGTGCCAGAAGGTAGCATCAAAGAGATGGACCGTCCCAGTAACGCTAGGCGAAATGCCCGTCACCGGTACCCCATTCCACAGAGTAGCAGTAGACATCGTAGGCCCACTGCCGCTCACAAAAAAGCGCAATCGGTATATCCTAACCTTAGTGGATGTCACGTCCCCCGAGCGGGTTCTGTGACTTCAGCACATCAACGAGTGAATAAGGAATAAAACTCAAACAAAATAAACTAACACAAAATGCCAGAATACAAGCACACTCTTTTATTCTACAATCAACATACAAACACAGGACAAATGGGAACTAACCTTCCCCCAACCCCTAAATAGACCCCCGTCCCAATACTAACTAACAATTACCTCCCCTTGTAACAAACCCCAAATAGAACTAAACAACAACAGTTTCTTTACAAAGTGTGTACAGCGAAATCAAAATCAACAAATCAATTCAAAATGTAAATCTTCAAATAATAAGCAATGGCGTTGAATCATAAACTATTATCTAGGCGAAGCTGTGGCACAGATGTAATGTCTCAAAGTTCTTGTCAAGTAGCTCAGAGAGCTAAACAGTCTCTTTCACAATAAGCGGATGATTCTTCTAACTAAATGAATATGTTTTTAGGTGTGGTGCAATGTGAGTCTGTGTGTGCATGAATTAGGTATGAAAACCTCCTGTAAATGTGTTGCCTCGATACATAGGCAAAACCTGCAGCAGTGTAAGAGATCACCACAACACTACTCTGTTGTAGAGGCAAAGGCACCCCACCAGGCTGGTTAGAATCCAATCAACGTCAACAACAGCAACATCAGTACAGCATAACAGGCAACATCAGAGGCAACAGCGTTGAAATAATGCGCAGAAATAAACAGGCAGAAGTAATACGTAGAAGTAATACGTAGAAGTAATAGGTAGAAGTAACACGTAGAGGTAATAGCCCACACCTGGAATCATATACACAGTCTTAACAACCTGCCTACAAAACAATAAACACTATATAATATAATATAACACGCCGTCCTCCGTCCACCATCTTGACCTGTATATAAGTACCATGATGATAATACAAGATGCTATACACACATTTCAATAATGTAAATCACCCTTTGATGCTAAATAATTCGCATCTTCTATAAACACAAACCAATGTTTATATAAATATACATAATTATCGCAACCACACTTCAATCTCACAGTCCTGATTCATTCCGCCCCCCTTCATCACCACCGTCACCCCCGACAATTATAGCACATCACGATTACCTCCCTTCATCCATGCTACCTTGCCATACTATACTGTAAACATGCTTCCTTCATAATCATCACTTCATCTTTCTTCAGTATAATACATTCTATCGCTCTCTCCATACATACACCCTCACTCTCTCTCTCCCTCTCTATATTCCCCATCGTCGCCTTTGACCCACTTTTATAACAACAACAGCAACGACATTTCCCCATCACATATTCAACAAGAAAATCATAAGAAAATCATATAAAATCAACAAAATTCATTATACATCCTAAAATACATCCCCTTCCCCACACTCATTACCACTCATACACGTACGCAGTTCTCGGAGCGCGCCACTAAAGAATTGAATGACAGGATTCGCTCACCTTAAAGGCTCGGCTTGTGACACCCTTCCCCAACACCACAACACGACACAACACTGTCACAATACAATGGGTTAGTCTTTTTGAGAGTCACTTTCTCTTGCTATTGCACGTTATTTCACTTTCCAAATAACACTTATACTGAGGATGAGGTCACCCTAGCTCTGCCACAGACGCTAGGTCTTGGTGGGTGTTCAATCGAGAACTACACACACCTTAAGCATGTAACTCTACATTCGCTGACGAATGGCAGTTAACATCTTCCTTACGAATTCTAAACATCCTTATCCCGACGAGGGCATAAGACCTTGGGTGGCTATATAAACAATAAACACACCCTTCCAACAGTACCCTACACTACAATGACCTCTGTCACAGGGTTGCTGCCTCGTTAGATTCGTTCCTCTCGCAACAGCATCTCAAACCACTCTGCCCTCCAAAACCGCGCCGGCCACAAGCAAATAATCGAGCTCTCGTCAGTATGCACGTTCTTTATTACGCGTATCCCTATTCGAAATTGGCCGACTCCCTGTCTTCTACGAATCGCACGGACTTTACGAAACTGCACTTTCATACGCAAAAGTAAATCGGTCACGCTATTCTATGTACACTAATACGGAGAAGTGTAACTTCGTAAAAAGTATAATTCTCCCTGCTATCTGAAAACTCGTGTCGTCACACAACCCCCCCCCAGTTCTTAACACCTTGAAGAACCTTAACTACGACGCGAATTTCAATACCCCCTATGCTACCTAATACTCCTACTGAGCAAAGCTGCTGGTCCATCGTCTTTCCCTGTGGTACGCTCTACAACCCCAAACGATGGATGTAGACGGATCGCCCACTTCATCAGTCTGTTCTTGTCTCCCCTGATGTGATTGTCGCCCCTGTTGAACGTAGATCGAGGTGCATTCCAGTCTCTTTTCCTCTTCACGTCACCGGGTGTCTCTGACACGGTCGGTGCGATCGCCGATGCCGTCACGGTGGTCACCGGAATATTCCCAACCACTGGCATGGTTTCCTTCTCCTCTACCCCCTCGTCGTCTACGACGATCGTGGCCACCGTCGCTCTGGTATGGAACTTCTTCAGGAGATTGGCGTGGTATAGTTTGCTCTTCCCACGCATCCTGATCCGGTAGTCGCACTCTCCCACGCGTTCGATCACCTCGTACGGTCCTCGCCATGCTAGCTGCAACTTGTTGTGCTTTTCTGGCAACAGTAGCAGCACTTGATCCCCCGCGTTGAACAAACGCCGTTTCGCCTTCTTATCAAAGTGCCGCTTCTGCTTGGCTGACGCGGTTCTGAGGTTTCCTTGCGCCAACTTACATGTCTCCTCGATGCGATTACGCAAGTCTACCACGTACTGGCTACTCAGTTTCACCTCCTCCTCTTGAATCTCCTTGGTCCAGAGGTCTCGCAACACAGCCATCGGTCCCCGCACGGTCTTTCCATATAGAAGCTCGAAGGGAGAGAACCCTGTAGACTCTTGTGCTACTTCTCGGTATGCAAACAGTAGCGCTGGAATGTAGCGGTCCCACGCTGTAGGTTGCTCTGTGGCTAACTTCTTGAGCATGGACACTAGCGTCCCGTTGAATCGCTCAACCAGTCCGTTGCACTGTGGATGATACGGCGTGGTGGCTTTCCCGTGGATTGACAGTAGTCTGTTCATCTCCCGCATGACTTCAGACATGAATTGCGTCCCTTGGTCTGTCAAAACTTCCCTAGGAACGCCCACCCTCGACCAAATCTCCCACAGCGCTTCTGCCACCCTCTCTGCCTCTATGCCCTTGAGCGGTACAGCCTCGGATAGCGTGTGGCATAGTCTACTACCACTAGGATGTACATGTTACCCCGATCTGACTTGGGTTTGATGGGTCCCACAATGTCTACAGCCACCCTCTGAAATGGCTCGTCCACCAGCGGAAGTTGCTGTAGTGGTACCTTCCTCACCCGTCCCCTCGGCACTACCTTCTGACACTCTGGACAACTGGCGCAATACCTCCGTACTTCGGCACACATTCCCGGCCAATAGAATGTTCCCCAGATCCGCTCCCTGGTACGTTTCCCTCCCAAATGCCCAGCCATGGGTGGATCATGAGCCAACTGAAGGATCCCCCCTCTCAACTGTTTCGGGACTACCAGTTGCGTGACCTGGCTACCCCTCTTCGTGTGTACCCGGTACAACACCCCCTTCTTCTTGCGAAACTCAGCTGACGCCCTACCTGACGCTATCGCCCCACCACTCTGTGCCAACGTTCTCGCCTTCGCGAGCGTCTCGTCGGTCTCTTGCATCCTGATCAACTCTGGGGTGCTAACAGAGATCTGGGATGGTTCGACTACTGCTAAGGGTACCTCCCTCTTCTTCTCGGCCTTCACCTGCGCCCGAGTCTGCACTGCTGCAGCCATCGCGCATTCACCTCCGAACAAGGAAACAGGACTCTTTTCCCCGCTATCAAACGTTACCCAGTTACCCAGGATGATATCGGGCCCGTCCTCGAAAACCACCAGCTCCACTCTCCCCCTGACCAGCGCACAATCCAACTCCACCCAAGCTGTAGGTAGCAGACCCACGTTCGATCGATTCGCCAAGCAAATCTCGACAGTCCGACCCGTCAAATCAGCTGGTTTGACTAACCTGCTCGCGACTGCCCCTATCTCCGCCCCCGTATCTCTCAATACTCGAACGTCCTGCCCGTTCGCCCTACCTTGGCCCCATGGATCATAAGGTTTGATTGCACACACGCTAGCCCGAGGTGCGGTCTCCGTGGAAATAGTCCGTCCCACTGTAACCTGGCCTACTGTCTGAGATTTGACCTTGCAGTCCCTGACCACATGCTTCTCCGACCCACATCGGTAGCAACGACGTACCCCACTACCCCCTTCCGTCCTTCCTACCTTCTGACCCTGACTTCCCCTGTTGCTAGGTTGCTGAGGAGCATCCGGTCGTCTGGGAAAACTGCGTCTCTGACTGGGCAGTACGGGTGCCGGTGCTGATGCTGCCCGCTTGGCATCTACCACACGCTGTGCTAACTCTGCTGCGGCATGGCTAGTCTCAGGCAGATTCTCCCTCACGTAGATCTCTAACTCGGTAGTCATGATGGAGAAAAGCTGCTCTCCAATGAAGGTGTCTAGTACCTGCTCTACGTCGGTGATGTCTTTGTCGGCGAGCGAAAACCACTTCTTCACCAACGACCCTAATCTCACTACTAGCTGAGGAAACGTTTCTGCAGCCTCCTTCTTGGCCTCTCGAAACTGCCTACGATAGTAGTCGGCGTCCTTCCTGAAGCGTTTCAACAGAGCGTTTCTCACGGTGTCGAAATCCTGGGCTTGCTCAGGCGTTAGACGAAGGTACGTATCCCGGGCTTCCCCTTGTAACAAAGGCGCTAGCCTAACCGCCCATACCTCCCTCCGCCAACCCTGAACCTCGGCCACCCGTTCGAACATCTGGAGGTAGGCCTCCACATCCTCCCTCTCCTCCATGGGTTTCAGCTTGACTGAATAGTTTGCCCCTCTATCTCTAGCCCTATTCTCCCTCTGATCAGCTCTGTCTTCATCTCTGATTCTACGTTCCTCCTCTAGCCTCATCTCAAACATCCTCCTTTCCTCTTCCTTAGCCTCTCTCTCTTCTCGCTTCTCATCTTCCATCCTCTGCTCCAACCGACGCCGGTCTTCCCTCTCGGTTTCTAATCTAAGCTCTAAAAGCCTCCTCTCGTCTGCCCTCGCTGCCTTTTCTGCTTCTAACCTAGCCTCCATTCGACGACGATCTTCTTCTCTTTCTTTCCTTTCTTCCTCCCTAACTAACCTCTCTGCTGCCTCCTTCCTCATTCTTTCCCTCTTCTCTTCTTCCTTCTCCCTCCGCTCTTCCTCCCTTCTCATCTCACTAACTACGTAGTGCGCTAACGCTCCGTCTCGGAAACCCAGACTTTCCCCAATCTGTCTAAACCTCTCACTATCACCGAGCGCGACCTCGACTTTGCTCTGTGCACCGGGCGATCTGGCATACATCTTAGGCATAGTGGTCTGAGTACTCACTGCGTAAGGTTCCTCCAACAACCCTGTCACTGAGCCGTCATCACCGAGGTCCCGATCCTCCTGCTCAGCCTCCTCCTTACGGGTCCTAGCGTCGCGGCGCATCGCGGCTCGAGCATCCCGCGTAGCCATGTCAGAAAAGAAGGGAAGAACAAATGTTAGTAATATACACAACAAATAACACTTAACTGATACAAACACCTAACAGAATGAATACGCAACACAACAGTCACAGGAGCCGAGGAATCGTTCACCGTCGTACCCCTAAAGGCGAGCAAGTGAACCCTGCAACCCAATTCCCCGTTAATGCTGCACTCCGAGTGTGATCCCTAGTGCAATACACCCACACTCCCGCCAACCGCCCGCTGCGTACCCTTTCACACAACAACTCAAACACACAACATACACATCTGGCACTACCCTAACAAAATAAATGAGTTATCCCACTTCTGACACCAAAAATGTCACGTCCCCCGAGCGGGTTCTGTGACTTCAGCACATCAACGAGTGAATAAGGAATAAAACTCAAACAAAATAAACTAACACAAAATGCCAGAATACAAGCACACTCTTTTATTCTACAATCAACATACAAACACAGGACAAATGGGAACTAACCTTCCCCCAACCCCTAAATAGACCCCCGTCCCAATACTAACTAACAATTACCTCCCCTTGTAACAAACCCCAAATAGAACTAAACAACAACAGTTTCTTTACAAAGTGTGTACAGCGAAATCAAAATCAACAAATCAATTCAAAATGTAAATCTTCAAATAATAAGCAATGGCGTTGAATCATAAACTATTATCTAGGCGAAGCTGTGGCACAGATGTAATGTCTCAAAGTTCTTGTCAAGTAGCTCAGAGAGCTAAACAGTCTCTTTCACAATAAGCGGATGATTCTTCTAACTAAATGAATATGTTTTTAGGTGTGGTGCAATGTGAGTCTGTGTGTGCATGAATTAGGTATGAAAACCTCCTGTAAATGTGTTGCCTCGATACATAGGCAAAACCTGCAGCAGTGTAAGAGATCACCACAACACTACTCTGTTGTAGAGGCAAAGGCACCCCACCAGGCTGGTTAGAATCCAATCAACGTCAACAACAGCAACATCAGTACAGCATAACAGGCAACATCAGAGGCAACAGCGTTGAAATAATGCGCAGAAATAAACAGGCAGAAGTAATACGTAGAAGTAATACGTAGAAGTAATAGGTAGAAGTAACACGTAGAGGTAATAGCCCACACCTGGAATCATATACACAGTCTTAACAACCTGCCTACAAAACAATAAACACTATATAATATAATATAACACGCCGTCCTCCGTCCACCATCTTGACCTGTATATAAGTACCATGATGATAATACAAGATGCTATACACACATTTCAATAATGTAAATCACCCTTTGATGCTAAATAATTCGCATCTTCTATAAACACAAACCAATGTTTATATAAATATACATAATTATCGCAACCACACTTCAATCTCACAGTCCTGATTCATTCCACCCCCCTTCATCACCACCGTCACCCCCGACAATTATAGCACATCACGATTACCTCCCTTCATCCATGCTACCTTGCCATACTATACTGTAAACATGCTTCCTTCATAATCATCACTTCATCTTTCTTCAGTATAATACATTCTATCGCTCTCTCCATACATACACCCTCACTCTCTCTCTCCCTCTCTATATTCCCCATCGTCGCCTTTGACCCACTTTTATAACAACAACAGCAACGACATTTCCCCATCACATATTCAACAAGAAAATCATAAGAAAATCATATAAAATCAACAAAATTCATTATACATCCTAAAATACATCCCCTTCCCCACACTCATTACCACTCATACACGTACGCAGTTCTCGGAGCGCGCCACTAAAGAATTGAATGACAGGATTCGCTCACCTTAAAGGCTCGGCTTGTGACACCCTTCCCCAACACCACAACACGACACAACACTGTCACAATACAATGGGTTAGTCTTTTTGAGAGTCACTTTCTCTTGCTATTGCACGTTATTTCACTTTCCAAATAACACTTATACTGAGGATGAGGTCACCCTAGCTCTGCCACAGACGCTAGGTCTTGGTGGGTGTTCAATCGAGAACTACACACACCTTAAGCATGTAACTCTACATTCGCTGACGAATGGCAGTTAACATCTTCCTTACGAATTCTAAACATCCTTATCCCGACGAGGGCATAAGACCTTGGGTGGCTATATAAACAATAAACACACCCTTCCAACAGTACCCTACACTACAATGACCTCTGTCACAGGGTTGCTGCCTCGTTAGATTCGTTCCTCTCGCAACAGCATCTCAAACCACTCTGCCCTCCAAAACCGCGCCGGCCACAAGCAAATAATCGAGCTCTCGTCAGTATGCACGTTCTTTATTACGCGTATCCCTATTCGAAATTGGCCGACTCCCTGTCTTCTACGAATCGCACGGACTTTACGAAACTGCACTTTCATACGCAAAAGTAAATCGGTCACGCTATTCTATGTACACTAATACGGAGAAGTGTAACTTCGTAAAAAGTATAATTCTCCCTGCTATCTGAAAACTCGTGTCGTCACAGTGGATACTTGCACCATGTGGTGTGAAGCAACACCCCTTCCTACTATCGATACCAAACGAGTAGCAGAAGCGCTGGTCACTATGTTCACAAGAGTTGGATTTCCCGATCAAATCCTAACAGATAACGGATCGCAGTTTACGGGAAAGATGATGCAAGAAGTATTCTCTCTCATTCAGACGAAACACGTTCGTTCATCTCCCTACCACCCTCAGAGTAACGGTCAAGTCGAACGGTTTAACGGTACGCTAATTTCCATCCTGCGCAAACTCGTAAACGAAAAGCCAGAGACTTGGGATACCTACGTAGCCGCCGCGCTGTTCGCGTATCGTGAGGTTCCACACGCGTCTACGGGATTTCCCCCGGCAACCTTGTTATTTGGTCGTCCGATAGCTGGTCCGCTTGAAGCACTGAAGAGAGGATGGACAGATTCTCAGGTAGACGAAGAGGTTAAAACAGCTACCCAGTACGTAACGGAGTTACGTGGCCGCCTACACACTACCTGGCAACTAGCAACGTCTGCCATCAAACAAGCTCGCGCGCGCCAAGCTCGGCACTACAACAAAAACACCAAAGAGCGAGAATTAGCTGAAGGAGACAAAGTCCTACTCCTACTCCCCAGCGGGTCCAACAAACTAGAAATTGCATGGCAAGGCCCGTACGTAGTCACGCAAAAAGTGTCGCGAACAAACTACCGGATCAAGGTAAAGGGAAAAGAGAGAATGTACCACATCAACTTGCTCAAACGGTACCTAGACCGCGATGACGCAACATCCACCGATCATTTAATGGCTTTGTCTATAGCAGAAGAAGTCGAAGCAACAGAGGACTTGGCTATCGAGTATCCGCTGAAAAGCAGCGAGACGTACAGAGACGTAGCTATCGACCCAAAACTATCGACAGACAGACAAAGACAGATAATGGAGATAATTGCACAACACCAAGCAGTGTTGACGGACATACCTGGACAGACACCGTTAGTTGAAGTGACAATGACCTTGACTGACACTACCCCTGTCCGAGTAAAACCGTACCCTATCCCTCTTGCCAAACAAACCGCTGTCAAGCAGGAGATAGCCACCCTATTAGAGGCTGGAATAATTTCCCCCTCAACCTCCCCATACAGCGCTGGAATAGTCCTATTACGCAAACCAAGCGGAGAACATCGCTTATGCATTGACTACCGCAGACTGAATGCCGTGACGGAATTCCAAGCTGAACCGCTACCAGACACAGCACAACTGTTCGCGAAATTGCATAACGCAAAATACTTCTCGCGAATAGACCTAAGCAAAGGGTACTATCAGATACCGGTGCCAGAGCACCTAAGACCGTATCTAGCCTTCAGTACAGCTGATGGCCACTATGAGTTCAATGTCTTACCGTTTGGACTGAACAACGCACCAAGCATTTTCTCACGCATGATGAAACAACTTCTCGCGCCCATTCAAGAAGAAGAACTCCATCACTTTATGGACGATATCTTAATCGCGACCCACACCTGGGATGACCATTTAAGACTTCTCTCTACCGTTCTTCAGCGACTTAGGGAAACCGGACTAACAGCCCGACCGACAAAGTGCCTGCTAGGATACGAAGAGATAGAGTTTCTCGGTCACACACTCAGACACGGCAGTCTTCTTCCGGAAGACAAGAACATCGCGAAAATGAACAAGGCACCGCGCCCGATAAACAAAAAGGATGTGCAATCGTTTCTAGGCCTATGTGGCTACTACCAGAAATTCGTTGCCAACTTCAATTCCATCGCCGCGCCATTGTCTGATCTAACCAAGAAGAAAGCGCCCGAGAAAGTAGAATGGAATGCCGAGTGCGAAGATGCGTTCCAAACCCTGAAAGCCAGACTCACCTCACAACCCATCCTGAAGTTGCCCGATGCAACCCAACCATTCGTGCTACGCACAGACGCGAGTAATCAAGGTTTAGGAGCAACCCTACTACAATCTGACCCCAATGACCCTACACTCCTCCTGCCAGTCGCGTATGCCAGCCGGAAATTAAACAAAGCTGAACACAATTACGCAACAGTAGAAAAAGAATGTTTGGCATTGGTCTGGGCCATCCAGAAATTCCAGATGTATTTGTATGGCGCTCATTTCAAGGTGCAGTGCGATCACCAACCCTTAACCTTCCTTGCGTCATCGCAGAAACTCAACGCCAGACTCATGCGTTGGTCACTCTTGCTACAGCCCTACTCATTTCATGTAGAATACATACCCGGAAAGAGTAACCACGGAGCTGACTACCTCAGCAGATACCCCGTGCCCACTGTAGACAAACCTAACCTTGCTTCCAACCCCTCACAGTTGCGGGTGGATGCACCCAGCTTTGTACCCCAGTGACCTCTTCCCCAGTACTGCCGTGATTTGACAAAACCGAGTAAGTCCACCTAAGGTCGAAAATGAGTTTTTTGCGCCATCAAACTTGCAAGAGCATGACGCATCTTACCTGTAAAAATCAAATCCGAACTATGTTTAGATTTGGAGATATCATAGAGTAAGTCCTTGTTAAAAAAATTTTAAGTGGGGGAATAAACTGATAAAACCAAGCAAGTCCCCTGCGATTTTGTTTCGGCGATCCTCTGGCTGATGCTCGAGTTGGCATGATGACGTCATTTTCTACAATAAACTGACAAAGAAAAGTAAGTCCTCCCGACCAGTGAGAAAGCGCCTTAAGATGAAGCGGACCAGTGAGAATCCATGTTATTGCTGCTGTGCAATATTATTTTCCTGTGAAAATGATGACGAAATTTCGGTCAGCAAAGAACGTGTTCGGCTTTTTGAAAAAGAGTTTTCTTCATGTACTTTCCTGCCCACCATGAAGGATCCTGTAGATCTTCCGCCTACGCGGCAACTTCCACGAGGTGTGAAAATAAACAAACAAACTATCCTATCCTATCCTATCCTGTCCCGTAACCCGGAGGTCGTAGGGGCACCACAGATGATCGTTTAACCAGCATACTCCATCTCTGTCTGTCCTCAGCAGCCCTGATGGCTTCGCTCAGTGTCAAACCAGTCCATTCTCGAATGTTGTCCTCCCACCTCTTTTTCGGTCTCCCTCTTCTTCTACCTCCTTGCACTGTGCCTTGCAGAATGGTCTTTGCAAGGCCTGATGATCTGTTGACGTGGCCATACCATCGGAGTTTCCGTTTCTTCACCACTGTGACCAGGTCATCGTGTTGTCAAATGGCTTGTGTGATGGTCTGTCGGACTTCGTCGTTGGTGATGTGTTGGGTATAGGAAATGCCCAGAAGTATTCTGTAGCACCTCATCTCCATGCTTTGTATTCTTCGTTGTAGATCTGCTGTGAGGGTCCATGCTTCGCAAGCATATAGGAAGATGGAGATGACAAGGGAGCGCAGCAGTCTTACTTTGGAATGTAGAATGATGGTCCTGTCTTTCCAAATGGGCTTCAACCTTGTCAGGGCAGCAGTTGTTTGTGCGATCCTGGAGAGGATTTCTTGTCGGGACCCATTGTCTAATACAATGGCTCCTAAATATTTGAAGCTATGCACTGTGTTGAGGGATTGGCCTTGGACTTTGATGTCCGTGTTGATGCCATTGGTGTTGTTGGTAATCATTTCGGTCTTCTCTGCACTTATTTCAATTCCACAAGCTTTGGAGGTGGTGTCAAGCCTCTGTACCAGCTGTTCAAGTTCTTGTTCCTCTCCAGCCAATCCATCAATGTCATCCGCAAAACGAAGATTGGAGATTGCTCTACCCCCTATGCTGACTGTGCCTTCGTGATCTGCAAGAGCATCTGACATGATGCGCTCTAGGAAGATGTTGAAGGGTGTTGGAGAGAGTAGGCATCCTTGACGCACACCGATTGTTGTTCTGAACCAGTTCCAGATGGCGCTGTTGTGGAGGACTGCACTGGTAGCCTTGTCATACAGGTTTTTGATGACTTCAATAATTTTAGGTCTGATGTTGTACGCTTTCATTGTTGCCCATAGAGCTGCATGCCAGACTCGGTCAAACGTTTTCTTGAAGTCTATGAACACATGATGTTGGTGCTGTAGGTATTTCTCACAGATTATTCTGAGGTTGAAAATCTGTTCAGTGGCACTTCGCCCTGCCCTGAATCCTGCTTGTTCTTCAGCTATGATTTGTTCAGCTTGGGGTTTCAACCTGTTGAGTAATATTTTCAGGAGGACCTTGCTGGGATGGATGATGAGGCTGACGGTGCGGTAATTTTCACACTCCTGAAGGTTACCTTTTTTGGGAAGAGTGATGACAAGCGACTGGGCCCATGGTATAGGCCACTCTCCACTCTTCCAGATCTTGTTACAGATAATGGTGAGGGCATCAATCATCGCTTCTCCTCCTGCTTGTAGCAGTTCCGCGGGTATGTTGTCCACTCCCGCTGACTTCCCTTTCTTTAGCGATTGCACTGCTGCCTCAACTTCTTCCCGGAGAATTGGGAGGATTTCTTCTTCTCTGTTCTCAGGACATGCTAGAACTGATGGGTCTCCATTTGATGTATGGTTGTAAAGGTCAGAGCAGTACTCTGTTCATCTGTCCAAGACTTCTTGTTCTTCGGTAAGGCATATGCCAGACTTGCTTTGGATCGTGGAGACTTTGGGCTGTTTGAAACTTGTCAGCCGCTTTACAGTCTGGTAGGCCTTCTTGCTGTTGTTTTTGTTCAGACTGTTCTCTATTTCCTGGCATTGATCTTCTATCCAGTTCTCCTTTGCTGTGCGCATGCCTTTTCGGATGTCATTGTTGATTTTTAGGTAGACATCAGCTCCCTGTGTGTTCTTTTTCTTTCTTTTTTTAATCTCTCTTCGTTTATCACACAGATCCAAAAGTTCAGGTGTGATCCACGGCTTCTTCTTTGGTCGGTGCTTGCCAAGGATCTCAGTGGCGGCATATGTCACAGCTGAGTTGAAGGTGTTGGTCATGGTGTTGACATCTACTTCACCAGACCCCAAAATGAGCAGTGGTGCAAATTTCCCTTCAATTGTGGCCTGAAATAGTTCTGCCACCTCCGGGTCTTGCAGTTTGTCCAGGTCGAACTTCAGTCTAGTGCAGTATTTACTCTCTTCAAGTGGAGCCGGAAAGACATCATCAAGAGATCGTGGTCACTTCCGATGTCTGCTCCTGGAAAAGTGCGTGTCCTGCCAATGTTGATGCTTGATCTGAAGCGTTTCTTGACCATGATGTAGTCTATTTGGTTGTGATGCTCCCCCCCTGGGACTGTGCCATGTCCATCGTCTGGAGTTTTTGTGGAGACCAAGCGTGTTTGCCAGTACCAGATTGTTGTATCTGGCAAACTCCAAGAATCTCAGACCCCTGTCATTTGTCTCGTTGTTTCAGTGGGGTCCACATGTGTCTCCCCAGTTGTGGTGCGCATCTTGGCCAACCTTGGCATTCCAGTCGCCTTGCACTATGACTATGTCCTTCTTCGGCACTTGGTCAAGGACCACCTGTAGATTTTCATAAAAATCCTCCACTTCGCTGTCGTCATAGTCTGATGTTGGGCATAGGTCTGGATGATGGTGATGTTGAAAGGGGCTGCTCTCAGGCGGATGGTAATGAGTCTACTGGGCGGCAACCCATGACAGTGGCTAGAATGTTCTTGTGGACCAAGAATCCAACGCCGTGTTCATGCCTGTCATCTCTACCGCTGAAATAGAGCTTGTGGCCTTTGTCTGTCGTTGTTTCACCTAGGCCTTTCCAGCGCAGTTCGCTAATGCCTAGAACGTTCCATCGATAGTGGTCCAACTCGTGGGCCAGTTCTTCTAATTTTCCTTCCGCAGTTAGGGTCCTCACATTCCAGGTTCCTATGACGATGTTGTTTCTCGTGCGGATCTTGCTAAATTGTCCATCAGTAGCATACTTAACACCTCCGTCCTGGTGGCCAACAGAAGGCGCGGTCCTTGAGCCGGGCGACGACCTATCCAGCATGGAATTAGTGGATAGTGTCATTATGCATGTAGTGTGTCTTGGGCAAAAAAGGACCTGGCGGTGCCCAATCCTCTCCAGGCTGTTGGCCACAGCCGAAATCCACGAATACAGTGTGGCTCGCCTTGGCCCCGAGCACGTGGTCGTTGAACATGTAGCAACGTGAGGTTCCTCGCCCTGGCCGGTGACTTCTGTGTAGAAGACTTTCGCTCAGTGATGCCGTGCTAACATTACCCCTGTTAGTCGCCTCTTACGACACGCCGGGAAACGTTGGGCCTATTTTATTCAGTGCCCGAACCCACAAACAAACAGCAACAAATATATTACAGACACACAACAAGGGCAACAAAATACAAGACATACACGTGGTGTAAAGGCAGGAAGATCGCTATAATAGGAAACTGAAAGGAAAATAGTTTTGTATTTTTTAAATTAAATTGGCTGCATCTAATATTATTTTGAAGGGAGAGCAAAAAAACCCATGACTCCTGCATACCAACCCAGGAATATTAAGTGAAGAATGGCTAAAAACAATAAACAGGCACACATATACACTCACTGTAACTGCCGCACCCACATCTTACAAAACCCAACTTATGTGACTCATCTCGTCAGACTTTTTAACAAAGAAACGAAACGGCCTATGGGACTTACTTGGTTTGGTGAATTTTGAAAACAAGGATTTACTTAATAATAAACTGACAAAACCAAGCGGATTTGACTTACTTGGTTTTGTGAATTTTTTTTAACAAGGATTTAATTCAATAATAAACTGACAAAACCAAGCGGGTGACTTGCTTGGTTTTGTCATGTTCTCAGCAAAGATCTATCTCACGAATAATCTGACAAAACAAAGCAAGTCCACAAATAGTCTTAAAACATCAAATCTATCAAACATTTCTTTAACATTCAAGGTATGCACTCTTAAATCGAGGAATTGCATTATAATATGCCCTTAAACGTCCAGAAACGATCGCGTAATATAGCGCAACACAAAACGTCGATTTTCTCGAAAGTAGGTTTTGTGGACTTGCTCGGTTTTGTCAGTTCACGGCAGAGTACTCTATGTAAATAATGCATGTACATATTTGCGCCACCATTTCAGTACCAATTCTTACCTACGTGTAAGAATAGTTTTTGGGGGGCCAATGTAACAACATAAATATTGACGACAAACATGTAGGAAATTAGCTTAGCGAAACAGAGATACCAGCGAAACGAAACTGGACATTAATACAACAGTTAGCTAACAAGCAGCACACACATGGCAAATTAACTTCCTTGAAACAGGCACACCGCCGATAGCTACCGATACCATCAACAGACTTAGCGACCAAGAATGTTAAATAGCATACTTTAGTCAAAAACTAACCATAGCGTTGTCTTCGATTAAATAACTTACTGCACCATGAGACACTAAGTAGCTCACTCCAGCCAAAAGTTACCAAGATGATGTCACCCGTATTGGGCAGGCACCGCTTATCGTTATTACATCTATCCTACCCTCGAACCCTGACACTCCACTTTAAAGATAATTATGCGTGGCCAGTGACAAGAGGGAGGGGGAGAAAATATTCAAAATAAAACGATTGGTCAGAAGACTATTGGGAACTTTTGCATACCTTTGGGGACCAAATCTCAACTGATCAGTCGCAAAAGAACTGTTAGGCTGTGAGGGTCGACCAAAGGAACAAACTGCAGTGTTCGTCTATCTCCATCTCATCAAGAGGGTGCTAGAGACGTAAAAGACGATTTCACGAGTCCCAGAGTCTACAAGTAAGATAACACTAATAGTTTTGATATGTGTATGTTTAGTGTATATTGATTGCCATGTATAAATAATATGTTCTTGATATATAGTTACAGAAACAGATTATTGTTTCTGAGACAGTATGCATGTGGTTTGATGTACCTTAGCCTTAAGATTCGAATTGAATTGTGCATATGGGAACCCTGCAGGTGTCTGATGCTATAGACACTTTGCAGAGGAGACCGCACCCTTATAGCTAACGAGAATACTGTAGCCAGAGCTCCGACTTTTACAGGTCGGGCCTGGGATCATCACGTTTGTGGAGACGAACGCCTGACCGTCGCTCCCGTGGAACCAAGGAGAACTACCACGATTCTACCTGACCACGTCCAAACCCCACAGCTTCAAGAGCGACCCGACTTACCTTAGCTAAGTCGCCCACAGGAACTGAGTCATACCCTCGAGAAACTAGAACATTAGAAACGTACGAACAGTGACAATCGTAACCGCAGGTAGCAAATGACGAAAGAAACCTGTTAAAACATTTTCCCAGCACTTGGAACTATATTACTTATTAATTTACCGATTAATGCAGAAATGTTGAAGTTTGTGTTGAATATATAAAAAGTGAAATTACATACATACGACTGGTGTCATTCTATTTGTATTGTTGTGTAGCTATTAGTTTTCTTCTCTCGAGACATAATAATCTAGTCTTTTGATTAGTAATTAACGGTTCTCAAGTTGAGCCAAATGATACTAAAATTCCCGAGAACAAATATAAATTTTATGTGACCTAAGTGCCGTGATCTGTCTCTCACACAACTTACGGAATTCTGGTAAAAGAACGATCGATAGGGGTAGCACATCGCCCATCTATCAATAAGTCTTACCCCCTAGTAAGATAAACGTATCTTCCCCAGAATATCATCACACAAACGTGTGCCCAATAAAGGGTTATTTTTTTTTTAAAGTTTGGGGTTTGTCTCAAGCCAATTGTGTGCATAGAAAGTTGAACTTCCGCTATTTCTAAAGTCCATCGTACATGATGCAGCCGGGGCGTGACCAATCAAACGGCTCCGTTTCTATTTCACTTTGTTAAAACGTGGTGTCTATCCTCACAATTCCACACTCAAGTGCTCACTGCGAAAGAGTTTTCTCATGTGTGAGGAAGAACAGAACTGACCAAAGAGCAAGCTTGGGAGAGGACACTATGGAGGCTCTGATGGTGGTGAAGAGTCAGCAGCCAGATGGCATTTTAAACAGGCATCTGACCAAAGAAGACCTTGTTAAACTCAAGAGCTGTTATGCTGACTCTCTGCGAAAGTAAACAGTAAACCCCGACACCAAGTATTGTATTTCTTATCATGTGTGCTGAGGCAGGTAGAGGCTGATTTTGTGCTTTCTCAAAACGTTTTCAATGTTAAAATATATATTTTAAGTACACAATTAACTTGTCGTGGCGTCCTACATCGACGGTTGTGCATGCTACTGAAAACCGGGCTTTGCTACTGAAAGCTGGACCTTTTGCTACTGATTTAAAGAATTGTAGGTAGGCAGGTCTGTAACATGTAATGCGAAAACATTTCAGTCTGTACATGTAGTGGTTCAAATCCCGTTGACGTCTTGGAATATAATAATAATTATTATTATAATAATAGTAAGAATAATATTAATAGTAAAAATAATACATAAATAAAATAAATAAATAACATAAAACAAAAATAAAAATTACCATGAGACTGCGCGCGCCCCTACTCCTTCGGATGAGAGTATACACCGAGGTCTAGTCTGTACATGCACGCATGCCTTCGCATGGACTTAAAAAAATCCTGACGCTCATGTCTTAGACGGGTGAGTGCCGGCTACACGAATGCACTAGGTCCATTCTCCCCATCCCCGGTCGCCCAAGATTGTGCTCAGTCGTCTTGGCGTCAGACTATTCTCCAAAAGGTTGCAGGTGGGCGCGCCAATATCCTGTACATCCTGTATCGAGTTGGAAAAAGCGCTAAATAAAACTGGTAAATTAAATAAAATAATATTGTGATTGATGCTTTAGTATCTTGTATGACGTAGTTTTACACGTCATCAACTTGGTACGTCACGCAGTCTAGACATTAAAACAGCCATGAATAACACGATGTCAGGAAATGTGTCAGGAAATGTTACAGAAGATAATGCCAAATATTAACTTTGAAGGGGGCAGTTCTGGACTAATGCCAAATATTAAATTTCATGGCCGTTTTTATAGAACTATCCTACCCCGTAACTCTGAAGTCGTTGGGGCACCACAGATGATCGTTTAACCAGCATACTCCATCTTTTTCTGTCCTCAGCAGCCCTGATGGCTTCGCTCGGTGCCAAGCCAGTCCATTCTCGAATGTTGTCCTCCCACCTCTTTTTCAGTCTCCCTCTTCTTCTACCTCCTTGCACCATGCCTTGCAGGATGGTCTTTGCAAGGCCTAATGCTCTGGTGACGTGGCCATACCATCGGAGTTTCCGTTTCTTCACCACTGTGAGCAGGTCATTGTGTTGTCCAATGGCTTGTGTGATGATCTGTCGGACTTCGTCGTTGGTGATGTGCTGGGTAGTGGAAATGCCCAGAAGTCTTCTATAGCACCTCATCTCCATGCTTTGTATTCTTCATTGTAGATCTGCTGTGAGGTTCCATGTTTTGCAAGTGTATAGGAAGATGGAGATGACAAGGGAGCGCAGCAGCCTTACCTTGGAATGTAGACTGATGGTCCTGTTTTTCCAAATGGGCTTCAACCTTGCCAGGGCAGCAGTTGTTTGTGCGATCCTGGAGAGGACTTCCTGTCGGGACCCATTGTCTGATACAATGGCTCCTAAATATTTGAAGCTATGCACTGTGTTGAGGGATTGGCCTAGGACTTTGATGTCCGTGTTGATGCCATTGTAGTTGTTGGTCATCATTTTGGTCTTCTCTGCACTCATTTCCATTTCATAGGCTCTGGAGGTGGTGTCAAGCCTCTGTACCAGCTGTTCAAGTTCTTGTTCCTCTTCAGCCAATCCATCAATGTCATCCGCAAAACGAAGGTTCGAGATTACTCTACCCCATGTGCTTACTGTGCCTTCGGGATCTGCAATGTCCATTTATAACGCGCATATCTCCATCCATTGTCGTGTGCCCAGTGCGCTATAAGGTGAAATAAAGAATTACAAAAAGATAGTCTGGTGTAGGAGTGATGGGTTGGAGGTGAACAACAGAAGTGAGAGAGATGCTTGGTTCACTAAGTTATTACAATGTAAACGAGTGTCTTCAGTCTTCTCCTGAACGACTCCACACAGTCTGCAGTTTTGACAGTTTCGGGTAGCTTATTCCAGAACTTGGGGACTGCACTCTGTAGGTATCGGGCACCAGATCTCTTTTCGTTTGTCTCCTCAGAGGGTGGCGGGTGAAAACATGGGCACATGGGCAATGCTGCTTTCTTTGCCACAAGCAACAAAATATGCCTTTCCTCATTATCAAGCATAATGCGTGCACTTCCCATAACTGTTATGTCACCTGACCGTGGACAGGAAGAGGCCATGAAACAATAGATACCTGACACAGGAGCTGTAAAAACACCAGTCTTACTATAATTTCCATCACCCACACTTACTATAACAATGTCACAAATTAAGGTGTGTGTGTGTGGGGGGGGGGGGGTGAGGTGGTTTTGGTAGTACATGTATTACATTATACTCCAATATTGCTTGATAGGAAACTTGTGTAAGCTTACTATTAGTACTTAGTACTATGAATTAGTAGAAGTTATAGGCCTAGACTATTTTATTTCATCGTTCTTATATAGCGCTTTTCCAGCTGAAGAGCTATCCGCTCAAGGCGCTGGCCGATACAGGATCTAACTCAAGCCGCCCGCGGTCCCACTTGCAGCCTTTGGGCGCATCGCCTGGCGCCCAAACAATTGAGCACAATCCGTGCCGAACGAGCATGGGGAGGGGGGGGGGGGGGAGAAGGATGTATTTGGTGTAGCTTTGTACAGGATTTTAATAGCTCCAACATGTTGTGGTATAAACAATTTGATGGTAATAAATCACAATTTGTAGAAAGATGGATTTATGGAACAACTCCAATAAACACTAACGCATGTGTTGCATCGTGCTTTCATCAGTCATTGGATTTTACTTAATAATCTTTTTTTAATTAAAAAAAAAAGATGCTAGCTGGGGTGTTCTCTCATTCATTAAGAATATAGATTGCTTTTCAGTTGACAATAAGACAGTCTCGAACATTCTAAACAATTATACGTACTACTACTACTATTTTTTTAACGCTTCATTGTCCAATTTTATCGGGAAATTCTGGGAAAGACGTAGTCGCAGCCTGTGGCGCGCCCAAACCCAACCTACCTATAATATTAGTTGTGTTTTTGAAATTTTGCTGGGAGAGCAAACCGTAGTACCTGGGAAAAAAAACCCCGAGACGTTGCCCGAGTCGAAAGTAAATAATATTTGGAGAAACATAACGCCCAGATGCTGGATCGATCCCATACCTGTCAGGCGCCATTGGTTTCTGGCCTGCGGACAAGGCAAGTTAGTCCCGCCTTAGCCCATTTGTTGTTGTTGTTGTTGTTGTTGTTGTTGTTGTTGTTGTTGTTGTTGTTGTTGTTGTTGTTATTATTATTATTATTATTATGGGAAAGTCGTATTATTATTATTATTATTATTATTATTATTATTATTATTATTATTATTATTATTATTATTATTATTATTATTATGCCTATTATTATTATAAATGTTTGTTTTTCATCCTCCAGGGCAAGGAAAGTAAAATAAGACTTAATACTTATCTACCTTCGAGATCTCCTTGTGGGCAAGCTGCGTCAAACACGGGAGACAGAGTGTACCCATACATGGTAAAAGCTTGGATTGTCGTCCTCTGTACGGTTCCAGACAAATTCTGCAGCAAGTAACATGACCTTTGTTATCTTCCGGTCGCCATTGTTGTTGCCTGCCGAGTCGTAGATAAATGATTGGAGCAATGTTCTCTATGTTAAAATCTTGGGGGTATTAAAATGATGGAATGGAGTTTTTTTAAATATAAATTTTTTTAAAGGCGCAGCGCGACGAGTCTTAGACTCTTCAAATGCCAACTGAAATAGGTTGATACATGTTGACATTTTGTGTGAACTAGGTAGATGATGATAAGCGTTACAAAAAATTTGCAGAATTGGCAATTTTAGTCGTGAGAATATTCACCAATTAATTAAGATTTACAATTGATATGTGCGATAGGATAGGATAGGATAGGATAGGATGTGCGCTAAGAGGTAATGAATGGGTGGAGGTTTGACTGGTGGTGGTGGTGGTGGTGGTGGTGGTGGTGGAGGTGGTGGTTATCGGCTGAAGTAGAAAAATGAAGGGGGAGAATGTGCAACAGGGGAGTACTGTAAAAGGCGGCGGAAGAAGGGGAAGGAGGTGGAGGGTGGAAACAGTAAGATTGACCAAAAGAGATGTTGGTTGGACGGGTGACGGGTGAGGGGAGGGTAGGAGGCTACTACTACTTGATCTTCATACATTCATTTCCTTCGGCTGAGGACAACACAGACGGGTGATGGTTTGAGACTCCATGAACTCCATGTAGCAGCCATAACCACCATTGTTGCACCACATGACTATCGTCGCTCTTAGTGAGAATCAACGTACAACAGCGGCTTCTCCATCCCTGCTTCACCACTTCTTCATTGACGCGTTTAGCCCATGTGTAAATTTGGTCTGTAAATAGATGGATGTTCTATTTTTCAACACTCTTCCACAGCTTTCAACGCCTCGTTCATCGTTGATCATCCTATTTCATAACTCATTGAAATCAGTTCAATGCCCAGTTTTTATTACGTGAGCAGACTTGCTTAAGTAACCCACAGACACATGCTGAAGTATCTGTACACTACAGCACCTTTCTAGATAGCGTAGGCTTATTTGGTATTTCCATAAGCAGAGAGATGGAAGAGACGCTCTAGTATCAAGAGATACGGGCGCCTGTGCCAACAGACCGTCGCGGCATGTAGCGGGAGGTCAGCCATTTAAGGGACACTTATTTTCGCCAACTGCTGAGGCTAAAATCCTAAATTCTTTTTATTGTCCATCAATCCTATGGAGAAATGTTTTACTTATTTACGTCAAATGCATGGCAGAAGACATTCAGTCTCAAGGTCATAGTGGGCATGTATGTGCTGTTACCTAACAAGGCAGGGAAAGGGGAAGACATTATCTCTCCGCCCTTGATGATAACAATTGGTAGAATGAACATTCAGGCTTGAGAGGATATTACAGATTTATTATTTTTTGTCCATCTCTAATGCAGGACAACGATTTGCATATTACACACACACCCGCGCGCGCCCCCACACGCACAAACACACATTCACACACTATGATTTTGGTCCAACTTTAAATTGTTTGATCTGATTATTTTGTGAGTGTGCCCATGCTGTGAGAAAGACAGTATGGTCGAAAATCACAAATGTTAACAGTAAAATAAACTAATCAACTGAATTGACATTGAACACACACACAAACACACACACACCGGTGATGGAGAAAGTTTTTAAGCTAGGGGTATTTATACCCTCAACCAAAACATGTGGGGGTTTTCATACCCTCATTGTTGTTGTTTGTAGATTATAGTCACACGACACTTTCGCATATAGGTGACTACTGGACCGATCTATACTGACACCAGCGGGCCAGTTGTTGGTAAAGGGGAAAATAATATGATCACACGTTGACTAATCCGGGATTCGAACCAGCGACCTTTCGGTTACTAGCAAGACGCTCTTACCAATTGAGCTACCCAGCCCCTCACCCTCATTGCAAACATAAGGGGGTTTTTATGCCCCCTTTCAATTTTTTTAGGGGGTACACCAACATACGTAATAAACACTTTGCGTGGAAAGTCTTTTCATCAGTTTGAGTTTCTTCAGCCGGGCCCGGTTGCGGCTTACCTTTTTCTTCTCTTACCGAGCACTCTAAGCCAAAGGCTAACAAAAAAGTTTGTTTTTCTTTTCCTTCATCTTGTTTTAATTTTTTTTTAGCAATTAGTTTTGTTTGCTTTATTTTTCCTTTTCTTCGGCTTCCCCTCAGATCACTGCTTGTCGGCCATGTTTAATGTTGGGATGTTGTCAGTCTTATATAGCCAATCAAAAGCGTCGAGAAAATATAGTGAATATTATCGTGCATATGATTGGCTGTTTCTCGGAAGCGACAGAATGAATAGGAGGGGGAGAGAGGGTGGTAGGCGGTCGCGCAGGACGCACAGGCACACGATCCAAATCGAGCGAAAGCTGTACGTACGACCGAAATGATCTCCATCACTGCACACAAACACACGCACACACAAATACACACGTGTGCGTGTACGTTGTATTTACACTGATATAAATTTCAATAGGGTATGCTATGTCTGTTGTTGAGCCATCAGGTCGTAGCATGAAATGTTATAGGTCTACAAAATCAAAAGAACTGACAAAAGCCAGTATGAACAACATTCTATTTATTTCCGTATTAATTTGTGAGCTATTTGCATTCTTTTTTTTTCCTCTCGGTAAATATGGCATGGAACAAACTCAATGTGCGCTTGTATACGAACACGCGACACGTCCACCATCACCACTACCACCACCACCACCAACAACAACAACAACACCGTCATCAGCACCGTCACCACCATTATAGACACCTCGATCCCCTCCGGCTCCACCACCACAACACCGCCACCCATTACCAACAAAACCCGACACACAAGACCCCGAGGACACGCCAGAAACATGTTTTTCAGGAAGCTTTCACGCTCTAAGGACATAACACCGGCGCATTAACCCAAGAAGAATGGGGCTTTGTAATTGTAGATAAATAGTGGATCTCCGATAGCGGAGGGATAGTGGATCCCCGATAGCGGAGGGGTAGCACAGTAGTATGTATCTATCTATATACATATGATACATACTACTATGCTCCCCATCCGCTTTCGGGCTACACTAACCCTCCGCTATCGGGGATCCACGTCTTCCCTCCCAAGCCCCATTCTTGTTGGTTAATGCGCCTTTGGAGAACATTACAATGGTTGACCGCAGTCTCAACCTCTGGTAAATGTAACACCTATTGTGGTGCTCGGTAGCTTTAAAATATCTTGCAAAATCTGGATCTCCTAGTATACTCGCTGTGTTCAAAACTTTAAAATCATCAGTGAAGAATCTAGTTGGGGGAATTTTTTTTTTCCTCACTTGACCTCTGCCCTCTCCTATTTGCCTCATTGAAATTGCCTGTCATATTAAAACGTCCGAGGCACAGGCGCTTGTATCTGGATACTCGAGCGCCTATGCCTGAAACGCGTAACCAAAGGGAAACGCGTCACAGGCATAGGTGACCGATTATCCAGATGCAAAGGCCTCTAGTCCGAGGCGATTGCGAAAAGCGCGTGTTCCGGAAGTCCTTGTTTTTAAAGGGTTTGTGCACGATATTTGAATTAATCCATTTAAATTAATTTAAATTAGTTACAATAAATTAAATGTAATTAATTTTATGATGATACGAATAATACATATTTACGTATTTATTGATCATAATTAATTCATGAATTCCGTTTAATTTTTATATTGGGCGATACCAGCCAACTAACAGAACGGTGTCATTACAGCAAAGCATTTGACAGTCAAGCAAAGAGAGAGAGAGAGAGAGAGAGAGAGAGAGAGAGAGAGAGAGAGAGAGAGAGAGAGAGAGAGAGAGAGAGAGAGAGAGACTAACGAGCTGATAACATGACCTTGATGCTCTGAAAGCGCAGTGCCCCTACTCCTTCGGATGAGAGTAGAAACCGAGGTCTGGTCTGTGCACGCACGCATTCATTCCATAGCACGGACTTTTAAAAAGGTTCTGAAGCTCACGTCCTAGACGGGTGAGCGCCAGATACAAAGAGGCTTACCTACACACCCACCAAGCACGACATCCTCTCCTCCAAGCCCACCCACCTCCTCGTCCTGAGTGGTGTTGCCCCGCGGCTCCCGCATTTCCGCTGAGAAGACAAGCCGAATTTCGCTTCCATTAGATGACAAGTAATATAAACAAATAATTTTTGTTTTAATAATAAAGTATTATTAACTTTCAGCTTCCTTTTTGTTTCTAATGTTTTGAAATAGGAAGATGTAACCTTTGGGGATTGTAGCCATATAACTTACATTCATTCAATCCACATTAAAAGGATACATGCATATATCTCATCGTGAGTTTAAGCACTCAAGCAACGCTTTCACTTTTAAAATTAAGTAAATGGACATTTCAAAGGGTTAACTTTGGCACATGATCAGAGTGAGCGCCATCTGTTGCGGGTTCGGATATCACCCAAATCTCAAATGTAGTGTTATAAATATATTTAAAAAAAATAATAAATAAATAAATAAAATTATTTCTATTAATAAAATAGAGGCACTAACCTAAACAAGATAGCAAGCCATTGAAATATATTTCCAGACACTGACACACATAGCCCAACAATAAGCAGTTTGAAAAGTGTGGTGACTATGCTAGAATCAAACGCCGTGTTCGTGCCTGTCATCTCAAAAGGAAAGCGTGGAATGATAGGCCACTATCTGAATTACCTGCAAGCAAAAACTTATTCAAATCGCCTGACCAAATATGTAGATACATTGATTGATTGATTGATTGTTGCTTTAGGTCCAGCGGACTCTTCCGAGCCAAATCAGGACCGGACAACCCCCGATCCGCATAAAAGATCTGCTGAAACAACCCTAGTGGGAAAACTGAATGCCCTCCACCGGCCAGTCACTTTACAATAAAGACATCCCACGCAGGGGACGGCTGAGGCTTTACCCCAGTTAATCGAACCCCCGGTTACAAAAACAAAATAGAATACAAACATCATTATAAATTATCAACAAAACACATACATATAAAATGCCTATATCGCTAAATAATAACATCATAGGAAGCCCTAGTGACCACCCGGCAGAAAGCGTCCAATACTCCCAAGCTGATCCAACAGACCTCATACACAAACAAGGAGTCTTGTCCAGGAAGAGTTTTCAAGAAAAAAGGTAGGTCACTGATCTAGCGAAGAAGAAGATAGTATACCAGAGTGATAGGACAGAGCAGGAATGGGAAAGAGCAAATGAGGAAGAAAGCGACAGTGGGAATTTAAAGCACTAAATTTCCAGAAAGTGGGGATACTATTTATACTGAAACCCCCGGCAATTCCAACGGGGGTACTGTTGCCGCAGTGAATCGGTCATGCCTATAAAGGAAAGACAGGTTTTCAACTGGGGCTTTCACTTTTCCCTTTATAGGTTAGAACAATCTACAGTGGCAAGATTGCTCATGACCCCAAGGGGTATGTAGATACAACGCAACACGTGTTTCTAAAATAGTGAAGAGCAAAGCACAAATACTAATGATCTATCATGCTTAGCTGTAGTTAAAGTATCCGCAAAGGTTAAAATGATGAAATTCGGTTCAGTTATTCTTGAGATAAGGCAAAAAATTGTATTTAGAACAAAAAACTGAAATTAGGAGTGACGGACCGACCCTATTAACAGACAGACCGACAACCGACCGAATTGCTGCTGAAGGATGGCCCATGATTTGAAGTGCCTATATACTAATACTCAACAAAATTGCTGCTGAAACTGGCTAGGTTTATGAAAATAATAATGGATAGCTTTAGAACGTAATATAATGATTTGTAATATTAATGATAGTAATAATAGGGATTTTTTTCCCCAGTAATGACAATATAAATGCCCAATACCAGTGTGTACCCCCCCCCCCCTTCTCCCCTTCTTTATCACCCAATCTTGCGAGAGAGTGCGTGCGATTTGTGATCAGCTTGTGTGGACATAAGTTTTGTGTAGTATGCTTGTGTTGTGTGATAATAATGAATGTGTATTTTGTAAATGTTTATTATGTCTCTTAGAACGCGAGTGTGAAAGATTAACTTTTTTTTGTAATATATGTACATATGTATTTTATACCGTATTTTATTATTTTTATGGTTATTCTACATGTATGTTTATTTATATTCATTTTCGTTGTATCCAAGTGCCCCAAGGGGTTTTATGGAATAAAGCGCTTTTGACTTGACTTGACTTGCTTCAGCCTTTTAAAAAAAATCTTATCCTATCCTATCCTATCCTATCCTATCCTATCGAGTTCCGTTGGCAAAGAACCAGAAGGAGGCATTGACATCCTTCTGATACAGCCGAACAATGAAATGCGATATGTTCCCAGTGCTCGCAAGGTTTAAATTAAAAAAAAAAAAACATTAATCATTTGAGGGTTCTGACAAAATATTTGTGAACCCACTTGTCCAGGGAAACAGTTAAAAATCTCCAGTCATTTAGCTCCTGGTTTGGTTGACTGAAAGACGGCCATGTTGACTATGACGGCCTACTAGTGCCAAAATCTGATAATTACAAATAATCATGAGATAATTACAAATATCATGGGATATTTATAAAGGAATAATACAATTATCATTGAAAAAATTATAAATATCTTCGCGTAATCATGTTTAATTTTCATTTTTGGCTCTAGCAATCCGCCTGGAAATGCGTCAAAACCAAAAATTGTAATTATCATATACTAATTACAATTTTCACTTGATAATTACTATTTTTACGTGATCATGCTTACTTCTGACTAAGGCGGCTTACTAGCGTCCAAACGTACATTTACAGGTATCAGTGATAATACTGTAGTAATTAACACGTGTTCTGTGTAATTCACAATACGACGGTCTTCTAGCGCCAAAATCTGATAATTACAAATATCATGTGATAACTACACATAGCAACGGCATATTTACAATTAACACGTAGCCTAAATTTTGTAATTGTCAAATCAAAATTACAATTTTCGGTTTTGGCCCATTTCCAGACGGATTGCTAGAGCCAAAACTGAAAATTAAACATGATCACGAGAAGATATTTGTAATTTTTCAATGATAATTTAATTATCTCTTGATAATTGTAATTTTCCTATTATATTTGTAATTATCTCATAATATTTGTAATGATCAGGTTTGGGCGCTAGGAAAGCGAGGCAAATACTGATAATTATTAATTAACACAGTGGATTACCGATATATCTCTGTAAATTATTCAGATCAATTGTTAATTTCAATTATCCCGTGATAATGGTGAATCTCGGTTTTGGCGCTAGTAGGCCGTCATAGTCGACCGGAACCTCTCTCTCTCTCTCTCTCTCTCTCTCTCTCTCTCTCTCTCTCTCTCTCTCTCTTTCTCTCTCTCTCTCTCTCTTTCCCTCTCTCTCTCTCGTTTTTTTTTAAATAAAAAAGATATTTAGTGAAACGTGTTTAGCAACAAAATGACGGCAGTGACCTTTACCTTTGCGATATAATAAATATGGTGGCACGGGAGACAATCCATTAATCTACTACATAATGTCCCTATGAAGTTTTGTCAAAACCAGTCCAGTGGTTCTTCAGATGTGGCTTCCAGCGGACCTACAGACAGACCGACAGATCGACATTTGGCTCGTCCTGATTTTCCCCAACTATTTCGAAGTACTTGTCTGGATATACAATTTAAAAACAAACTCCACTACAGACTCAGGGAACAAAGCAGCCACAAGAACAATACACGCTGACATACCCATCTTTTGTATATCCAGATAATTACCTGGGTTAACGGCCAGCATCATGTTCCATCACTTCTGCTCTACCTCAAAGGTCAAGGTCGCTGGGGTCAATAATGTTTTTCTTTCAACTACACACATTTTACTCTGTCTTTCAAAAAAACAACAACTTGTAGGGTAGCAAATAAAAGTTTAGGGTTGAAGACATAAAGACATAAATCTCAAGATTAAACTTTTTCTTATTTGTGCGGGGCCGAAAATCAGTCACTGACTGAGTAAGCAAATAAATCGGAAGAGAAAATACGAGAGCAATGGCTCCAGCATTGGTCATCTTATTGTTGCAATCAGTACAATGGATTCAGAGCACATTGGGTGGGAACATGACTGTTTAGTCTGCTGCGTTTTGTTGAAATATTCTTATATAGCGCTTTAATTATTATTAGGATGACCTAATATATATATATATATATATATATATATATATATATATATATATATATATATATATATATATATATATATATATATATATATATATATATATATATATATATATATATATATATATATATATATATATATATATATGCTTCGATCGATAGTAAACAACCAACCCTAGAAAATTCTCCAATAATAACGATACATTCAACGAAAATTATCAACATTACACAAAGCTTCTTCTAACAACAACGCAAAATCAAATAAAATGTAAATACTGTTACAGCATGCTTCGCAAAACAAAAAAATCGGATCTATCGTGCGCGTCTCAAACGAGAGAGAGAGAGAGAGAGAGAGAGAGAGAGAGAGAGAGAGGGAGAGATAGAGAGGGAGAGGGAGAGAGAGAGAACATAAACACACGGGCACACACACACAAAACACCCACACCCCCCCCCCCCCCCACACACACACACACACACACACAGACAGTATGGGGCGCCATGTGTCCATTTATTCTATGTGACTATTCTATACATAGAATAAATTCTATGCACATAGAAAGCATTCTATGCACACAAAAAGCATTCATTATTTGAAATTCCATTTATAAAAAAGAAACCAATATTGTAAGTCATAGAATAAAATTCTTTGTATAGAATAACAATCTATAATATAGTGTAAAATTCTATGTCCATAATACAATTCTATGTATAGAATAACATTTTATAATAGAGAATAAGATTCTATGTATGTAATACAATTCTATATTATAGAATGCACTTGTATGCATAGAATTGTATTCTATAACATAGAATGAATTCTATTACAAAGAATGAATTCTATAACATAGAATTTATTCTATGTGCATACAATTCATTCTATAACATAGAATGAATTCTTTAACATAAAAAAAAATTATATGACATAAAATGAATTCTATGTGCATAGAATAAATTGTATAACATAGAATGAATTCTATAAATAAAGAATGAATTCTATATGCATAGAATGAATTTTATAGCATAGAATGAATTCTATGACATAGAATTTATTCTATGACATAGAATGAATTCTATAGGCATAGAATGAATAGTATAACATAGAATGAATAAGATGACATAGAATGAATTCTATGACATAGAATGAATTCTATAACATAGAATGAATTCTATAGCATAGAATGAATTCTATGACATAGAATTTATTCTATAGCATAGAATGAATTCTATAACATAGAATGAATTCTATAGCATAGAATGAATTCTATGACATAGAATTTATTCTATAGCATAGAATGAATTCTATGTTACAGAATGAATCCTATGTCATAGAATTCATTCTATGCTATAGAATTCATTCTATGCTATAGAATAAATTCTAGTCATAGAATTCATTCTTTGCTATAGAATTCATTCTATGTTATAGAATTCATTCTATGTCATAGAATTCATTCTATGTCATCTTATTCATTCTATGTTATACTATTCATTCTATGCTATAGAATTCATTCTATGTCATAGAATTCATTCTATGTCATAGAATTCATTCTATGTCATAGAATTCATTCTATGTCATAGACTTCATTCTATGTTATAGAATGAAATCAATATATACACTTTTTTTTTAATAGTAAAAACTGGGGCACTGTCAAGGTATAGAGAACATTTTTTATTGCATGGGACTGTATTGCAGAGAGATATACACATTGCCACATCCCATCACCACACCACATCACTCTACATCACACTGCACCACAAATGTGATGGGTAGGTGTGGTGGAGTGATTAGGTTTTGTGACGATGTGGTCTGATTCACTGCTTTTAAGGCATAATAGAACTGTATTGCAGATACATACATACACATTACCACATCACATCACCACACTACATCACTCTAAATCACACCACACTGCACCACAAATGTGATGGGTGGGAGGGGTGGGGTGATTAGATTATGTGATGTGAATCACTGATGCCATGATATGTGCTGTCTGCTGCAATGTGTAGATGTGCTGCTGCTGTGATGTCGGCTGATGTGATGTGATGATTTGTTGATATGATGTGATTTTATGTGGTGGTGCGTTTTCACGATGATGGTGATGAAGCAATGTGATGCAGTGATGTGATGTGATCGATGTGGTGATGATGCGATGTGGTGATGTGTCATACAATATCTTTTTTTAAATTCTAAATTTTGTTACAATTTATTAGTTGTGTTTTTTAATTTTATGTGAATGAAATGAATTATATGTATATAGAATTAATTGTATAACACAGCAAGAATTGTATGACATAAAATTCATTTTTTTAACATAAAATGGATTTTATTTGCAACACTGAATACATTCTATTTTCATAGAATTGTTTTTTAACATTTGGTGCACATAGAATGCATTCTATGTTATAGAATGTTCATTCTATAACATAGAATGTTCATTCTATAACATAGGATCCATTCTATAACATAGAATGTTCATTCTATAACATAGAATGGTCATTCTATAACATAGAATGGTCATTCTATAACATAGAATGTTCATTCTATAACATAGAATCCATTGTATAACATAGAATCCATTGTATAACTTAGAATGTTCATTCTATAACATAGTATCCATTCTATAACATAGAATGTTCATTCTATAACATATAATGCTCATTCTATGCTCTACTAGGTCATTCTATGTGAAGCGAGGCTGTGACGTATAAAGAGACACGTGGAGCCTTGCACGCGCGGGAGAACTGAAGAAATGGCTGACGTACCAAGCGCTTTGCGGCTTTATCAGACATCATAATTTCGTGAACAAGCATTTAGGTTTCTTGATGCGGACGACTTCGACGGTATAATTAGTGTGAATAGATCGCTTAGCAATAAAAATAATGACGTCACACCCTTCCCCCCCCCCCCCCCCCCTCCGCCTCTGCGTGCTTGCTTTTTTCATTACAATGTGCTGAGGTTCTGTAAGGGTTTATAGTGACAAAATCTAATTAAATAATCAGTTCTTTTCGCTCAATACAGAAGAAATAACCGTACTGTACACTCATAAAAAGCAATAATTAATATATTTAAAGGTCGAATATTGCTATACAACTCTGAGACATAATAAATGAAAGGTTCATAAAGCTGAATATTGCAAAAAATCTATTTCACCCCAAGCGGCCCCCCAGGGCGCTATGCACAAAGACGTGGCGGCCACGTGCTGCGGGAATAACACAGCGTGATCGAGTTTGAAAATGGTGAAGTACTGTGCTGCGTTTGGATGCTCTAACTCCGACGTAAAACCTTTCTGCAAAGAAAAGAACATTTCCTTTCATCGATTTCCACTTCATGTCGTCAACTCTAAACTGAATGTCAGTGACAAATCGCTCTGTAATCATTATTGCACGAGTGTGCTATGTTCAAAACATCACAATATCCCAAAATGTTCTCTATACCTTGACAGTGCCCCAGTTTTTCCTATTTAAAAAAAGTTTTTATATTGATTTCATTCTATAACATAGAATGAATTCTATGACATAGAATGAATTCTATGACATAGAATGAATTCTATAGCATAGAATGAATAGTATAACATAGAATGAATAAGATGACATAGAATGATTTCTATGACATAGAATGAATTCTATAATATAGAATGAATTCTATGACATAGAATGAATAATATGAGATAGAATTTATTCTATAGCATAGAATGAATTCTATAACATAGAATGAATTATATAGCATAGAATGAATTCTATGACATAGAATTCATTCTGTAACATAGAATTCATTCTATGCTATAGAATAAATTCTATATCATAGAATTCATTCTATGCTATAGAATTCATTCTATGTTATAGAATTCATTCTATGTCATAGAATTCATTCTATGTCATAGAATTCATTCTATGTCATCTTATTCATTCTATGTTATACTATTCATTCTATGCCTATAGAATTCATTCTATGTCATAGAATGAATTCTATGTCATAGAATTCATTCTATGCTATAAAATTCATTTTATGCATATAGAATTCATTCTTTATTATAGAATTCATTATATGTTATACAATTTATTCTATGCACATAGAATTCATTTTATGTCATATAATTTATTTTATGTCATATAATTTATTTTATGTTAAAGAATTCATTCTATGTTATAGAATGAATTCTATGCGTATAGAAATAATTCTATGTCATGCAATTTATTTTATTTTAAAGAATTCATTCTATGTTATAGAATTCATTCTTTGTAATAGAATTCATTCTATGTTATAGAATATAATTCTATGCATACAAGTGCATTCTATAATATAGAATTGTATTACATACATAGAATATTATTCTCTATTATAAAATGTTATTCTATACATAGAATTGTATTATGGACATAGAATTTTACACTATATTATAGAATGTTATTCTATACAAAGAATTTTATTCTATGACTTACAATATTGGTTTCTTTTTTATAAACGGAATTTCAACTAATGAATGCTTTTTGTGTGTATAGAATGCTTTCTATGTGCATAGAATTTATTCTATGTATAGAATGGTCACATAGAATAAATGGACACATGGCGCCCCATAGACAGATTCACAAACCTCGTAACTTATATATATACAGTATTTTTAGAAGAGGTTTTGTATAATGTTGATAATTTTCGTTGGTCGATATTATTGGAGAATTGAAAAATATACAAACCTTCTGCACTTCAGATTTTGCCCTCTTTAAGTTAATATGTGTATGTTGAAAAGTTCAATCAAGAAATCTGTATTCACACATGTAGCTGTACACACACACAGCTACATGTGTGAATACAGATTTCTTGATTGAACTTTTCAACATACACACTAACTTAAAGAGTGCAAAGTCTGAAGTGCAGAAGGTTCGTATATCCTATTCACCCCTAGCAATAAAGGAGGTGAAAAGTTGTCCGATCTCATATACCTGTGGGGAAGTGCCGGTGTAATTGAACCCGCTAAGAAAGATTATCAATATCTCCATACGGTGTGAAGGTACATTTAAAGTGGTTCTGAGGGCTTAGTTTGTTTCTTTCACAGTTTTAAACTGGACAATTAAGTTCTAATGGTTATGATGAGTTGCAAGCAGGTTATCATTTCCACCACTACCATTTACACCTCGAGCACTTTTAACTTTAAAATGACAGAGAAAGACAATGTCAGAGTGTTAACTGTCACTTATGCACGCACGTCTGTTGTTGTTTTTTTTAAATTAATTTAAAATATTTTAATGAAGTGAGTTACCCACTTTGACCACGCGCTCATGATAGATGTTTTTATTATTCACAGTGAGTGTTGCACACTGAAAAAATAAGCTGACAACCAAAAAAACTTTCTCTTTCGTAAGTATATTTATTTTTTTGAATGAATGAATTCCGTAGTTGTGTGCCTATTAATAACAACAGCGTTGACTCGTCAGCCAATATTCTGGAGCTAAAAATAGCAGCTATCAAAGCCTGTTAGAGACAGAACCCGTAAAACATATTGCTCGTAAGGCTGCTGGTAAGGTTTTTCGTTTTAAGTTAACAAAATATACGCTACCCTATCCAAGACATCAAAGACATTCTTCAAGCGTGTGGTTCCCTTACAAAAAATATAGGGTCAAAGGTCACTGTTTGTATCAATGCACCGTTAAAAAACAGAGGAAATCACCACCTATCAGAACTGAAATGAAAAATTCACCTGTAGCGGTTGGTTTGAGCAAGGAAAGCCCACTTTATTATTGTTTAATATATTAACAATGCGAATTTTAGGGTAAACCAGTTTTCGTCAAAATTAAACAAATCCAGAAGAATGATTATGATGTGGGTGGTAAATAATGATGAACATCGATGAGTTTAAACCTTAAACGCTGCTAAAGTGATCAATGGAAGTAGAACGTTAATGTATTTGGCTCCTGTCGGGTTGCCACTATGCTTACAGAGGGAGTAGGCCCGAAAGCGACACTGTGTCACGAGACGCTAGTAGGACCCAGCACTAACGCTTCATGCCTCAAATAGTTCATCCGGCTGTAGCCTGTGTAACTTAAAGTCGCTGCCCAGGAGACGACAGAAGTCAGGCTGTGCTAAGCATGTGTAGGCAGTGACCTCATCCAGCTGACGTATAGCCAGAACCCCTCCCTCCTCCCGCCCTCTCCCCCCCCCCCTTTCCGTCCGATAGACGGCGCTCAGGTATCACGAGATTTCGCGGGCTTTGGGCTAACCACAGGGTTAGGAAGTCATTCTTGGTCTGAACCGCACACGAGAAGGAGCAACGCTCTGATAGATCTTTCTCAAACAGACTACGCAGGTGACGGGTGAAATTCATTCATCGCAGGATAGCCACAGCATGACATTGTCAAAAAGAGGAGCAGGCTTGTTGGTCTAGACCACTGAGAGTCAACCCTGACATTCGGCCTGCAGCGGAGCATCGAGCACTGAGCTCAGATAGCCCAATAGTCAACAAACAAGGAGAGACACCATCATCACACCTCAACGAATCAGTTAAGTGACACAAAAACCGTGCACACACACTGATCTAGAAGGACTGTGCGGTAGTCCACTCTCCTGAAAACGAACATTAGGCCAACCAGAACAAATAGCCCAATGATGAGACAATAGCAAATATCAAGAACAGTAGCAGCATAGACCCATCAAGGAGCGAACTATTCGAAGTGAATTTGGACTGTTAAGTTAATCCTAGTATATTACGTTTTGGACATTTAAGTTAGTATAGTGTTTATAGAATTATGTATAGAGTAGAGGAAATAAATGTGTGAGTGATATTTACTGTTAACAAGTGGCTGGACTACCTATGTTTCATAGCCGTGCGAGAGCTAGTGTGTCATTGAATCTTTTACCACTTTCTCTCTATCTCTATAGCCCTATCCGCACACAGACCGGGTGTTACGTTGAAACGCAAAGGATAGTGTGTCTGAAACGCGCACGATAGATCTAATCATTTCGCTTTGCAAAGTTTACAATAATAGAGTGTATTTACCTTTGATTTGAGTTTGCATTGTTGTTAGAAGAAGCTTTGTATAACGTTGATAATTTTCGTTAGTTGATATTATTGGAGAATTCTCTAGATTCGCTTGTTTACTGTCGATAGAAGCTTCGCGATATTTGAGAACCTTCTTGGACAGAAAGGAAAATTGTATGACGTAAAACAGTGATGACGAAGTTAATTCTGATTGGTTGTAACGCGTCATTCTGGAACGTCCTGAGGTTATCTCGAGTTGAGAGAAAAAAATATATAATTGACACACTGTGTTGTGAAAGGAGAGAGTGAAAAGGTGATTGTATGCAGTTGTTGATGAACGCTGAATAAAGTTTGAAAACTTCATATTGGACTCTGTGCCTTGTGGCTGATTGAACGGGTTGCGTGGATAAACGAATCTGAGTTAAACTTTATCAGGACTTCAGCATTGGGGCTGAATCAACTACTGATAGAAAAACACCAACAACAACCAGTGTAACACCGGGCTAAACATATAAATGTATTAAGATTAGTCATAGGGTGATTACACTAGCCGATCTCCGCAGACGAAAGACGAGAGAGTAATAGCATTCCATTGTGCAGAGCCCAGCAACAATAGACCCACCGTCACACACTGACCCAAGTCAGGTTGTCGAGAACATGCGCCTACACAAAGATAGATCTCTGACGCTCAGTTGCCGTCAAGGTCGGCTGTTTAATTGTTCTAGGTATACGTTTGCTATCGGTTTATATAATTATGTCATTGCCTTTTTACACACCCAGTCTTCTATAGTTCAAAGTGTATGCATACATTGAAAACTTTTATTTCTTTAAGCGACTTGCTTCATGTTTGGGTTTTTTTTTTAAAACAAAGACGTGTGTGCTTAAGTGACAGTTAACCGTTGTTTGCCTCTGTCATTTTAAAGATAAAGCACGCTCGAGATTTGAGCACCGTCAGGTAAATGATAGTCGTAGAGATGATCTACTTGCAACTCATCACAGCCACTATAACTTGTCTGGCGTTGGATTTCTCTTACGGAATAAGAATAAAATAATGCAAGTGAATAAGTGTGCGGATGTAGTCTGTGTGTGCGTGAATAATAAATGTATAACTTAAACGACTGTGTGTATCGAATATTCAGTGATTGATTGAATGAATGAACGCACGAGGGTGGCCGGCTAGCACAGTTGATAAGGTGCTGGTTCCTATCATCAGAAAGTCTCCTCTCTGAAAATCCTTACCGGGAAGAGAGGGGACTATAAACTGATTAAATAAATAAATAAAATAAATGCCTAAGGTCGCGGTTTCGAACCCCGCATGGGATGAACTTACGTGGCTTAGGTACGGGACTTTCCAGGCCACCGAGGGTTTTCACCGGGTACTCCGCGTTTCTCCCTCATTTCAATAATGGTGTTGGACGCAGTCAATCTAAAAATAAATTTCACAATTGATTTTTTTTAATTCTGTCACCTGTAATATCTTTGAGTTCGATTGAAAAAAAAATGCGCGTGGTAGCAACCTATATTATTAACAATATTTTAAAATGAATACATTAATTAATGGGGTCTCCTTTACACCTTAGATCGCTTTCTGAGCTCTAGATTAAAATTTATTTGTGTAAGAGTATAATATATAAAATGTCTAATTCGCGCTAAGAGGGATCCACTTGTTTATAAAGTCATAACTTTTGGGGTCTAATATTTGGGAAACTTTAGTCTAAACTTTGTGTCCAAGCGTTATAAAAAAACGTTTGCTGTAGGCAGTGCATGACTGAGCTCCTTTGGAATACGGTATTTTCAATGTTACCAGTGACCACAATTAAACACACTGACAGCATAAGCTTCAACGGGTCGCTCTGGCTAAATAGGGTAACTAATTCAATGCCTGTAATCCAGTGTGACGCCATTTTCTGGAGAAGAAGTAGAAGTGGTTTTACATAATTCTCAAAAGGCGACCTCTTAATGTGTTGCTTATGCACATATTGGAGAAATGTACCTCAATAATGTGTATTATTAAACCCTTTCATAAACATCATACTATCTATAAATAGTTTGTTTTATTTTCCTCAAACTCACTTTTAGTTTGGGAGGGGGAGTTGTGATTAAACACATAAAGTCATTAAACTAAATCCTGTGAGGACAAAAATAACTGTCATCGCCAACACACTAATCAGCTCTTCTTCACATCGTGAACGACTTCCTCTCTACTATTGACTCTGGTAAAAAAATCTCCTTGTTGAGCCCTCTCGATTTCTCAGCCGCTTTTGACACTATCGATCACTCCATCCTCCTTCAGCACATTGAGAACTCCTTTGGAATAAAAGAACTGTGCCATAAGCTGGTTCCATTCATACCTTTCTGATCGTTTCCAATCTGTCTGCACCAACAACCACCTTTCTGAGCCGTCCAGGCTTGTCTTCGGTGTCTCATGGGTCAGTTCTAGGTCCTGTTCTATTCACCCTTTACACATCTCCTCTATCTCAGATCACCCAAAACCATGACACTTTCAAACATTTTTACGCAGACGATACGCAGCTTAAAAAAAAAAACAAAAAAAAAAAAAAACAGTGACACGCATCAAAACCTTCCATCTATTCTGACCAAAACTTTTCATTGCTTTGAAAACATTTCTAACTGGATGACTGCCAACAAGCGCCAGCTCAATGCTAACAAAACTGAAGTAATGCTCACGGGTACCAAACATAACCAGTCTTCTTCCCCTGTAGACACTGTCACTCTTGGCCAAACCACTATTTCTATGTCATATTCTGTCAAAAATCTTGATGTCATGTTTGACAACACCCTCTTTATGTCAGAATTCATCCGCAAAACCTATCAAACCTGCAACTTTCAGCTCCGTAGAAACAGGCCTTGTCCACAAGCATCTAACAACTGACGCTACAGCCAATCTCATTTCCTCTCTTGTTCTGTTACGCAAAGACTACTGTAACTCTCTTCTGGCTGGACTTCCTTCATCTTCTTTGCACCTGCTCCAACGTGTTCAGAACTCAGCTGCTCGTCTGGTTCTCAAAAAAAAAACTGATCATATCACACCGCTCCTAGATTCTCTCCACTGGCTTGCTGTATCTCAGAGGATTACCTACAAAATATGTACTTTCTGTTACAAGTGCGTCCATGGATTAGCCCCTTCCTACCTCACCCAGAACGTTCAATTTTACAAGCCATCTAGAAATCTTTTTTCCTCTGACATCCTCATGCTGCAAATATCCCGCTACAAACACTCCTTTGCCGGCTGTCGATCCATCTCATTGCTTGGTCCTTCAAATCGGAACTCTCTTCCTCTATCTCTTTGCTGCTCTCCATAGCCATTTTTAAGTCCAACTTTAAAACTCGTCTCTTTCTTAAAAACGTCTGATCTCGTCTCCCATCACCAGAATCATTCATTCTTTTCTGATTCAAACCACCTCCGCACACCGCACACACCCAGCCCCCTCACTCCTCTAGCTGCCCCCTCCCCTCCCACTCCCACCCCCTTCCTCGTCTTTTATATTTTACTTGTACATGTAAATATTCTTTTTCGTGTTTATATTATTCTTTGCATAGTTTATTAGTGTTTTGTTTTTGCTTAACTTCTTTTCGTATGTATTTCGATGTTACCGTTAAATATAAATGTTTGAGAACTGCGCTTTGAACTGATGTATATATATACCCTTATTATTATTATTATTATTATTATTAATATTATTATTATCATTACTACTACTACTACTACTACTACTACTACTACTAAGCGATCACATTTCCTGGTCTTCGATGTGCTTGCATGTAATTGTAGAATTCTATTATTTTCCAGAATAATGTGATAAGAATAAGATTTTTTTAAATATAATTTACCCCTGTGTATAAGAATAACCTGTCCATTTTAATGTAGCCTCTGAGAAATGGTATACTCTTTAAATTAGATTTATTTTTATATCGAACATTTTGCTGATATGAATGAGGAATTCTTTTATATAGAGTGTGCAATCTGCGTGGTTCGTCAATCAAATGAAATTCTATATACATTTATATTATGTGACTGTATGTATTTGTGATGAAAGAGTTGGAAGAGACTGTGTGTGGGTGTGCGTATGTGTGTGTGTGTGTGTGTCTCCCTCTCTGGGTGTATCTGTTTGTGTGTTTGTGTGTATGTGTGTGGGTGAGCGCGTGGCGCGCGAGCTTGCGTGTGCAGATGTGAGAATGTGATAATTAAACCAACAACAACTCCTGGGCAGTAGGCGCTAAAGATGGTCGGTTTATTTCATTAAAAACCTACATCAGTTAAACCCAAGAACTAATGTGAGAATATAGTTGAAAGTATCACATATAATATTACCGTAGTGGGAAAATGGTTATAGTGGTTGTCATTATTAGATTGCAATTTTGCAAATACTGTTTGTTTACGGGGTCTGTCATTCACAGAGTTGCATTTCATTCCATTCAATCTTTATTACCTCATGAAAGGATTCGGACAGGCGCAGAGATCATACACAAATAAACAAATAAAAGTTACATTCATAAGTTACAAGCAAATAATTAATTAGAAAGCACATACGGCATACTTCAAAAGACGCCTTTCAGCGCATACCCCCCCCCCTCTCCCTCCTCCTCCCCCCTCCCCCCCCCCCCGCGCGCTTACACGCGCTCACACCCACCACACAAACACACAGGTAAGTTTACTCATTGAATAAAAAGTAAGACTGGTTTACATTCTAAAGATGCACAGGTTCTTCAACCCTCAAGTCATAGTTATACACATACATATTGTTCTAAAGAAAGTACTAATAACACTTTGTGAACACACAAACACCTACACACACACACACCTACACACGCACACACACACACACACATAATATAAGTTTTTATTTATTTCATTTAAGGTCTGTACACATCGTGATTTTAGACCAACAAAAAATATAATTTAAAACATTATAGAAAATGTTAAAACAACAAAAAATATATACAATTATTAACAAGATAATCTGCACGATTAAAAAAATTAACTAAAACTCCTATTCTTTTTCACATAATCTATAGCATTCATTAACTTTTTTATCTATTCGACATACACAAAGTATATACACTGAATTCACACATTCTGAACCCATCAATTCAACCCCACCGCTTCCAAACCCACAACAGTCGCCGATCCTGTACACTTACAAATTCGGTAAACGATCCAGCCCTCTCACAAGGCACAAGAATCCACAGGTGATGAAATGAAAGCAAACACACACACACACACACACACACCCACACACACACACACACACCCACACACACACACACACACACACACACATGCGTGAGTCATGTACTGAACCCGGCCAGCGGACAACACAGTTTGTGATGAGCATTTCTGCATTGCAGACGAGTTGTACATTGATTGAGTGCTTGCCTTTGCAGTTGACATAATTCATTGATGACAGGTGCAATTATCTGAACATGTGTGCAATCAATGCAGCCCAGTACGTTTGGGAAACCTGATAACTGGTAAAACCTCTCAATCACAACATCTGCTTCCCTTTGGGTAGTTGGAAGCTTAACGTATTCCCCCAGCCTTCAAGACAGAATTGAGGAGAATCGGGCAATAATTCTACCTACTGTTCGTCGGTCCACATTGAACAGGTCTCCAATAGTTTGTTGAAATGTTCCTGATTGAAAAACACGTAATGCGATCAACACTTGCATCAATGGAGGCAGAGAACTTCCCCTCGGGAGTGGGTGTTCCAGCTCGTCTCCGGACAAATAATAGTAATAATAATAATCATCATAATAATCATAATAATCATAATAAATTGCATTTATACAACGCATTTTTCATTAGAATAACAACTCAATGCGTTTACACACATCGTTCGTACGCATCGTCACAACATTCGCACTATATCATGTACAGATCTACAAGAGTAATGATGTCTCCTCGCCGAAAACGAAATCTAGCAAACAGTTCCACATCATCATCCATCGCATGGACTTTAAAGATCCTGACGCTCAAGTCCTAGACGGGTGAATGCCGGCTACACACATACACCCAGCACGCACTAGGTCCTTTCTCCCCATGCCCATTCACCCAAGATAGTGCTCAGCCGTCTGAGCGTCAGACTATGCGCCCAAAGGCTGCAAATGGGCGCCTGATTTAAATCCTGTATTGGCAAGCGCCTTGAGCAGCTCTTGAGCAGGAAAAGCGCTAGATAAAAGTGATTTAATAAAATTATACGAACTACGACGACAACAATGATGATGATGATGACGCTGACTGTGACGATGATTGTGACTATGATGATGATTATGTAAATCATGTATTATATGGGGTGGCCTCGTGGTGCAGAGGATTAGTCGCCGGTTTCCTATGCCGAAGGTCGCGGGTTCGATTCCCGCAAGGGGCGAACTTATGTGACTTATGTACGAGACTATTGAGATCACCGAGGATTTTCTCCGGGTACTCTGGTTTCCTCGCTCCCTTCAATAATGGTGCAGTCAATCTAAAATTTCACAAATAAAAATTCGAATTCCTTTCCGTCATCTAATAGCGACGTTTCACTTGAGTGATCAATGTGTGTTTGTTGTGTATGTAAGAGTGTTTCTAACATGTGAGCGTGTATGCTGTTAGAGATCGCCGCGCTTTGAGTCTGATTTAGGTTATAGGGAGCGTATAGAATCCATTATTATTTTTATTTATTTATTAATTTTTTTTTACACAATGTCGATATTTGGTGTATATGTAACAGCTGCATGTAATCAATGTTAATGCACTGTCATAATAAAGATAAAGAGGATAAAATCCGTATACAGCGTCACGGGATGTTGCGTCCTGGATGCGTTCAAAGCCACGTACTCCCGCGGGTGTTGGCGAAGAGGAGATCAATAAAGAGGCACTCTAGCAGGCAGGGCACTGCATCGCTGAACAGTTTTCCCGCTAGGCTCGGCACTTTGTCCGCGGAATTTGGAAGATCTAATGCGTTGAAATCTCTGGGAAAGTGACCGACGCTCCACCTAGTATTCGCCACTAATGGATCGTTCCGTACATACACAGCGCTCTTACCCACTCAAAGAGTGCTCAAGGCGCAGGTCTAAGGCATCCACCTGAAGCTTCCAAGGCTCGCCCGCTTGCAGCCTCAAGGGCGCTGTATGTATTCTCGTGTAATGAGCGACGTTTGGACGGGAGGTAATTCAAGTTGGCTTTTGTTCCACCTTCCCTCCCTTTCCCCTCACCCCCCCCCCCCTCACCCCGCTTTACCCTCACCTCCCCTCTCTCCAACTTATGTAACCAGCTTTACAGAGGGGATGTAATCAGATAGGAAGGGAAATTATTGTAGCTAAATTGACCAATATTAATGGTTGGTTGGTTGGTTGAATTTATTGTCTCTTCACGACAGTGATATTAGACAATGAATTTAGTTACAAAAGAAGAAAAAAAAACAACTGTAGTGATATCAGTTACAACACTGTTGATAAGGACGATTTCATGATGACGTTTACGATATCGTAAATAATAGGACTTCGCACAACTTCTCGAATGTCACAAGTTGTTATGTTTACACCATTGTCTTTGTACATTGATTGCAGTATTGGGCAATTAACAAGCAAATGTTGGACTGTAATGTTTTCTGAACATATACATGTAATATCTTTCACATATTTCGTACTCCATGAATTCAATCGTAATTTATAAACCAGCCTTGACACACTTCTAGGTCCTTTTACAGCACTTCCTAGTTTAACATTTTTGTAAGCAACTTTTTCCAAAAGGGCAAAATATTCACATGCAGCTAAGTCAACCTTGAGCATGACAGCGTCAGAATTGTCCGCTCCTGACTTGGCCAACGCATCGAGAGCTCATTACCATAAATACCTACATGAGATGGTACCCAACAAAAAGTCACACTGGTAGCTCTCATACATAAACAATGTATAAGAAATCGTATTTCAAACAATAAATCTGTACGATTTTTGCTTTTCCAATTTCTTAAGGCAAGGAGCACAGCCTTAGAATCAACACAAATTGCTACTTGAAGTATTTGTTTAGGAATAGATAAAATGTATTCTGTAGCCATTAATATAGCAACAAGTTCACATGTGAATATTGATAAATTATTACCCAAACAATAAGAACGGTTGATTTTTAGTGCGGGTATACTAAACCCTGCACCACATGCTGATGACTCGAGTACACTACCGTCTGTGAAAACTTTTAAATGTTGCGAGTAATGGTTTGAAATATGCTCTTGAAACTCAGATTTAAGCATATTATCATTTTCATTTTTCTTTAACTCGGTGTAATCTAAATCAAATTCTGCTTTTAAGTGTTCCCAAGGTGGAATTCTTGGAGAAACAGGCATTATCGGAATGTTTGCAATATTAATATTACATTCCATCATAATGTCCTGTGTATAGTCTTGTGTTGTTTGAATATAAGAAATATTCTGTGTTACTTTTGGATATTGTGTTTTCGAAAAGTTTATAATTTCCTCTTTTACCGAGTTCTCTACAGACAAACCTCTTATCAAATATTTTGCAGTTGCTAATTTTCGTTGTTCTGACAATGACAGTAAACCACACTCCTTATACACATTTAATGTGTTTGTGTGCACTGGAACACCCAGGGCCACTTTAATGGACTTACTGTCAATGCTTTGAAGCCTGTTTAAGAGATAAGTAGGGGCTAAAAAATAAATTTCTTGACCATATAACAACTTTGACCTAACAAGGGACGTCGCTAAATGCAACAAAGTTTGCGTGTCTTGGCTAAATGGTTGAAAACTTAAAATCTTTAATAAGTTCAACCTTTGCCTTGCTTTTTTAATTAAATACTCAATATGAGATTTCCATTTTAACATGGGAGTAAAATGTACACCTAAAAATTTAATATTTTGCTTGTAGGATAACACTTGACTTTCTAATATAAGGACTGGTAATTGTTTTGGATTCGTACCATTATTGAATAACATTAAACTCGTTTTTTCACCAGACAGTTGCAAACCATTTTCTTGCATAAACAAATTTAGGTTGTTTAATTCAAGCTGATACAGCTTTTGTATGTATAACACTGTTCTTTTGTTGGTTCGTTTTCTAAGTGTTGTATTAATCCAGATAGCGATATCGTCTGCATATTGCACAACATGTGTATTGTTAGATAATATACGTGGGAGGTCACTTATTAGGAGAGAAAAAAGTAACGGTGCAATGATTGACCCTTGAGGTATACCCATATCAATATACCAATATTAATGTTTGTGTGATTGTGTGTGTGATTGTGTGTGTTCGTGTGTAGCGCAATACTGAATATCCTGTTCAGTGTAATTATAGTGTTGCTTGTTTACTTGTTTGTTTTGTGTTTGTGAGGTGTTTTTGAGTTCCCACTTGCAAAGTGCATCCTCTGCATTTTAACACGTGGCAGACATGCAAGTTCCTGATTTGTATCGCCACACGCACACACTACAAACAATGAATGTATGTGCAAGATCCCGTAATAACAGTGGAGCACGCCCACACACCTCCAGACACACCTAAGCACACACACAAATGCACGCCTATTCACAAACACCTACACGCCAACACACACACACACACACACACACACACACACACACAAACACACACACACATGTATAAGAGCAAAATTAATAGTGATCTGTTAACGTGTGAACTAGACTTTTTATTTCGCACTTAAATTTAAGGCTCAAACACACTTTAAACTGTATCTGCCTCTAACATCAGAAGCTGTGAAGGTCAGTGAACATCGTAACAACAGTATCCACACTATGTAGCTGACAATACCCGAGGCTTAACACAGTCTCTCCACTGGTGTAGGGTGCGAACGTTTCACTATAAGTTCATGATAGGATCACCCGAGTAGTGACGGAGTTCCATTTACTGTTTGTGATGCTGCGTTCCCTTGTCATCTCCATCTTCCTATACGCTTGCGAATGGGCATTTTCTATACCCAACACATCCCCAACAACGAAGTCCGACAGACCATCACATAAGCCATTCGAAAAACACGATGACATGCTCACAATGGTAAAAAAACGGAAACTCCGATGATATGGCCACGTCACAAGAGCATCAGACCTTGCATAGACCATCCTGCAGGGCACGGTGCAAGGAGGCAGAAGAAGATGGAGACAGAAACTGGGTTGGAGGACAACATTCGAGAATGGAGTGGTTTGACACTGAGCGAAGCCAAGAGAGTTGCTGAGGACAGAGAAAGATGGCCCAACGACCTTCGAATTACGGGATGGGATAGTATAGTATAGGATAGGATAGGATAGGGTAGAAATAGGATAGAATAGGATAGGATAAAATTGTGATGCAGGGCAAAGATTAATGGGTTTTTTTTGTTTGTTTGTTGCCACCCCCACTCCCCAATTCCCTCACTCCATCCACCCCCATCCCCACCCCCTGTGGGTATACGACCGTTTCGCCCTCATATTTAATTTTGTGTAAATGAAACACTCAAGCAGTGATCACGGGTATCAATGCGGGTGTTTATACGCTGGTGCCTCTCTCCGCTGCGTCCTTCTCGCACTCCTATATACGAGGCCTAGTCATAGTACAATACATAGGCACAAGCGCCTCTCACCACCCCCACCCCCTTCTCTCCCTTCCCTTTCTTCTGCACTTTAAATGGAATAAAACGAACGATATAATTAGGTGTAATGTTAAACGCACCACCGATTATGGCACACGACCCAGTACAACAACAACTGCAGCTGCTGCTACTACTACTACTACTACTACTACTACTACTACTACTACTACTACTATTATTATTATTATTATTATTATTATTATTATTATTATTATTATGTATTTTTGGATGGTATTACTACACATTTAAATACTTCTGAAGGAAACACCGGTTACTTCGGGGAATAAAATCTCTGTCTCCCTGTTTCTCTGTCTGTTTCACTATCTGTCTGGCCACCTCTGTCTGTCTGTCTGTCTGTCTCTGTCTCTCACTCTCTTTCTCTCTCTTTCTTACCTTAGTATGACGCAACCACAGATTTCCTCAACTTTCGTTTCGATGTGCCTCTTGATTATTTTGATCTTCATTTGATGATGTTTAAATTTGAGTGTTTTAAATGTTGCCTACGTTATTTGATTTACATTTGGTTGTTTCATATGCATTGTGTAAATTGTAACATATATATTACGTTGAGTGCCATACATCTATTTGTGTATACTGCATGCTAGTTATTATAGTTATTTGTTTTGTCGTTTGGCACGTGTGACTGAATAAACTCCAATATCCAAAAAATTCATTTACAATTAATTTTATGTAAACGATACATACAGCCAGAAGTACTTCTTTTTCTTTCTCTTTTCTGCGTCTTTACGTCCTTATTTTAATTTTTACAGTTTACTTTTATTCTCCAATCATTTACGACATTCTGTTGGCAAACTCTTGCTTAAGCAGGCTGCACACCCGCATTCCTTTCAACGGTGAATGACGCTGCTGTTCACGCCTGTCACAAGAGGCTATTTAGACCCTGCACTAAGGCTTCTCGCCTTAAATAGTTCAGCCTGCTGTAGCCTGGGTAACGTAAAGTCGCTGCCTAGGAGACGACACAAGTCAGTTGTGTGCTAAGCATGTGTAAGCTAACGCTGGCTTAGGTAGGCAGTGATCTCATCCCGATGACGTATAGCCACCACCACCCCCCCCCACCCCCCACCCTTCGATAGACGGCGCTCAGATCTCACGAGATTTTCGCGGGCTTTGGCTGACCACAAGGCTAAGTAGTCATTGTTTGTCTAACGCTCACCCGAGATGGACATGTGGAAAAATCTCTCTCAGAAAGACTAAAGCAGGTGACGGGTGAAAATCATTCATCGCAGTATAGCCACAGCCTGACATTGTCAAAAAGGTAAATGATCAAGCTTTTGTTTCATAGCGAATTATTGATATTATTGTTGGATTATGTTTGTGAAATCTTGCCATGTTTTATCATTGTGAATGTTTGTAAAACTTAGCGTGACCACGTGGCGGACACGCGACCGGTTTCGGCACCACGAGGTAGCCTCTACTGTCCAACGGTTGTTTCTCCTATGTGTATTATTGCAGACCAGTGGCTGTACCGGGGAATGTGTATATTGTTAATTACTTCTCTATGTGTTTAGTTTAGCCATGATATGTATATGTATAGGAATTATGTTGGAGATCCCAGTAAACCACGGACATAGAAGATTGTTCGTCCCTTGTTTGTATAAGTGGATGCGATCTCAACTGAGGGTTGTTTCTGCCATCAGTGAGACACTCTGCATAACCTTTGTATACAAGGCGTTGTAGATATTCGTCTTATGTTTTGCAGACGAGCAGGCTAGTTGGTCCGAGGCAGGGATAGACCACTAAGAGTCAACTCTGACATTCCGCCTTCAGTGGAGCATCTAGCACTGAGCTACGATAGCCCAATAGTCAATAACCAAGGAGGAGACACCATCACCACACCTCATCAGCTAAGTGCAAGAAAAATTGCACGAACATTGATCTAGAAGGACTGTGCGGTAGTCCACTCTCCTGAAAACAAACATTAGGCGAACCAGAATAGCCCATTGATGAGACAGTAGCAAATATCAAGAACAGTAGCAGCATAGACCCATCAAGGAGCGAACTAGTCGAAGTTAATTTGGACATTAAAGTTAATAGAGTGTTTAGAGAATTATGTATAGAGTAGAGGAAATAAACGTGTGATATTTACTGTTAACAAGTGGCTGGACTATCTCTGTTTCATAACCGTGTGAGAGCTCGTGTGCCAGTGAATCTTTTACCATTTTCTCCCTATCTCTATAACCCTATCCGCACACGAACCGAGCTAAACATATAAATGTATTAGGATTATTCACAGGGTGATTATACTAGCCGATCTCCGCAGACAAGGACGAGTGGGTAATAGCATTCCCTTGTGCAGAGCCCAATAACAATAGACACACCGTCGCAACGCCTATTTTCAAGCGCTGGAGTGGAAAACCAAGCTGAATCACCCTGATGACCACGTAAAAACTTGTGGCAGTCACGTGTGCATTTTTTCACTTCGTTCTTATAGAGCGCTTTTCTCCAGTTCACGAGTGCTCAAGACGTTAGTCGATGCAGGCTCTAACTAACTAAAGCCCCCCCCCTCCTTCTCTCCCCCCTCCTTCTCCCCCCCCTCCCTCCCCCTTCCCCACAGAGGTGCTCACTTGCAGAGCACAATCCAGGGCGACCGGGGACTGTTGAGTGCTTGCTGGTTGTATTAAGCTGTGTACAGTAGCTGGCAGCCACCCGCCTAGAGCAACAGTGTCAAGATCTTTCACGTACGTGCGATGGAATGGGTGCGAGCACAGACTAGACCTCCCTCGGTTTAATGTCTCATCGGAAGCTTTTGTGGTCTAACTGATAATCGTACTCGTATTGAAGACTATTGACTATCAGTCCCACTCTCACGTTCCGAGATCCAGAACTTCTTCGTTCCATTTGTCTCTCCGGTCTAGTGGAAAACTGCCGAGTGATAATCGCTGTCTGCAAATGTAACGAGGTCAATTCGAACGGTTTTGTCTCATCAATAATAATAATAATAATAATAATAATAATAATAATAATAATAATAATAATAATAATAAGAAGAAGAAGAAGAAGAAGAAGAAGAAGAAGAAGAAGAAGAAGAAGAAGAAGAAGAAGAAGAAGAAGAAGAAGAAGAAGAAGAAGAAGAATATCCAACAAGCGGCAATAAAGCTTTTCGACATACAAATATCATGTAACTAAGCATCCAGTCCTTCAGAGAGCTTTCACAAATCGCAACAAAACGACCATGGCTACCAAAATAGAAAGTACTAAAAGTTTACGTTTACGATAACTGGCCCTTTTGATCCAGAAACACGGTGCGTTCAGTCTAGGCAGTCCCCCGCAGCTCCCGGGTTGAGGGCTCGAAGTTCTCTGCCTACTTGGATCGTGTGTTTAATTTCCAGCAGCATGAGATTAGGTCTCAATCCTATGCTCATGACTATCCTGGCAGCTGGACCCGCATGGTTTTGCGATTGCTACTCGCGCTAATCTTGCGCTAAATCCAAAGAGATGATCATACTGCACCTGGCTGTCGGTCATCCGGAAATGCTAAAACGGATGAAGGTCGATGACAACAGTAGCGTGGAGTAACAGAAACACAGCCTAAAACAATGTATTTCTGGCCCAAATCTCCATTTTATCCATTGGCGTGGTCACAAACAATCACAAACCATCCCCATCAGTCCCGCATAGTTATGTCCCTTTCTTATGGTTAGATGGGTTTTATTTTGTGGCACGTTCGCGCAGCAGTCCCCACCATAAAGTAACAGAATAATCAGTACGACGTTTGCGGTTGCTCAACGGAAGAAGAAGAGAAGAAGAAGAATGACGCAATTTACGGGCTTCACGAAAAAGCAACCCCCTCCCCCACCTCCACCCCCACCCGCCCAAAAAAATCATAATGACGTCAAAAAAAGTCGATTACGTGCTTTCTCGTGATTGTGATGGGTTTCCCAAGAACGAAGAAGGACCATCGAGCGAGAGTGTGATAGTTGTAGCATTGGGAAGAACTCACTGATTGAACATTGAAGTTTAACGTCTACACCCACCATTGGCGACAGGGCAGACGGAGATAACCATCCCATGGATGCCTGAATCAACACTGAACCACCAGAGCAACCATACTGCTAAAATGGACAGGGAAAATGGCCACATTTTATATCGCCCACCACGGGATTTGAACCTGGGTCATCGGTGTGCAACTCACTGAAAATCCGTTGGTTTGTTTTATAGGACGGAACATCGGACTTTGACAATCCTGGAGTTGGCGAGGAAACGTGCACTAACGTAAGTGTGGCCATTGTAAAGGTGCGTACTCGATAAACGCGGTGTGAGTGGGCATTCTGTCGGCAGCTGATTAGCTGAAAGATTGTTCTGCCGGAAATGGAAGATGAAAAACAAACGAAACACAGACATACACACACAAACACACACACGCACACACCCCGTGACACACACACACAGACTAGGCAAAGGACTTGGGTAGTCCAGCTGCCGTGTGCATGAAGAATCTTAAAGGGCAACTTAAGCTTAAGTTCGCTTACTCAAGCTTAAGTTTGAACTCTCCGTGTGCTTGAGTAAGCGAACTTAAGCTTAAGTTGCCCTTTAAGATTCTTCATGCACACGTCCTCTGGGGTAATCAAAGATTGTAGAGATCGTATGGGAGCCGCGCTTCCGTGGTATGAAATTCCGTGGACTAGGCTAGCCAACCATCACGCGTGAAACTTTTTTGCGGCGCATGCGCGTTGTGCAAATTCAGCCATAAAAGCGGACGAGAAGTGACTGTCTGAGAAATGGAAAGGGTATGAGCGCTCTAGTGTTTAGACAGAACCAGAGAAGGGAAGAAAAAGGAAGAAAAAAAATTTAAAAAGCTCAAACACTCACATATAACGCACGAAAAGATACCGTGCACTGTCCGAGTATATAAGAAAAGCCGGACGCAAGGCTATCTTAGTGACATTTACTTTTAAGTTTCGTCAGCAAACAACATGGAAAAGACGCGCATGCTTGTGTTCCTCTGCGTTTTGCTCGCAAGCCTTACACAGGGAGAAGGTAAGCATATGAACATTCAATGTGTCAATAGTTAATTGTATTGATTTTATTTTCTGTTGTAATTCATTCATATTGCTTTTAATTGATTAAAAAAATTGTTTTTTCAGTTGTTTATAATCCACCACCGAACGTCCCCAACCCCACCCACCACCCTCTGCTTCTCTCTCTCTCTCTCTCTCTCTCTCTCTCTCTTTCTCTCCTCTCTCCTCAAGGCATAGTAGTAGCTTACCATTGTTTTGCTTGCCCTACCAATCATAATTTGAACCAGTTTCATTTTCCCTGTATTTGACGTTAAGACGTAAATAGGCTTACAGTAATGATACCAAGCGTGCATGCTACATCCGTTTGTGATGAAGCGTGTATGAAATTTACCACAATGGATTGATTTGTGTTTACGCCTGTTATAATTAATTATACTAAACGGAAAGAGCATTGGGAATTCGGCATTTCAAATCCAGATTGTCTCGATGTCAACAGCTGGAGCTAACAGCAATTTTTATTTGACAATTTGTTTCAACTCATACTAATTGACCAATAAATGTAAACCAATCAACTAAAGAGTGAAATCACGCAATAAATGGGGAGAGAGAGAGAGAGAGAGAGAGAGAGAGAGAGAGAGAGAGAGAGAGAGAGAGAGAGAGAGAGAGAGAGAGAGAGAGAGAGAGGTTTTGCGTTCCTAAACTCATAGATACAGAGAGAGTCACTTTATATCTCTGCTGAAGACCAGCTAACAATAAAGCGATTGTTTTTCGTTCGTCGATTTAAAAAAAAAAAAAAAGATTAGAGTCCCAGGACGCAGATGCATATAGGGGACTGTAACTAAGGGCAGGACGAGGGGGCCCCAATGGGGGCGGGAAGGTAAAATAAGATTAAAACCTATAACAAACTTCAAAGCCACATGTGGATAGAAATATCCAGGGTTGAAAAGGCAACGGGAGTAAGAATCTAACGGGAGAGGAAGAGGAAAACCAGCAGGAACACATCCCCACCCCAACCCACCCACCCACCCACCCCCCCCACCCCCCAAAAAAAAAAAGAAAAGTTGGAGGGATGATAAAATAATGTACAGCTGATAAAGGGTGATATTAAAAACACCAGCGTCGACAACCTGTCAACATTAAAATAATGGGCGGAGTGACTGATAAACCTAAGTAGACCACTGATAAAAAGGACAATATAGACTATACAAATATTAGTTAAAAGTATAACAAAAAAATTTTTTGTTTTCCGTCTTTAGTGGTATTAGTTTTTCCATTGTTCAGTTTTTGGGTTGCTTTCAACTTTGGCCTGTTCTGTCGTTTTCGTTCTTTTCTGTGTTTTAGTTAAGGATAATGAGCGGTATATATGGACAGCGATATAATCTGCTGAATACTTTTTGATCAATTTATTGTATGCACTCTCTGAAATACAATTTTACCCGCTCACATATTCAATCCAACCCTTCTACAGCTCATCATTTCCTTTTTAAATTTCTTCTTCTTCTTCTTCTTCTTCTTCTTCTTCTTCTTCTTCTTCTTCTTCTTCTTCTTCTTCTTCTTCTTCTTTTGTATTTTATTTTATTTTAAACTGTCTTTCTTTCCGTATATCCACCCTAGTACTACATATTTCTGTTTGTCTCTTTTATCTTTGTTTGTCTTTTTTTGCTCTTCTTCTTCTTCTTCTTCTTCTTCTTCTTCTTCTTCTTCTTCTTCTTCTTCTTCTTCTTCTTCTTCTTCTTCTTCTTCTCCTTCTTCCATCTCTCTCTCTCTCTCTCTCTCTCTCTCTCTCTCTCTCTCTCTCTCTCTCTCTCTCTCTCTCTCTCTCTCTCTCTCTCTCTCTGTTTGTCTGTATTTCTTTCTCTCGTCCTATCGTTCGTTCATTCATTCATTCTTTTATTTCCCTTCCTAATTTCGTATTTATCATTCCTATTTTTTTCTTTCTTTCGCCATTTCGATCTTTCCGTTTTACACCTTAGGACGCAATAGTTCGTTTATTAAAAGGTCTGCTCATTTCTGGTCATTTTGGATCGCCGTGGTAGCTCATTGGTAGAGCGGTTCGCCTAGCACATCAATTACCTGGTTTCAAATCTCGTGGTGTGCAAGATAAAAGTGGTAATTTTTCACTGTCCAACAAAAATCGTCCCCTATGCACTTATGTGTTCGGGGACGTTAATCTATTTTAACTAACTAACTAACTAACTAACTAACTGTCCATCTAACCCATAGGATTTGGAAATTGGATTTTGTATTACGGAACTTAGTTATACAGTAGAGTATTATTAGCAGATTAATATTATTATTATTCAGGGAAAGTGTTCTATAACGAGAATATGAAAAGCCTTTAGATGAAAGGTTGTTATCCTCTAACTGTGCGATCAAAAATATCTGTAAGAGGCGTACTAGTCTACTGACTTTCCGAGTGTACTCTACTTTTCCATGTCTGCAATGATTAAAGTATTTGTTGTGGAGTCAATTCAGTGCATATAATCGGCAAAGGTCCAAAGAAAACACGTAGGTTACAGCACAACTAAAATTGTATACATTGTTGTAAATAGTTTTTATCAAAATGAAAGTTTAATGATGATGGATTGGTTGCCTGTGAGTGTGTGTTGTGTGAGTGCGTGTTGGGTGTAGGTGTGTGTGTGTGTGTGTGGGTGTGTGTGTGTGTGTGTGTGTGGGTGGGTGTGTGTGTGTGTGTTGTGTGTATTAACTAACATAAGGGCGAATTCCTTGTGTAATGCCGCTTGATGGAATAAATTCTGTATTCTGTGGACCACCGCTGTGGAATTCGTTACTATGTTGCACAGTAAGGGAGTTACGTACACATTGTTAAGAGATCGCCAAGTACTTGGACTATAAATAACTTTTAAATCAGTACGTTTCGTAACGGACCTTTAAGCTCTTGGACCGTTAAACTTTGTTGGGTTTATAGATGAAAGGACGGTAGTCGGCCAGTATCACAAGGAAATACACACACCCACACACACACACACACACACACACACACACACACACACACACACACGCACACACACACATATCTGACATAAAGAAGAACTCAAGTTTGAGATCGTTTTATATTTGTCAGTATTCTGACTGATAATAATGAAGCTAGTGTGTGCGGTCATCACTAGTATAGGTTTATTAAATAAAATGACTGTAATCTGCAGAAATAAGAAAAATGCACGTATGCATAGGAAGCAGAATAACGATAAAATGTATTATTGTTTCTTGTTCATAAATATTTTAACTAATGAATAACAAGTCGATATTTTGCGATTGAACAGTAATCACTGCTTTATTAAATTAAAATATAACTATCTACTAAGGTTACGTAAAAAATGCGTAAACAACATGATCTTCAAAAAGATTCATTCTAACATTGATATGTGTTCATCAGTATTTGTACTATAATAAAATCGGTATTGTTTCACAATGGGCTTGCGGGCATTATCGATGGTTTATTAATGAAAATGTTTTAGTAAGAAGAAAACACGTACGCTACAAGGCTTGAATCAAGGACAGCATTTGACGCACGTTTTGTACGTATCAATATTGTTTTAATAAAGTATGAACGAGTCGGTATGTTTCACAATGAACTGTTAGACATAACTAATCAGAGTGTTACAACGGCGATGTGTTTATTAAACGAAATGGTTTGTAATCTGCTAACGTAAAAATGAAACACGAACGCCACACGTGAAAAATGGCGGAAAATAAGTTTATAGTCATGGAGTTTTACAATAGTTTGTTAATTAGTTTAAGCTAGTTGTTAATTAATTACGGTGTTGTTGATTTGTTTTCAAGTTATATGGTTTTATTATTTTTTTACAGAAGTGGTGACTTTGTAATTATGTTGATTAGTTTAAAAACATAAGTTGGTATATTTTCTAATGGATTGTTGGACATTACTAATAGTTTTGTTACTCGCAAAACAAGGTCAATAGAACGTTTGGGGCAAAAATTGGAGTTAATTTGGAACTTTGTCCTTTTATTAGCCAAACCACATATAATTCCAAGCATGAAACAAGGCTCATAGCCCAGGGGGCATTTTAGCCAAAAAATAGGGGAAAAGGGGGGATGGGGAATTACAGACATTAAAAAAATATGAACGGCACAAAAAAAGGCTGCTCCATAGGCATCACAAGACAAACCACTGAAATGTTAAACACCCGTTTTAAGGTTTACATTGGTTCAACATGGAAAGAAAAATGTACAGCATCGCATGGTTCACAAACTACGACAAAAGGGAATGCACAATATATAAATAGTGACATAACTCAAACTCCAATAAAGCGGCTTAAATTTAGAAACCTGCTCTTTGATTCAATATTCGTTCAACCAAGAAAATAGAAGTTTGAAATAAAAATTAAAAGATTACTGTGCGTCACTATTGGAAAAGTGAAAAAATAATCCCTATAAAACGGCTCAAATCAGACAACCTGCGTTTAGATTTAGAGTTCAATAACTGATTTAACTTATAGGCATTCGTGTTATTCCTGAAGTATTGAGGTACTAAGGAAAGTCTGTTAACAACCAACACAGAATTTGTACATCTAAACAAATAATGAAATTCATCACCTAGTCCATCCAGATCACACAGAGTACACAGTCTATCTTCTCTCTGAATATTCAAATATCTAAGTGATTGAATTGGGAGTTTGTGACCGCTGAGCCTAAATTTCAAGAAGTTTCTTCTCGATAGAGGTGACAAGTAAACTAAATAATCTTCGAAACAGAACGTATTCTTAAAAATTCTATACGTAATACAAGCATTATGATCGAACACATCCTGATGCCAGGTTTGCAAGAACTGGTCACTCAAGCGTTGTTTGACCATGGTCTTAAAACAATTTAAAGAGTATTTACAGCCGTATAACCAACTGAAAGACAGACCAAGATCATTTAGCAGAGAACGAACAGTACATAACCAGGAGAGTTTATACTCAGAATTAAAAAATAAATAAGAGCATAGTCGAAACATAAGTACTGACATTCTAGCAGAATCATTGCAACAATCGATACAAAGTTTATACCAGAAACAGAGTAGCCTGCATTTAGCTTGTAAGGAAACAGGAAAACAGCCAACTTCACCTAAAACCATACAGGTCGGCGTACTAGTTTTAACATTGATTTGAAAATGTGAAGAAAAACTATGCTTCTAACCAATACGTATAAAGCTTTTATTTTATAGTTACATTCATAGAATATTCAGCTTTATTAACACTATATGCCAAATATACATAGAAACTTATTTATATTTATTTATTTTTAATGGAAATAAGGATCTGAAAATGAATGTGAAGGTGAATGTCTTTATTATATTGATTATAAGAGCTGCTTAAAAATGCACTTGTTCCGCAAGGCGTTTTCTGTGTAAATAGTATGAACAGTAATACTACTTTCTCAATGATGCTGTACATGATGTAGTGCGAATGTTGTGATGATGCGTACGAATGATGTGTGTAAGCGCATTGAGTTGTTATTCTAATGAAAAATGCGTTGTATAAATGCAATTTATTATTATTATTATTGTTATTATTATTATTATTATTATTATTATTATTATTATTATTATTATTATTATTATTAGGCTTATTATTAGGCTTATTATTATTATTATTATTATTATTATTATTATTATTATTATTATTATTATTAGGCTTATTATTATTATTACAGGTATAGATTTTTGAATTTTAAAAATTTTTAAAAAGCACGCCCTTTCTTGTATTGTTAGAGGGAAGGGGTGCTAAAACGACGCGTTCTTGTTTTAAGAAGTGTGGCAACGAACAGTCCACTTAATACTTGAATTATATCGGTTTGTACTTGTACGGGCCGGTTGGAGTTTAGTGTTTGAAACTGTGCACCGTGTAAATGTTACTTTAATGTAGTGCAAACAAGCATCGGATTATTTCTAGCCCGGTGGCTGCATAACCAGTTGTTGAAATCGTACGCTATACATAAATGCAAGTGTTGCTTAATGTAGAAGACGACACTCATGGACACTCATGAGAAAGGCCTATAGTTGCATTACACCCCACCCCATCCCACCCCCTTCCTCCCTCCAATCCCGTCCTCTCTCCCAAACAATAAGATGTCATCAGCGCAAAAGGAAAAGCTGAATTAATATCGTCACTGCTGTGTCACCTTGGTAATATTAGAAGGCGCGACTGTGAAAGTCATTTCTTCCAGAATGGACTTTATGTGACACTGGCAAGAGGGGAGATAGCCACAAGCCTCAGCTACGCTGTATGAAGGGATGGTGGTGAAAGGGGAGGAGAAGTACAGGAGAAGGCGGATGGGGTGGGGGGGGGGTGAGAGAAGAGAAGTAGAAGGGAAATGGAAGTAACTGAATTTATTTTCTTCTTCTTCTTCTTCTTCTTCTTCTTCTTCTTCTTCTTCTTCTTCTTATTATTATTATTATTATTATTATTATTATTATTACAAGTAAGTGGACTTGCCCAACCGAAACACGACTTCGAAAATTATTGTGTGACGTTGGTTTATTTTCTTTCTCTCTACCTTTACATTTCCAAGGATCTTCAGTTCACTGAGCGCTTTCAGCAGCACAAAGAGGTCAAAGTTCAAAACATTCAGAACATAGTTCGTACTCCTCATGCAGCGTTGTACCGGTAAGTAACGGTTAAGATGACCCCACCTTGAACTCAGTAATTCAAAGTGTACTCATGGCTCTTATTTAATCGTTTTCATTATTGTTCATGCTCAGCCAGTCTATTGACTTACGGGATGAAGGACGCGTGATTTCGTCATCGGTTCTCGTAAATATTGATAGAAAATGAAAAGTGTCAGATATAATAAATATAGCTTATAGGCCAGTATGTGTGCATGTCTGTCTGAGTGTGCGTGTGTGTGTTTTGTGTGTGTGTTTGTGTGGTCAACATGCTGTTTATTTATTTCTTGGAGGTCACGATAGATGTAGGTCTAGGTATGTTGTGTTGGTTCGGTAAAAGTACATGGTCCTCACGTACCAAGGTACTGTGCAACGCCCTTCCGTCCTTAAGCTACGACCTTTATTACTTTAAAAACATGTAACAAGTTCAGCGTAATACGAGACGGCTCCGTTCAAATGTTCGCCACTCACACTTCAAAAGATTTCACGCTTCGCCTGAAAGAATGACCATTGTTCCTTTACTTGTTATCGAATCGAAGACCAGTTTTGGCAGGATCAGAGGAAGAGTTGACGTTAGATTAGACTGTCACTGCCGTTCATTGTAGAACCTGTCTGATGTTAACGGGTGGTCCGGTCTAGTCCTGTCTACCATGGGCATGTCAACATGGATTGAACCATTCAAATAAGGGCGAAAAGGTCGCAAAACTATTAATGTAATTCATGTACGCAGCACGCTTGTACTTGTCCCGTACAAAAACAATCTTAACCCAAGGACATTACTTTTTTTGTTTGTTTAAAAATGATGAAAACAGGTGTCACTTTTTCGCTTGTGATCAATGTGAATTTAACTAACTCGAATCTGGCAAATTTGTTCACTATCTGTCTACGATTTTGAAAGTGTAGTGTAGCGACTTCGAGACTCTCTTTATCATTTCAATAGCTTTTAGAATTTCGTATTTGATTATATTATTTACTCGTAAAAGTGGTATCAGGCTGGAAAAACAAACCTTGGTTGTGTACTATACAGTAGGATACGAGAGCGAGTGTGTGTGTATAGTTGTTGGAGAGAAAGAGAGAGAGAGTGTGTGTGTGTGTGTTGGAGAGAGGGCTGAAGAAAAACAAAATGTGCGTTTGTTACATGTGTGCGTTTTGTAAGTTTTATATATATACTTAGCGCTTTCAAATATATTATATATTCCATTTTAGACATAAAAGGAATCAAATCAAGATAATTTTAGACATCCCAGGAAATTAGACATTTAATCGTTAGTCAAGAAAGGTTTACACTAAGGATTTAGACTTTACAGTAGCTTACTGGAACAGGTGTTGACGGGCTGGGTTCGCACTGTGATCTTCTTAACTGTTCGGCAGTGGTAGTTCGTTTTATACGACAAAAACTTCAATAATATATACGAAGGCGAACCCGACGCAGAAAATTGGGGCAACAAACCGAACATTTTTGGGGGCCATTTTTCAATGTTTCGTCAATAAAAAAATTTGATTGCCTTGTCATGGTATCATATTCTCCACTCATGTTGTACATGAAGATTAATGTCATGATGTGTAGTATAATCCTTTCACCTTCCATTGTTCATTGACCTTCAAGGTCAATGTTGAATTTTGACACATATGCTTTGTTATTCAACACGACCGGTTTAATTGCACTAAAGGATGGAGCTTTTTTGTGTGTAGTTCACTTCTTAATCAAAAATAGCAATTGAAGTGTTATTTACGAAAGACTGCTTTAAAAGTAAAAAATTCAAACCCTTGTTTAAATAAATATAAATAGATAGGAATATTTTTTTTAAGTATCGTTCACTAGGGATTCAACTGTACTTTTATTATTAGTAGTTGTTGGTTGTTGTTTTTTTTTAATCTAATTTGTAATATAAATGAAGATACATCTTATTCGTGTATATGAGCTAATACGTCTATCTTAAAGAATTGTCTGCCACAGGCACTATGTCATATTCTAGATTATTTAGACTAAAAAGAGATGTTGTAGTTGCCTATTTTATCTCAAATGACACGGTTACCGTAAAATAAGGATATTATATGAAGCAACTAATTGAAGTGATGGATGATTTCACAGTCACACGGTGACTATGATATATCTGAAGAGGTACAACTGATTTAAATGATAACAGTATCCCCGAATCACTTTCGGTCACGCGCTGAGAATTGAAGACAATAGAACCAACTTTCTTCCGAGTTCACTACTATACTATTTCAGGTATCTATGGTTCAGTCAGTTTTAGCACCATCCATGGTCCAGCCTGGAAGCTGTGAAATACCTAATGAAGTATCATTGACTTAAATGATACAAAGTACCCTGGGGATTGCGAGAACGGACAGTGACGAAATTCCCTAACATTCACTTTTACAATCATTCTTAGCATATCGTTTTCAGTTTTCACCTAGGGAGGTATCGTGGATTCAGATAATTAAAGCGCATCGTTGGATCACCGAGCTTTCGAAAGATGAGAAGACAGTGAAGAAATTACGAACAGTAACCTTAGTGAAGTTCACTATGTGCACGCATAGTTCAGTCTCAGTTTTACTCCGATCAGTTTTCAAGAATACAACGAGCGCTTACAAAGAGAAGTCATCGTATTGACAATAAGCCACGAATAATGCCATTTCCCAAAACGGATGTCACACGGACCTGTGTGCCATCGGGGATCCAGTTTCCCTTTCCTCTTTCGTTTCCTAGTTGTTGTTTGATTTTAGGTAGATCCAAATATATTTTTAAAAAAATAATTAATTAAATAAATATACACAAAGGTATTGTTATATTGTAATACACAGGATGCTATCACTCACTTTGTCTTCAATCAAACTCAAATGCGCAGCGATCTGAAAGAAAAGAAATGAATGATTTTTTTAAAATGTTGATTGAATGAATTCAGTATTCATTTATTGAAAGGAAGGAGGAAACCAGAGTACCCAGGAAGGGTGGTGGGGGGTGGAAACACCTCGGTGACATGAAAAGTCTTGTATCTCACTAAGCCACATACGTTCTCCCTTTGCGGGGTTTGGACCCGCGACCTTCGGTATAGGAAACCACTAGCAGCCTATCAACTGCGCTACAAGACCACCCCTTATGATTGTTAGTAGTAGTAGTAGTAGTAGCAGCAGAAGCAGCAGTAGTAGTAGTGGCAGCAGAAGCAGCAGCAGCAGCAGCAGTAGTAATATTAGTAGTAGTAGTAATAGTAGTAGTAGTTGTTGTAATTATTACAGGAAACAGTGCATATGTTTTACAGCTCTGTCCGATTAATAGCGAGTAATTGTCGCTTTAAAGACCCATAGACCTGTACTCAAAATGCGATGTTGCGTGTTACTTGGAAAGGGCGATTGGGAGAGGAGGGCGGGGAGGAGGGGGAGAGAGGAAAAAAAAACTCTAAAAACTAAAAAGATAAAGTTGTAGAGAGAAAAGTAGTGAATAGTTGTGTTGCAGAGCAAGAGAGTGGCAAACTGTAAAGGGCAAAAGATTACATTAGATAACGGACCTCCTTTACGTGGTCATACAGTGCTGTATCAACGGGGAATAAAAATAATGTAGCCACAATAGGGTAGAGGTTTAACCGATTGTCCACACTAGCATACACGCACCTACACACACACACACATGTACTCCCCATCCTCCCCCACCCCGGTTCTCAGCTCCACATACACACACATTTTACTCGCACGCACGCCCTCACACACACATATATTTGCAATACATCACAAATGGGTTCATTTAAGAATGTAGGAATCGGAAAGTCATTTTTTTGATGGAAAAAGGTTAGGGCAAGGGTTAGTTGCAGCGCTGCAATTAGCCCTTACCCCCTAACCCTTTGCTAAAAAGTTGACCTAGTTCGTCTCCTATAGGCGACGAAATAGGTCGAAGTTTCTTCAAAATTTCTCCGAAAATTGACTGTCTCCGTCCCGGATAGAGCACTCCTGTGTACTTAAAACACTCTCATGCACTACAACTGCACTCAAACACTAAAAGAGCACTCCCGCGCACTTAGAAAAAAGTGGGGTCCTGGAAAAATAGTGGGTTCCAAGCTAATAAACCAATTTGTTACTAGAAAAGACAAGGTCTGAACCCCATTTGTGCGTTTTTTTAGGTACACGCACACACACACACACACACACACATTTAAATCGAGACCTTTGGAAAGCATCATTCAGGAATATAATTGTATCGAGGCCGAAAAAATGTGTTTGCAAATAATGTACTGATGCCCCTTACTTCATGACCGATCGCGTGATGGCGTTTATTGTATAAGGTGTACATCCGTTTTTTGGAGTGTCGACTATTTGTTTTGTGTTGCAGGTTGTGCCAAATATGTAGACTTGTTTAATGTAATCTACATAATTAATTTGTGTTGTTAATACAGACACGCAAATGATACAGAGCACCCAAATCGCGTCATAGACATGTGCTTAGATCGATTTAATCCCAGTTAATGCTAAGATATCTTTGGAGATTTAGGACCATTTATGGGAGAGTCTACAAATATGGATCACTTTTTTTCATCCCGCTGTAAAAACAATGTGGAAACACAAAATATGATAATAATTGGCAAAAATCTTAATTTCATCTAAAAGAATAAAATAAAAACAAACAATAAACTCATTTTAAAATTAAAGGGGTTAAAATGAACTTCAAAGTGTTTTTTTTTTCGAAAGTAGGCTAAATTAGGAGACGTTAGGTAATGTGGACCACCCCGTCCTCGATTTTGGACCGGCGTTCCATATCGATGGACTAGGGTTCATAATGTATGATGACACTCTCTCACTCACAGTGTTTGTTTCTGCACACCTAAACTTGGTTGCTCCCAACGCAGTTTAATCAAAACAGCCATGAACTTTAATATTCGGCCTTCTCATGTAATATTTGGCATTAACGTCTGTAATATTTCCTCACAAACGCGCGCGTGCACACACACACGCACACACGCACACACACACACCGTGCAATTCATGGCTGTTATAATGTCTAGACATTACGTCAATCATTACATACGAAGTGAGGTACCAAGTTGATGACATGAAAAACCGTCATACGTATATAATTAAAGGACACAACTGGAATACCACAGCATCAATTGCAATATTTATGTATTTATTTAATCAGTTTTAAATAGCGCTGGTCAAAGCGCTTGTCGAGACATTATCTATATGATACAGGCGTCTGTCTACCTGGAGCCTTTGGGCGAATAGTCTAACGTTCAGAGACTGAGCACATTACTGGGCGCCCCGTGATGGGGGGGGGGGGGGGGGACCTAGTGCGTGCTGATGTATTTGGGAAGCGGGCAATCACCCGTTGAGGACATAAGCGTCAGGATTTTTAAAGTCCATGCGATGGAATGCGCGCGTGCACAGACTAGATCTCGAGCCGCAGTGTCTCGAGGTAATTTTTTTAATTGCTTGTTTTATTTTCAATTTAATATTTATTTTGATAATACTCCTGGCCGTCATCGGGGTTTGAACCACAGGCTGTGCAATGTTATCGCCTGAAATGTGAGTACACTGCGTACACCACGGAGCCAACTGCGCTCCCCAACAATAAAAACACATTTTTCTTAGTAACTTAGATATAACAACAAAAGTGGTCTTCATATATTGACTACATTTATGGTCTATTTATGTGGAATGAGGTGGTCCATATAACTGAAACATGACTATAAAATCTCCGATTTTATTTTTATTTATTTATTTAAGTTAACATCTATTCACATCTGTGATATTAGGCAAAAAAATCTTCAATGTCTACAGCCAACAGTTATGTAGTGCAGACGATCAAACATGCCCTTTCTTGACACACATAGTTTAATAGTGTATATTACATGCCATAATTCGTTTTTATTTGTGAGGATAATTGGTTATACAACGTTTTATGTCTTCATAGTTTGAATCGAAATAGTTGGAAAAAATGAAAACTCCATTCACCGTTTTGAAACAGCCACAGTTGACGCCATATTCTCATTGGGTGATCCATGAAAATTAATCTAAATGTAAAAAATGCTGAAATCGCACAACAATGCTCTCCCTTTGTTAAAAATTAGGTGGTCCACATTTGTCGGTGGTCCATATTTGTGAACTCCTACTTGGCTTGGGGTTTTGGATTTTTAATCGGGAAGGAAATTCCGTGTCGTTCCTACAGCTTGTCCCAATTCTTTATCTCAGCTTAAGATATAAAACAATTTTCCTGTCAAAACATACTAATGTACTGGTTGTGAGAGGTGGGTGTGTGCTTAACATAGGAAAATCAGGTATGCTGAAATGTCGCCAAACGTCTGCATACCATCTCTTATACAGTAAATGCAGAGAGAGAGAGAGAGAGAGAGAGAGAGAGAGAGAGAGAGAGAGAGAGAGAGAGAGAGAGAGAGAGAGAGAGAGAGAGAGAGAGAGAGAGAGAGAGAAGAGAGGGAGAGAGAGGGAGAGAGAGAGAGAGAGAGAGAGAGAGAGAGAGAGAGAGAGAGAGATGCATGCACACACGCAGGCACTCTCTAAGAATGGGAGACGGGCAAAACGTGTTCTAAGCACGACAGCAATCTGTTGACATTATTTTAAAACTAATAATAATCAACATCATTGGTGAGCAATTCATATTTTAAGAAGGAAGCTACTGTATCGTTTAGTTAATTGCGTTCGCTTCCGGCCTTCCGCTAAGGATTTTACAGCACTGTTCAGTTACAATACATTGTTCAATACAGCATGTTATAAACGTTAAGTAGTGAAGGTTGATGTTGACAGCGTGAAGGACTATACTACTGAGGAAGTAGTTTAGCGAAATATAGGTATTGTGCAAAATCTTTCCTCAGCTGCGTTGTATCCCACCTAGTTCATGTTGTCGCGTATTCAAGCATTATACAAATAAGCGACTATTCAATATTAAATTGATTTTTTTTAATGGTTCTATTACAAAGCGCACGTTAGTTCAAATAGAATTATTCAAGCCGTTCGCCTACATTCAAAGTCTGACAGGATTTGACCACGCGTCGCCGGCATGGCACACCGTTGCTGCAAATGTGTATCCCTTGCAACGCTGTTGACCGTCCAACCACCCCTAGTAACTTATGCGCTTTCTTTCCTAACCCTGCATCCTTTTCCCATAAATAACTTCCAAGCCAGTCGTCTGACATGGCCACTTGTCTCAAAGGACACCAGGACTAAAAGGTAACCTCGCTAGCTCAAACGTTAGTGCCGAATGTAATAAAATTGGTTCTTTTGGACATTTAGGATTGTCGTGATCATTAAAGTAGCTTCGATAAAAGGTTATAAAGTTGATTCTTTCGGACAGGATGGAGTGTCCAGATCGTTGAAAATATCTTCAAGAAATGTATTCCAGTTCCGTAAATTTGTTCCTGTGGACGTGTACAAGGACCCAACTTGGTTTCCTTTTTTTATAACAGCAGTACTTGCCATTGAAATCGGTGTGAGAGGTTTATTTGGTACACTCACGGAATCGAACCCAACCACGAATGGCCATTTGTTGAAGCACCCTATTCTTTCAGATGTTTTAAGTAAATTCGGTGTGGCCGTTACCGCAGATGATATATATTCTATCGGCTGACCTTCTTATTGGACTCCTGTCTCCACAAATAATGTACATTGAGAGTTTTCCGCAGCAGTTATCAGAACTACGAGATTATTTGAGTGTGCACTGCACTTGACGCTATGTTTTAAGCCTTTTGTTCCCCGCGTCACTTAAGCGTATTTTGATTAGTTTTTGTCGTCACCAATAACAAAAATGTCAATATAATGTGTTAAACGTCTAGACTCAAATAAAGATCAAGTGCAATATAACAAAAATTATCCATTTTAAAAAATCCTACATATAACATGTCTTATGAACATTGCTCTGATCTATTTGACATCTCCAATGATTGTATCTCGAGCAAAAATGTAGTCTACGACGTAATTTCAGAAAACTTCCCAGTGGACTTTGAAATCCTCTTGAAAACGCCCAGATGAAATTAGCTTAGTTTTGTAAGGGAACGTTTCTCCGAGGTTGCTGGAACATTGTTTTGCCGGAGTGGAATGGGTTTACCTATAGGAAAGGGTTGGTGGGTCTAAGGAGAAGTGTAGCGCTGCGCTACGGTTATCGTGCTTTCTTTGAGAAATACGGTCTGTACCTCACTGTTGAAATCAGTCAAGTTGTTCAAACAGAGAGAGAGAGAGAGAGAGAGAGAGAGAGAGAGAGAGAGAGAGAGAGAGAGATAGCATGCATATCCCTTTAATATCGTAGCAGTAAACACAATGCCTAAACGTCGAATGAATTAAGTTTAACGTCTACACCCACCATTAGCGATATGGCAATAAGAACAGAAGCAAAATGAAAGCATCAAATGACGAGTCACTTTGTGAACTATCTGCAAGCACATAGATTATAAAAAATCTGTTCAGCCAAACATCTGTCCAGATTACAAACACACAAAAAATGCCACTAGAGCCTCTCTAATAAAGGATAAAAAGCTTACATTAAATGACAAAGGATAGGTACATTGAAACGACAAGGGATAGGTACATTGAAATGACAAAGGATATGTACATTAAAATCACAAAGGATAGGTACATTAATATGACAAAGGGTAGGTACATTAAAATGGCAAAGGATAGGTACATTAATATGACAAAGGATAGGTACATTGAAATGACAAAGGATAGGTACATTGAAATGACAAAGGAAAGGTACATTAAAATCATAAAGGATAGGTACATTAAAATGACAAAGGATAGGTACATTAAAATGACAAAGGATAGGTACATTGAAATGACAAAGGATAGGTATATTGAAATGACAAAGGATAGGTACATTAAAATGACAAAGGATAGGTACATTAAAATGACAAAGGATAGGTACATTAAAATGACAAAGGATATGTACATTAAAATGACAAAGGATAAGGCACATTAAACACCCCCCCCCTTCCCAAAAAAACCAAGTTCCCCTCATTTGGAAACGCTGCTTGAATGTCTTCTTTCATCTTGGTCCTATGAATTGTGAGATTCTTTGCATTGTACAGTACAGGTATATGAGTAGTTGTCAACGAACTAATAAGAATTTTCTCTTCTTTGTATTGATATGTGTAGTTTTCTGATCACGACATGTAAATAAGGGTACCGAAATCTACAATTTAAAGAAACTTTTGTTTATTTAAAGTACGCGGGTGCGTTCTTTGTGTCATTCGTAGGGCGTTAATGTTAGTTTGTACGAAATATTTCAATAAACAAGGAATTTACAGGTAAAGAAGTGTCGCACTGATTTTGTTCTACCCACAAAATGTAGCGAAGGCTAACAAGTATCTTAATTTTGTAAGCTCATCATGACACAGGCATATCCAACCCCTTCCATGCCTGTCGCAGTCCTATTTCTTACAATAGGAAAACATTTAAAATAGTGAACCATACCTTTTTTTTTAGTGTAAGAGTCAGATGTATTTATTTATGTTTATTTTGTTTTACCATAAACTAGGTATTAAGCTTGGGACAGCAGCAACAATTCACCCTTTGTTATCATCTACAATTTATTTTCTAAACTAGGGGTAGACCAGGGTAAAATAACAATTTTAATCAGTTGTTACTGAAGTTCTATCCTTGACCGTTGTTAATTTTAATAATGAATTCATTGTCTCATTTCATTAGCAGATCAATATTTACACAATGGTCCCAGTTTCAGGGAGAATTAAAGGCAAGGGGCGATGTCGTGTTTATTGAAATTGGCAGACAACTGTCTTAATCTATATATATAAATTGCTTAGCCGGAAGTCCTTCTTCGCCTCTACTATAAAGTTTGTCCCCTATGGACGCTGATCTGGACAGGTGCTGGAGGCCGCGAATCGGCCTGCTGTGTGCTCAAAACCCACGAAATCGTTATAGCCGACATTTCCTTACCGAACATGTAACCGTTTCTGAGATAAATAAATAAACAAAATGTCCACAAACTGCAATAGCCTCATTCCGCGCGCTTCCATTAAAAATGAAATTAAGGTTTCAGCATGTTTTCCCATATAGACCAAAAAATTGATTGTTTTGTTTGAAGCATTCATAGCTTAGTTGGTAACACTTTGGCCTCCCGTTTAAGACGACCCAAGTTCGAATCCGACGCGGGCCATAATTTTTTTTATGTTTTTTTCCCACTACAATATGGATATTTTTCTTTTTAATTTAGCCTTTTTACCTTTATTATTATTATTATTATTATTATTATTATTATTATTATTATTATTATTATTATTATTATTATTATTTATAATATTATCTTATATCAAATTCTTTTAAAACCTTGGTGTTTATGATTTCTATTTGTATTATTCTATATTCAATATTATTATTATTTTTATTATTATTATTATTATTATTATTATTATTATTATTATTATTATTATTATTATTATTATTATTATTACCAAGGATCGGGATGGGGTGGTACATTATTATTATTATTATTATTATTATTATTATTATTATTATTATTATTATTTATAAACTAATAATACTTATTATTATTATTATAATTATAATATCTTATATCACATTTTATTTTAAAACCTTGGTGTTTTTTATGATTTCTATTTGTATTATTCAATATTATTATTATTATTATTATTATTATTATTATTATTATTATTATTATTATTATTATTATTATTATCAAGGATCGGAATGGGGTGGTACGTGTAGGTAAAAGGGGGCTACGGGTAGGTTTAAAGGGGCATGGGTAGGCATAACGGGGATACGGGTATATAAAAGGGGGTATGGTGATGGTCGATTCCTTTCATCCATACCTGCGAAACGATCAACGGGGAAGTATCAAGGAGGGTACCGTTAGGTTACAAGGGGGGTACGAAAGGTATTAAGGGGTTATAGGAGGTATCAAGTGGGTTCGGGGAGGTATTAAGGGGGTATGATGAGGCATCATGGGGGGGGAGGGACGGGGAGATATCAGAGGGGGGGGGTATGGTGAGGTATCAAGGGGGATATGGGGAGGTATCATCGTCCAAATGAATCTCGCAGACAACAGTTGTCTCTCTGTCTACATTTTAAACAGCAACCTGTGTACCCTGGCTTGCCAGGGTACAAAAATCACTAGTGTTTTATAAGTTCAAATACTGTATGCCGTATGAATGTGTGCGAAAATTATCGATTGTGTGCGTATAATGTATACTCACTAGTCATGTAACGTATTATTGGTGATGATATCAATTGCGCATTAGGCCTATGTATTTACTAGTCATATTGTGTACTAGTCATGATAATTTAAATGGAATCTTTGTTCATCAAGTATTTTTTATTACTACCATGCTGTATGAATGTGTGCGAAAATGTATTGATTGTTTGTGCATGATGTATAAGAACATTGACTATTAATGTAATGTGAACTGTGAGGCGTTGTATGTTGGTTTAATCAATTGA
>CM072521.1:37258455-37700955 GCA_036898135.1 Oncomelania hupensis | reverse complement strand
ACCTGTTTCAACTATCGCAACCAAACTTGGTAAGATGGCGTATATCCGTGAGACCTCATGCATTATCAGTGAATGACTTTACTTCAAGGTCAAGATTACAAGGTCAAAAATGTTAGTTAAAAAAATAAAAAATTTTCACAAAATTTCACTTTGTGTGTGTGTAGGTTATTAATATTGAACTTATGGTTCTTTGATGAATAATAGATATCAATAAGACACGCATACTATACAAATTTAATAAATCTCACTTCAAAGTCAAGGTCGGTTAGTATAATTACTTTGAAGTGCCCTTGATCCTAATCTATCAGAGATATAAAATCCAAACTTGTATTTAGAAATTATAGATTGATCTTTCACATATGTTCCATTTTTGCGTTGATCTTGAAGATCAAGGTCATTTTAGGCCTTGCAAAAACATTAAAAATGGGTCATCATACAGTGAATGGCTGTTTATTTAACCCAAAGTATGCAACAACTTTTGGTTACTTGATCAGACATGCATTATAGGTCACGTGAGGGTCAAGGTCATTTCAAGATCAAGGTCATTGAAGGTCAAGGTTATCCCAAGGTCACCGTTTTGGGGGCATAATACAACTTTTGCTGTCGTTTATTTGATAGTACATGAACCTTGAGATCAGGGCCCTATCGAGGTCAAAAGCATAGAAAGATCAAAGTCGGTATTACTTGGCATTTTAATGCCACCGTTTCATTTAGTTTTGTTTTTTGGGGGCTTTGTTTTCGGGGAATTGGAGCACTCATTTTCATGTTAAATATTGCGAGTTCCATAGGGATCATGTGAATCATATGGACTTTGCCTTTCTAGTTTGTGTTCGTCTTATCGTCTTGGTAGAAATGACATTCAAACACACGCACGTACGCGCACAAACACACAAAAACACTTTCTCTCTCACACGCACACCCACGCACGCATATTAACAAACACACAAACATAGAAACGCACGCAATATAACACACACACACACACACACACACACACATACACACACACACACGGAACAGGTATTTAAACATAGATATTATCGACATGTAAGATCACAGGCAAAAAAAAAATATATATATATATATATTTGCTAGGATTTTAAACTAGAAGATTGTATTCACTGAGCCACAGACACGTAACAAACACGAAGTTTTGTTCGCTGCTGCTTTATGGCGTAAGCGTGTGTTGAAAGGCCAGGCAGCAGTCGAGGCGAATTGCATAGGTTTCTTTAACTTTAACCTAAACAACAAGAACAAGTCATATCTTTTCTTCGATTGGAAACCATTTAGGCCTACTATTCACTATTTCACTTACCTACTGCAGTTGTTTTTGGTGGTGTTGTTGTTGTTGTTTTGCTGTTGTTTTGCAGTTGTTTTAAAGTTGTGAGCAGACCTAGATCTAAATTGTTTCACGGTCCACGTTTTTAAAGGTAATTCACAACTTTCCGGCACCTCTCATAAAACTCGTGGGTATAGCCATTATAAATTAAAACGAGGTTAGTATGAAACCAAGTTCCGGTCTTGCTTGTTTTGCTTTTATCAAAGCTTGGAGCGTGACTTTTAAATATGGCAAATTGCCGAAAACGACGATTGTTAGGGATTGTTAGAGCCAGAAAACGAGTGGGATAAGTATAAAAACGGTGGAGGAAGTACATGCTCAGTGAAAGAATGCAAAAAACAATCGTAGAGGCCTGTATTTGTGGCGACTTCGGAGGTGCGTCGATCATCGACAGAAAGTGAAACAGGACCTGAAGACTCTAGTAGTTTTCCATAGCTTCGCCGTCGCAACCTTCACAAAACACGAAGCAGTTGACTATGTTAGGCGAGGTTGTGGCCAAGTGGGCTAAGGCGGGACTAACTTGCCTTGTCCACAAGCCAGAAACCAATGGCGCCTGACAGGTGTGGGTTCGAGCCAGCATCTGGGCGTTATGTTTTTCCGAATATTTTTCAAAAATTCACAAATAATGTTAGGTAGGTAGGGTTTAGGCGCGCCACTGGCGATAGAAAGGGATAATAAACTGCAGCCCAAAAAAAAAGTGAGGGTACGATACTGATGGCCAGTGAGTGACACATGTTATTATTCTTGAATATTTGGAAATAACTCACTAAAACACGCGGAGAAAAAAAACGGAAGTATGTTTCATTGCATAGGATAGCAGAAAAGTGTGAATATGGGCTAGTTAGACTTCGCCCTGGCTAAGTGAATGGCTTCGTTCGTCTATGCTGCTAGACTGCCACGCAAAAATACGCAACAGGAATCACGCCTGCGCCTGTAGTATGAGCTTTTCCATGTGCAGTTTAGAAGAGCACTTCACGATCTACATCTTATTATATGTATTGTTATTTTACCCGGCACAATCTTCACATGCACTTTCAAAACGAAACGACCTTTGACCGCGCGCGATCGTTCATTTGACGACTTGATAAGATCTACAAGACCTGCGTATTTGAACAAGACTATTTTTAAACTTTCAAGAACACTTTGGTCAACCAATCTCTACCTCTCACCAGACAAGTCTCCCTCTCTCTCTCTATCTCTCTATCTCTTTCCTCTGTCTCTGTGTGTGTGTGTGTGTCTCTCTCTCTCTCTCTCTCTCTCTCTCTCTCTCTCTCTCTCTCTCTCTCTCTCTCTCTCTCTCTCTCTCTCGTCTTGCAATTTCTTCTCCTAGATAAGAGGTTTAAAGAGCGTTCAAGATTAATTGTGGGTGTTTTTTTCCAGATAGTATTCGTAGAGTTATGTGGCTCATAGACAAACATACCCATTAGCATTTAAGAAGACTAAAGTAACATTTCTCACGGGCCTCATCACACAACCATGCACGTTTAAAAAAAATCTAGTTCCTTTGTTTCTTTGTTGTTGTTGTTCTTGTTGTTATTGTTGTTGTGTGTGTATGTGCGTGTGAGTGTGCGTGTGTGTGAGTGTGTGAGAGAGAGAGAGTGAGAGACAGACAGAGAAAGAGAGGATGACGGAGACAGAGACAAGCAGACATATAATGAGTATGGAGGGCAGAGAGAGAGAGAGAGAGAGAGAGGGAGAGAGAGATCCTTTGGGAATATACAGTGTGGGTGTGTGTGTGTGTGTGTATGTATGTGTGTGAGAGAGAAAGAGAGTCGGACAGACAGACAGACAGACAGACAGAAAAAGTGAAAGAAAGACATATAGACAGGTTTAAAAAGAAAAAAAAAAGAGAGACGCAGAAAGAGATAGTCAGGCTCCGAATCTGCTGTTACGGATGTTTACCTTATGATCTTTCCAGCCAGTGATAGGGAAGGCGCCGTATCCTTTTTGTGCAGGTAGTGGCAACAGTTGTTTGGCGTGTCAATTACGGAGAAACTGATTACAGCGCTAGTCCAGAGTTGACACTGATTTGCGATCTTGTCGCGCACGCTCTCGTACGGATAGGCATCGCTAATGATAGGCCTGTTTTGCCTACGCGAACATGTGGAATAGTCCCATCAAATTTTAGAGGTAGGCTACATCTATCTACATGTATACGTGGTAAACTTTAAGATGCGTTTTCAATCTATACTGTGCATAAACTCACGAGAATGAAAATGGAGAGGAAATGATGATGATGATGATGATGATGATGATGATGATGATGATGATGATGATGATGATGATGATGATGATGATGACGATAATAATAATAATAATAATAATAATAATAATAATATTAAAGAATTCGATTTCTCAGTGTGTGTGTGTGTGTGTGTGGGAGGGGGGGGGGGGGGGCACACTTACACAGTGCTATCTGGACAAATCAGTGAACATCTACATAACTTGTTTTGACATACCTACTTGTTTTGACGTCAGAACAATGATCCGTTAGGGTTAGGGCTGGGTTAGGGTTAGGGTTCGAACACGTTAAAGTACTTAAAAATAGGGACGAAATATGACCCATTGTCAGCACAACGTATGTCGCGTTTCAGGAAAGTCATGATAATACTGTGTACCCCCGGCTGTGTGTGTGTGTGTGTGTGTGTGTGTGTGTGTGTGTGTGTGTGTGTGTGTGTGAGTGTGTGTGTGTGTTTATTAATGGGTACTCATGTTAGAATGGAATGGAATTGGTTTGTTTACCGTAGACTTTTTTATTTTTAAGTTTGAAACCAGTGAATGACTGGCCTACTCCGACACAGTTACGCAGTGTACAAAAATAAAAACTTAACTTAAAATTATATTATCTATAAATTGGTTGATTTATTTATTGTAGCCTTCACCCTGGCTCCCCTTCTTCCCTCCCTCCCATTTCCGTCCTCTTTCAAATGAATTGATTATGCAGTGTGCCAAAAACCAAAACAGCAATAAACCTTGTCCTGTCGCTTTTTCCAACTTAGTTTACAGCCATGTCTGTAGAAGTCAAGGGAAGTAAAAACGTCAGTCACACGTTCTGTTACTTCCCTTGTAAACTTCGCGTATCCTCTTTTAAATTACAAGGGCATCACACGTGTTGAGTGCCTGTAGCTCTGTAGCAGCAAAGTGAGAGATCATACAGGTTCATACAGGCTTACCAGGGGCGGACGAGGGGGGGGTTTCCGGGGTTTCCGGAACCCCCCCCCCCCCCCAGCCCAAAAAAAAAAAAAAAGGAAAAGAAAGAAGAAGGAGAGAAAGAGAGAAAGAGAGAATACAATTATAAAAATAAAAATAAACATAAAATAAATTATATATATATATATATATATATATATATATATATATATATATATATATATATATATATATATATATATATATATATATATATATATATATATATATATATATATATATTTTATTTATTTTTTTATTTTTTTTATACGAATTTTGGAGAAAAAAAAAAACAAAAACTAACTGATCCGCCCCTGCTTACGTCTGAGAAACTGGAAGCTACAGGCACTCAAGTTGTGTATAATGCCTATGTGTTTGAGCAGTCAGTATGCTTACTATGCTGCGATGAGTCTTCTAAATGGCAATTTAATAAAACCAGAATTTGGGATTTCAGACAGAGCGAAGAAACATTAAGATTACGTTTCATGCTCACTCTTCTTTCACTTCTTCTTCTTCTTGCAGACATTTTTTCTGCATTATTCAGTCCCTGGGTTTTCGTTGAAGCCCTGGTTCACACACTGTCACGTCCATTGTATTTTGTGTTTTAGGCTATACACAATGTTTTAATTATACTTGTTCGGCCTTTTAACATTGAATTTATTCCAATGTATGTGTTGACCTGTTTTGTTGTTGTTGTTGTTGTTGGATTGAACGTATTTGTTATACCGCCTATATACATTACATTTGAATCAATTTTTAGTTTTTAAAGTTTGGATTGACTGCATCCAATACCATAAACAAGGTTAAATCACTATTATCTTTTAACTGTTTGAATTCGCAACCTTACACTTTTCAGATAGCGATGTTGAATACCCATGTTTTATTTAATTTCTTGCTTCACGTCGTCCTCTTATTGTTATCTTCATCATTCTCATTTTTCGCATTCTGAGTTATCATCTCCAGCTGCAACGTCATTCATCATCATCAGCATCATCAACATCTTTATCATCATCATCATCGTCTTCGTCGCCATCTCCATCATCATTATCTCTACCACCAACACTACCGCCAACACTGATACACCCACCATCACCGTCGTCCTTTGTTATCTGATTTTCTAAACGTTTCTTAAGAGTGCGTGTTTTATTTTATTATGACTGGTCACTCTTTTTTTTAACAGTGTCTGCCGGTAAGTATGGCAGAAGAAACAAAAGCGTACAAGAAGTACATTGTATATATAAGCTTACCGCAGCATGTTTTCTGTGGACTGTAAATTTGATCTTTTGAGTTTTCTCTTTTGCAGTGTCTGCTTGTAAGTATGACGGAAGATACAGATATACATATACCGGAAAATGTTCCATCCACCCCCTCCCCTGGCATTTTTAACATTTAAATGCACATTTTGTAAATGTAAACCAGTATTTTATTGTGTGTGTGTGTGTGTGTGTGTGTGTGTGTAAGCTTATATGGATATTCTTTGTTAAGCCTGTGAACCTGTCCGTTGTGTGTGCGTGTGTGTGTGTGTGTGTGTGCGTGTATTTGTGTGTGTATATACATGTTTATGTATATATGTGGTTATTGTATTTTATAACTTTGTAAGCGATACGCCAACATTTAACTTTTTTGTTTTAGTTCTTTTGAATGTGAATACAGTTATTTTGTCTTTTTTTTTTTTATAAACTTGACTTGACTTGACAGTTCAGCAGGCTGGCTAAATTAAAGGAAGAAGAAGAAGAACAAGAAGAACAAGAACAAGAAGAAGAACAAAAAGAAGAACAAGAAGAAAAACAAGAAGATGATCAAGAAGAAGAACAAAAAGAAGATTTTAAAAACAAACACCTTATTTCACCTTTCTCACTTCTATTTTGTTTTCAATTTAGCTTGCTCGATAGGCCCTTCTTCTCCGATGGATATCTTTTAAAGTAATTATAAAAATAGTTTAGTAAATTTATTGCAAAATTATAAACTTTATTTTAATATATAATTTTTATTTCTATATTTTCTTTATTATTATTATTTTTGGGGGTGTCGGATAGCGCAGTGGTTGGAGCACTCGCTACTGTGTCGCAAGTTAAGCACCGTCCAGTGCGGTTAGCACTTAGATGGGTGACCGCAAAACGTGAAGCGACAAATAACAACGCCCCCAGTTGACTCAACTGTGACTGAGTACCTACTCTCTTAAGGGTGGGGAAGGTAAAGCAGCGAGGTAGAGAGATGGGCATCACCCTCATTACGCTGGCCCAAGATAAGTGTGATCTCCAACATCACGCTCCCCTACGGCCACAAGGCTATGGGACTACCTTTACCTTTTTTTTAATTTCTTTCCATTTCACTTCTGCTTTTTTCTATTCGGTGCTTGTTCAAGTCCTGTTCTTTACAAGTCAATAGTAAGCTCTTAAAATGAATCAGGCTTCAATTCATTTTGTTTGTATTCATGTATTCTAAGCAGTTTTCTCACGCAATTCGTCGGTTGACATTCGTAAATGTCAAGTGATTTTACTTTTTTTTCATACAACAGGGAGTTTACAAATTAAACTTTTTATTTATTTATTTTTCCTTTTTCCCCCAATCCTTTGTAAATGAGTTGTAAGTAAAATTGCTCCTAACCCTATTCATTGCAGTTCGATTCAGTGTACGAGGTTCGCTAGCCTATGTTATGACGCTTGTTCTCCTACCAAACACCAAGCAAGCAGGCTTAATTGAACAACCTACTTACCGCTAGTTAAACGGCCAATTATCCCCTTAGTGCATATGGACCTAGGTATTGCTTCATTACATGAATAGTTAATTACGACACACTTTAAAGGAAAAATCCATGACATCCTAAAAACTAATTATGATATTATTTAAAAGGCCACACGTGTAGGAGCACATGATTACAATAATTAACAATCTAATTACAAATTCATTATCATGTAGAATAACATTACCAAGTTGGTGTATCGAACCTTTCTTTTTCATAATAATTTATTGTAACACGAGATAATTATGTAAGTATACACGGAAAGTATATTACGTGTGTATTATCGGCAATGCAACACAGTGCATAGCTTCAGATATTTAGCAGCCATTGTATCAGACAGTAGGTCCCGACAGGAAGTCCTCTCTATATGATCGCACAAACAACTGCTGCCCTGACAAGGTTGAAGCCCATTTGGAAAGACAGGACCATCAGTTTACACTACGGCGGCTGCGCTCCCTTGTCATCTCCATCTTCCTATACGCTTGCGAAACATGGACACTCACAGGCCTACAATGAAGAATACACAGCATGGAGATGAGGTGCTAGAGAAGACTTCTGGGCATTTCTTGTATCCAGCACATCACCAACGACGAAATCTGACAGAACATCACACAAGCCATTGAATAACACGATGACATGCTCACAGTGATGAAGAAACGGGAACTCCGATGGTATGGCCACGTCACCAGAGCATCAGGCCTTACAAAGACCATCCTGCAAGGAGGCAGAAGAAGAGGGAGACAGAAAAAGTGGTGGGAGGACAACATTAGAGAATAGACTGGCTTGATACTGAGCGAAGCCATGAGGGTTGCTGAGGACAGAGAAAGATGGAGTACCCTGTTTGAACGATCATCTGTGGTGCCCCAACGACTTTCGAGTTACGGGATAAGATAGGATAGAATAGGATCGGCAATGGAATTATTCGGGGATTTAAAAAAATTGTTATTCACTTACAGAACCGCTTTCAGAATATTTTCAAGATAATCACAAAATTTGCTTTAGGAAATATGTGTTAATAATCTACCAATGACCTTGACCCTAAGCTATGAGAGATATATAGTCCAAACTTGTATTTAGAGATGATAGATTTATCTTTCATATATGTTCCGTGTTTGTTTTGATCTTGAAGGTAATGTCATTTCAGGCTTTGCAAACACATTTTTTTAAAAATAGTAGACTGGCTCCATTTAACCCATAGTATGCAACAACATTAGGTTATTTGATCATACATGAGCATGAGAGGTCATGTGAAGGTCAGGGACATCACAAAGTCAAGGTCACTAAAGCTTTAGGTCACTACAAGGTCACCGTTATTTTGGGGGCATACAACTTTTGCTGTAGTTTATTTGATAGTACATGAGTGTTTTTGGAGCCAGAGGTCAAGATCATCTCAAGATCAAGAGCATAGAAAGATCAAAGTCGGTCTTACTTTGCATTTTAACGCCACCGTTTCATTACGTTGGACTTTTTTTTTCTGTTCAGGGCAGTCATTTTCATGTTAAATATTGCAAGTTCCATCATGAGCATGTGAGCCATATGGGCTTTGTTCGTCTGGTTGTTTTAAAAATTATTTAAATGTATTACGAATTTTTAAAATCTCATACTATAATGTCAATTGGATGTTGTGGTTTTGGGCTTGGGCGACGAAAAACCTCGCCGACGATCTTGAGAATATTCATTTTAAAATTATGATTATTTAGAAACTTAATAATCCATGAGCTTGCTTTTTCAGGATACAACTATGTGTTATTATGACGCGTCAGTATGTGTTATTATGGCGCGTCTGTAGATTAACTCATTCTGGACGTGCACACATTGCAACATTTTCAATTGTTTTCTCATTATATTTTGTTAAGTCGTATCTCCAGTATATGTATATATATATAACATAAATATTATAATATACAATATGTATATATCAAGAGAAGGAGATCACTCTATCAGTAAATCTTAACTGGCCAAATAACACACATCGATTAAGGGGGAAAAATCTAAAACTTCCGATTGTCTACAACAATTTCGGTATACCATTTCAATTTAGGAATAAGTTAATAATGAGCGGGAATTTTACATGTTGACTGTTTAACAAATAATGATAATAATAATAAAGATGATGATGATTATGATAATAATAAGAAGAAGAAGAAGAAGAAGAAGAAGAAGAAGAAGAAGAAGAAGAAGAAGAAGAAGAAGAAGAAGAAGAAGAAGAAGAAGAAGAAGAAGAAGACTGATTTGTTTAGGGCACTTTGTATTAATTAGTATGACTTGACGCCTTGGTAAAAAATAATCTGTGTGATTGTTCACAAGACTTAATAAATACGTCTGTGATGTTTCAGTAGAATGTAAATCAGCGTGACTGATATTTTCCCCAGAGGAATAACAATCGTAGTAGTGTTTCTCTGCATCAGAGACATCTATAACGCTTGTAACTATGACATGTACTTTTAGGCTTCAGTTCCATTGGCCCTTGTATCTTGCTGAGTTCAGTGTTGTTGCTTGCTAGTTTGTTTTTCAACAAAGCAGATTTAATTAAGTATTCTTCATTGTTTCAGCTGGCGCTGGATGGACTTACGAGGGCTCTCTGGGTAGGTCATACTTTTTGAAAATCTTTCGTTGATCCTTTGTTGATCGATTCGTTCACGCACTCATTCATTAATTTTGTTCATGGATTTTGTTTCTGTTCATTATTTTTGTTGGCTTTTCATACTTTTTGAGAATCTTTCGTTGACGCTTGGGACATATTCATCTATAGTCGTCATGGACCTCTTGATTCGTTCACGCAATCACTCATTCACTTGTTTATGGATATATATTTTCTATATTAGTTCCTGGGCCGTAGATTGGGAACTATTGTTTTTGGTTCTGTCCGTCCGTCCGTTTCTCTGAAACTAATGGATGGATTTTTTGAAAACTTGATAGTTACCAGTCCGCATAGGGGGTAGAGCAATCTTCAACCTCCGTTTTGCGGTTGACATTGATGGATTGGCTGGAGAGGAACAAGAGCTTAAACAGCTTGTACGGAGTCTTGACACCACCTTCAGAGCCTATGGAATGGAAATAAGTGCAGAGAAGGCCAAAATGATGACCATCAACACCAAAGCCATCAACATGGACATCAAAGTCCAAGGACAATCCCTCAACACAGTGCATAGCTTCAAATATTTAGGAGCCATTGTATTAGACAGTGGGTCCCAATAGGAAGTCCTCTCCAAGATCCCACAAGCAACTGCTGCCCTGACAAGGTTGAAGCCCATTTGGAAAGACAGGACCATCAGTCTACATTCCAAGGTAAGGCTGCTGCGCTCAATTGTCATCTCCATCTTCCTATGTTATCGCATAACATGGACCCTCGCAAGCAGATCTACAACGAAGAATACAAAGCATGGAGGTGAAGTGCTACAGAAGACTTCTGGGCATTTCCTATACCCAGCACATCACCAACAACGAAGTCCGACAGACCATCACACAAGCCATTGGACAACATGATGACCTGCTCACAGTGGTGAAGAAACGGAAACTCCGATGGTATGGCCACGTCACCGGAGCATCACGCCTTGCAAAAACCATCCTGCAAGGGACGGTGCAATGAGGCAGAAGAAGAGAAAGACAGAAAAAAAGAGGTGGGAGGACAACATTCGAGAATGTACTGGTTTGACACTGAGCGAAGCCAGAAAACAGAGAAAGATGGAGTACGCTGGTTAAACGATCATCTGTGGTGCCCCAACGACCATTGAATTACGGGATAGGATAGGATAGGATATAGCGAATCAGAACATCACTCACATTATTTGTTTAGCTCCTGACTTGGCAGCAGCATCAACTCTTTCATTATAATACAAGCCGGTATGTGACGGTATCTAAGTAAAAGTAAAATTGCATCCTCTAATAATCAATAAATGAATCAAGTGACTTTCTGCCAGGAGTTCTGTTCTTACTTTCAGTTTTAAATAATTATTTATGTAGAAAATAAGGCGCCATAAGTATGGCAATAAGATCGGCTGTAAATATAGATATATTTTTTCCAATATTACACGATTTTTGAATCTTTAATTTTCATTTATTTCATTTAAGGTCTGTACACATAGTGGTTTTAGATCAACAACATTTTTTTTTTCAAAAACAAGAACAATAATTTAATTAATTAGTGAATTAAAAAGATTTTAACATGGTAACAACTTCAGCAGCTTAAACTTCTACTTAAAATGTACAAAATTCTTGACATCAAACATTTTCTTTCTTACATGCAAAAAAATACATCATTAAATGAATCTTTAAATCAGGTGTAATGAATGGCTGATACGCCTGCTGTATTATCTAAATTAGAACCATCAGTAAATAATTTCAAATGCATTGGATATCTTTCTTCAATATGCTCTTGCACTGAAGACATAAAAAATAATTTTCAGTTACTTTCTGTAGTTTGTATATTCGATGTCAAATTCTGCTCTCTTCAGTTCTTAAGGCGGTGTAGGCAATATTGTTAAGATTTTCTCGACTATCGGTTGGTTTATACACAACCTACTGTTTTCAATTACATTATTAATGAAAGTGCCTATAGCAACATTGGATGCTATTCGTCTTGCCCACTTTAGAAAGTCTATGTCAGACCTAATTTTTAGTTCATCATCAAGCATCATTATTATTACCATCATCATCATCATCATCATCATCATCATCATCATCATCATCATCATCATCTTCATCATCATCATCATCACATTTATTGATGTAGTCACCACATCAATTTATGCAAATCAACAACCTAAGTGCACGCTAGGGAACTCTGCGCTTGTTAGAATCCAGCACGTGTTAATTACTTTGTTTTCTGTTCTCATTTGCTTTTGTTTCACAATGAATGCTCTAAATTGGAATTATACTTGGATTCTTTTAGATTGTTTGTAGTTTGAAATTGTAAGCGCTTAGCATTTTGTTCTTTGGGATGGGTGGGGGGGGGTGGTGGAGGTTGGGGGTAGCAATCACCATGGTACCAAGAGAAATTTGGATTGGCAGTATTGTTTGGGTTGACTGGGGCTGAATGATTTTGCATTGGATTTATCATGAATTAGCCTCTGGACTGGTAGGTTTCTAACCAGTATTTTCATAGACATGCTTTGCAATTTATTTACAGATTTTGCAAATGTTCTGTATTTTGTCAGCATTTTCCTTAGTTTAAGAGTATTATATAAACAACATATTCTCTGATATATTTTGTACTTGGTTATGATTTTTATTTTTATTTTTTTTAGGAAGTGGAGACAATGGTGGGACGAGATTGAATTAAACTAGATTTTGTTTATTTCTTTATGTATTTCTTTCTTTCTTTTCTATATTTTATTTTAAATATTTTAATTGCATTGATTGACCGTACAGGGCCAGATTTGTGGTACACGGAGTACCCAAAATGCGGGGGTCGCATGCAGTCTCCCATCAACATCGAACGCAACAATGTGTTGTATGACCAGCAGCTGGCATCCTTTGATCTCAGGCAGTATAATGTCTGCACCGGCTGCAAGATGTTGCTGGAGAACGTAGGCGGTCATACCGGTAAACATTTTACCCTTTTTTTTTTTGCAATTTGATTTTTTATTTAATGTTTTAAACACTTTATTGTCCCTTTTTATTGGGAAATTCTGGGCCGCCTCCCTGGGGAAGGCATAGTCGCAGCCTGTGATGCGTCCAAACTCAACCCACCTAATATTAGTTGTGTTTTTGAAATGTTGCTGGGGGGAGCAAAACGAAGAAAACCCTTAAGAGTTTGCCCGAGTCGAAAGTGAATAATATACGGAAAAAGATAACGCCCAGAGGCGGGATCGATCACAAATCTTTCAGGCGCCATTGGTTTCTAGCTTATGGACAAGGCAAGTTAGTCCCGCCTTGTACCACGCGGCCACAACGCTCGCTCAATGGCACAATCAGCATCACAGAGCTACTGCATTCACCACACGCAGAGGTGTTGAGCGCATTTCCTGCCGACCTGCATCTTCCACTGCGGCGGTCAAGCAAAACCGACACTTGTATCTACCACTGCGGCGGTCAGCCGACCAGCAAGTTCCACTGCAGCGGCCAATTAGGCTTTAGCCTACACCTGCTCATAGGAGGTGTTCAAACCCCAGCTGCTGTTGCTATGAGGTTCTGGGAGTTGCCGTTGCCTTGGCGATTTGGGAAGTCGCTGTTTGATTTGGCGACCTGGGAGTTCCCGCTGCTCCGGCGGACTGGGGAGGTCCCGAGACGACACTCCACCTCAACTTTCATACTTCATTTTCTACTACCTGTGGGCTCCATTGACTAAGTGCCGACGGCGGCTCGTCGAGAAGTATCGCGCCCCTCTGCTGCAGGTTGTTCTGCCCTTTGGCTGCTTCCATCTTTTACTACTACCAGGCGGCGCTGGTATTCGCCTTCTACACATGATTTCCTCGCAAAGTTCTATGGCTCCAGCGCCACGTCTCCTATTTTAAGATTCCAAGACACGACACCGTCGCCACATCTTCTTGATTCTGCTTTGAGACGACCCACCTTCCCCACCTTTACGCGTCCGCACCTACACTTCATTGCTTCCTTATGCGCTTCCGGCCCCTATATGCGTGTCTGGGGACTTTAATTTATTTAACGAAATGAAATTGTGCTTAACCTCCTTATTACATCTGTAGACTTCTTAATACATCACTTCATGGTATTTCTACAATACTTCACGTTCACGTCCCTTATATTTTTTCGTGTCTACGGACTCTATTCAACTCTATGAAACGAACGAACGATCGCTCAGTGGAAACGTTCTGGATTGCAGGGCGTAAAGGGGAAGATTTCTGCTCTGATGGGTTTATACCTTTTATGATGGTAGCGAGATTCTCTCTCTCTCTCTCTCTCTCTCTCTCTCTCTCTCTCTCTCTCTCTCTCTCTCTCTCTCTCTCTCTCTCTCTCTCTATCTATCTCTCTCTCTCCCTCCCTCTGTCTGTTTCTCTGTCTCGCTCTCTCTCTCCCACTCTCTTCTTCTTCTTCTTCTTCTTCTTCTTCTTCTTCTTCTTCTTCTTCTTCTTCTTTATATTATTATTATTATTATTATTATTATTATTATTATTATTATTATTATTATTATTATTATTATTATTATTATTATTATTATTATTATTATTTGAAAATAAGTGTTTATACCTTTTATGATGGTAGCGAGATTCTCTCTCTTTCTCTCTCTCTCCCTCTGTCTGTTTCTCTGTCTCGCGCTCTCTCTCTCCCACTCTCTTCTTTTTCTTCTTCTTCTTCTTCTTCTTCTTCTTCTTCTTCTTCTTCTTCTTCTTCTTCTTCTTCTTCTTTTTCTTCTTCTTCTTCTTCTTCTTCTTTATATTATTATTATTATTATTATTATTATTATTATTATTATTATTATTATTATTATTATTATTATTATTATTATTATTATTATTATTTGAAAATAAGGGTTCTTCGTCAATTTTAAGTGTGAAAAACAAAGTATCAAGTCAATATATTCTTTAATCCATCAAATATGAAAATTTGGTTTGCCACAAGGATACTGTATAAAAACACATTACCTAGGGCAAGATCATAAGTAATTATTTATCACCAAACTAAACCTTTTGTGAGAATGATTTGAGAGATGGGAATTTACACATGGAATGAAAGCACGTAGACACTCCCGCACACACCCGCACACCCACCCACATATACACACCCACCCACATATACACACCCACACGCCCACTGCGTTTATGCCCACCGCACACTCATCGTCATCCTATCATAACTTAAGACAACAAAACCATATCACATGTACACTAATACAGTCCAGCACAAATAACATAATTTTAATAAAATAGACTTGTCTCTCTAACAACATCAACACTTGACGGTAGTCACAAGCACAGACGAAAATTATAATCACACTCAGAAGACGACTTTAAGTTATGCACTAAGAGTCACACTTGTTGTTAGTGGGTTAAACTTAGTCAAAAATAGTATGGAAGTTCAATCCCTAAAACAACGGCTTTTAATCATCCAGTAATACTTTTAGGCGCGCTTTGTAACCAGTCAGACTTTCTTACAGCCAATCAAATGCTCCTACGATGTCCATAACAGGTAGGAATTGTTACCGATAATCTGAGGCGCAACCTCATTATGGCTTACGTGTGATCTTTGACACCTCGCGAAGAAGTTAAATCCTTTGCCTTGGTTGCGACCTCGTGAATGACAATAATCCTTCGCCCTCGTATTACGCGAAGCCCGTGTCAGTGTTATAGCCTAGTGGCTGAAGCGAGGTCTTTGTCCAGTTTATGACCTCGCGAATAACATGAACTCTTTGTACTGGTCACAACCTCGTGAAAGCCATGAAGCGTGTGCCCTGGTTTAAATCTCACGAAAACGAAGGGCGAGGTAATATATTGGATCGTTTCCTTCTTTGCCGTTTCCTATTCGAGAGTATTCAAGGAGATGGCGAGAGATTTAGTTGGAACAACATTCCAGGTGGTCATCGTATTGTATGTTTTGTCACGGCACGCCTTTTCTGCTTCGTCAACTTTACGGGGGTTTTTTTGTTGTTTTTTTTTTTTTGTTATAGGCAGACCTGAGCAGAACATATACCTGAAAATTATTGAGGAAGCGCTGTTCTTGGGGAAAATAGATTTAGGGAAATATAGACCTGAAAAACTTTAATTATTAAGTGCATGCACATGGGGCAAAACGCCCCAAAGTGGGTCAGAACATACATGCGCGTCTTAATACTTCACATACCTTGGCCATTAAAAAAAAAAAATTCCACCTATGGTTGATTCTTTCTCCACCCGAACGCCTTCGGCGTTGTTGTTGTTGTTGTTGTTGTTGTTGTGTTTGTTTTGGTTTTGGTGGGTTTTTTTTTGTGTGTGGTCGTTTTACTTTTATCTGCGAGTGCCTGATACCTTGTAGCATAACTGTCTGGGTCCTCTAGGACATTTGTCATTTATTTTCCCGCTTCTTGCCCCATTGATGAGGACACATACTTTTAATTTGTTTTCCCATTCCATTCAGGGTACAAAAAACCCACCGTCATCCTACGCCCTAAACCGGCTTCAAATATAACTTTGATAGATCTGTGCAGTATCCCTTCCTTGCATAAATTATCATAAATGTGCATAAACCATTTCCGCATACCTTGTCACAGATTACACAGATGTGTTTAAACCAGATCGTCGGCTGTCACGCAGGTTAAAAAATGCTTCTTTATTAACATGCTCTACTATTTTTTCTGATTAATTATCGTCCTGAATTGTGGGCTAGATAGGTGGTAACCGATTAATGATCGTCCTGAATTGTGGGACCAGGTAGGTGGTGATCGAGGTCATACAGGTGTAGGCTAATTTTCATACCTCGCTGCATACAGCCTAGGTCTTTGAGGTCTGCTTCCTAGTAGGGCATGCAAGGTTTGGGTATGCTGCACGACCCCGTGAATCGCGGACAAAGACACGTATAGTGGCAAAGGTCATATAGTATGCATCGTAGCGTCGGTCCGTCGGTCAAATATCGATTGTGAGGCCAACTGACCGGTAATAGTGCTTGGCAGAGGAAATGCTTGTTTTTGATTTAAGGATCTAGGTTATATGTTATAAAAATCAAAGTCGGTTTGGGCGCCCTATAGTTTCGGTCACACCTACGGTGTTTCTAATGACTGCATGACACGTGTCAACAACAGGGCGTTGACAGCCTTTCAAAGTATTGTAGATCAGTAGCGTTCAACGTTGTGGAGGAATGTTTTAGAGAAATGGCGGTAATGCATTTGCGGATTGCGCACGCGGTTCAATAATGAAGTAGCTTTTCAACGTTGATCATCGAAACAGCGGTAGTATATCTGATGGGGTCTTAACCCAAACGTTGTAATCCACCAATCACAGCTTAAATTTTTTTTTTTTTACATTTGTAATAGAAGTGAACATTAAACGAAGAAATCAAATTTAAAAAAAACAACATTCGTAACTCATAACTCTTAATGTAAAAGCACAAATGTTCGGTTTATTTAAACGTTTTTCAAGTGTAAAACTCTGGCCAGGTAGTCTATTAAAAAACAAAACAAACATAAAGCTTTTCTATTTATATCAAAATACAGTTAATTAAGGGCGAATTAAAATAAAGACTAACAATAATTAAGAAAATACAAGATACAACATGATTAATTGTCCCCAATTTTTTTTCCTATCCTATCCCGTAACTCGGAGGTCGTTGGGGCACCACAGATGATCATTTAACCAGCGTACTCCATCTTTCTCTGACCTCGGCAACCCGGATGGCTTCGCTCAGTGTCAAGCCAGTCCATTCTCGAATGTTGTCCTCCCACCTCTTTTTCGGTCTCCCTCTTCTTCTACCTCCTTGCACTGTGCCTTGCAGGATGGTCTTTGCAAGGCCTGATGATCTGGTGACGTGGTCATACCATCGGAGTTTTCGTTTCTTCACCACTATGAACAGGTCATCATGTTATCCAATTGCTTGTGTGATGGTCTGTCGGACTTTGTCGTTGGTGATGTGCTGAGTGTAGGAAATGCCCAGAAGTCTTCTGCAGCACCTTAGAAAAGTGTTTGATACATGCCTTCCTCACCCATCCACACTGGCCAAATAGTATAGTGCTGTAGATGGTCAGCCTGGATTCACTGAGAACTCATTTTCAGCCCTAAAAACTATGTTAGAGGAAGAGAAAAAGAAAGGAAAAAAATGTAGTGTGCAGCCTGATTTTTGAGGAGATCGCCTTACGTCAACAAGTCGATTTTGATGGCAACTGAAGCGTTGACTAAATTATAATCTGAGGTCTGTTTTCACTCCAGCAGTTTTTCAAAGGATTCAGCTTTTGATACACTATCATGAGAGAGAGAGAGAGAGAGAGAGAGAGAGAGAGAGAGAGAGAGGGAGGGGGAGAGAGAGAGAGAGAGGGAGAGGGAGAGAGTGGGTGTGGCCAGTGGGGGAGAACGTGTTTGTGGGGGTTGAGAATGATAACAAAACTTGATGCAGAATGTTGTATTCAATAGCAAAGAGGAAAACCTGGGAAGCAGACACGATAGTCTGTTAAATTTAAAAATTGCAAAATAGAGAAAATAGGACGGTACTACGTGTCACAGTGTGTGTGTTTGCATGATTATTTTATCTGGTTAAGTTTGGTATCTGCTTTGTCATAGAATGTACGTAAACACCGTCATTCTCTTCTTTTTGTTGGGGAAAGCAAAGAAAACAAAAACAATTAAGGAGCCCAACGTGCTACAATGGGCTTTTATAATTGATGATGTTTGAATAAATTCCTGCTTCAAATTTAATTATTATGTGTTAAAAGGACTTGTATGTCAATTAGATGTTAAACATCATCATCATCATCATCATCATCATCATCATCATCATCATCATCATCATCATCTGTTTTGCTTCTTTCTTCCTCCTCCTTATCTTGTACATCATCATCATCATCATCATCATCATCATCATCATCATCATCATCATCATCATCATCATCATCATCATCATCATCATCATCATCATTCTGTTGAAAGAACAGAGTAAGAATGAAACGCAAGAACACAAACACACAATCAGTTCTTCCATTGCTATTTCTTGAGCTTCGTCAACAAACGATGATTGTGCTAGGTCATGGATGTGAAGAACATAGAGCTAGTAAGAAAACACAGTTAACAAAGTCGGTAACCTAAATCAGGGTAAAAACGCAGATCACTACAGCAAAGAGAAGAACAGAGAGCATTGTTTTGGGCTAACCAACATGGCGGATAAGCTCCGCCCACTGGCTTCAAATCGCTAAGTAAGAGAAAGAGCGCAATGCGGCCTCCTTTCTATCTAACCTCCTTGGCTCTACCCCCTATGCTGACTGTACCTTCTCTATCTGCAAGGGCATCTGACATGATGCGCTCTAGGAAGATGTTGGAGAGAGTAGGCATCCTTGACGCACACCGATTGTTGTTCTGAACTAGTTTCCGATGGCACTGTTATGGGGGACCGCACTGTTAGCCTTGTCATACAGTCTTTTGATGACTTTACATAAGGAAATTTGACATCAAATATGGTTTCTGTTTTCAGCGGAGGTGATCTATGAGCATAACGGGGACACTCCTATCGTCATAAAGGGCGGAAGCCTTCCCGATGAATACGTGCTGGATCAGTTTCATTTCCACTGGGGCAAAACCAATGAGGTTGGCTCTGAACATCTCTTGAACAATAAAGCAGCACCCCTGGAGGTCAGTTGACTGAGTTGCTGTCGGTGGTGGTGCTAGTGGTGGAGGTGGTGGTGGTTAGAATGTTGCACACCATCACTTATGTAATGATGATGATGTCATGATGATCCGATTTTGTTGGTTTTTTTGGTATACAGGTATGCTTACTTTAGCTCATGAATAATTGTACTAATGCAATCCGTTGGTTGTTCAGTCACACGGCCGGCCGGTCAATATTCCACATTCTCCCCAATACACTCATGTTGTATTATCTCTAAAAAGGACTGGCCGGTCCGATTTTGATTATTTTTTTAATTCAGATAGTTTAACTATTGTTCAGCCGTTTATGTCTTTGCACTTTGTGAAAGGTCATGTTGGTCGCTTATGCCCAACATTTTTTTTTCTATACACGTTTTGCCCTGAATCTTCTTTAAACAGATTTTTTTAGAACTAATTTTAGCCTGCAGATATAGCTCAATGAGGGGCCATTTGTTCCTTGTTTTCAGTTTGCTTCTTTAGAGTAAAACAAAAACAGAATATATCCCCAAGAAAATGAGCACTTTGTATGTGTGTATGAGTTTCTGGCAATACATTTGAATGGCATTGCCATTGGTTATATTTTCCAGATGCACATTGTGCACCACATGAAGAAATACGACAACAGCTCGCAGGCATCGGAGAATCCCTATGGACTAGCCGTGCTAGGCTTTTTCTTTAAGGTAACTTAAAAAGAAAATTGTGCAGGGGCGGATCAGTTAGTTTTTTGGGGGGGGGTTTCCAAAATTCGTATAAAAAAATAAATAAATAAATAAAATAAATAAATATATATATATATATATATATATATATATATATATATATATATATATATATATATATATATATATATATGTACAAATCAGTACTTCAGGCGACCTTTGGGCACCCAAAAAGTGCTTTTTACTGTATTTGGGTCATAGGGTGACCGAAAATCGGTCGCCCAAAAGTTTTTTCCTCTGCCGCGAGAATGAAACACGTGACAGACTGTATTTCGGCGCTGAAAGGTTCTGTTTTGATTGGGCAACACAATTTCAAGGAGCGAATGGTTTGTGGTCATGAATATTCTTATTAGGGGGTAGTTTGTGTTGTGGTATTTGGGGTGACCACATAACATTTAGGACATCAGGTGACCATGAAAAAAGTTGGAAAATATTGTTCATTTCGTAAATATATCTTTTAAAATCATGCACAATTATTGAAGAAACACCAAATAATCGATCAAAATCAACGATTTTATTTACAAGGAAGAAACATGTTCAGAGCCAAAAACCCATGTCTCCCTTTCTCTTTGTGAAAAATATACGCCTTGTCAAAGGGACGTTACTCGCAACTCATCGAGATTGGACTATGGCGATCACATAAGCATCTGACAATGTTTTCGAAATGGAGTAAATTGGTAAGTTTGCAATTTTTAATCTAATCAATAATGTGATTTTATGTTAGCATTGATTCTGTTTGCCTATTGATGAATTATTAGACGCTTGGTTATCCTCTTAAAAATGTATGAAGTGATCAGTAAAGATCGAATCGAAGCGTTTCGTTCAAAGTTGGTCACAGTGCAGACAAAGGCATGATTTTACTTTAGTTTACTGTTTAGTGATCATTCATAGTTTTTTGACTCGCGCATCGGGAAAGCTTGAAAAAGCTTTTGTAAGGACCCATTTTCAACTCAATTAGCAAGTTGCCTGCAGTAGGTACCGGCAGCCTCCATTCAGTCATGTGGGAAAGTATGGGGAATTCCCGAATTTGGGCTCTCTTTAAACCAGCTTTTTGAATTTATGTTGTGGTTCAGGACATAACAAACTAATGAAAAATAAAGATAAATCTGTACTGTATTTACACGTGTTGTTTATTTTTTTTATCATGAACAAGAATGTTTGTGTGTGTCCCGATAACACGCTTACCGATTTACCGCATCACTCGACTGGAGAACAATGGCTGACCAACAAAAAATTACAAAGCCGTGACCCTTGTCACAGAAGTTTCCAAGCCTCGTTCTAACCAATTCATTCATACTGTACAAACCAATCCCAGTCGATAGAAAAATGAAAACACTGCGCATACGAAGTTTCGAATAGCATGCACAGTTTTAAATTTGAGAGATATTTCTGAAGAGAAAACGCATAAAATTTTGACCTTTTTTCAAAGCACTATTGGCAGGAACCTAGAAAAAAACAACTATATAAACCGCATACCGAAAAAAAGCTCATTTTCCGAAGAATTTAATGGTATACGAAACTATGGCAGGGAAGCAACTCTAACTGAGTGCGTCAATCAGAAAGCGAGGCACTGTCTTGCAAAACATGGAGTCGGCAAGCATGGATTTCGATCCATTTATGACCAAGCTATCAGAACTATTCGGTACGTACTGCTGCCTGCGGCTAACAAACAAATATATTAAAGATATTCAGATTAATAGATTTTTTAACAGAATGTGCATTAGCTGTGATATTTTGCATATTTTAAAGGGAGAGATTGGCCGCATGGCAAAACATTGATCGATCATGGGTTGAATTTTTTTTATTTTTTTTTCGTTGGCGGGGACAAGATCTGTGAAATAACTACACACGCACGGTCAGATTAGTTTATAAACGATTCCTTTAGATGTTGACTGACCAGAAAATATTTTTATGAGGCGATGTGTATGATATTTCAATTAAAAAATAAAAGACAGTAGGCTACCGTGAGTAGGCCTATATGATATGATATGATTATGTTTACAACTAATAATATAGTAATAGTAATTACAACATTTATAAATAGTTATCACTCTCTGAAAAGATATAAAAATAAATACTTAATCTTGGAGTGTAGTGGGGATTTTTAGGAGTGAGAAAGTGAATCATCATAGTTATTTATTCATTAGGAAGCATAGCAACAGGCATAGCAAATCAGGTGCCCCTCTGCTGCCCCCCTATACACCCCAAACACTCTTCATGCTGCCACACTATCCCATCTTTCCCTTAAACCGATTACAGTATTTATTAATATTTACAATGTACTTTTTGTGGCTTATACTTGTTGATAATTATGGCATTTAAACATGAGACCTTAAAGTTAAACAAAACTTTATAGTAACTGGTGATTTGGGGACCGACGTCTATCCACAGCCATTCGAGTGTGTGCAAGTACTAAAGTAGTACTAGTCGTTTAATTTTGCAGTGACATTGCATCTTCATTCTGCATGGAATTTCTCTTTAATACATAATACTGAACTACTACATACATTGTCATAAGTTTGTGTGCAAAATTTGCTGTCAGTTGGACTTATAGTTTTTTTAAGTGTATGTTGGTGTCTTTACGGACATGAAATTGCAGCCATATTTGATTCTTTAAATTCAACTGACAAAAAAGTTTCTGGACTTTACAAGTAATTTAGCTTTACCTGCACAGCAACAGGTATTTTTGAGTCATCTGCAAAATTTTATGCATGCAGCTGCTGTGGTTATTGAGATATAACCTTTTTCAATAAACCACCCTTTACAATCTTACTTTTTCCGTCCTGCAAATCAGTGAAATATGAAACATTAGCACTAAATATTTCAAAATATAAAAATCTCTTGTAGCTGAAAAAAATTGCTGTTCAAGTTTTAAGTGTCTCAGATAATTAGTTTGGGTTTTGCAGGCCTCCAGTTTGGCTCCGCGGTGAAATTCGCACACAGCAAATCCTGTTTTTTTTGCAAAATTAGCAATATGGTGTTCCAAAACTACTTAAAGGAATAACTTTATTGCATGTGTATGCACTGCCTATAACATATAGATCAAGATAAGAGCAACAGATGATATATATATTGCAAGGAAAGAGCAGTCTGTGGCTGCAAAGTTGGGGAAATATTAAGTTTTTTCCTATGTGACGCAGTTCTGCAAGGATAAAATGATGTATCTCAAAAACTATCGAAGATAGAGACTTAATTTTTTGTTTGTTTTTATTTTTTTACAAAGCAGTTTCACAAAACAACAAAAAATAACAATGATATTCAAAACAAAAATTTGGCTGCTGGTACCTACCTGCAGTTGTGAATGTTGATATGAATTATGATGTTTTACACTTACAAACCAGAATGGATCAAATCGGTAAAGGGAAACCGACATGATTACGTCTTACGACAAGTCAGATGGGTCTTCTTCGACATGTGGATGGTATCTCTCAACTTCCTTATCACTTCCTTCAAAACTGACTCACAAAAAAGTATTATATACCATTGGATTCCTAATTTTTGCTCTTTCCAATGATCAATTAAATCCCTCTTTCCAAACAAAAGTCTATGAACGTCCCAATGTACTTGACTTTCAGTTTCACTGTTTCGATCATGTAAATAAGCTCTTTGGTAAGACTGAGACTGCACAACACAATAGCTTTCAATTTATCACAACCCAAATCAATACCGCCAAACACGCTTTTCAGAATAAAATGACGAAATGGATAAACAGGATTGTAGAATACAGTGGTACTGCATGTGTAATACAATACACTAATACTGTACTGTATACTGTACAAATTTATGTATTCTAAATAATGTATGTAAAATACTGTACTCTCAAATTAATGAAAAACAGCTCCTGTATTCCTGGCCAAACATCAGTCTAACTTGTGTCAATGTTTTCCTCAAGCTTTACGCTATTGCTGAAGTTAATTTTTGGTTTGTTGCTTGCTATACTACATGAGAACATAAGCCGTGTGTAAGTCTTGTTACTGTTGCCGACTATCAACAATTTACCCCGACACCTCAATTAGGTGTGAATGTGATGTCAGTCTGACCAAAAGAGTAACTTCAGAAATGTGCTGTAAATTGACAAAGGAAATGAGTTCTTTGCCATGGCATGGTATTGTATCATTGGTATAGATCTATAAAAAAAAAAAAAAAGATGACGGTCGAGAGTTCAAATACTCTCTGGTTCTTTTCAGTACAAAATGGTATAATGCTATAAAATGCTTAAAATGATATTACTGATGCATTTTAAATATTTTGGAGTTTCCTATTCTTTTTTATGCTCATTTAGTATTTTCTTAGAAAAAAATAAAATGAGAAAGATAAAATACATAAAAAGGAGCCAAGAAAAAAAAAAGAACCCTGAGCAGATTTGAACCACTTCCCTTACATAACACCACATCTTGCAAAATCCACTCTCCAAAGCACTAAACCACTGGACCAGTACGGATAATCAATGTTTAATCTCAAGTTACAGGGGATCTTCAAGAGAAAACAGGAAGTTACTAACAACAACACAGCGATCATAACTTAAATTGCTATCCTACAACTTCAAACGCGGAGATTACCAAATTAAAATCGCCCTCTCTAACCCCTCCACCCTCAATATTTATAAAAGACGCAGGATATGATGTGTTGCTTACTGACTACTGTCTGCAAAAAACAACACTATTGCTCACATTAACCAGTCAGCCATATTTGGGGAAAAATCAATGAATAAATGAATGAAAATTTAAGAATGCATTAAAAAAAGCATGATCACAGCGCTGGGTTTAATATAAATAAATAATAATAATAATAATAATAATAAAATAATAATAATAATAATAATAGTGCCCTGTGAATAGAATCTGAGGACAGAGAAAGATGGAGTATGCTGGTTAAACGATCATCTGTGGTGCCCCTACGACTTCCGAGTTACGGGACAGGATAGGATAGGAATAGAATCTGAGGCTATTCGTAGGGAGCCCCATGAATAGCCTCTGTCTTTCTAAATTGTGCATTGTGTCAGTCACCATTTTGGGCTCATGGCACAAAAAATAAAAAAAAGCAGACAAAACTGAAACTTGTGAGTCTTCAAATTGCAAATGAAGAATTGTAAAACCTCTTGTTTGCTTCAAAATTGCAAGTGAAAGACATTAATTTGAAAAGAGTTGTGTTTTGAACTTTTGTTTTGCTTTCAGGACAGCAATTATACAAGCCATTATTACAGAGGAAATAGAATGGTGCAGGTGGCTTTGGAAAAACAAAGAAATTCAATGGAAGGTAAGACATGTTGCATTTCCACATCACAATTTACACAATTTATTTGTTGCCATACCCTTGTCTTTTAATCTGAGTCTTCTGCTTTCTCCATGAATTGCAGCACACCAGTTTATCATTACGCTACTCTGAGAGTGTTTTGTGTACTATTCTAGTAGAAAATCTCATCGGCAAGTAAAACTTTAACTTTAGTAGTGATTAGGTTGGGTTTGGTGTAGGCAAAAGAACTATTGATCAGGAAATCAATAGGTAATTTCCAATAATATCTGACCGTCAGAAAATCGTCATTGCTTTGCGGCCAATGGTTAAATTTAAAAAAAAAATTAAGTTTGCGAAAGTGAACATAAATGCAATGCACTGATCTGATCTTTACCCTCCCTCCCTTTCCCTCAACCTCCCCAATCCCCACCCCCCCACACACACACCTTTTTTTAAATATTTTTTTTGGAGAAAGAAGTGATTATGTGTGAGCGAGGGCGATTAACACAACTTGTTTCTCTCTGTGTGTCTGACAGAAACTCCAGACACCACTGTCCTGCCCAACACCAACGACAACAGCAGCCTTGCAGAGGGCAGATTCTCCTCTAGCAAAAACAACACCTTCAACCTTTGGATGGACAAAGACAAGCCGGGTCAGTACACTGGCAGCGTCAATCGGGATTCACCGGCCGCTATAGGTGGGCTGAAAGTGAACAACATTTGATCAAGGTGAACCAAGAGAACATCGCATCGCAGGCACACTCAGTGTTGATCGGGAAAAGCAAGGCGGGCGGTTAAAGGATGGAGATACCGGACCTCGACAGGGCGATGGATGACAGGAGTCCCAGAAGGAACACACGGCTAGATCAAGTCATCCAGAGGGGAAGGTGAGTGTTGAGTACAGGGAAGGAGAAATGGAGGGAGGGCTAATCAAGGGGTTGATCATTGTGTCAGTACACTGACTACTGTTGCTGAAATGTAAAGCCTGTGCTGAAACTTAGGTCTTATGTGTGTCAAAGCAGCATCACCCTGACTTGATCCTTAGCGACTGTCTTGTCATAAATCTTTAACAAATAAATCTTATTAAAGCAAAATATGATTCAGTCACTATCAGTTTTGGTCTGATGCAGACATGATAACAAGAGGACTGAAAAGGCTGTGACGCATTGGCATTCATGAAATGCTCGGGGCGAGACTGTTTTACGTCCCAAAACACTGTTAGTGCCATATCTGATTTTTAAAAATGGTAACAAATAATGGTAAATCTGTTTAATATTTGTTTACGTGGTCAGATTTTATATTGTTTTCAGCGCATCCACTTCCAGGAAATCTAATCGGCGCATTTGATTATCTTGAGGCATTAGAATGGATAGTTGTCTTATTGGATCTGTTGAGTCGAAGGTAAACGGTCTGAATAACCAGGGTTTAAGTTTTTTTTCTTTTTGGCCTGGTCCCAGCAACACAAAAGCTGTGGCAGCAAAAAGTTATTACTATTGTGCATTCAATCGCACATCATGTCATAATCTTCTGACTCCCCCTTTCAATATTTGCTGGCCTACAGTACTGTAGTCTTTAGAGCAAAAATAGCCAAGTGTTGAATAATGCTAGTGTGCACTTTTTTTTATTACTAATACTGACCTGAAACCATAGAATACATGCTGTCCATGACTGTTACAATCTGATGCAGAATCTAGTTTGTAACCGCTCACAACCACTTGAGGAACCAAAATAAAGTGGAGTTAAGGAAAGCAGTGCCGTGTCAGTAAACAATCTTTTTATGAATCTTGAAAGTTTGGCATTTTATTTTATTTATTTGTGTGTGTATGTTTGAATGAACTGGGCTGAAATGATTTGGGGACCGAAATATCCGCCACCCCTTTGTAGAATCCGGCCAACATTATATACATTGTAACGTTACTATGGAATTTTAACTCGGGTGTCAGCAATCATTTCGGCAAGTTGTAGTCATGACTGTAAACCCAACAAGAATATTTGGCATACTTGGCTAAATTTTTAGTTAGGGTTTGTCCCATTTATTATGGCTTTTTTGTTGTTGGGGGGAGGAGGGGTGGCAAGCAGCTGGCCCAGATAAAGATATTGTTGACAAAGTTCATAAAACTAATGTTGTTTTTTTTTTTGTTTTTTTTTTAATGTGTTTCAGAAAATCTGCCAACTGAAGAAAGACCCAACAATCTGCTGACTGGAAAGAAGCCAGACATTCTGCAGAAAGGAAAGAAACCAAAGCGACCATGTCTCTATTGTGGAGAAATGCAGTCACGACTTCCAAGGCATGTCAAAAGAAAGCACAGTGATGAAGATGCTGTGTTTGCAGCTTATACACTTACCAAAACATAAAAATAAAGCAAACCTGAACTTTTGATTGCTGACAAGTTTCGGCACCGTGCCTCGACACTGTTCTCCCTTCAAGACTTGGACTCAGCGAACCGAGAGGCATTGTACGGGCATATGGGACGCTCTGAGTTGATCAATAAGACTGTCTATCAGTGTCCCTTAGCCATAAGTGAACTCACCTCTGTGGAAGGATTCCTTCAAGGTCTGGATTCAAACATGGCAAGACAAATGTCACTGAATTGATTTCAGGTTCTGCATATAACGATGTCAATATTTAGTGAACAAAAACGTGAATTCAAGAACACTTTTCCGTTACCTCATAATAATTTGTGCATAAACTCCAATTTTTATTAGTGAAAAGTAGTTTTTAAAAGATAAGTTTGTTTGAATCGTCTTCATGTTCCACATATAATTGTGGTGACACCAAGATCTGTCTCGCTGTTGGACCATTACAGTTTGTCACATTAATCAGTTTAATAATGTAATCAGATTGCCATACAAATGCAAGATGTGTACAGTTTCATATTTATTTTGGAGATAAAAGGAATATAGAGTGGCTTGTGGATTTCAGTTTTGAAGTTTATGAGTTGAAAATAAATTTCGATGATTAAAAAAGCAGAACCAAAAGTTCACCTTATTCCTATCCTATCTTGTCCCGTAACTCGGAGGTTGTAGGGGCACCACAGATAATCGTTTAACCAGCATACTCCATCTTTCTCTGTCCTCAGCAACCCTGATGGCGTCGCTCAGTGTCAAACCAGTCCAATCTCGAATGTTGTCATCCCACCTCTTTTTCAGTCTCCCTCTTCTTCTACCTCCTTGCACTGTGCCTTGCATAATGGTCTTTGCAAGGCCTGATGATCTGGTCAGGCCATACCATCGGAGTTTCCGTTTCTTCACCACTGTGAGCAGGTCATCGTGTTGTCCAATGGCTTGTGTGATGGTCTGTCGGACTTCGTCATTGGTGATGTGTTGGGTATAGGAAATGCTCAGAAGTCTTCTGTAGCACCTCAGCTCCATGCTTTGTATTCTTCGTTATAGATCTGCTGTGAGGGGCCATGCTTCGCAAGCATATAGGAAGATGGAGATGACAAAGGTGCGAAGCAGTCTAACTTTGGAATGTAGACTGATGGTCCTGTCTTTCCAAATTCTTAAACCTTATTCCTATTGCGATAAAATTACCCGAAGTCACCTCAGTTACATGGTAATCCTTAGGGCGACCAGCAAAATTATGTATATCTTTACAATATAAAATTAAAGAATGCATACTGCATTATATTACAGCATTTAATGTCCAGATTATGTTAAGCATTCAGTTGAATCTGGACATGTGTTATATGCAGATTTATGTGAGGTCACCCTAAGGCATCATTCCACTGCGGTCACCCTAACAGTGAATTTGTACATAGTTTTTGCAAGTCTGAAGTTTTCAATTGATGCACTCTCCAACCCATTGTCGCCTTTATGTCCTGTGAAAGGGATTGATGTACAGTTTTTTGTTGTTGTCGACAATTTATGCCCATTTCTATTCAAACTTAAACATATTGTAATTAATTATGCAGGGACTTATATCCATATCGGACACCCGATTCAGTCCAGTATCTATAGCCATTGTCCTGTAACCTATTTTGTCAACCAGCACAATGTCCTGTCCTTTTAAAAAAATGTCTAGTTCATTTCTGAGATTCAGACATATGTCCTGAAAATTACCTCGTGACCAGGACATGACCTGTACCACCTTACCTCTGAGGGATGTAAGCGCATACATTATATACATGTGTTAAGTCTATATCATGGCTACTAGATGAGTAACATGTGGTAGTAAACTAATATTTGCACACTTTCGCTATAAATATAATTATGCATGATGTTTTACACTTAACAAAATAAGAGACACCATTATATGCAGAACTTGATCAAATGTTGTTTTGTTCTTGCCGAAGTCTCTGGTGGATCAAAAAAGAAAATTCCAAGACCCGTGCTGACACAAATTCTAAATAAAAATATTGACTCACCAGAAAATGGATAAACTGTCACTGAATTGATTTCAGATTCTGCATATACCAGTGTCAATATTTAGTGAACAAAAACGTGAATGTCTGTTTTGAAGTTTATGAAATAAAAATGAATTTCGACGATTAAAAAAGCAGACATGATATATGCAGAACCAAACGTTCACCTTATTCCTATTGTGATAGAATACAAATGAACCTTCAGAAGTGGATAAATATATATTTTGGTTTTCGTTGCATATAGATTATACGAGAAAATATGAAAACGTGTAAGCTGTGTAATATAATACGGTAAAGAGTGAAATCTGTATACAAGTTAACTGCACAGAGTACCCATGATGTAGACTCGCTCATCAAAATACAAAATCTGTACTTAAGGCGACCATTTGGCACCCTAAAAGGGATTATCACTGTATTTAGTACTTTGGGTGAACACATGTTTTATGTCATGTTATGTTCCCTCTCTCTCACCTGTCTGTCCCAACCTCCCCACTTTATGGAAATTTAGTGCTTTAAATTCCCACTGTCGCTGTCTTCCTCATTTGCTCTTTCCCATTCCTGCTCTGTCCTATCACTGCTATACTATCTTCTTCTTCGCTAGATCAATGACCTACCTTTTTTCTTGAAAACTCTTCCTGGACAAGACTCCTTGTTTGTGTATGAGGTCTGTTGGATCAGCTTGGGAGTGTTGGACGCTTTCTGCCGGGGGGTCACTATGGCTTCCTATGATGTTATTATTTAGCAATATAGGCATTTTATATGTATATGTTTTGTTAATAATTTATAATGATGTTTGTATTCTATTTTGGTTTTGTAACCGGGGGTTCGAGTAGTTGGGGTAAAGCCTCAGCCGTCCCCTGCGTGGGATGTCTTTATTGTAAAGTGACTGGCCGGTGGAGGGCATTCAATTTTCAATTAGGGTTGTTTCAGCAGATCTTTTATGCGGATCGGGGGTTGTCCGGTCCTGATTTGGCTCTACCTAAAGCAGCAATCAATCAATCAAACAATCAATTAAAACCTCTATAAGAAATAGGCAGTGACAGTAGTTTGTATGTATGTCTCAATTACTGGTAAATGGGAGGTAATTTTTACTTTTCAATACTTGTACATTAAATTAAGTATTCCGTTAACATTCCAAGAAACTTTTTATTTATTCATTTGTTGTTGTTTTAATTTTTAGTACAGTGCTTAAAGTTTAATTCACAAGATTACCAAATTCCAAGGTTAATTTGTGGCTACAAATTTGTACAAAGTGTTTAAGAAGCATTTCTGTCTTTGTTTTGCCATCTAAAAACAGACATGATAAATTTAGTGGCATGATGAAAATGATTTAAAAAGCAAGTCATCGTTAATTAAAAAAAACAAATTCATTTGCCTTAATATGGTGTTTTATTTGAACAATTGTGAATGTGATAGGTGTTATTTTATACTCGCAAAACAAGTGGTTATACAGACTCCTCTAATTTTGTGCCTATAACCTAATAGGGGCTTGCCATAAGCACTTGAATTTGTTTGTGCATGTTTGTTGGGAGTGATGACCATTACTTCATAATTTCCAACGTTGTTGGAAGTGATAAAAAAAAACCACATTACTTTATAATTTCTTATGAAGTAATGGCTATACTGTAGCTCCCCACAAACACCCCCAAGTTCATGTGCCTGCAGGGCTATTATTCACCAATACAGTGCCATGCTGGTGATTGAAAAGCATTGTGCTAAAGAGAATGTATAGATATGTTAATTCAGCATTCACCGAAGGTGTGGGTAAATCGGGCGCCCAGTTTACTTTTTTTTCTTCTTTATCAGCGCACAGTTTATTTTTCTTATGTTTTGTTTTGATCAAGCCTCAAAGTTTGGCTATGATCAAGCACATTAGGTGTCTTATGTGCACAAAGTTTCATCTGATAACACTTTTTACACAAGCTTTCACTGTTGACACGTATGACCTATAAAGATTAGGTGGGTCCTGGTGTACCTATACCTTCCAAAAGAGAACAGTATTTTATTTTGAAGGTATGGGATTGATTTAAAAGTTGTCTGATGGCAAGCTACTCGATCGGATGTCTGATTCACCAAGTGTTTACAGAATAATTCGTATTAGCTATGGATGTATGACCGGGTGAATGTTAAGTTGTAGTCCAGGCATAAAACGCAAATAAACACAGACAAATCCTGCTAACTTTGGGTATGGGCGACTGAGGCACCTATTCCTTTGTTGCCTTATTGTACATTTCAATCAGCTGATTTTATTCTATTCTATGAATGCCTTGGGCCTAATTCGTTGGATGAAATGTTTGTATTATTTTTCCCTTCTATTTATGTTAATTATTTCATCCGATTGAGATGTAGGGGTATCACTATGATCCAGGCCAAAGAGAAAATCTTCATAGAGAAAGGCCCTCAATTATAGGTTTAAATGTCGCGTTTTTGAAAGTGCTGCAACTGAAGACATATTTTGTATTTAATAATAATGAAGCCAAAACATTATGAATTTGTAAAATAAACAGGAAAAAATGCTGACGTTCCCAATGGAATAATACACTTTATGAGAGTATTTCTTCTTTTTTTTTCTTGTGTTATTTTTAAATTGTAATTATTATTATTATTATTATTATTATTATTATTATTAGGTACTCCAAGTTGCGCCATTACTGTGTCGGCCCTATGGGCCACTTTCACTGCAATTGTTCTCTTGATTGTTTTTTTCCTGATGTTGAATAAAAACATACCAAATAAATGCCTGAGCCTTTTATCTTTTATGCGTGTGTTTCTTTGAGTGAAAGATATCCAAGTTTCAAAGTACGAAACATGTTTTGCGATGCACTGCCTCGGTTGTGGCAGACGCCATCTTCACAGGGCGCTCTCAACCCCACAGTTCAGTTCAGTTCAGTTCAAGGGACTATGTTAAGCTTCGCAGCTTTTTTGTGTCCCTGTTTTTATACAACTTTAAATTTTCCGGTTATTTTTGCAATTGTTCAGAGAGTTAGAATTAAATGAAAATCATTCATCGAAATCAAATTTGGATTCCACAATGAAACTTACCTTTTCCAGAAGGTTTTTAAAAGTATTTAAGTTGTTAGCTTTTTTAACATGTAATGGTAGTTTGTTCCACAGTGGTGCAATTCTATGGCTAAAACAGTGCTTTCGTTTGTTAGTACGACAGTGCTGGATAAAAATTTTGTCTTCTGAGTTTCTAGTTTTGCCTCCATCATAAAACTTAAAGAATGTATTAGCATTGACTTTGTCGATGTTATTTAATATTTTGTATGTTTGTATAAGATCACCTCTAACTCTTCTAAATTTCAAACTCGGAAGGCCTAGTTTCTTTAGTCTTTTTTTGTAAGGCAGATTTTTCAAGGATTTTACCAATTTTGTTGCTCTTCGCTGCACTTTTTCAATTACTGACGATTGTCTTTTCAGTAGCGGTGACCAAACAGCATTTGCATATTCCACATGAGGTCGGACAAGAGTCTTATACAGACATGTTAACGTATCTTTATCAAGGCAGGTGAAAGATCTTCGGATAATCCCCAGCATTTTATTTGCCTTTGCAATTGCATTATTAATGTGTTTATCAAATTTTAACTCTTTATCAAAAGTGACCCCCAGATCCTTCTCTTCGGTACAGCTGTCAATTGACACTCTCTGTCCATCAGCGGTCATATAATATTCATGGCAAGAATTTTTCTTACCAAATTTTAGTACCTTGCATTTGGAAGTATTAAAATGAAGTTGCCACTTATCAGACCATTTACCAAGATTATTTATATCGGACTGTAGCTTAAGACTCTCACTGGACAAGTTATATAGTTTTGTGTCATCAGCAAAAATTTTACAACTGCTGGACACCTCATCTGGTAAATCATTTATGAAAATAGTAAATAAAACAGGACCCAAAATGCTACCTTGAGGTATACCACTTAACACAGGAGCTTCTGAAGAGAAGGCCACCTCCATACAAAATGAAATCTCAGTTAGGGAATTAGTCTCCAACCAAGAAATCGACAATGAAAGAATCTGTACTATTTTGGCTTTCTTCTGGTGCAATTTTTTTTTAAAATTCAGTGGGAAATTCATTTTGTGATCTGTTGTGGAACTTTTTGTTGCTTTTTTTTAGAGCTTCTACTGAATCGATCTGTTTAAAAAGTAGCTCGTTGGAAAGGCAAATCTTTTTTCTACAATAATATGTAATCAGTTTAGGATTTTTGAGTTCACACTAGCTGAGATTATTTAGAAATGGAGAGTGGTGTTGAGCAACAGCTACTAATGTGCGTCGGTAATGGCGGAGTACGATTAACAAGGAGACTGAACCGCTTCAGTCGATCGTCAGTGTATCTTCTTGCACGTCGTCACAAGTCAATCTAAAGGCACTTGTTGGTAAGTTTAGCCTTTAAATACTTGTTAATAACATTTGTATTGTCGATAAATATATTTTTTCAAATGATAGGCCAATTGTTTAGCAATTATTTGAAGACCGGAAGTTGACAATCGAGAATCGATGTAGGTTGAATGGTATGGTCAAAAATATGTAAAATTAATTAAGATACACCTTTTCCACCAGATTTAACTGGTAACAAATTTTATCTGCATATATTAAAGATTCTTAGCATATACATGTATTCCATTGGGGTAAAATATGCACAGGGACTTAAGAAAAAAACGATCTTGCTAAGTCACGTGACTTCAGCACTGTTTACTTTCGTTTTCATTTACAGCTAGTGAGCTAGAAACTTGTGGCAGTGGTTAGGCCTATATGTTTTCGGGCAATTTGTGTTGAAGCTATTTTTGTTATTGATTTTTTATTTGAGCTGTTCTGCAAGCATCCAAATCTCTCCCAATTACTTCAAGACCCAATGTTTTTAAACATAAATTAAATTGCAGCCAAATATAATTTTAACTTTTAGTTTTAGTACTTTTACTTAGGCAGAATTGAGGATATTTTTTTTTGTGTACATTAATTTTACTGATATATGCGATAATAATTTTTAAAAAAGCAATAGTGATTACATTTTACTTTGGTTTTATCTGTACTTTTATGCCATTGTTGTTCATTTGTATGTTATTTAAGTTTAACAGTTGTTTGATATGAAAAACTATGTTGTATAGTTTTAATGTTTGAGTGCCATTGTAAAGATTTATTATTATTATTATTATTATTATTATTATTATTATTATTATTATTATTATATTGATGATCCATAGTTCTTGTCATAATATTTTGGTTTGCCCTTTCCTCTATTCACTCACCACCCCACTGCTTTTTTTCTTGAAGTTTTCTTTTTCTTTCTTTTTGTTTTGTTTTATTTTTTGCCTCCTGTGTCATATTAATGCAATGCTGTCCTATTTTTTCTTTTTTTTTCTTTTTTTTTTTGTAGCTGATGAAACATACAACAAACTGAAACTGAGTTTCCTGCCAACCAAGCGAGGTGCTCCAGACTTGTTGTGTACGAATCGACTACTCCTCCAGCTGGTTGCTCTCTCAGAAGAAGACTTTGAGTGACCGTGTAAAATACATACCTTGGGTGACCACTGGTAATATATATGTTTATTAGTGGTGTACAAAATGCCTTGTGTTTGCATCCTATTAGTTAATTTGATTGTATTGTTGTTCGTGTTATCACTAGCCTCACTAATTTTGTTCCCCAAGATCATCATGAAGCTTGGTTTTGTATCCCTCTTGTTGTTATTATTATTTGTTGTAGTAGTACTGCAATACAGCTACTAAAAATAATACAACAGCAGCAACACAAAAAGACTAATACTATATGGTAACAATGATAGCAATAATAATAACAGTACTACTACAACAAATAATAATAACAACAAGAGTGATGTTGAATGTTATATTTGATGCATGTCAATGAAAAGGGATACCTACTTCTTTTTTTTCCCACATTTTACAAAAATCGAAATAAAAAAAACCGTATATTCATTTGAAAAAAAAGGTGATTTAATAATAATAATATTAATAATAACACTAATAATAATAATCATAGTCATAAGAGTAATTATAAAAATAATAATATTAATAACAATAAAGCTACTAAAAATAATACAACAGCAGCAACACAAAAAGAGTAATAATATATGGTAACAATGATAACAATAATAATAACAGTACTACTACAAGTACAACAAATAATAATAACAAGAGGGATACAAAACCAAGCTTCATGATGATCTAGGGGAACAAAATTAGTGAGGATAGTGATAATACGAACAACAATACAACCGAATTAACTAATAGGATGCAAACACAAGGCATTTTGTACACCACTAATAAACATATATATTATCAGTGGTCACCCAAGGTATGTATTTTACACGGTCACTCAAAGTAGCATTTTTACAGTGGTCACCCAAAGTCACCTCAATTACATGGTAATCCTTAGGGCGACCAGCAAAATTATGTATATCTTTCAAATATAAAATTAAAGAATGCATACTGCATTATATTACAGCATTTAATGTGTAGGTTATGTTAAGCATTCAGTTGAATCTGGACATGTGTTATATGCAGATTTATGTGAGGTCACCCTAAGGCATCATTCCACTGCGGTCGCCCTAACAGTGATTTTGTACTTATATATATATATATATATATATATATATATATATATATATAATTTATTTTATGTTTATTTTTATTTTTATTATTGTATTCTCTCTCTCTCTTTCTCTCCTTCTTCTTCTTCTTTCTTTTCCTTTTTTTTTTTTTGGGCTGGGGGGGGGGGGGTTTCCGGAAACCCCGGAAACCCCGGAAACCCCCCCCCCCCCTCGTCCGCCCCTGTTGTGTGTATGTATTATCTATCTGTTTACGCCTTCGAGGTCGCCCCGCTCCGCTGCGGACAGCCTCAGACTGAGAATCCCGCGAACAAACTTGGCGACCGCTGGCCAGCGATCGTTAGCCTTTCAGTCACCAACTGCCTGGATTTCACTGTCTCTTCCCGTCCGCCAAAGTACAAACTTCGGAGTCCTTAAAGATGGCACAGAAATTCTTTCTTTTTTCCCAAAAAATTATTCCACACCCAGCCACCATCTTTGAAAACCAGAGCGTAAACGACACCATGTATGTATTTTTAGTTTTGACTCGTATGCAAAGCAACAACAAAACCAAAACCAAAAAAAAAAACAAAAAAAAACGGGATGCATGAGGGATCACGTGAAGGTCAACGTCATTCCAAGGTCACTGTTTGTGTTCGGCATAAAACAGTTTATTTGATAGCACATGGGTGTATTTGGAGCCGGAGGTCAAGGTCATCTTAAGGTCAAGAGCTTAGAAAGATCAAAGTCGGTATTACTTTGCATTTTAACGCCACTGTTTCTTTTTTTTTTTCCATTTTAATGGGCAGTCATTTTCATGATAAATATTGCAAGTTCCATAAGGAGCATATGAGTCATATGAGCTTTGCCCTTCTAGTTTTACTTTATTTTTTTTGTTCTTATTTATTGATATGCTCGTTTTGTTGCTCTCTCTCTCTCTCTCTCTCTCTCTCTCTCTCTCTCTCTCTCTCTCTCTCTCTCTCTCTCTCTCTCTCTCTCTCTTTCTCTCTTACCCTCACCGTCACTCTTTCCCCCCCCCCTCCCCCTCTTTCTTTCCCTCTCTCTCTCTCTCTCTCTCTCTCTCTCTCTCTCTCTCTCTCTCTCTCTCTCTCTCTCTCTCTCTCTCTCTCTCTTCCACGTTCAGTGAATACACGTCTGCTTGCCCGTGTGGCCGTGCGTGAATGTGTGAGAATCCGCCCCTCCATTTACCACAATCTTGTGAGATGCATGCACATGATAAATTATATTATTATTATTGTTATTATTATTATTATTATTATTATTATTATTATTATTAATATTATTATTATTATTATTAATATTATTATTATTATTATTATTATTATTATTATTATTATTATTATTATTATTATTATTATTATTATTAGGGTGCGTCGGAGGTGCATAATATTTGATTTGTTACTGTTTAACGACATAGTATTGATGGAATTTATTAATAGTATAGCATATAGGAGGGATGGAGGGGAGAGAAGACGGAAGGAGATGGAAGCGGGGAGCAGTGTATGTAAATTCATTTTATTAACCGATATACAATGTTAGTATAGAATACGAGTGTTTTATATGCCAGTCTCTCTCTCTCTCTCTCTCTCTCTCTCTCTCTCTCTCTCTCTCTCTCTCTCTCTCTCTCTCTCTCTCTCTTTCTTTCTTTCTCTCTCTCCCTCTCTCTCTTTCTCTCTCTCTCTCTCTCTCTCTCTCTCTCTCTCTCTCTCTCTCTCTCTCTCTCTCTCTCTCTCTCTCTCTCCCTCTTTCTTTCTCTCTTACCCTCACTTTTTCTTTCTGTCTTCAATCGAGACTTTTTTTTTAATGTCAGTTATCTTACTGTTTTATGGGATACAAAAAAAAATTCAATTTGTGTTCTTTTTTCGCATATTGGAAAATCACTGTCCCATGTTCCTGTAAAAACAAAATGTGTTTTAAGATTGTTTTCTCATCACTAAAATTATGTTATTGTATTACCTCAATTCTTTACGTCATGTCATGTACTTATACGTATACCTGTCTGTTTCCTGTTCTGGTGCTGATTTGGCTCGGAAGAGTCCGCTGGACCTAAAGCAATAACCTTATATTGTATTGTATTGTCTGTTTCCTGTTATTACAGATTGGCAAGAACAATTCTGCTTTCGACAACCTTCTGTCCAATTTCCCCAAGATCCTGCATATCAGTAAGTACCGAGAATCATTCGCCACAACATTAGTAGTAGTAGTAGTAGTAGTAGTAGTAGTAGTAGTAGTAGTAGTAGTAGTAGTAGTAGTAGTAGTAGTAGTAGTAGTAGTAGTAGTAGTAGTAGTAGTAGTAGTAGTAGTATTTGCATACCTTCAAATATTTAGGAGCCATTGTATCAGACAATGGGTCCCGACAGGAAGTCCTCTCCAGGATCGCACAAACAACTGCTGCCCTGACAAGGTTGAAGCCCATTTGGAAAGACAGGACCATCAGTCTACATTCCAAAGTAAGACTGCTGCGCTCCCTTGTCATCTCTATCTTCCTATATGCTTGTGCCACGTCACCAGATCATCAGGCCTTGCAAAGACTATTCTGCAAGGCACAGTGCAAGAATGTAGAAGAAGAGGGAGACCGAAAAAGAGGTGGGAGGACAACATTCGAGAGTGGACTGGTTTGACACTGAGCGAAGCCATCAGGGCTGCTGAGGACAGAGAAAGATGAAGTATACTGGTTAAACGATCATCTGTGGTGCCCCTGCGACCTCAAGGTTACGGGACAGGATAGGATAAGATATTATTATTATTATTAATTGTTGTTGTTGTTGTTGTTATATTTATTATAGCCTCTACCTCATACAGTAGGCTGCCGCAATCTTTGAATCGTACATTTTATTTATTAACTGTGGTTATTGTTATGTGCCATTCATTCATGCCATAGTTTGATGTGCTATGCTGCCACTGTAATAGCTTACATGTAGCTCGATCAGAGATGAATAAAGATGTGTTGTAATGCCTTGTCTTGTCTTGTCTCGTCGTGTGACATCTATGAAACCGCGCCTGGCTCTGTTTTGAATCGGGGAAGGTACTGCAGGGAGGGAGATGAGAAGGGCACCGCTCTCATGAAAAAACCCTGAAAAAAGGGGAAGTCCCTAACGCGCGCTCTCTCCCCTTCTCACAACGTTACACAAACACCTTTACATTTTTACCACCAGTACAGTGTAGCTGTGCTGAGAGTATAAACCGAGATCTAGTCTGCGCAAGACATGTATACCATTGCATGCACCGCCTTTCAAGATCCTGACGCTCATGTCCCAGACGGGTGAATGGTAGATACAAAATCCATCCAGCAAGCTCGGTTTTCCGGGCGTTACACAGTGCGCATCAAGAGCAGGTTGGCGCCTTGTGAGGCTTGATTTCTGCCAGCATCTTGAATAGCTCTTTGAACTAGCATAATGCTGTATTAGAACAATGCAATAAATACTACTACTACTGATGGTGATGATGATGATGATGATGATGATGATGATGATGATGATGATGATGATGATGATGATGATGATTTAGCTGCTGCAGGCGCTGTTTCTAATCCTGCTGTGACAATGACAGTAATACTGCGGTAATGCTGATAACGATAATATACTTATTACGGGTGTTTTTTTTCATTGCTTTTAAGGTAATCTAATGGTTTTATATGGTTTTCTGCAGACAACAAGACCGAGTTGGAACCATTTGCGCTCTCTGACTTGCTGCCGACTGATGAGGACAACTACTACTACCGTTATTACGGCAGTCTGACCACACCGCCCTGTTACGAGACCGTTATCTGGACCATCTTCACCGAAAAGATCGAAATCTCTCAATCTCAGGTACAGTAAACTTACATTTCGCTCTTCCTCCCAACCTTATCCACTTGTCACACCTTCTGGCTGGATATCAGGCTACATCCTTTCTCTTTCCCCTCCCGCCCTCCCCCCCCTCTCTCTCTCTCTCTCTCTCTCTCTCACACACACACACACACACACACACACGCGCACACATTTTTGTAGAAACGACGTTCTGATGACTGTTGTGAAAAAAACAGGGATTATTTTGACACACTTTCCATTTCTTTGACATTATTTTGACATTTTCCAAGTTTTGTAGCTATCCCTAACCTTAACCCTAACCCTTAACCTAACGCTAATGCTAAAACAGCTCTAACTCAACGGAGCACTATTTTGACGTCAAAATAGTACGGCCTTCCAAAAAAGTCAAAAGAAACCATGTGGAGTTTCATGTGTGTGTCATCAGAACGTCGTTTCTACATGCCCCCCCCCCCCCCCCCCCACACACACACACACACACACACGAACTTCCCGCCTCCTCCCTCACACTGTCAGTTGGAGCCCCACATAACTTTCGCTTGCATTAGTGTTGAGCGTAGGTCTTGGGTACTCAATATGAAGCCGCCCCAGATTATCTGAATCTTAAGCAGGTGCTTACCACATAGCACGCCCTGTGTCTTCCCATTCCTCACTCTTCCTCTCCTCCTTTTCTGTGTTGCCCTGGAAGCTTGCTGAGGCGTAGCAGGGTCTTGCTGTGTAGTGATCCCCGGTCCCCTGTACTGTTTGTCACCGATTGGCTCACTAACAGAACCGGGCCATTCTGTAAAGTGATAGCTTAGATAAACATCCACAACGCTCTATCAGTGTATATTAAACAGAAGGGCAAATGATCATCCATGTCTCATCCCTCATTTTCCTGCCGCAGTTCATCATTCGCCAGAAACCCTTTTCCCTGCCAACATCAACCCTGTTCCCTGTCAACATCAACCCTTTTCCCTGTCAACATCAACCCTTTTTCCTGTCAACATCAACCCTTTTTCCTGTCATCATCAACCCTTTTTTCCTGTCAACATCAACCCTTTTTCCTGTCAACATCAACCCTTTTCCCTGTCAACATCTTAGTCCACTGAAGGTAGTTATCTGCGAAGGCCAGGTTGTATCTACATTCTTCCAGCCGTTCTGTCTTTTCACAGTCTTTTGTAAAGCACCAGCTTTATTCCCTTCCGTGTCTAGACTCTTTAATGGTTATGAGAAGATTAATATTGTGTGAAGTACATACCCCACCTGCATTACGAAGTTAATGTTTCGTATGCCTTTTTTTTCACCGGCTGGTACGAAACGGTACATGATGCAATAGGCGCTTTAAGTGTCCACAACCTTTGACATACACGTTATAAAATAGCTCAAGGTCGGGCAAATGACTTCAGACATACTCGTAAAAGAATTTGCGACTTGCTGACAAATAAAAAAATGTTTCCCCCCGTATAAATAATTATTACGCTGCATGTTTTATGACTGCTCGTATGAAAGTGAGTATTTGCATAGTATTTTATATGTTCACTGCATGTTTTATGAGGAGTGGTTTATGAGACTCTGTGTGTACAATGACAAATTCGCATATGTTCAGGTACTCCCATATAGATCTATCTATTCTGAATAGGAAAGATGGGGGCAGGGAAAATGGAGTAGACCTCGTCAGTCTCAGCTTCTCTGCATGGCCTACTCCATGTCTTCTTTGTTCTATTAACTCATTGCATGGAGATGGAACTTTTTTGCAATGTTTATTGCCAGATGAATGCACTATTTAAGCTTATTGTTGAACATTCAATAATACTCGGTTTACAGTTAATGGGAGGTAACAAACCAATTAGGACTTAATAGTCTTGTTTCCAACTGTACACTCCATTTAGTGGTTGGGTTGAATATAAAAGACACTACGGATCTTCCTAAGACGTTCTCCGCTGGCAACCATACAAACGAATCGCTTATCATGTGACGTGCATCGCCGGCAACGGCTTAAGGTTGTGTCCACATGCAATAAATCCTTTTGCATACTACTATATAACATCGTCGTCGCGATTCATTGCAATTTTATCATGTGTTTGCGAAGTGCATGTTTTGTTAATGGGTCAAAAGCGTACCTTGCTGTTTAGTACATGCAAGGAGAGAAAGAATTAAACAAATATTATGATCTTCTGCACTTGTGCTTTTGACGGAATTAGCTTCTCAAAGACTTGTCATTTTGTCTACAGGGCAGCGTTTAACACGATCCGAGATAAAACACATAGTAAAAAAAAAAACTTTTTAATAACACAAAACCTTATTCTACTTTTTTTACCAACCCCCTCCATAACCATCTCATTCCTACTCACCCCGTGAACCGAATTCTATGACATCACAAAGTCGCCGACGTCTCTCTCCCCCCCCCCCCCACCTCCCCTCCTCCCGCCCCCTTCTCTCTCTTTTCACACCCTACAACCACTTTCTCTTCACTTCCTCAATTGACAACACCGAGCATCGAAATATGAATAAACAAATGAATATGCAACAATTCATTAAGAAAGCGCCACATAAATTATCTCCCTTCCCCCCACCCCCAAGTGGATTTAATCCGCGAAGCCGTACGGTAGAGTGCGGATGTACCTTCGGCGTCCCGGTTTTATTCACTAGGTAACTGCTTCATGAATACCACCCGGGGGTCGCTGCATGCCCATTCTTTTTGAATTAATTCTGTTTATTGCTGGAGTTTTGTTGTAATTCTCTCCTTATTTGGCTCTCTCTCCTTTCTTTTCTTTATGCACACTTGTGTACGCGTGTGTGCGTGCGTGCGTGTGTGTGTATGCGTGTGTGTGGGTGGGTGTGTGTGTGTGTGTGTGTGTGTGTGTGTGTGTATGTGCGTGGCTAGGTAGAAACGGCGTTACTCTGACATTCACTTGAAACTCTACGTACTTTCTTTTGACGGCCCCGTTATTTTGACGTCAAAACAGTGTTTCGTTAGGGTTAGGGCTGTGTTAGGGTTTGGGTTAGGGTTAGAGTTAGGGTTAGGGATAGCTTCAAAAAATTGCACTCGCTACTGTGTCGCAAGTTAAGCACCGTCCAGTGCGGTTAGCACTTGGATGGGTGACCGCAAAACGTGAAGCGACAAATAACAACGCCCCCAGTTGACTCAACTGTGACTGAGTACCTACTCTCTTAAGTGTGAGGAAGGTAAAGCAGCGTGGGAGAGAGATGGGCATCACCCTCATTACGCTGGCCCAAGATAAGTGTGATCTCCAACATCACGCTCCCCTACGGCCACAAGGCTATGGGACTAACTTTTTTGTTTTAAAAAAATTGCAAAATGTCAAAATAATGTTAACAGTGTCAAAATAATGTATGTAAAGTTTCATGACAGTCATCACAACGGCGTTTCTACGCGGTTTTGTGTGTGTGTGTGTGTGTGTGTGTGTGGTGTGGGTGTGTGTGTGTGTGTGGGCACACTTGCACAGTGTTATCTGGACAAATCAGTGAAAATCTACATAACTTGTATTGACATGCCTACTTGTTTTGACGTCAGAACAATGATCCGTTAGGGTTAGGGTTAGGGGTTCGAACACTTCAAAGTACTTAAAAATGGGGACGAAATATGACCCATTGTCAGCACAACGTTAGTGGCGTTTCGGGAAAGTCATGATAATACTGTGTAACCTCGGCTGGGTGTGTGCGTGTGCGTGGGTGTGTGTGTGTGTGTGTGTGTGTGTGTGTGTGTGTGTGTGGGTGTGTGTGTGTGTGTGTGTGTGTGTGTGTTAGGGGTTCTCGCATTGGGTGCATATTGAGGCAATACTCTGGATGTTTGTTGTTGTTTTTTATTGCTAGCATAGTTCACGCTTTTCGCGTGTGGAACTTTTTGTTTTCTTTCTCTCTGTGGATCTAGGTCACCGGTAACATCATCGTCGGAATGCTATCATGCGTGTTTCTTAGAATATAATGATATCATAAGTGATCAAAATCGCGTTACCACGAAACAAGATATAAATAGCGTACAATATAAACATATAGACATAATGAATACATGAATTAATTTCAGTTTATAATACAGTGCATGAAGCTCCCACACCCGAAGGGCGTGCTCAAAGTGCGTGGTGAAAAAGTTAAAAGAAACTTGTTGTTGTTATTATTCCACCTCTATACATAGAACGAATATAGGCGGCATCCTGCTTGTGGGTACCACTGCTTCACGCTATCACCTCGCCATTTAAAACAGCTTAGTTGCTAGCTGCTTGTCGTACTAGTACTAAGTACAATCTAAGCACGCTGGGACTTAAATATAACCAATATTTGAATGTAATCGGCATTTGAAAATAGGTCATCATTGAATATAAACGATTTAGGAGAAGGAGGGGGAGGGGAAGAGAGGTGGTAAAATGGCCGCGCTCGTGTCGAGCACTTGGTGATTCTCAACATTGTGTAAGACGCATTCAGCTAATAGTGACTACAAACGTTACCAAGGTGGCTTGCAATTAGGTGTAACATTTTCCAGGTTGCTCTTTCATGTTTCAAAATTAAATTATCAGCGAATAAGGTGCTTTGAACTCAAGCTTTTGGGGCAATCGCGTTTTACAAAAGGCTTTCAATAATTATTAATAGATGGGCATTAATTTAACGGAGAGCACTAAGACGAGTGAATGCATAGTTGAATTCAAAGATGTTTGAAGACGTGAATGGATTTAAATCTAGTGATTGGAGGAAAGTTTATTATCAACATAAACACCATCAACATGGTTAGCACGCCTGAAGTGCATGCTCACACGTCATTGGGGACCGAGATTTTGACCTTTATTATTTTTAAGAAATTAGAATTCTATAGTACCTGTATCCAACTGTGTTTGTCGTACAGAGTGTCTGAGCCTGCGGAGGCATGCGCTGAACATTAAATAGTGCATGGCGTAAGCCTTAGTTAGCTCAGTTACGCTGCCTGACAGCTCGCCCTAACTGTTCAGTTTAATAGATCCTCTATGGTGTTCTTCTTCTTCTTCTTCTTCTTCTTCTTCTTCTTCTTCTTCTTTTTCTTGTTCTTCTTCTTCTTCTTCTGCTTCTACTACTACTACTACTACTACTTTTTCTTCTTCTTCTTCTTGTTTTTGTTGTTGTGCTTCTTCTTCTTCTTCTTCTTCTTCTTCTTCTTCTTCTTCTTCTTCTTCTTCTTCTGCTCTTTGTTTAACTCGTGTAGTGTGCCCAAAGAAGATTTGGCATCAAAATGGACAGTACTTTAGAAGTTAGGTGGGCGTCTTTGTGGAACTACTTTCTCCGTCCAGTGTAGGAGGACCATCGCTGGCTGGGAGCAACCATTATTGTAACCATTTGTATCTGTCTCTTCTGTGTAGGACAAATAATATTGTAACTATTTGTGTTTCTCTCTTCTGTGTAGGATAACCAATATTGTAACCATTTGTATTTCGCCTGTCTGTGTAGGACAACCAATATTGTAACTATTATTTTGTATGTTTCCCTTCTGTGTGGGACAACCAACTAGTGTAAAACTTGTTGTCTCCCTTGCTACACTCGCCAGCAGTCACTTTCTAAATATAATCTTGTTCAAAATGACCCAAACCCTAGATTTTAGAACAATGTTTGACTATGAATTATCTTTAAAAAGAAAGAAGAAACAAAAGAAATAGGTTCCTTTCCATTTCCGTTACCAACCAGCCAAATGGTGGAAACTTTTTTGTTCGCATGAAGATGTTTTTCATGAGGACTTTATTCAGGAGCCTTCTCATGCTTTTAGAAATCGATCCATCAGTAGGCATCTGTGGCACAAATCGCAAAAAAAGCAATCCAATGGTAGATAGATCTTTCCCAAAAAATTTAATAAGGATTATTGTAATAATAATGGTACTGGACGCAGTCAATATAACATTTCAAAAAATAACATTCGATTTTATTTCCGTCTTCCCATTAGCGATCTTTTTTCCTTTACACCACCTGTTTGAGTGATGGATGTGTATTTGTTGTGTGTATGTGTGAGGGTGGAGACAGGTGAGCGTGTATGTTGGTACAGATCGCCGCGCTTTGAGCCTGATTGATTTTGGTGAAAGGCGCGTATATAGCATCCAGTATTCAGGGGTGGGAATTGTCCGCCATTTGGCGGATTTCCGCCATAAAAAAATCTCATCCGCCAAAAACAATAATGCTTCCGCCAAAAAATTTAAAAATAAAAAATAAAAATTTTACACTATTGCGGTGTTTAGACACAGCGCAACAGAAGTCTCACTGGAAGTGAGAGGTCGAGGTCGTTGTACTTAATCAACGCCATCATGTCTTTAAAGACGGCTGTTCATGTAATTTTCTTTATATTTATCCTTCTAGGCAAATCTGGAAATATGTTTTTCTTTTTCTTTGGTTGTTTTAGCTGAAGAGCAAGTTGGAATGTCATTGCTTGCCATATTGATGTTGGAGCTATGTTTAGTTTTGACAGCTGATATTCAGATGTTGAATATACAGCTGTGTACATGTTCAGCTACTATGTACAAATTTTGTGTGTGTGTGTACAGCTCTCTTTCTCTCTCTCTCTCTCTCTCTCTCTCTCTCTCTCTCTCTCTCTCTCTCTCTCTCTCTCTCACATAATCACTGTACATGTTGTCACGTGGGGTTTATGGGCTCTGCACAATGGAATTATGGACCCTCACGTTTATTCGGTGGGAACTGCTAGTAAGTCACCCTATGAATTACTTTAATAAATTTATTTGTTTAGCTCGTTCTGTGTTAAGGTTGGGGTACAGAAATAGATAGAAAAATGGTAAAAGAATACTGTCACACTAGCTTTCACACGGCTATGAATCATATGTAGTCCAGCCACTTGATAACAGTTAAAATCACACATTTATTTCTTCTACTCTATACAAGATTCTCTAAGTACTAATCTAACTTAAAAAGTCTCAGTCACTGCTAATAGTTCGATCGCTGATAGTCTAGGCAGCTGTTTTTTCTTCCTCGGGCACTTGCTATAATATTTCAAGTAGATTTGGACTACTGTGGTCCGTTTTACAGTTTCTGAAGAGTTGGACTACTGTGGTCCTGCTATGATCAGTTTAAGTGCACTTCTGGGTGTACACTTAACTTTCTTATGGTGCGGTCGAAGTCCTTCTGTGAGGTAGCTTCTGGTACACCTTTGTAGTTGTGTAGTTGGGTTCCCTTGCCACGCTGTGGGGTCTGACAGGGTGTCTTTCAAGGCAGCTCTTTCCGTCTTGTGCGGTAGAGGTTCCTCAACCAACTAGTCGTTTCTGTGGAGTGGGGTGCACAGGATAGCTCGGGATAGCTCGGGATAGCTCGCCTGCTCGTCTGTAATATAAGAGACGAAATTCTGCACAACCCTGAATAATCGGTTTGTGCAGAGCGTCTCACTGAAAGCCAAGTAGCCCTCAGTGATAGCTCCACATCTCTATACATAAGCGACGAACATTCTGCTACTTCCGGGGTCCGCTGTAATCTCACTCTAAATTCCTATACATACATAAATATAAATCGTGTCTAACTATACACATACAGAATTAATAATAATATAAACATTCAGTGGTACAGCCACTGGTCTGCAAACATACATATAAGTTAAACAACAGTGGTTCCGTACGGGATACAACATGGCGGCGCAACCGGTCGTGTTTCGCCTCGTGGTAGGCTCTTCCACGTGGTACGGCAAATTCGGATTAACAATTCACATTTATGCATAGCAAATTCCACAAACATAATTTCACAATAATACAAATATATCACGATGAAACAGAAGGGTGTTCATTTACCTGTCTGACAAGTTCAGGCCCGTGATGACTTGAGAGAATTCTAAGATTCCTAAGTCCTGCTTCCTGGTCTATGAGTGTAGAGATTTCTCTAGCTGTGGAGATGTTGACTCTACCTCGTCTCACACACGACTGATTCAAACTGTCTTAGGCTCTGACACAGTCAAAACTGCTCTACCCACTGAGCCTGCTTCTGATTGGTTAAAACGGTCCGATTCAAAGCTCAAGTGCTGAGTCACTGCGATGTGGGTCGGGCTCGCGGTGTGTGGTATGCTGTGTAATTTAATTGCTGCTGTGTAATAGTCTAACTTCTCTACTGTTACAAAGACTACACATGGCTAAATAGTCACTGGGCAGAGTTAAAACTAGCCAATTTATGACACATGTATACAGTTATATACAAAAATCCTTTTTGAATTTATGTTATTTTCTTTATGCAACGTGTCTGTTAGTTGTACATTGTTTATCAGCACTACATCACAGCATTATATTCTTTGGTCATTCAAACAAAAAGCACAAGGAAAAAAGACAAAAAAGAATGTTTTTTCATACTTCAAAACTACTTACATTTTGCAATCAGAATACGCCAGATTGCACAGATTTTGTTCTTGATTTTGAAAATTTTCCGGGGGGGCATGCCCCCGGACCTCCCTAGTTTCCTTTATTTTTCACTTCAGCAATTCCCACCCCTGAGTATTATTATTATTATTATTATTATTATTATTATTATTATTATTATTATTATTATTACCCCTTGGGGTCATGAGCAATCTTGCCACTGTAGATTGTTCTAACCTATAAAGGGAAAAGTGAAAGCCCCAGTTGAAAACCTGTCTTGCCTTTGTAGGCATGACTGACTCACTGCGGCAACACCCCCCTTCCCCCCCCCCCCCCCCCCCCCCGTTGGAGTGCCGGGGGGTTTAGTATAAATAGTAGCCCCACTTTCTGGAAATTTAGTGCTTTAAATTCCCACTGTCGCTGTCTTCCTCATTTCATTTGCTCTTTCCCATTCCTGATCTGTCCTATCACTCTGCTATACTATCTTCTTCTTCGCTAGATCAATGACCTACCTTTTTTCTTGAAAACTCTTCCTGGACAAGACTCCTTGTTTGTGTATGAGGTCTGTTGGATCAGCTTGGGAGTGTTGGACGCTTTCTGCCGGGTGGTCACTAGGGCTTCCTATGATTGTATTATTTAGCACTATAGGCATTTTATATGTATGTGTTTTGTTGATGATTTATAATGATGTTTGTATTCTATTTTGTTTTTGTAACCGGGGGTTCGAGTAGTTGGGGTAAAGCCTCAGCCGTCCCCTGCGTGGGATGTCTTTATTGTAAAGTGACTGGCCGGTGGAGGGCATTCAATTTTCCCACTAGGGTTGTTTCGGCAGATCTTTTATGCGGATTGGGGGTTGTCCGGTCCTGATTTGGCTCGGAAGAGTCCGCTGGACCTAAAGCAACAATCAATCAATCAATCAATTATTATTATTATTATTATTATTATTATTATTATTATTATTATTATTATCATTATCATTATTATCATTATTATTATCATCATTATTATCATAGTCAAAACGTTATCAATAAACTCCAGCCCCATCGCTGTAAGCGAGGCACCTTTTTCGACTTGTGTTCTGTACACACTTTGTGTGTCTTCCCAACTGTTGTAAGCTTTCGTAGTTTTATCTGCTGACCACTGTTAGTTGAGAACAACCAATTATTGTAATCTTTTGTGTTTGTCTTGCGAACAGCTGGAAGTGTTCAGGACGTTGAGGACTGTGAAAGACGACAACACCAGCGTTGAAGTGGAGCTGAGCAATGATTACAGGCCCGTCCAGGAACTACACGAACGCCGTGTCACCTCCAACGATAGGGCCCTCTTCAATGACATCACTCAAGGCATCGTCGAAACGGTGAGAGAGAGAGAGAGAGAGAGAGAGAGAGAGAGAGAGAGAGAGAGAGAGAGAGAGAGAGAGAGAGAGAGAGAGAGAGAGAGAGAGAGAGAGAGAGAGAGAGAGAGAGAGAGAGAGAGAGAGAGAGAGAGAGAGAGAGAGAGAGAGAGAGAGAGAGAGAGAGAGAGAGAGAGAGAGAGAGAGAAACTTTGAAACTTTGAAACTTTTTTATTAGGGATAAAGATTTTAGACTAATGATACAGTCTAATCTGCCAATCTGTCCCTTAAGAAATTAACATAATAATAATTAACCTTTAACTTTAACTTGGAAATCACATCACTCACACACACACATGCACACACAATCACACCAACATCTTCATCATTATCTTTAAACAATTTTAGGCAACCATCCTTCCTCCCCATATCCTTCACCCTTAGAATAATAATAATAATAATAATAATAAGAAGAAGAAGAAGAAGAAGAAGAAGAAGAAGAAGAAGAAGAAGAAGAAGAAAATAATAATAATAATAATAATAATAATAATAATAATAATAATAATAATAATAATAATAATAATAATAATAATAATAATAATAATAATAAAGTAAATAAATAAATAAATAAATAAGTTAATAATTACATGAATGACTGTGTTGTCATATAATTATGTTATTATACATCACTTTTATAATTAATTTCGCAGATGCCTACATATTTTACATTTGAAAGAAAACAGTGTGTCGCAATGTTTACACTCCAGAGGGAGAGTTCCATACACTAGCTCCATTAAACGATAGGCTATTTTTGTATAAATCAATGCGAGGGAGGGGTAGTTTATAATTATACAGTCTATGCCCATCAACTGGTTTAATAAAAAATGTATGAAGATATGCAGGTGTTTCTCCATGTGTGATTTTGAACATAAGGATAGCTGTATTAAATATAAATTGTTTTTGAAGTGGTAATATTCGGAGTTCTTGATATTTCTCAATAGTTGTAACATCTGTATTTATATTATAAGATTTATAAAATATCTTGATTGCTCTTTTATGAAGACTATTTAGATGTTTAATTTGAGCATCACTGGCATTACACCAAATAATCGATGCATAATTAAAATGAGACATAGAGTGGGCATAGAAAAAAGATTTTAATGCATCAGCCGTAACAAAATGTCCAAGTTTATTTAGGAGGAAACGGTTTTTAGAAATTTTTTTACAGGTATGGTTAACGTGTGACCGCCAGCTAAAATCATCATCGATGATTATGCCTAGCATTTTATGTTCATGAACTTGCTCAATACTGTACGACCCTAAGTTTAGATTAAGGGGAAAAGATCCATTTTGGCGTTTTTGTCGTGTAGTGAGAAGCATACTTTTGCTTTTAGTAGGATTTAATTTCATTCTATTGATGCAACACCAGTTATCAATTTCATTTATGCTTATTTGAAGACTTTGCTCCACCTCGTGTAAATTTGTATTATGAGTATGGAGGGATGAATCATCAGCAAATAGTTCAAGATTAACATTTTGTGTGAGAAAAAGGTGCATGTCATTGATAAAGATACAGAATAAAATAGGACCAAGGATCGATCCTTGAGGAACTCCACAAGTTACATCACCAGAAGACGAAAAGGAACCATTAGTGTATACTGATTGGTGCCTGTTTGATAAATATGATTTAAAAAATAATACAGATGCAGAATTTTGGAAATAGAATTTTAACTTATTTATTAAGATGTTATGGTTAACTAGGTCAAATGCCTTTTTAAGGTCAAGAAAAACTGCCCCTACAATGTCTTGCTTGTTTATAGCATCAAGCCAAACATCACAAATATGGGCGAGTGCTGTTTGACAAGAGTGTTTAGGTCTAAAGCCAGACTGAAAAGGATGAAAAAGAGCGTTATTTTCTAAATATTTCATAAGGTTAATGTGAATATGTCTTTCCAGGGGTTTAGATAGTACAGGCAAAATGGAAATTGGTCGAAAGTTGTCAAGAACTGAAGTATCACTTGTAAAGGTATAACTTTAGCTTCTTTAAATTTTGAAGGAAACTGACTTTGATCAATGCATAGATTATAGATGTAGGTTAAAGGTTCAATGATATAAGGAAGAGACAATTTTATAAGGAATGCATTTAGATTATAAATGTCCATAGACTTTTTATTTTTCATTTTTAATATTAGTGAAGTTACATCATGTTCTGTTAACCGAGGTATAATAAATGAGGCAGATTCGTGAAGTTTGTTTCTACAAAACAGGTTGACCTTATCATATATTGCATCTGTGTTTGTGCTTGCGGTATTAGATTTAAGAATAGAGTCAGTTAATGAAATAAAATATTTATTAAATTCATCATTAGAAAAATTAAATTGATTTGTTTTTCTTGTTCTAGATTTTTTGCAAAATGCGTTCATTGCTGGCCAAATGCAAGTGATATTAGTGTTTTCAGTTGATAATAAATTTTGAAAATATTTTTTCTTTGCATTTCTTATGAGGGTAAGGACTTTATTACGTTGCTTTTTATACAGATCAAACTGTTTTTGTTTTTTATGTTTGTCACGCAAGGACATGGCAGCTTTAATTTCAGTTGTCATCCAGGTGGGAACTGATGCATGTTTTACTCTCTTCCTCTGGATTGGTGATGCTATAATTTTATTACAATTAATTTTTGCACATTTCATGTGCCTATGTGCGGAAACAGATCTACATTGTATCCAATTCTTAAATGTATTCTTTTTTTCCTTAACTGCATCTGCACATGCTTGATTCCACCAAATATTACCACTGTGTTTTTTCTTTACAGAATTTCTCTTAATAGGTATAGACTTATTAGCTGCAGACAATATTGTTTTTGTAAAACCTGTAAAAATTTCATTAATATCTTCATTTTGTAGAAAGTCATCTTCAGAGTACAATAAATGCATTTGATACTGATTCCAATCTGCACGAGAATAAATATATTTTGGTATAATATCATCTTCTATTTGTACCTCTGGCTTTTCATTTATTACAGTTACAACTGGAAGATGGTCACTACCTAATGAATCAGAGTCCACTTCCCATATACTGTCTATTGCCAAATCAGGCGATACAAATGTTAGATCAATGGCAGAAGGTTGGTGGGTTGCTATGTCAGGAATCCTTGTTATTTTACCATCATTTAACAATATAAGACCAGAAGTAATGATATTTTCAATAAAACGACTATTTGTATTATAATTACATCCTTTATCCCAAAGTGTTGAATGAGCATTAAAATCACCAACTATAATCCAATTTTCATTTATATCAATTGATTGTAACCATTCAATATTAAAATCATCTGGTCCTAATGGATAATAAACAGGCGTGATATTAACATACATTTGATCATGTATTTTTACTTTCACGGCTACTGAATACACATCATTTAAATCTTTTGGAATGGGAGACTTGCATGTGACGTAATCCAAATCTTTCCTAATGTATATGGCAACGCTAACTTTTGTATTCTGTTTAGTAAAAAAAGTAGCCTTCGATCTTAGGAAGTTTCTTCCTTTTTACATTCAATGACTGCAGTGCAAGAACATGATGTTGGTATGTTACTACATATTGTTGTAAAGAGTGTACATTTGTGGATATAGATCTGCAATTCCACTGAACAATACTAAATTTATCATCAATCATAAATTTAAGATTTTTTTTAAAAAGAATGTTGTTCAATTATGACCAAAAAAATTCAGCAAAGAAACAGTATTGGGAAGATTTTTGTAAAAAAGAAATATCAAATACATATAATGTCAATAATGTTTGGAAAAAAGTTAAAGAAATGAAAAATGGCTTTCAGCTTCCTAAGTGTCCCATAAAAATAACTAACAAACTATTTTCTTCTCCAAAGGAGAAATCTGAAGAATTTGGAAAACTTTTTGCAAATGCAAGCAATACTAGTAGTCTAATTAGAGATGAGTTCGAAAAAAGAAAACATGAAGAAAAATCTGAACATTATAAAGAACCTAATTCAGATAATTCTTTATTTATGAATTCTATGATATCAATAACAGAGGTTACAGATGCTTTAAATTATTTTGGCACTAAAAAATCTGCAGTTGGTCCAGATGGGTTATCATACATTTTGCTAAAACACATGCCTTTAAAATGGATACAACATTTTCTCACTATTATTAATAAATGTTGGGAAAATAATGTGTTGCCTGATATTTGGAAAACATCAATAATTATTCCACTTTTAAAAACAGGGAAAAATCGACACGAATCCTCAAATTATCGCCCCATTGCATTAACATCGCATGCTGGTAAAATGATGGAAAAAATTATAATGAATAGATTATCATATTATTGTGAAAAAAATAAAGTAATTCCAGAAAATCAGGCTGGTTTTAAAAAAGGGAGATCAACAGTAGACCATTTAGTGAAATTAACAACACACATTAAGAAACAATTCGCTAGAAGGAAAAATATATTAGCTACATTTTTTGACGTTAAAAAGGCTTATGATCGAGTTTGGCATGCTCGACTTTTATACAAATTAAAAACTATAGGGCTTTCTGGAAATATTTTTCAATATATTAAAGAGTTTTTGCATGGAAGATAAATAATGGCCAAAGTAGGTCACTCTTATTCTTCTACATATAATATTAACATGGGTAAACCGCAAGGCTCTATAATTTCACCTCTTTTATTCACTATTTTGTTAAATGACTTACCTCAATTTGTAAGTAATAAAATTCATCTAGTTTAATATGCTGACGATATTGCAATATGGGTAAATGTATCTTTAAAAAGGAAAACTTCTATATATGAAATAAAACATATTCAAAAGATATATCAAAATGAACTGAACAATATTGATATTTACATGAAGGATAATGGATTGGAATTATCAGAAGAAAAAACAAACATGATCTTGTTTAATAATGGGATTAACCCCAAATGTTTGCCAAAATTTTATATTGGTATCAAAGAATTGAAATATGTACAGGAAATAAAATTTCTCGGGGTATATTTTACATCTAAATTAAGTTGGAAAAAACATATACATTATTTGTTGGAAAAGGCCGTTAAAAGTTTAAATTTAATAAAGATTATAAGCTTTCAAAAATGGGGACGTGATACTAAAACTCTTATTCATCTTGTGTGCATGCTTGTCAGATCTAAATTAACGTATGGACAAGAGGTATATTTTTCAGCACCAAAATATTTACTCAAACAACTCCAGAGTATGGACAGTAAAGCAATTAAAATTGTTATGGGTATTCCAGTACATACAAAAACTGACGATGCTTATAAAGCAGCTGGAGTATTACCATTAAATGAGTGGAGAAAATTATCATGCGCTAAATATATAGTTAGAGCCTCTGCTGTAGAAAATTTAACTGACACAGAACTAGAAGTAAGATCTGATTTAGATTATCCAAAAAGAGCACAGGGTATCAGTTATTTACAAACAATAGCATCTTATACAAATGAACTTTTACAGGGGTCAAATTTATTTCCTAAATCAATCTCTAAAAAAATACCACAAATGCCTATACCAATCTGGGAATATAAGCGAGCAAACTTTGATTTTGAATGTACTGCTATACGGAAAAAAGAAAATGGATTATTGTTAGCAACAGAAGCCTATGAACGTATAGATAAAAAATATTATTCTTATTTGCAAATTTATACTGATGGTTCTGTTTTAGATACAGGCCAAACCGGAACTGGTTATGTTATACCTGCTTTAAAAATTAGTGAATCCTTGTATTTAGGTAAAGATCGTTCAATTTATACAGCAGAACTTACCGCAATTCTTATGGCATTACATAAAATCTTGAGTCAACAAAATACCTTTTTTAATATCTTATTATGTGTAGACTCCAAATCTGTTCTGCAGAGTCTGGACTCTAATATTTATAAAAACAGAGGTGATATTATATATGAAATAAAATATCTTATACATTGCTTAATTATCAATGGCACAAATGTTTAATTTTGTTGGATACCATCTCATTGTGGTTTAGATAATAATGATTGGGCAGACAGGAAAGCAAAAGAAGGGGCGAAAAATCAACACAACGTTAGCCATATTGATATCTCCTTATCAACAAAAGAAATTTATAGTATAATAGAAAAGAAAAGAAAAAATAATGTTCCTTTAAAAATAATATATAGTGATAATTCACAGTATCCTCGAACAATAACCTCTTTATCACATCGTCTTGCTTTAAATTCTTGGAGGACAAAATATTGCAAGGATATTGTTTGCATTTGCAATGAAAATTTAACTATAAATCATATCATTCATGACTGCAGTGTAATAACACAATATATTCCACAGAACATTCATAATGTTCAAAATAAAGATAGTAAATATTGGATAACCATCGCTATATCTATTATTTATAGTCCTGTAGGACATTTGTTATAAAAATTGCAAGTTTATTCTGATTACTTCGTATATGACAATCTCACAAAATTGACTTTTCTGTCAATGCACATTTCGCAAGTTTGACATGTTCCATAGTAAGTTTATTTTATTTTATTTATTTTTTTAAAGAGTTTTAAACTATTGTTTGAATACTTAATGTTTATTTAATTTTATTTCATGTTATGTTACTGTACCATTTTGTTTAAATGTTATTTCCTTTCCCCCATCCATGTAGCGCATATTCTTTTCCCCCACCTTCCTTTTATTTTCTTGTCTAAAATCACTTCGGTGAATAGACGTTAAATGAAATAAACAAACAAACAAAATCCTCTGGATTGGAGCATGTGCATCAACCACAGAAAGTAATAGTTTTAAAAATATTTCGGCTGTTTCATTAGGGTTATTATATGCTCTTAAATTGTTGAAATTAATCAAACTTAAGTCCTGTAAGTATGCGGACTTATCAAAATTCTTAAAGTTTCTATACATAATGTAGGTATGTCCTTTAAACTGTGGTTTTGGAAGATGGCATGAACATTTGCAAAGAATGGCTTTATGATCGCTGACAGACACGTCAGACGTGAAAGCAGCAGAAATTATATTATTGTTGTTACTGTATATATGATCAAGAAGAGTTGAATTTGTTTCTGTTACTCTTGTTGGTTCTTGAATAAACTGAGTTATACCAAGCAAATTTGTTATTGTGTTCCAGTGTGACTGAGACTGCAAAAGATTTATGTTAAAGTCCCCTAATATAATAAAGTTTAAATTGCAAACATTGACTGTGTCCATCATTTGTAAGAAATTACTGAACCAATCGCAATTGCTGGCAGGATTTCTGTACATGAATCCTATAAGAATAGGCCTTTTTGTATGTGGCCTAACCTCCAGCCAGATGCATTCAATACATTTGAGTTCAAGATCATTTCTCCTTTTTTCACAATTAAGATTAATATAAAAAAAATAGGTTAGAAAACAAGCGATTCAAAAGAATGAAGAGAGAGAGAGAGACAGAAAGAGAGAGGAGGAGGGTAAAGGGAGAAAGAGAGGAGCAAGGATGCATTGACGGGGGTGGCGATAGAGGGGGAGAATGGAAGGGCGAGATTGTGGGTTGGGGAGAGGAGAGTGCTAAGGGCGAAGTGAGCATCAAACGATGCGCCCAAAGGCAACAAGTGGGCGCCTCGGCGGCTCGACTTAGATCCTGTATCGGCCAGCGCTGGAGTCGTTCTTGGGGTGGAAAAAGCGCTTTATAAAAAACGGGAAAAAAAGAAAATCCTTGGAGTACGTTCGTCTGGTCAGCTCGTTAAAAATACGGCCAATTTTTTTTTTTTTTTAAAGATTCTGATTAAAAGACGCGCAGTGTAGTGTAACGTGGGGTTTTATTGTTGCTGGGCTCTGCACAATGGAATGCTGTAAAACCCTCACGTCTATTCTATGGGAACCGCTAGTGTCGAGTCACCCTGTGAATTACTTTAATACATTTATTTGTTTAGCTCGGTCTGTGTTAAGGCTGGGGTAAAGAGATAGATAGAAAAATTGTAAAAGATCACTGTCACACTAGCTTTCACACGGCTATGAATCATATGTAGTCCAGCCACTTGATAACAGTCAAAATCACACATTTATTTCTTCTACTCTATACACGATCTTCAAAGTACGAATCTAACTTAAGAGTTCAATTGTCAATGCGAATGGTTCGCTCGCTGATAGTCTAGGCAGCTATGTTTTCTTCATAGGGCACTGGCTACTACCGTTCATGAAGAGTGGACTACTGTGGTCCTTTTGCTACAGTTTTAGTGCACTGTTTCCTGGGCACTTAACTGAATTGTTGCGTGGGTGAAGTGCTGCGTTGAGGTAGCTTCTGGTACACGCTGGGTCGTCGTGTAGTCTTTGACTTTTGGTACGACGTTTGGGGCTATCTGCGCACGATGCTGTAGATGCCTCGGCAGCCAACTCGAATTGTAGATTAGGTTCTGCTTTTCTGTTGAGTTGGACTCACGATATCCTGCCTGCTCGTCTGTAACATATGAGACGAAATTCTGCACAACCCTGAATAATAGGTCTGTGCAGAGCGTCTCACTGAAAGCCAAAGTAGCCCTCAGTGATAGCTCCACATCTCTATACAAAAGCGACGAACATTCTGCTAAGTCGGTGGTCCACTGGAATCTCCACTCTACTTTCCTATATATACATAAATATAAATCGTGGCTAACTATACACATAAAGAATTAATAATATTATAAACATTCGCTGGTATAGTCACTGGTCTGCAAGCATACATATAGGTTAAACAACAGTGGTTCCGTCAGGTATACAACATGGCATCAAAACCGGTCGTGCTTGACACGTGTTCGGCTTCTCCACGTGGTAAGGCAAAATCAGACTAACAATTCAAATCTATGCATAGCAAATTCCACAAACATAATTTCAACAATAATATAAATACATCACGATGAAACAGAAGTATGTTCATTTACCTGTTCCACAATGTCAGGCCCGTGGCTAGTTGATTGAATTAAAAAATTCAACAAGCACTGCTTCCCTGTTCTATCAGTGGAGATATTTCTCTGCACGAGGGTAACTGTGTACTCCTCAGAGCTTTCCACACAACTGACCTATACTTGGCTTGGACCGAATCAGCCAGAACTGGTTCTAAACCCTCTACCTGTGTCCCGATTGGCAGAGACAATCTAAGTGGCTATAAAGTTCAAAACTCGATCGTAGGCCGCGATGATGTCACTAAACGGCTCGCGTCAGCTCGCAGTGTGTGTGTACACATCAATTATACCTTAATCGTCTGCTATAGACTACAGTAACCTTCTAAGTTTTACTACTAGTTTTGTTTTGCTAAACAAGCAAAAGCTCAAATAGTGAGGGGTAAACGGGTCTGCTTGTGACATGTAGTTACTTCCCTTAGCGAGGTGGCGCATGCTCACATCGTAAGTTCACCAAAACTTGTGTTCCGGTTTCCTCCATTCTGCTCGGTTTTGCAATTTGTGTACTAGCGTAAACAATTCAGCGAAGCCGTGATGCAGGCCGTTCTCCCGATCGGAATAAAGATGAACCAAAAGGTAAACAGCAAGCCAAAAAGAGCTTTTTTTGAAAGTCTACAACGAAAAGTGGCCTTGTTTGACTACATCTCTGAAAGGGCCAGTTTGCAAGATGCACTGTGTGCAAAATTGACTTCACATTTGCCCAGTGTGGTCGCAATGACTGCGAAAGCACGTAGCATCAAAATCACATGAAAACTTTGAAGAAGATGCTAAAGGCCATCCATCCATCAAACGCGTTTTTGCAGACAAAAGGCACTGTTGCCGAATACCTGCATGCCTTGTAACCTGAAGTATGTGTGATGTGTTGCTTATGTGAAAGAAAGTTTATATGCCCTCCTGCAAAACGTTGACCTTAACACTTCACTTGTCCTTTCATTTTCATACTTTGTAATTTCATTTGCTTAGTAAACATGCATTTCTACATGTATTTCAGTAAACTTTGTGCACAATGTCAATATTAATGTGTTACAAGAAGACAAACAGCCCGTTACGTACAAATCTGGTCAAAGCTTACAAAAACCTTGTTTCGAGCTGCCTGGGGCATTGTCAACAAGCTTGTGCAGGTAGGCAAGTCTGAGTTACAAACCGAGATGAGTTGTAAAGGTGGTCCCATAGCCTTGTGGCAGTAGGGGAGCGTGATGTTGGAGATCACACTTATCTTGGGCCAGCGTAATGAGGGTGATGCCCATCTCTCTCCCTCGCTGCTTTACCTTCCCCACCCTTAAGAGAGTGGGTACTCAGTCACAGTTGAGTCAACTGGGGGCGTTGTTATTTGTCGCTTCACGTTTTGCGGTCACCCATCCAAGTGCTAACCGCACTGGACGGTGCTTAACTTGCGACTTAGTAGCGAGTGCTCCAACCACTGCGCTATCCGACACCCCGAGATGTTGTGGTCTGTTTTATTCACATACACACACACACCCACACACACAACTGCACACACACACGCACACAAACACTGATAAGGAATTATGAGGCGAGAGGAGGGAAAAGGGTGGGTCTACCTCTCTGCGATGCAATACAGCTAGAATAACGTTTACTGATAGAATTTCAGGATTTAAGAGAGAATGGGGAGAGGTAGAGAAGTGAGCGGGTGAGGGGGGGGGAGAGGGGTGGTACTCTTTTATCTTTCGTTCTATTTTAAGCTTAACGTTTCTTGTCTGGCTACAAAACAATAGTTTATTTACCTATTTTTAATAAAATACTGTTTTGTGTGTGTGCTGTTCTAGCTGATTGACGAAATCAAAAGCTTGAGGGATGAGTGCATAGCCTCTGGTGGCAGCGCCGGCCTTCATGCCGTTTACTTCCTCCAGCTGCTCGCCTGGGGACTTTACTTCGTCTTCCGGTAAACGCTGACGTCACTTCCACTTCCGTTACCTAAGGACAATCGATCTTCAGTTTCAAAAGTTTCGATTTCCCCAGACACCACCCCCCAAAACCTCCACTGTGTACATAATTATACTATGGACTTGTTAATTTACTATGGAGGGATACTCCTTATTCCCCTTTTCCACAACCCCTGTTGTTTTGTAAACATTGCCAAAAATATAACAAATGATGTGTATAATACTTATGAATATGTATGTAGAATGGATTGAACAGCATATGAATTGGTATCATGTGAGTTCATTCGATTGATTAAAATGTTAAATAGTATATGTCAGCAAAAAGCCTTACTTTTGGTGAAATTGTGAAATCATAGACTGAAATACAAATAAACCATAATCTATGTAGACCTAGGCTTCATCAGACCGGTTTTCATTTGTTTGTTTAAAAAAAAATTAATTTAACAACACACAAACTGACAAGTGCAGAAAAGCTGAACAATATCTGACTGTTATTTCTCTTGTTCTCGCATAAAAATAAGGAAACACAGTTTTCGTTGTTTGGTGAATTGAAGTCCCTAGTGTTTTTGCGCAGACTGGAATACCAGGACTGTTTTGAATTAATTCCTTCGCAATTTCTTATAGTTGTACACTAAATGTTATCTTAATGCATTATATTTATAGTGATATAATTGTGAAATCAAAGACGATTTTTTTTGGTTGGTCAAAGCGCTAGCGGTATGTGTTTTATGTGTGTGTGTGTGTGTGTATGAGAGCGCGCGTGCGTGTATGTGCGTGCGCGCGCGTGTGTGTGGTTGTAGTCTGTGTGTTTGAGTGTGTGTGTGTACGTGCGGTGTAACTCAACCACAAAACGAGATAAGAGTGAATTTCTACTTGTATATCTTATCTTTCTGTCGTGTGGTATGTGAACTCAAAAAGACTGCTCTGGTAAAATTACGCAAAGCTACCTCTGAGCTCAATGGGGCCATCGGCTGGATGACATAATAATGAAGATTTAGTAGTAATGGGGAATCGCACATTCTTCACATTTGAAACTGCGACCACATCTTCTTAACCCTCCCCCCCCTACCTCTCTCTCTCTCTCTCTCTCTCTCTCTCTCTCGCTTTTCCCCATTCTTGCTAGATTGCACCTACGCATACCCTCCGCTCCCATCACCCACCTCTCTCTCTCTCTCTCTCTTTCTTTCTCTCTCTCTCTCTCTCTCTCTCTCTCTGTCTCTCTCTCTCTCTCTCTCTCTCTCTGAAGTGCCGTAGGAGTACGAATATAAATTGAAATCAAATTGTTAAAAGAATAAATTTAAATTTTAACAAAACTCATCATACTCAAGGTAAGAACACAAATTTTTGGCTTATTGAAATCAAATTGTGATATGAAAGGAAGGTGTGCTCACATATAGCCTAACTATGGAACAATCGGTCCGTTAAATCGTCACTACCCATCACTATTCAAAGCCCCGGGGATGGCAAAAAGGGCCGCCACACCTGCTGTTCAGTTCGGTGAAGGTCTGTATGGAAAATGATCCAAAACGACAAAATGCAGATATAAATTGCCGCCAACGTGCCTTCGTAAAATTGCAGTACAGTATGGTCAAGGTCTATGGAGTATAAATAACCCTGTAAAAGTTCAAAAATAAAAGGACAAAGTTCCAGTTATCGTCCCCTATACGCTTAGGTGTCCGGGGACGTTAATCTATTTAACTAACTAACTAACTAACTAACTACCATCGTAACATCCATCATCCCATTTGTATTGTCTCTCATTTAGGAGACTGCTGTTTGAATTCACAGTGCTATCTATAGTCGTGCTGGACGGACCGATCGGACTTGAATCTGCCACTAGTTGCGTTTGTCCTTAGCGCTCTCCGTAAAGCTAAGCTACAACATCACGATCTTGCTAGGCCGAACAGATTTGACTGGACTGCATGCATAGCGCATAATTATTCTTCCGTAGGTAAAACTGGTAACACTTGAGAACAAATCTAGCTGATCAAGAATTTAGTCAGTGAAACAGCGCTTGCGTAGGGAGCCAGGTGTGGGTCTGATGTCGATAGATCTGTTTGTAAGTGTAAAAAAAATGGTTTCATGCTCTGATACTCTATGACACCCTTTTGCTACAGTGGAACATTACTTTCTGAATCTCCGGGTTTTTTCCCCATCGTGGTTTGGCTATGTTCGCGTCATAATTGTAATGGAATACGTCATAAATGTAACGAGATACGTCATAAATGTAACGCTAGAATGTGACAGAATATAGGGGAAAAAAGAAGAATACAATACGATAATGTAACTTTTATTTGAGGTAATATGACTGGCAACTAAAATTCGCTTTGCCTTTAATATTTTTGAACGTGACCAGGTGGGGTTTTTTTTCATGCCATTAACTATTTATTTCTTCTGTGAGAGAGAGAGAGAGAGAGAGAGAGAGAGAGAGAGAGAGAGAGAGAGAGAGAGAGAGAGAGAGAGAGAGAGAGATAGAGAGAGAGAGAATGTTTAGACGGCGTTCTTGTGACGTACACTTGAGAATCTACGTCCGTTTTTGTTTGTTTGTTTGTGTTGTTTCGCCTCGGTAAACTTCGGAACTGCGCGATGAAACTGCTCGAGCTAAAGTATCGATGCAAAGTATCGATACTTTTTAAAAAGTAGCGATGCTTTGCTTCGATACTTTTCAGAAAGCATCGATACTTTAGCAATTTGCGTTCCGATTTCAGTTTTGCAGAAACAGCGTGTTTCGCCTCGGTAAACTTCGGAACTGCGCGATGAAACTGCTCGAGCTAAAGTATCGATGCAAAGTATCGATACTTTTTAAAAAGTAGCGATGCTTTGCATCGATACTTTTCAGAAAGCATCGATACTTTCGCAATTTGCGTTCCATTTGAGAAAATGTGCGATCCTTTTGAGAAAAGTAGCGATACTTTCCTAAACGGATGGATCCTTATGAGAATAGTATCGATGCAAAGCATCGCTACTTTTCATCGCGCGTTTGACGCTGTTCGTACGCCATACGGCAGTAGGTAGTCTTGCCGTAAGTCCTGAGAACTAGCACATTGGAAACCAGAGTCCTATGTTTTTGCATGTTCTTTTGTTTGTTTGTTTTGTTTGTTTGGGTTTTTTTGGTAATAATTTCTACATGTTTTGCCATGACATATATCTGTGCATGAAAATAACTTCGTGACAGTGATCGATAGTTCTGGAGTTGAAAAAAAAGTTAATAATAATAATAATAATAATAATAATAATAATAATAATAATATTATTATTATTATTATTATTATTATTATTATTATTATTATTATTATTATTATTATTATTATTATTTTGATATTACATATTTATATAGATATTTATATATATATGATATTATAAAGTTCTGAAAGGAGAACTTGTCAATGATGTCGTGGTTTTTACCTATGATAAAGCCATCATTGGCAGAATTGGCAGAGCAAAACACGGTCAGTAGGTAGACTTGCTCTAGGAAAAATGAATTGGATTAGAGAAAGCCAAAACCACTGTTTTCAAAGTTTATACATAAGCTTATGCATTGACGGTGGCATCAGTGTGTGTGTGTGTGTATCTGTGTAAGGAAAAGCATGCTGCACATTATGAAAACCACTTGCACTGTGAAGTCATAACTTGATGTGGAAAAAGTGATGTAATTTGGATTACTAATGACCTTTTTCTGGCGTCAGTTGTAATTATTCATAAGATTTGCATTATTATTCGTGAGTCGGATTTACATGGGAATCTGATGGTTTTATTCCGCAAGTGTATAAGGGACAGCAACTTTCTACTTTTCTTTTTTTTTAATTATATATAATTTAAATTAGTTTTTTTGTTTGTTGTTTGGCACAAAATTGATTGTTTTTATGCCATTTTCTTTTTAATGTAACGATATTATAGTTTCAGCTATGATTATTGAGTTAAATGTGTGTCTTATTGGCTATCCTATGTTATCAAGTATATAGATGCAATCAAAGATATGTGTAATTCCACGTACTTCACCAAGAAAGTTGTAGTTGGATTTTATTTTTTAATTATTATTATTGTTATTTTTTTGTTTGTTCTTGTTGTTCTTATTGTTTATGAGTCGGATTTACATGATATTACTACTACTACTACTACTACTACTACTACTACTACTACTACTACTACTACTACTACTACTACTACTTTTATGTACATATAAATATATTTCCCAGATTTTTCCTATGGAAATCATGTATGTTTGCTTGTATTTTGTGTGTTTATAAAAGTGTTTATAACACAAGAAAGAGACAAGGAGATAACGTGTTTTTTTTCCTGCATTCACTATCCCTGACACATTTCATTTTATTTTTTGTATTGTGTTGAGTTTTGATGTGTTGTGTTGTGTTCAGCCTGAGCATCGGAGAGATAGCATATACTGTATTTATTTTATTGAAAATGCATCAATTGTGAATGATTGAAATTTTAACTTCAAATATATGTAACTGGAGGAAAAAAGAAACGTTGAACTGAATTGCATAATGTGTAATGCATTGCTTTGTGTTGGCACCGCCGTGTATTACATTCAGGTGGGCTGTAAATACTGCACAGCATTGCACTATCACTGTCAAGCAGTGCACTGATTCGCATTATATCATTGTTTGTTTTGAATGTCTTTTCCAATGATATGCGAAGACAGGTACGAGATCTTTTAACATAGTAATATTCCTGAATTGCCAACACAAATATAAAATCCCCCTTCCCATCTTCCCCCAAGTTATATTACATTATTAAGATGTTCACTGCAATGAATTAGTTTGCATTTGCACAGTATTCCATTGCATGATATTGCATTGTAATTTGTATTGAATTGCATTGCATTGTTTTGCAGTTAATTTTGTGTTTGTTTTTGCATTGCATGTACAATAAAATTCGTTATATTTTGTCCTTTGTAAATGTGTTTTTCCATGGATATTGAGATGTATAGCTTAGTATCCTGACAATCAAAACGAACAACACAACCTCAGTCATAATGTTTTGTTTTGTGTTTTCGAATCTCCCCATGTTCATATTGATTCAAAGGTAAATTAATCATAGTAGTCATCGTCGTATGAAGGGTGTTGCATATTGTTTTTTACGCAATTCTGTTGCGCTGTATTCATGTCAAGATTTAGGACTTTTGTGTACATTAAACATTTAGGATTCTGCATAATTATATAAAACAAATAACTACTCCAACAAAAAAAAATTGTGTTGATTTTGATTTCGTTTAGTTTACTAACATTACATTTTGCATGACATTTACAACTATTAATACTACTATGAATATTATGAATGTTCAGGCAGATTCCTAGTAACACGCATCTCAAGAACTTACAGAGACAACGTCTCTCTCTCACTCTCTCTCTCTCTCCCTCTCACACACACACACACACACACAAACACTCACTCACTCACTCAGTTGCACCCTTGAGGTTTCCGGGGGTTTCTGTATAAATAGTATCCCCACTTTCTGGAAATGTAGTGCTTTAAATTCCCACTGTCGCTGTCTTTCTCCTTCCTACTCTGTTCTATCAATCTACTATACCGTCTTCTTCGCTAAGCCAGTCATCTACCTTTTTTTTTCTTGAAAACTCTTCTTTATGCGGATCAGGGGTTGTCTGGTCCTGATTTGGCTCGGAAGAGTCCGCTGGACCTAAAGCAATAATCATGTAATGTAATGTAATGAAAACTCTTCCTAAACTCCTCATTTGTGTATGAGGTCTGTTGGGTCAGCTTGGGAATATTGGACACTTTCTATCAAATGGTCACTAGGGCTTCCTATGATATTATTATTTAGCAATGTAGGCATTATTTTGATATGTATGTGTTTTGTTGATATTTTATAATGATGTTTATATTTTATTTTGTTTGTTGTAAACGGGGGGTTCGATAAATTAGAGTATAGCTTCAGCATCCCTTGCATGGGATGCTTTCATTGTAAAGTGACCGGCTGGTGGAGTGCCTTAAGTATTATCGCTAGGGTTGTTTCAGCAGATTTTTTGTACGGATCAGGAGCGAGTCCTATTTCAACCAAGTTATGGTCCTGAGTTTGTGGTCCTGATTCGGCTCTGTACAGTCCGCTGGACCCTGTAAGCAATGAATAACACTCTCTCTTTCTCTCTCTCTCTCTCTCTCTCTCTCTCTCTCTTTCTTTCTTTCTTTCTTTCTTTCTTTCTTATTCTCATCTTATCTTCAAGATTTGAGAAAGATAAAAGTGAAGGCATAAAATCAAGTTAAAAAACAATAAGACAGTCATATTAAACAAGTGCTGGACGCTAACTGGTGCAGAGTTCCCTCTCGGGTTGTCTCTCACACAAACACACACAAACACCATGTGTAAAACAATAAATAAAATGTGATTTCATCATGATTACGTCACTCGATTTGCATAAGTCTGTTTTTATTTAGTTCGTTAGTCATTGTTTATAGGGTCCAGCGGACTTCAAAGAACCGAATCAGGCCCCAACTTGGTTGAAAGAGGGCTCACCCCTAATTCGTATTAAAGATCTGCTGATACAACCCTAGTGAAGGCACTCCACCAGACGGTCGCTTTACAATAAAGGCATCCCACGCAGGGGACGCTGAGGTTATATTCTAATTTATTGAACCCCCATTTATTAAAACAAAATAGAATATTAACATCATTATAAAATATCAACAAAACATATACATATAAAATGCCTAAATTGCTAAATAATAATATCGTAGAAAGCCCTAGAGACCATTTGGCAGGAAGCGTCCAATATCCCCAACCTAAACCAACAGACCTCGAACACAAATTAGGAGTTTTAGAAGAGTTTTCAATAAAATAAAACAGTAGGCGACTGGTCTAGCGAAGAAGTATAGTAGATTGATAATGCAGAGTATGAATGAGAAAGAACAAAGGAAAAAGACAGCGACAGTGGGAATTTAAAGCATTAAATTTCCAGAAAGTGGGGATAGTATTTATACAGAAACGCTCGGAATCCCCACGAGGGAGTTTGGTTTTATGTTGGAGGCATAGGAAAAGTCTAAGTATATACCAAACTTAAACCAAAAGCCTCCAGTAGTTTTGGAGAAAATGGGATTAGAAACAAACACACAAAATATTATGAGGTCACCATGATGACGTCACACGATGACTTCACTCAATATACCAGTTTCATTTAAGGTTCAAGGCCTCTGTACACTCTACATAGGAAGTATAAAATAATAATAATAATAATAATAATAATAATTTGTAATGATGATAACGTCACTCGTTTTGAATAAATTTGGTTTTATAAATAAAGTCTAAGTACCAATATCAAACTTGAACCAAATCCCTCTATTACTTTGGGAGAAAATAGGATTACAAAAAGACAACAAATTATGATGTCATCATGATGACCTCACCCGACATGGATACATTTTTGTTTTCTGGTAGAGTTCACTATTTCCTAACTAAATACAGTAAAACCTCCGTTTAGAGACCCTCTCTTAAACGACTTCCTCCAACATACGACCGGAAAAAATTTCACCGATGGTTTGTACTATATAAACGACCTCTCTTAAACGACTACCTCTAAAACGCGACTTGCGACATTCAAATAATTAAATTTTACGACCTAGCATCTGAAAAATTAAGATTCCAAAGCAATACTATATTTGTGCGCTTGAAGAATTCGTTTACAACTTTTAACAGCAGATGATGCATTACAACAGTTTGAAATACTCTAAGGAGCTGACCAGATTTGCCCTGAGCAGGGGCCTGTCAGATCTTGCCGGCACGATGTCTGGAGTTCAAAGTGACATACTAAGAGAACATGCACGGGTGGGTGGATCATGCAAACAAACAGAAATAACCGCTTTCTTTAAAAAACAAAACAAAACAAAAAAAACTATTCAATGATTGAATAAAAAATAATTACAACAATATTAATGGGGTTATCTTATAAATAGTTATAACTCCAAACATGCACTTAGCACTTACATACACTTTTAAACAACTATCAATCCAACATTGATTTTTTATTTTATAAATAATGAGGAACAGGAAGATATTGACTGTATTGGTTGTGAGACAGAGTTTAATCTATATTTCAGAAAGATGGTAGATGTTCCCTAAACTTAATGGTATGTGTACTTTTTGTATATGTATTTATTTTACTTAATTAATTTTCTAAATGTCTTTTTCGAAAATGTACTACCTCCTTTTTAAGACCCCTCCAATTTAAGACCTCGTTTTAATGGCAATTTAAAGGTCGTAAAACGGAGGTTTTACTATACCAAGAAATCAAAGAAATACGTCCATTCGTTTCAGAGAAAAATACGCAAATAAGCCTATCATCTCCAGACGGACGCCGGCCGGCCGGACAAAGCCAAAAATAATTACAGTTCTTAGAGCTTTACAGCTCGGGAACTAAAAATACAATAATAAAAAATGTAATATAAGGATCAAAAGGAAGTATATTTGAAACTAGAAAGGCAAAGCCCACATGACTCCCATGCTCCTTATTGAAATTGCAATATTCTATATGAAAATGAGCGCCCAGAAAAATTGAGATACAACGGTGATATCAAAATGCAAATACAGACTTTGATATTGCTATGATCTTGTCGTTCAAATGACCTTAACCTCTGGATCCAAATGGACACCCGTGAATGATCAAGTAAACTATAGCAAACATTTGTATTACGCCAAAACACAGTGGCCTTTGGATAACATTGGCCTTCGATGACCTTGATCTTGGGATGACATTGAAATGACCTCTGATGCTAATGTATGATCAAATAACCCAATGTCAATGCAAACTATGGTCAAATATAGAGCCATTGCACTGTAGCATAACAATTTTGTTTTTGTAAGGCCTAAAATCATATTGACCTTCAAGATGAACACAAAAATGTCACATGTATAAAAGATCAATCTATGATCTCTAACTAAATCAAGTTTGAACTGTCAAGATCTCATAGTTTAGGGTCAGGTTGGCATAAAAGTACCCATATAAACAGACTTTGGACAGCTCCATTGATCTTGATCTTGAAGCGAGGTTGACCCAATTTGCATGGTATGTGTGTCTGTTTTCATATATTATTTATTTATTACTTTTATATAGTGCTTTTCCAGCTCAAATGCTGCTCAAGGAGCTGGTCGATACAGGATCTAACGCTGTTCTTCCTTTTCTTCTCGACGTCGCTGCTCTTCTACTTCTAGACGCTTCTGTTCTAATTCTATTTCTTTTTCTAGACGCTTCTCTTCCAATTCTCTTTCTCGTATTCTCTCCTGAGACTTGACGTACTCCGTCAGCTGCTTGCCTTTAAGATTCAGTTCAATCCCTCTCTGCCAGAAGTCAGCCATCTTAATGCTTTTCTGGAAAGTTCTTTTCTGGAAAGTTCTTGACTGGAAAGTTCTTGACTGTACTGTACCTTTCTAGACTGTTCTAGAACAGCACGCTTTCTGCTGTAGCGCTGATGCTTGTCACTAGTCGCCTTCGCTGACGCGGGCCCCGCTGTCCTCGTCGTATGCGACGCTGCACCACGCTGATGTTGATGTACACGCTCCTGTGCTGAAGTAGACGCGACGTCCGCTCGTCGCTCTCTCTAATACTGGCGATGTAGTTCCGAGACTGTCCCTCGACGTAGTCTTGCGGCAGCCACGTAGTCCCGATCTGTTGTTCGCTCGCGAAGCAACTCTTCAGCGACTACACGCCCTTGCAGTCAACCCGAATCTATCGGTGATGTAGTCCCAGTATGTTGGCCCCTCCCGACGCAACTCGTTGGCAACTACCCTCGATGACTGCCTCTCGTAACGTTGACTCGCTTGTTGTAGCAGTTGAACCCTTGGCTATGGCGTGAATCCCAGCTTGGCCCCCAAAATGTTACACTCCGTTTGATGTTGGTGTTTTTCTATCAGTAGTAGATTCAGCCCCAATGCTTGAATTCTCCTGATAGGTGTAAACTCGGATTCGTTTATCCACGCAACCCGTTCAATCAACATACAAGTCACAGAGTCGACGTATGATGTTTTCCACTTTTATTCAGCACACATCAACAACTGCATACAATCGCTTTTTCCACTCTCAACTTTTTACTTTCAACACACACTATCAACAACAACCTCTTTTGAAACAGTGCGGCACTTATATAGTCTCTTCATACTCCCGAACAATTTAGAACAAGGTAGAATGACGCACTACCACCAATCAAATGAAACTTCGTCATCACTGACTTACGTCATACCACATTATTTTCCGTCCCAGAATGTTCTCAAAGATCCCGACTTCCGGCTAAGCAATTTATATATATAGATGGATGTGTGTGTGTATTTTTTATCTTTTTCTTTTCTTTTCTGACGAGGTATGCACGTTATGTCGGTTTTGAGTTGCTAGGATTTAAACTAGAAGATTGTATTCACTGAGCCACAGGCATATAACAAACACGAAGTTTTGTTTGCTGCTGCTTTATGGCGTAAGCGTGTGTTGAAAGGCCAGGCAGCAGTCGAGGCGAATTGCATAGGTTTCTTTAACTTTAACCTAAACAACAAAAGCAAGTCATGTCTTTTCTTCGATTGGAAACCATTTAGGCCTACTATTCACTCTTTTATTTACCTACTGCAGTTGTTGTTGTTGTTGTTGTTTTGCTGTTGTTTTAAAGTTGTGAGCAGACCTAGATCTAAATTGTTTCACGGTCCACGTTTTTGAAGGTAATATGGGCTAGTTAGCCTTCGCCCTGGCTAAGTGAATGGCTTCGTTCGTCTATGCTGCTAGACTGCCACGCAAAAATACGCAACAGGAATCACGCCTGCGCCTGTAGTGTGAGCTTTTCCAAGTGCAGTTTATAAGAGCACTTCACGATCTACATCTTATTATATGTATTGTTATTTTACCCGGCACAATCTTCACATGCACTTTCAAAAGAAACGACATTTGACCGCGCGCGATCGTTCATTTGACGACTTGATAAGATCTACAAGGCCTGCGTATTTGAACAAGACTATTTTTAAACTTTCAAGAACACTTTGGTCAACCAATCTCTACCTCTCACCAGACAAGTCTCTCTCTCTCTCTCTCTCTCTCTCTCTCCCTCTCTCTCTCTCCCCCTCTCTCTCTCTCCCTCTCTCTCTCTATTCTCTGTCCTCTGTCTCTCTGTCTGTCGCTCTCTCTGTCTCTCTCTCTCCCTCTCTCTCTCTCTCTCTCTCTCTCTCTCTCTCTCTCTCTCTCTCTCTCTCTCTCTCTCTCTCTCTCGTCTTGCAATTTCTTTTCCTAGATAAGAGGTTTAAAGAGCGTTCAAGATTAATTGTGGGTTTTTTTCTGTGTACACTCCAGATAGTATTCGTTGCGTAAAACGTACCCATTAACATTTAAGAAGACTAAAGGAACATTTCTCACGGGCCTCATCACACAACCATGCAGTCTTTTTTAAATCTAGTTCCTGTGTTTCTTTGTTGTTGTTGTTCTTGTTGTTATTGTTGTTGTGTGTGTATATGCGTGTGTGTGTGTGAGTGTGTGTGCGTTTAATAATGCGTACTCATGTTAGAATGGAATGGAATTGGTTTGTATACCGTAGACTTTTTTTTTAAAGTTTGAAACCAGTGAATGACTGGCCTACTCCGACACAGTTACGCAGTGTACAAAAATAAAAACTTAACTTAAAATTATATTATCTATAAATTTGTTTATTTATTTATTTTAACCTTCCCCCACTCCGCTTCTTCCCTCCCTCCCCTTTCTGTCCTTTTTCAAATGAATTGATTATGCAGTGTGCCAAAAACCAAAACAGCAATAAACCTTGTCCCTGTCGCTTTTTCCATCTTAGTTTACAGCCATGTCTGTAGAAGTCAAGGGAGGTAAAAACGTCAGTCACACGTTCTGTTACTTCCCTTGTAAACTTCGGGTATCCTCTTTTAAATTACAAGGGCATCACACGTGTTGAGTGCCTGTTGCTCTGTAGCAGCAAAGAGAGAGATTATACAGGTTCATACAGGCTTACGTCTGAGAAACTGGAAGCTACAGGCACTCAAGTTGTGTATAATGCCTATGTGTTTGAGCGGTCAGTATGCTTACTATGCTGCGATGAGTCTTCTAAATGGCAATTTAATAAAACCAGAATTTGGGATTTCAGACAGAGCGAAGAAACATTAAGATTACGTTTCATGCTCACTCTTCTTTCACTTCTTCTTCTTCTTCTTCTTCTTGCAGACATTTTTTCTGCAGATACGTACGTAAGCTTATTCAGTCCCTGGGTTTTCGTCGAAGCCCTGGTTCACACACTGTCACGTCTATTGTATTTTGTGTTTAGGCTATACACAATGTTTTAATTATACTTGTTCGGCCTTTTAACATTGAATTTATTCCAATGTATGTGTGGACCTGTTTTGTTGTTGTTGTTGTATTGAACGTATTAATTTTGTTATACCGCTTATATACATTACATTTGAATCAATTTTTAGTTTTTAAAGTTTGGATTGACTGCATCCAATACCATAAACAAGGTTAAATCACTATTATCTTTTAACTGTTTGAATTCGCAAACTTACACTTTTCAGACAGCGATGTTGAATACCCATGTTTTATTTAATTTCTTGCTTCATGTCGTCCTCTTATTGTTATCTTCATCATTCTCATTTTTCGTATTTTGAGTTATCATCTCCAGCTGCAACGTCATTCATCATCATCAGCATCATCAACATCATCGTCTTCGTCGCCATCTCCATCATCATTATCTCTACCACCAACACTACCGCCAACACTGATAACACCCACCATCACCGTCGTCCTTTGTTATCTGATTTTCTAAACGTTTCTTAAGAGTGCGTGTTTAATTTTATTATGACTGGTCACTCTTTTTGTAACAGTGTCTGCCGGTAAGTATGGCAGAAGAAACAAAAGCGTACAAGAAGTACATTGTATATATAAGCTTACCGCAGCATGTTTTCTGTGGACTGTAAATTTGATCTTTTGAGTTTTCTCTTTTGCAGTGTCTGCTTGTAAGTATGACGAAGATACATATATACATATATCGTAAAATGTTCCACCCAGCCCCTCCCCCTCCCTGGCATTTTTTAACTTTCAAATGCACATTATTTTTTTTAAGTCGTTTGGTTTTCTAAAAATATAAACCAGTATTTCATCGTGTGTTTATATGGATATTCTTTGTTAATCCTGTGAACCTGCCCGTTGTGTGTGTGTGTGTTGGTGTGTGTGTATGTTTGTGTGTGTACATATACATGTATCTGTTATATATGTGGTTATTGTATTTTATAACTTTGTAAGCGATAAGCCAACATTTAACTTTTTTGTTTTAGTTCTTTTGAATGTGAATACAGTTGTTTTGTCTTTTTTTGTAAACTTGATTTGTCTTGACAGTTCAGCAGGCTGGCTGAATCAAAAGAAGAAGAAGAAGAAGAAGAAGAAGAAGAAGAAGAAGAAGAAGAAGAAGAAGAAGAAGAAGAAGAAGAAGAAGAAGAAGAAGAACAAGAACAAGAACAAGAACAAGAAGAAAAACAAGAAGAAAAACAAGAAGAAGAACAAGAAGATAAAAAACAAACACCTTATTTCACTTTTCTCACTTCTATTTTGTTTTCAATTTAGCTTGCTGGATAGACCCTTCTCCTCCCTTGGATATCTTTTAAAGTAATTGTAAAAATAGTTTAGTAAATTTATTGCAAAATTATAAATTTTATTTTAATATATAATTTTTATTTCTTTCCATTTGCCTGCAAGTCACTTCTGCTTTTTTTCTATTCGGTGCTTGTTTAAGTCCTGTTCTCTACAAGTCAATAGTAAGCTCTTAAAATAAATCAGGCTTCAATTCATTTTGTTTGTATTCATGTATTATAAGCATTTTTCTCAAGCAATTCGTCGGTTGACATTCGTAAATGTCAAGTGATATTACTTTTTTTCATACAACAGGGAGTTCACAAATCAAACTTTTTTATTTATTTATTTATTTATCCTTTTTTCCCCAACCCTTTGTAAATGAGTTGTAAGTAAAATTGCTCCTAACCCTGTTCCATTGCAGTTCACTTCAGCGTACGAGGTTCGCTAGCCTATGTTATGACGCTTGTTCTCCCACCAAACACCAATCAAACAGGCTTAATTGAACAATTACCGCTAGTTAAACGGCCAATTATACCCTTAGTGCATATGGGCTAAATTGCTAAATTACATGAATAGTTAATTACGACACACTTTAAAGGAAAACTCCATGACATCGTGATCCTAAACGCTAATTGTGATATTATTTCAAAGGCCATACGTGTAAGAGCACATGATTACAATAATTAACAATCTAATTACAACTTCATTATCATGTAGAATAACATTACCAAGTTGGTGTATCGAAACTTTCTTTTTCATCATAATTTCTTGTAACACGAGATAATTATGTAAATATACACGGAAAGTATATTACGTGTGTATTATCGGCAATGCAACAAATTGCATAGCTTCAGATATTTAGCAGCCATTGTATCAGACAGTAGGTCCCGACAGGAAGTCCTTTCCAGGATCGCACAAACAACTGCTGCCCTGACAAAGTTGAAGCCCATTTGGAAAGACAGGACCATCAGTTTACACTCCAAGATACGGCGGCTGCGCTCCCTTGTCATCTCTATCTTCCTATACGCTTGCGAAACGTGGACACTCACAGGCCTACAATGAAGAATACTGTAACGTGGGATTTATTTGTTGCTGTGCTCTGCACAATGGAATGCTATAACCCTTACGTCTATTCTATGGGAACCGCTTGTGAGTCACCCTGTGAATTACTTTAATACATTTATTTGTTTAGCTCGGTCTGTGTTAAGGCTGAGGTACAGAGATAGATAGAAAAATGGTAAAAGATTACTGTCACACTAGCTTTCACACGGCTATGAATCATATGTAGTCCAGCCACTTGATAACAGTTAAAATCACACATTTATTTCTTCTACTCTATACACGATCTTTGAAGTACGAATCTAACTTAAAAGTTCAATTGTCAATGCGAATGGTGCTCTTGCTGATAGTCTAGGCAGCTATGTTTCTTCATAGGGCACTGGCTACTAGCGTTCATGAAGAGTGGACTACTGTGGTCCTTTTGCTATAGTTTTAGTGCACTGTTTCCTGGGCACTTAACTGAAGGGTGGTGTGTTTGAAGCCCTGCGTTGTGGTAGCTTCTGGTACACGCTGTGTATTCTGGGAGTGTGTTTGACAGGGGTGCTCTCTACGCGCGATGCTGTAGATGCCTCGGCAGCCAACATTCAGCTACTACTTCGTTTGGAAGGTTGTCTGGATGGGCCCACGGTATTTCTTGCCTGCTCGTCTGTAACATATGAGACGAAATTCTGCACAACCCTGAATAATAGGTCTGTGCAGAGCGTCTCACTGAAAGCCAAAGTAGCCCTCAGTGATAGCTCCACATCTCTATAAATAAGGGATGAACATTCTGCTAAGTCGGTGGTCCACTGGAATCTCCACTCTAATTTCCTATACATACATAAATATAAATCGTGGCTAACTATACACATAAAGAATTAATAATATTATAAACATTCACTGGTACAGCCACTGGTCTGCAAGCATACATATAGGTTAAACAACAGTGGTTCTTTCAGGTATACAACATGGCGTCAAAACCGGTCGTGCTTAACACGTGTTCGGCTTCTCCACGTGGTAAGGCAAAGTCGGATTAACAATTCAAATCTATGCATAGCAAATTCCACAAACATAATTTCAACAATAATATGAATACATCACGATGAAACAGAAGTATGTTCATTTACCTGTTTGACAAAGTCAGGCCCATGGCTACTTGATTGAATTCTAAAATTCACAAGCACTGCTTCCCTGTTCTATCAGTGGAGATATCTCTCTGCTCTGGGTGTAGCTGTGTACACTTCGGCGTTTACTACACAACTGACTCAATACAAAGCATTTGCCTACCCAGTCAGAACTGGCTCTAACCACCCGACCTGAGTTCTATTGAATAAGACTTCCGATCTAACGCACGCAATGCTGACGTCACTGCACTGTTCGCGTCAGACTCGCTGTGTGTGTACACATCAGTAATACTTTAATCGTCTGCTATAGACTACAGTAACCTTCTAAGTTCTACTACTGCTAGACAAGCAAAATCGTAAATAGGGCATGGTAAACAGGTCATTTTGTTACAAATACACAGCATGGAGATGAGGTGCTAGAGAAGACTTCTGGGCATTTCTTGTACCCAGCACATCACCAACGACGAAATCTGACAGAACATCACACAAGCCATTGAATAACACGATGACGTGCTCACAGTGGTGAAGAAACTGAAACTTACAAAGACCATCCCGCAAGGAGGCAGAAGAAGAGGGAGACAGAAAAAGTGGTGGGAGGACAACATTAGAGAATAGACTGGCTTGATACTGAGCGAAGCCATGAGGGTTGCTGAGGACAGAGAAAGATGGAGTACGCTGTTTGAACGATCATCTGTGGTGCCCCAACGACTTTCGAGTTACGGGATAAGATAGGATAGAATAGGATCGGCAATGGAATTATTCGGGGATATTTTTTTTTAAAAATGTTATGCACTTTCAGAACCGCTTTCAAAATATTTTCAAATTAATAACAAAATTTGCTTTAAGAAATAATTGTTAATAATCTACCAATAACCCTGAGGTATACCGTGGAAATGAATGCTTCAGATCGGGAACATAATTATACTAACCTCGTTAATTAGTCAAGAAATGCCTGATGTCATTGCTATCTCTTGCATATTTCAGTTCCAATTTATGTGTGGCGCAGTGGATAAGTCGCCGGTTTCCTATGCCGAAGTTCGCGGGTTCGATTCCCGCAAGGGGCGAACATGTGTGACTTAGATACGAGACTATTGAGGTCACCGAGGGTTTTCTCCGGGCACTCCGGTTTCCTCCCTCCCTTCAATAATGCTACTGGACGCAGTCAATATAAATTTTCAAAAATAAAAATTCGATGTACTTTCCGTCTTCCAATAGCGATCTTCCTACCTTTACACCACCTGTTTGAGTGATGAATGTGTATTTGTTGTGTGTGTGAGGGTAGATGAGACAGGTGAGAGTTGGTACAGGTCGCTGCGCTTTGAGCCTGATTGATTTGAGGAAAGGCGCGTATATAGCATCCAGTATTATTATTATTATTATTATTATTATTATTATTATCATTATCCTTTGCCCCTCCCCCACCCCTTCCTTTCCCCCCTTTCTCCTTCTCTCTCTCTCTCTCTTTCTCTCTCTCTCTCTCTCTCTCTCTCTCTGTGCGTGCTGGCTCATTCACTCTCTCAATCATTAAAAGATGTTTTTTGTTTATTTGTTTTTTGTTGTTGTTGCTGGACTAACTGTTAAAAAAGCCTCAAGACAATAATTTTAAAAAATAAAACAAATCTCCTACCCTATTCGTAGTAAAAAAAAAAAATCTAATACCTTATTTCATCTCTTTGTTAAAAAAAGTATTGAATTTCTCTCACACTCAAGTTCAAAATAAATGGATTAGTATTTTGTATTTTGCGCTTTGGGCCGTTAGTTTTTCTTTAGAAATAAACCACAAACAGTTGTTTTCTTTATGATATGAACTTTCACAGTATCGGTGACGGCCTTCCTGTTTGATTGAAACACTGATTGATGTGTCGGAGGCATATGATCGACCTGTCAGATGTAATGACTGATGGACGATTGCAGAGAATCGGGACCGTTAAGGAGGTCCTTACGTAATCTTTATGAGCGACGACTAGCTGTGCTAAGAACGATGAGGACCGCTTTATTTCAGAGGTTTAATGTACCTTAATTGGTGAGCATTCCGTCAGGGCGATTTATTGACCCCATGACTATTAAAGATACTTTTTTAAACTAATAGTTATTATTGCTTAACCGTTGACACCAGGTGGCGGCTAACACTTATCACGAAAGTTCAAATTATGTGTTCTTCCTAAGGGAAGGGAACAAAGTAATGTGTGTAGGAGTGAGTTTCGTTCAACAGAATATTGAGAAATGACCAGATGTTTGCTATGTTCTTTCATCAGTTTTTGGAGTCAACATGTTAATGCCTTGTATGCTAGGAAAAGGCATCTTGAAATGGCAGAAATTTGTTACAACTTTTGATATCTTCGTTTGCTAGGAAAAGAAGTGCGTACTCGTAAATGAAAGAAATATGAATATTTAAAAGAAATGCGTATCGTATCTACCTGTGCTATGTAGATGAGTTTTTGTTGCCTATGAACATGGACGAACAGTGTAATGTATACAATGGAAACTGAGAAAACGTGTAAGCGTATGGTACTTTTTTCCACTATTATAATTGCATAACCATAATGATAATTCCTTGTGCCACAATAAATCAACAACGACAGTATAGAATATTAAAGTGTATTTGCTTTTCCCTCTGGATAAATATTACTTGGACGGTCGCCTTTGTATATAGTAAGTGTTTAAAACATGAACGTTTTGAAATTTTGGATATAATATTTATACCAATACTAGTTCTTGAAGATGACAAAGAAATATTAGTAATAATAATAATAATAATAATAATAATAATAATAATAATAATAATAATAATAATAATAATAATAATGTTAAATATAGTGATTTTCATACAAATGTAGTACAAATATTGTTCTTTCTTGCATCCAGTTCAATGACCTAGAATTGTTTTTTCTTGTTTTCTTCTTTTTGTTGTAAAAAAAATCTCTGTGCATGGTTTAATATGGAGGAGAGAAAATAAAAATGGACTAAAAGAATTATTTTTAATAAACAGAAGAAATAAAGTGGGGATGGATGGTCGTTTGAAAATTGTTGCTTTGTTGTAAAATTGAAATCTAGGTGCGTCGTTTAATTTGAAGGAGAAAAAATATATTTGACGAAAAGAGGAAATTTAAATTAACAGAAGAAAGCATAAAAAAGGACAGAAAGTGATTGTTTTGTTTTAGAAACGAAACTAATGTGATTTTGTCTGTTATATTTTAATGTCATTGCGCGTATCTAAACGTAGACATAGTGATTCAAGCTGATTTAGGGGCAGTGTTCAGTTTTCACTCACATGAAGAGCAATGCGAGTCTATGTTTTCATCACACACCCACCCCTTACCCCTCATCTTCCCCCCCGCCCCCCCAAAAAAAAATCAAGATTTTTGCAATTTTGTTCAAGATAAGTCCTAAAATTTTCCCTTCTGTTCGTCTGTCTGTTGCACCGTCTGTCTGTGCAAAGCTTGCAAGTGGATTAATATATCAGAATTTTTTAAAACTATAACAACCAAACTTGGTAAAAGTCGGTCTTATTTTGCATTTTAACGCCACCGTGTCATTACGGTGGATTTTTTTTCTTTTCAGGGCAGTCATTTTCATGTTAAATATTGCAAGTTCCATCAGGAGCATGTGAGTCATATGGGCTTTGTTCGGCTAGTTTTTTTTAAAATTGTTTAAATGCATTACGATTTATTTTAAATCTCATACTATTATGTAAATTGGATGTTGTGGTTTTGGGCTTGGGCGACGAAAAACGTCGCCGACGATCTTGAGAATATTCATTTTAAAAATATGATGATTTAGAAACTTAATAATCCATGAGCTTGCTTTTTCAGGATACAACTATGTGTTATTATGATGCGTCAGCATGTGTTATTATGGCGCGTCTGTAGATTAACTCATTCTGGACGTGCACACATTGCAACATTTTAAGTTGTTTTCTCATTATATATTGTTAAGTCTTATCTCCAGTATATGTATCTATATAACATAAATATTATAATATACAATATGTATATATCAAGAGAAGGAGATCACTCTATCAGTAAATCTTAACTGGCCAAATAACACACATCGATTAAGGGGAAAAAATCTAAAACTTCCGATTGTCTACAACAATTTCGGTATACCATTTCAATTTAGGAATAAGTTAATAATGAGCGGGAATTTTACATGTTGACTGTTTAACAAATAATGATAATAATAATAAAGATGATAATAATAATAATAATAATAATAATAATAATAATAATAATAATAATAATAATAATAATAATAATAATAATAATAATAAGACTGATTTGTTTAGGGCACATTGTATTAATTAGTATGACTTGACGCCTTGGTAAAAAATAATCTGTGTGATTGTTCACAAGACTTAATAAATACGTCTGTGATGTTTCAGTAGAATGTAAATCAGCGTGACTGATATTTTCCCCAGAGGAATAACGATCGTAGTAGTGTTTCTCTGCATCAGAGACATCTATAACGCTTGTAACTATGACATGTACTTTTAGGCTTCAGTTCCATTGGCCCTTGTATCTTGCTGAGTTCAGTGTTGTTGCTTGCTAGTTTGTTTTTCAACAAAGCAGATTTAATTAAGTATTCTTCATTGTTTCAGCTGGCGCTGGATGGACTTACGAGGGCTCTCTGGGTAGGTCATACTTTTTGAAAATCTTTCGTTGATCCTTTGTTGATCGATTCGTTCACGCACTCATTCATTAATTTTGTTCATGGATTTTGTTTCTGTTCATTATTTTTGTTGGCTTTTCATACTTTTTGAGAATCTTTCGTTGACGTTTGGGACATATTCATCTATAGTCGTCATGGACCTCTTGATTCGTTCACGCAATCACTCATTCACTTGTTTATGGATATATATTTTCTATATTAGTTCCTGGGCCGTAGATTGGGAACTATTGTTTTTGGTTCTGTCCGTCCGTCCGTTTCTCTGAAACTAATGGATGGATTTTTTGAAAACTTGATAGTTACCAGTCCGCATAGGGGGTAGAGCAATCTTCAACCTCCGTTTTGCGGTTGACATTGATGGATTGGCTGGAGAGGAACAAGAGCTTAAACAGCTTGTACAGAGTCTTGACACCACCTTCAGAGCCTATGGAATGGAAATAAGTGCAGAGAAGGCCAAAATGATGACCATCAACACCAAAGCCATCAACATGGACATCAAAGTCCAAGGACAATCCCTCAACACAGTGCATAGCTTCAAATATTTAGGAGCCATTGTATCAGACAGTGGGTCCCAATAGGAAGTCCTCTCCAAGATCCCACAAGCAACTGCTGCCCTGACAAGGTTGAAGCCCATTTGGAAAGACAGGACCATCAGTCTACATTCCAAGGTAAGGCTGCTGCGCTCAATTGTCATCTCCATCTTCCTATGTTATCGCATAATATGGACCCTCGCAAGCAGATCTACAACGAAGAATACAAAGCATGGAGGTGAAGTGCTACAGAAGACTTCTGGGCATTTCCTATACCCAGCACATCACCAACAACGAAGTCCGAAAGACCATCACACAAGCCATTGGACAACATGATGACCTGCTCACAGTGGTGAAGAAACGGCACTCCGATGGTATGGCCACGTCACCGGAGCATCACGCCTTGCAAAAACCATCCTGCAAGGGACGGTGCAATGAGGCAGAAGAAGAGAAAGACAGAAAAAAGAGGTGGGAGGACAACATTCGAGAATGTACTGGTTTGACACTGAACGAAGCCAGAGAACAGAGAAAGATGGAGTACGCTGGTTAAACGATCATCTGTGGTGCCCCAACGACCATTGAATTACGGGATAGGATAGGATAGGATAGGATAGGATAGGATAGGATATAGCGCATGAGAACATCACTCACATTGTATCTTTAGCTCCTGACTTGGCAGCAGCATCAACTCTTTCATTATAATACAAGCCGGTATGTGACTGTATCCAAGTAAAAGTAAAATTGCATCCTCTAATAATCAATAAATGAATCAAGTGACTAATTTCTGCCAGGAGTTCTGTTCTTACTTTCAGTTTTAAATAATTATTTATGTAGAAAATAAGGAAGATCGACTGTAAATATAGATATATTTTTTCCAATTTTACACTATTTTTGAATCTTTAATTTTCATTTATTTCATTTAAGGTCTGTACACATAGTGGTTTTAGATCAACAACATTTTTTTTTTCAAAAACAAGAACAATAATTAATTAGTGAATAAAAAAGATTTTAACATGGTAACAACTTCAGCAGCTTAAACTTCTACTTAAAATGTACAAAATTCTTGACATCAAACATTTTCTTTCTTACATGTAAAAAAATACATCATTAAATGAATCTTTAAATCAGGTGTAATGAATGGCTGATACGCCTGCTGTATTATCTAAATTAGAACCATCAGTAAATAATTTCAAATGCATTGGATATCTTTCTTCAATATGCTCTTGCACTGAAGACATAAAAAATATTTTTCAGTTACTTTCTGTAGTTTGTATATTCTATGTCAAATTCTGCTCTCTTCAGTTCTTAAGGCGGTGTAGGCAATATTGTTAAGATTTTCTCGACTATCGGTTGGTTTAAAAACAACCTACTGTTTTCAATTACATTACTAGTGAAAGTGCCTATAGCAACATTGGATGCTATTCGTCTTTCCCACTTTAGAAAGTCTATGTCAGACCTAATTTTTATTTCATCATCAAGCATCATTATTATTACCATCATCATCATCATCATCATCATCATCATCATCATCATCATCATCACATTTATTGATTTAGTCACCACATCAGTTTATGCAAATTAACAACCTAAGTGCATGCTAGAGAACTCTGCACTTGTTAGAATCCAGCACTTGTTAATTATTTTGTTTTCTTTTCTCATTTGCTTTTGTTTCACAAGGAATGCTCTAAATTGGAATTATACTTGGATTCTTTTAGATTGTTTGTAGTTTGAAATTGTAAGCACTTAGCATTTTGTTCTTTGGGATAAGTGGGAGTGGGGTTGGATGGAGGTTGGGGGTAGCAATCACCATGGTGCCAAGAGAAATTTGGATTGGCAGTATTGTTTGGGTTAACTGGGGCTGAATGATTTTGCATTGGATTTATCATGGATTAGCCTTTGGACTGGTAGGTTTCTAACCAGTATTTTCATAGACATGCTTGTCACAGACTGCCTTGGGCAGGTGCGCTAAATTTAGTATAAATTAAGATTCCAGACTACAGGCAGTCTGAGCAATAGAAATATTAACCATCACAACACAAACATAATAATTTGACACCAGTCAATAACTGAGGGAATCAAAACTACATTTATTCCATGTATTCAAAATACTCAAAAGCATCTCAAACAATTACTGGAAATTCATATACAAGATTTTGCGTATATAATATAATAAAATAATAAAGAAATTAGCCCCTTTTATTCACCCCCCAAAATACAAATTCATTTCAAAATAGCTCAAGCACACAATATACGGCATTCAGTTCATTCATACTGTGCTACCCTACGCTAACAAACTACTACTAACCCTCGGTTCCCACACTAGGCCTATTCTAAACTATACTCCCCCAGAAGACACACACACAGGCATACCTACAAACTATCACTCACTTTGAGACACGACTCCGACCGGTCATTACAAGCATCAATAAACCTGTAAATATTATCAAATGAAATTAGCAAACTGCTAACCATAAATATATATCTTAACTTCCGAAACCGAATTCCGAATTCTTTCAAAGTAAGACTTCTGATAAAATAATCTAACTCACCTTTCAACAACCGGTCGGACCGCCTCCCAAAGATACGCTCTCTCTCTCAGTCATCACACGCATCTCCTAGATTCCCTAACCAACTGCCCAGGATCCCTACGTTATATACTCCAGTATACGTCACACAAGAAATCGTTTTGATTGGCTATTCAATCACTACATGCTTAGCACATGCAACACGACTTCTCTATATTCATAACAACTTACCCACGGTTTCGTGACAATGCTTTACAATTTATTTACAGATTTTGCAAATGTTCTGTGTTTTGTCAGCTTTTTCCTTAGTTTATGTCACGAATAAAGGGGGTTGGGGGGATGAGGATTAGCAATTATTCCCCCGCGCTGTGTTGCCTCCCTTGTCTAGGCCAACTCGCGGCGACATTCAGGGAAATAATGCTGGGAATACTAAGGAATGATAGACAGTCAAAAGGCCAGACGAGAAGAAGACAAACTAACTAGTAGAGAATTTGAAACAAGGGGGAAGTCGGTGGTTATAATATAATACTAGTCAATTTATTAAATAGAAGTAGGTCGGCTGTATTAGATAAGCTTAAGGCTGAGTCACTGGTAATTGTCTATAAGCGTCCAGAGTATCTTGGAGCTATTCTGGGTTGGCAGTTTGGGGGATACTAGGGCGATTGAGGACTGATGTCATCACTAGGCAGGAGGGTATCTGGATTCTGCTCGTGGCTTAGCCAGATTATCTCCGAATTGTGGTGTGCGCTTGGTGCGCACTTAGCTGGAATAGTGTAGGGGCGGAGGTTGCCTCTCGGTTCTGGATGGCGATGGTGCAATGTTTCAGGCGTTAGCGTCAGATGGCCAATGCAGGTCACTGGGTCGACTTCTTGAGTAACAGGGGGGTTTGGTGCATGAGGCCTTCGTAGCTGACCGTTAGCAGGGTTTCGTTTCATACGCTTCTCAGTGACGACCAGGATGTCTGGGTCGCATGCAGCGGGTCTTGAGTCTCGTAGCAGCCGGTATAGGAGCCCGTTCTGTAACGTAGTATCGACTCAAGATCAGCAGTGTACACACACTCTGGATGCTGCGCCAGTTAGCGCGCATGCCAATCAGATTTTCAAATTTGGACGCACCGGCCAAGAGTTGGCCGGTTCGCTCCAACAGTCCAACAATTGCAACAATGGCTATGGGGCTTTGGTGGAGTTTACTGGCGGCCGCTAATATATAATAACTTCGGCGCCTTAAGATGGGGTGATGGACAACAGGGGCAGATATCTACACAATAGGAACATGGGAGAAGCAAAGGGAATAATTACAGGACAATGGGGGTTGTAGGCAAGGGTGCTGTACTGGGGGACTTTAATTTAGGTGGTGGGACAACATGGCATGGGAGATTTATACAAGGGTCTAGCAGGGAACATACAGGTATAAATACAAACATGGCATGTACAGCAATCAAAAGGCAGATAATATATATATATAAGGAATAAACTGCATACCACAAGCAACACATCTAGACAAACCACAGACACGAACGTACATATCTACAGGACATACGAACATGTTGGGAAATCGACGGGTGATGGAATTGCTAAATGATATAAAGTAAGTTTCCACTCTTACCTTGACCAAGAACGGGTAGAACACAAGAATATTGCCGAGGCTCAGGGGTCACAACGTGGTGCGGCGTGTCCTCGGCAGGCAGTTGTTCTTACCGGGGCTGACGATTGAAGACTGACAGTGTGGTTTGGCTAGTCAGTGCCTTCAAGGGCGATTCCCGAGGGGCGGGGCTTAGTTGGCTTGGCCGGCGGGCGAGGATGTGGAGACGGGACGCAGGCAGCGCCAGAGGTAATTGTCCGCTCGTGACAGTTTAAGAGTATTATATAAACAACATATTCTCTGATATATTTTGTACTTGGATATGGTTTTTATTATTTTATTTTTTTAGGAAGTGTAGACAATGGTGGAACGAGATTGAATTAAACTAGATTTTGTTTATTTCTTTATGTATTTCTTTCTTTCTTTTTTATATTTTATTTTAAATATTTTAATTGCATAGATTGACCGTGCAGGGCCAGATTTGTGGTACACGGAGTACCCAAAATGCGGGGGTCGCATGCAGTCTCCCATCAACATCGAACGCAACAATGTGTTGTATGACCAGCAGCTGGCATCCTTTGATCTCAGGCAGTATGATGTCTGCACCGGCTGCAAGATGTTGCTGGAGAATGTCGACGGTCATACCGGTAAACATTTTACCACTTTTTTTTTTCAATTTGATTTTTTTATTTACTTTTTTTTTAACATTTTATTGTCCCTTTTTATTGGGAAATGCTGGGCCGCCTCCCTGGGGAAGGCATAGTCGCAGCCTGTGACGCGTCCAAACTCAACCCACCTAATATTAGTTGTGTTTTTGAAATGTTGCTGGGGGAGCAAAATGAAGAAAAACCCTTAAGAGTTTGCCCGAGTCGAAAGTGAATAATATACGGAAAAACATAACGCCCAGAGGCGGGATCGATCACAAATCTTTCAGGCGCCATTGGTTTCTAGCTTATGGACAAGGCAAGTTAGTCCCGCATTGTACCACGCGGCCACAACGCTCGCTCAATGGCACAATCAGCATCACAGAGCTCCTGCATTCACCACACGCAGAGGTGTTGAGCGCATTTCATGCCGACCTGCATCTTCCACTGCGGCGGTCAAGGAAAACCGACACTTGTATCTACCACTGCGGCGGTCAGCCGACCAGCAAGTTCCACTGCAGCGGCCAATTAGGCTTTAGCTTACTGCTCATAGGAGGTGTTCAGACCCCAGCTGCTGTTGCTATGAGGTTCTGGGAGTTGCCGTTGCCTTGGCGATTTGGGAAGTCGCTGTTTGCTTTGGCGACCTGGGAGTTCCCGCTGCTCCGGCGGACTGGGGAGATCCCGAGACGACACTCCACCTCAACTTTCATACTTCATTTTCTACTACCTGTGGGATCCATTGACTGAGTGCCGACGGCGGCTCGTCGAGAAGTATCGCGCCGCTCTGCTGCAGGTTGTTCTGCCCTTTGTTGTTGTTGTTGTTGTTGTTGTTAGTAGATTATAGTCACACGACACTTTCGCATATAGGTGACTTCTGGACCGATTTATACTGACACCAGCGGGCCAGTTGTTGGTAAAGGGGAAAATAATATGATCACACGTTGACCAATCCGGGATTCGAACCAGCGACCTTTCGGTTACTAGCATGACGCTCTTACCAACTGAGCTACCCGGCCCCACGACTCTGCCCTTTGGCTGCTTCCATCTTTTAATACTACCAGGCGGCGCTGGCATTCGCCTTCTACGCATGATTTCTTCGCAAAGTTCTATGGCTCCTGCGCCACGTCTCCTCTTTTAAGATTTCAAGGCACGACACCGTCGCCACATCTTCTTGATTCTGCTTTCAGACGATCCACCTTCCCCACCTTTGCGCGTCCGCACCTACACTTCATTGCTTCCTTATGCGCTTCCGTCCCCTATATGCGTGTCTGGGGACTTTAATTTATTTAACGAAACGAAATTGTGCTTAACCTCCTGTACGCCTTATTACATCTGTGGACTTCTTAATACATCACTTCATGGTATTTCTACAAGACTTCACGTTCACGTCCCTTATATTCTTTCGTGTCTACGGACTCTATTGAAATCTATGAAACGAACGAGCGATCGCTCAATGGAAACGTTCTGGATTAACTTAAAGTCCCCGGACGCAGGGCGTAAAGGGGAAGATTTCTGCTCTGATGGGTTTATACCTTTTATGATGGTAGCGAGATTCTCTCTCTCTCTCTCTCTCTCTCTCTCTCTCTCTCTCTCTCTCTCTCTCTCTCTCTCTCTCTCTCTCTCTCTCTCTCTCTCTCCCCTCTCCCTCTGTTTCTCTGTCTCGCTCTCTCTCTCCCACTCTCTTCTTCTTCTTCTTCTTCTTCTTCTTCTTCTTCTTCTTTATATTATTCATATTATTCATGTTATTCATATTCATATTCATATTATTATTATTATTATTATTATTATTATTATTATTATTATTATTATTATTATTATTATTATTATTATTATTGAATAAATCACGTATCACGTATCACGTATCTCTCTCTCTCTCTCTCTCTCTCTCCCCTCTCCCTCTCTCTCTCTCCCCTCTCCCTCTGTTTCTCTGTCTCGCTCTCTCTCTCCCACTCTCTTCTTCTTCTTCTTCTTCTTTATATTATTCATATTATTATTCATATTATTATTCATATTATTATTCATATTATTCATATTATTCATATTATTATTATTATTATTATTATTATTATTATTATTATTATTTGAAAATAAGGGTTCCTCGTCAATTTTAAGTGTGAAAAACAAAGTTTCAAGTCAAGTCAATATATTCTTTATTCCATCAAAAAATGAAAAATTGGTTTGCCACAAGGATATTCACTGTATAAAAACACATTACATAGGGCAAGATCATAAGTAATTATTTATGAACAAAATAAAACTGTTATGAGAATGATTATTTTGTGAGATGGGAATTTACACATGGAATGAAAGCACGTAGACACTCACGCACACACCCGCATACACACCCACATATACACACCCACACGCCCACTGCGTTTATGCCCACCATACACTCATTGTCATCCTATCATAACTTAAGACAACAAAACCATATCACATGTACACTAATACAGTCCAGCACAAATAAAATAATTTTAATAAAATAGACTTGTCTCTCTAACAACATCAACACTTGACGGTAGTCACACGCACAGACGAAAATTATAATCACACCCAGAAGACGACTTTAAGTTGTGCACTAAGAGTCACACTTGTTGTTAGTGGGTTAAACTTAGTCAAGAATAGTATGGAAGTTCAATTCCTAAAAAATCGGCTTTTAATCATCCAGTAATACTTTTAGGCTCCCTTTGTAACCAGTCAGACTTTCTTACAGCCAATCAAATGCTCATAGGATGTCCATAACAGGTAGGAATTGTTACTGATAATCTGTGGCGCGGCCTCATTATGGCTTACGTGTGATCTTTGACACCTCGCGAAGAAGTTAAAACCTTTGCCATGGTTGCGACCTCGTGAATGACAATAATCCTTCGCCCAGATTATGACCTCGTAGTTACGAACTTGCCAATGACGCGCGGCACGTGTCAGTGTTATATCCTAAAGCTGAAGCGAGGTCTTTGTCCTTGTGGGGCCGGGTAGCTCAGTTGGTAAGAGCGTCTTGCTAGTAACCGAAAGGTCGCTGGTTCGAATCCCGGATTGGTCAACGTGTGATCATATTATTTTCCCCTTTACCAACAACTGGCCCGCTGGTGTCAGTATAAATCGGTCCAGTAGTCACCTATATGCGAAAGTGTCGTGTGACTATAATCTACAAACAACAGGTCTTTGTCCAGTTTATGACCTCGCGAGAAACATGAACTCTTTGTACTGGTCACAACCTCGTGAAAGCCACGAAGCGGGTGCCCTGGCTTAAATCTCACGAAAACGAAGTGCGCGGTAATATATTGTATCGTTTCCTTCTTTGCCGTTTTTTATTCGAGAGTATTCAAGGAGATGGCGAGAGATTTAGCTTGGAACTACCTTCCAGTTGGTCATCGTATTGTATGTTTTGTCACGGCACCCCTTTTCTGCTTCGTCAACTTTACGGGGATTTTTTTTTCGTTTTAGGCAGACCTGAGCAGAACATATACCTGAAAAGTACTGAGGAAACGCTGTTCTTGGGGGAAAATAGATTTAGGGAAATATAGACCTGAAAAAAACTGTAATTATTAAGTGCATGCACATGGCACAAAACGCCCAAAAGTAGGTCAGAACGTGCATGCGCGTCTTAATACTTCACATGCCTGGGCCTTTTTTTTTTTTAAATCCCACCTATGGGTGTTTCTTTCTCCACCCGATCGCCGTCGGCGTTGTTGTTGTTGTTGTTGTGTTTGTTTTGGTTTTGGTTTTTTTTGTTGTTGTTGTTTTACATGTGAGAGCTTCCGGTTGACGCCAACAGGCTGTGTACGACCCGAGCTCTACTGAATTTTGTGATTTTGCGGTGTTTACTGTGTCTTGTTGTGAGTTTTGTTTTGTGTAATTGTTGTCTCATGGATCCTCAAGTAAGTGTAGCGTTGCTTTGCCTCTCTTTTTATGTTCGTTTGTTTACTCTATCGTTTTTTCGCTTCGTTTACTGTGCTATCTCGCACCCACGTAGTCCGCCATTGTGTTCCGAAATTCCATCCACAAGCTACACACGCGATAAGCTATTGTCATTTAAGTCTACATGTTCAAAGCTTGCTCCCGACCTTGTGTTACGATTAAAAGAGTTATCGATCGGCCGTCATTTGCCCAGAAAACGGACTAGTCGGGGAGGCAAACGTAAACAAAACATCTCGTCTATCCCTGTTGTCCTTTCAAACAGATCGCCTATGCTTTCCAACACTGACCCCACGCTACATATTGCATCACATCCACAGTGTATCACTAGGCCTGAGACTCATCGCTGTAACACAGACAATCTCATTCACATCAACCTCTCCCCTAAACCTCTATCTTCACACCTCGATAGCCACAGCCCTCTACGCGTTGCATCATTCAACGCTCAATCACTGGGTCCTAACGAGAAACGTACGGCTTTGCATGAATTCATCTCAGACACGCAGACTGGCATCATGTTCATACAAGAAACTTGGTTTTGGCAGACTGGTGACGAGGGTAAATGCTCTGATTTAACCCCTTCTGGCTATTCTGTATGTTCGTTACCTCGCTCAAATCGCGGTGGAGGCCTCGCTATCATTTACAGAAACAGTCTGTCCCGTCACCTTGGCTTCATCACAGACTTCGCATTCACACACTCGTCATTTGAAGTTGTTCACCTCAGTTTGTCCGTCCCACAGCAGAATATTCACTTCATATGCATATATCGCACCTTTCCAAGCAAGAAGAATAAATTAACTGATGCAATTTTTCACCAAGAATTTCCAGTCCTGCTTGATTATTGCAACACACTGTCAGGAACATACATAGTTTTAGGAGACATTAACTTTCACTTTGACCAACCCCAGCAACCTTCCACCGCAAAAATGATTGAACTTTTAGATCAGTTTAGTCTTTCTCAGTCAGTCACAGAACCCACCCACAGCCGTGGTCACATCATAGATTGGGTTATGCATAGGCCTCAGGATAATGTTGTTCGATCAACTTCAGTCACCCAGGAATCTGGCCATTTCTGTGTCGTGTGCGAACTAAACGTCGCAGCCCCCCCTCCTCCCCCCATGTTCAGGGAGGCTCGCAGCCTGCGTACCATGGATAGGGATGCTTTCAAGCAAGAGCTTACTGCTAAAGTGACCCCAGAACTCTGCCCCACTGTGGATCAGCTGAATAGTACACTTCATGCGGTGCTTGATCGGCACGCCCCCGTGGCCCAGAAAAAGGTCAAGGCAACACGCTCAGCACCCTGGTACGAGTCTATCAAGGACGAGCTCTCCGAGGCGAAGAAACACCGACGCAAAGCAGAGAAAAAGTGGCTTAAATCGGGTTTAGAAGTCAGCAAGCAGATTTTCACCGCTGCAAAAAAACGGGTCACTAAAATAGTCCAGACTGCCAAAACCCGGTACTTTAGCGACAGAATTAGCAGCAGCGAAACTTGTAAACAGTTGTTCAACATTTGCAATCAGCTAAGGGGTAAGAGCAATGCAACATCACTCCCATCCACGCATCCACCATGTCAGCTCCCAGATGTATTTTGTAATTATTTCACACAGAAAGTGGCTGACATAAGGGACGCTCTTGACAGCCATGAGATCCCACTCATTAACCCATTCTCACCCTCCCTCACCACCGCAAAGATGGAAGTTTTTCAACCAATAACAGAGCAAGAAGTCAAGAAAGTCATCTTAAGCTCAAAACCAACATCTTGCTCTCTTGACCCCATTCCTACCCCCATGTTGTTAGAGAATCTTGACCCTCTACTCCCGACCATTACCCACATTATCAACGAGAGTCTGTCCTCTGGTGTTGTTCCGTCTGTGCTCAAAACAGCTGTCATCAAACCCCTCCTTAAAAAGCCAAGTTTAGACAAAAATAATCTAAAGAACTATAGACCTGTTTCAAACCTCTCCTTCCTGTCCAAAGTCATAGAAAAAATTGTTCTCAAACAACTGTTTGCCTACCTATATGATAACGCTTTACTTTGCCCCAACCAGTCTGCCTACCGACCCTTCCACAGCACTGAGACAGCCCTCCTAAAGGTAACCAACGATCTGTTGCTGGCCTTAGATAATGGTAACGTCTCCGTTCTCACCTTACTAGACCTCTCAGCCGCTTTTGACACAGAGTCGACAGTAGTAATATGGTAGGCCCATCAAGCGGGTTTGTGACGTCACGGCTGGATGACGTAATCGTGACGCAATGATGACGTAATCGGTGCTTGCCCTGCCGGACGGTGTGAGGGTGTGATGACGCAATCATGACATAACAGATGACGCAATCATGACATAACAGAGGAGACGCGGGTCTTGTGCCCTGTGAAAAGGGAGGGATGACGTAGGGTCCCAGGGGGATATAATTTTGTTGATAGTGCTGATGTAGGATTGTATGTGGTTTATATGGAGACCAAGCATCCAAAGACAGCAAGTGCGCGTCTTGGTGATAGTGAATGACTCAGTGGTCTGAGCGTGAGATCAAGCATCCAAAAGACAGCAAGTGCGCGTCTTGGCGATAGTGAATGACTCAGTGGTACGTGCGTGAGATCAAGCACCCAAAGACAGCAAGTGCGCGTCTTGATGATAGTGTATGGATATGATTAGTATATTTTAATGATATGATAAATATTTATTTTGAAAAACTTTTTTTTATATTTGAAAAAAAAGAAAAGGTTGAGATTTGAACCCACGCGGATATGCATCTATGGAATCTTAAGTCTTAACCACTCGACCACTGTACCTTAAATCTGAATGGCGATTTTGTGTAATGAGTACTAATGGACACCATGCGGGGAAGTGTTTGATAGAAAAATATGTAAGTAGATACTAAATGGAATAATTAGGAACGAATCAAGGATGAACGGAAATGAGCGAAGGTAATTGACAAATGAGGCACATCTGGACAAGAGTCACCCGATATGGGGATGCTGGTAAACGCATAAGTAGACAAGACGGGAGATACGTTAACATCAAAGGGTAGGATGCATGATGCCAGTGATGGAACATTCTAGAATAATTAGAAAACTAATCAAGAGAATAATTAGAAAACTAATCAAGGGTGAATAGAAATTAGCGAAGGTAATTGACAAATTAGGCACATCTGGACAAGAGTCACCCGATATGGGGATGTTGGTAAACGCATAATTAGACAAGACGGGAGATACGTTAACATCAAAGGGTGTGATGTGAGAAAGATAAGTGATGCCAGATGCTGAGAGCTTGGGAATCTTTTTAATTGGCTGCTGGAACATTCTAAACCACTAAAACATGTTAAGACTTGATTGGGTTGTTAGTACCAGACCTGAGTGATGCCAGATGTTGAGAGCGTGAGAATCTTTTTAATTGGCTATGGAACATTCTAGCAAGATCCCATGGGAAAACGGCTGACGCCATCACCGGGTATATAAAGAGAGGTTTTAGCCAAGGAAAAGTATAAGCGAGTTTTGTGGCAGCATATTTTGTGAAAAGAATTTTGAAATGGCAAATCTTTTAAAATGGATGATTTTGAAGATAGCGACTTGGATCAAGTGCTTGTAAATAATAGTTCAGACGCTGTTATTAACAGGGATGATTTTGAAGATAGCGACTTGGATCAAGTGCTTGTAAATAATAGTTCAGACGCTGTTATTAACAGTCTTTTAGAAGAAGTGAATTTTATTGGAGACCACGACCCATTTCTTCAGTGCTATGTGAATAATAGCCGATATATAAACAATTATATTTACCGTGGACCTGTGCTAGAACGATATAACTTTGGGTTTGAAGGCGGCTTGTTGACCCATGAACAATTAAATAATACAATTTACCAGAACCAGACCTTTTGTTTTAAGATTAATGCCAGCTTGGGAGTGATTTTAAAAAATCAACGCTCAGGACAAGTCAAGTATTATTATGCGTGTGTGAACAACGCTGCACTCTTTGAGAATCCCATTTCTATAAACAATCGTGAAGACTGGGAACAGTTCCTAAGCGACCTTGACAACATCGACTATCAGAACCTCGCTACCATACAAAGAGAAAACACGTAAGTAAACCATTAAATATTTATGATAGGAAAAATTTTTGTTTGTTTGTTTGTTTGTTTGTTTGTTTGTTTGTTTGTTTGTTTGTTTGTTTGGGATAAAGAAAAAGTACTTATAGTTTTTTTTTTTATTTTATTTTGCAGAGAATGGACTCTGGAGTGGATCACCAATATTGAATTTTTTGTATTTAAACGTCAACATCGTCTTTTGGGAGCTCCACCCGCTGATTTTCCATTATTTTTAACTCAAAATGAAGGACTTATTTCTCTCGTGAAACGTGATGGTCGGCATCTTATTAAAGACAACTTGTGTTTATTTCGCTGTTTAGCGATAAAAAGAGGAGCCTCAGATAAAAATTGTGAACGAAGTGCAAAGACATTATTTAAAAGTTTTTTACCTCTGGGTGATCCCAAAACATTTGAAGGGATAAACCTAGAAGACCTTGACAGATTTGAGAAACATTTTGAAGTCAATGTGACTATCTTTAGTCTGCAAAAAGACGAAGAATCCGAGTTACCTACAGCGCAGTTAGTGAGACGCTCGTTAACCAGATACTCCGAGACACTATATATTAACCAGTTTGAGAATCATTTTTCATATATCAAAAACTTGAATGTATATGCAAAGACTTACAGCTGCAGTAAATGTGATCGCCATTTTAGAGCAGCCAGGAGATTGAGTTGGCATTTTATAAAATGTAAAGGGGCTCAAACCCGTGAAAAATTTCCGGGAGGAATCTATAAACTGCCACCCACACTAAGACAGAGATTAGATGATGAAAATATAAAATTGCCATTACAACTGCAGTTTCATCCCTATAGAATTGTATATGATATAGAGACGTATTTTCCCAATACACCAAATATCCCGGATAATCCTACACAATTAACATTTTTAGAACAGCATGTACCGCTTTCCATCAGTATATGTAGCAATGTACCTGGATTTACACAACTTTTGCTGCCTCTCACGTACCCAACGCTGAACACGGCTTTTAATGGATGATTTTTATTACCCAAACAGTGCCGTAAAACTGAAACATTAAAAATATAACACACACAGAACATTTATTATTAAAACTTATAAAAGATTAGGTAAGAGTAGAAGATGACATTAATTTTCACAGTAATTAATTTAAACATTAACATGAAGTACAATTTACACACACAGTTGCCACAGCAAAATGATAAGATTTATATGATAATTTACAACAATAAGTAAGACAAGGTGTACATTACTGGCATCAAGTTTCTATCCACAAACATAAAAATTGAGCTTAGCTCACTCAGTAAAATAATTTATTTTAAGACAAAATATTTACTCGTCATTATTATTACCTCATTGGCCTACGTACGTGTTGAATAAGCAGCAAAGGGGATGACGACCAACTTCACACCGACGTATCGTTTCCTAGCCAAGTGAACACAATATTGTAGATATCACAAACTGTCAATCGCAAAACTTTCTTCAATAAAGGCAGATAACCCATACCTTCACTTTTCATTTACATCACAACATTTATCTCTCTTTCTCATCCTTTCTCCTATATTTATTTTATCAACGTTATAAAAAGGTTTTCGTTCAGCATAAAAGATTAATACGTTAAAACTGTTTCGATAAATTAATAAAAAGGATTCATAACTTCTCATACAAAAAGAATAATCACACCTTACTTCTGCGAGTACGAGGAAGAGAAAATTCAAATCGACCAAGCAGCAGGACATCACCGGCGAGTGTTCACATCGACCAAAAATACTCTCAAAACTCGTCGATTTTAACCTAGCTACTAAAAATTCCTACGTGGCAATCTAAAAGAAAAATTAATACATATGTGCAAAATGATATAAGCAATATATTTAATCTAAACAAATACACAACCCACATAAAAATGTAATGATCATAAATTACTAACAATGAAAACAAAAATAGAAAATAGACGAACTACTTTCTGAACAGTGACACCATTATTTCGAAGTGAGTACAGGCGCCCGACTAGATACAGGCGAACGCTGAAAATTTGCGGCAGCAACACTCCCCACCAAAATCATATTTAAATGATTTAAATGATGTTAAAAACAAATCCCATTTTGACTAACTTAAAAAACGAGGGCTTAAAAAATGTCACTCTATTCCTGTGCTCTAAACGTCCAACTATAAATGCTGTCCTATCCATGCACTGGAAGTACAATTAATTTGTGAACCGGTATCTCCACATAGACTCTCTGCCGCTGTGGTTTGCCCTTTTCATCGAGTTCATGGGTAGCCATCAACAGTCGAACCTTTCTGACAAGCCCGTCGTCACTCAAGTGGGTTTCAACTACCCTGGCAATTTTCCAGTCACTCCTACAGGCTCCCTCATCCTGTAGAAGAACGACATCGTCCTTATTGATGCTGCGCTGCTGCTGCTGCCAAATATTTCTTTCCTGCAGTGTGTTCAAGTATTCCCTTCTCCATCTGCTCCAGAACACATTTACCAGATATTGTACTCTTCTCCACCGTTTCTTCAGAAACAAATCTTCCTTAACGAAATTTCCTGGGGGTGGAGGCATAATGATTCCCGACTTCATGGTCAGAATGTGGTTGGGTGTGAGGGGAAGGGGCCCATCAGCTCTCTCAAGATTCTCCACTGTAAGTGGTCTGCTGTTAACAATCGCCATTGCTTCATACATGAGGGTCCTGAGTGATGAAGTATCTAGCCGTCCCGCTGAGTGATCCAAAATGCCTGTAAGAACGTTTCGAATGTTCCGAATTTGCCTTTCCCATACTCCTCCCATGTGACTGGCCGAAGGTGGGTTGAACTTAAATTCGCAGTCCGTTTCCAACAGTTTTGATGCAATGGCCTTCTGATCTAAGTTCTCGAGATTCCTTTTTAGTTCATGTTGGGCACCAATGAAGTTTGAACCTTGATCACAGCGGATCATGCGGACCTTGCCTCTCAGTGCTATAAAGCATCTCAGACCGTTCAGGAAAGCGTCCGTTGTCAGATCATCCAATACTTCAATGTGTACTGCTCTTGAGGCTAAGCAAGTGATAATGAGGCCGTACCTTTTGAGCTCCTTGCGGCCTTCTCTGACAAGAAATGGTCCAAAGCAGTCAAGACCACAGTAGGTGAATGGTGGAGAAGGCTCCACTCTTTCCTCCGGAAGGTCTGCCATCTTTTGACCTCTAACCTTTCCACGATTCTTGGCACAGGGTACACAATGGTTGATCAATGAAGATACAATCCTCCTGCAGCCGACAATCCAATACCCTTTGGAACGGATTTCGTTGATTGTCATGTTTCGACCTTGGTGGCCTGTTTTTCCATGAATGTGCCGAGCGATGAGATATGACAGGTGGCTATTTTTAGGCAGGATGACAGGGTGCTTGACGCTATACGTTTCGGACGTCTTTCTGAGTCTTCCTCCCACTCGTACCAAGCCGTCCTTGTCCAGGAAGGGATCAAGATCCCTTAAAGAATTTGATCTAGCCTTACATTCTACATCTCCCTGGAATGCTTCCCTCTGAATGGTTCGGATTAGATTTCTTTCTGCTAACTGACGTGCTTCCAGATCTGAAATTTGCTGTTTATGCTTTTGCATGCAGCGCCTGATAATAACAGTCACTGCTTCCAGGACTTTCTGATAGCTGGAAAACCTTCTGATTCTTTCTTCAAAGCTGGCAAACTGCGACTTGAATGTTGCGCAGACAGTTACCGATTTCACTTCACTGTCACTAGAGGAAATCTTAAAGTCCATCGCATCTGTCGTGATTTGTTTTTGCCAAAGAAAATCAGGGCCTTTGAGCCAGTTTGTTGTGGGTATTACATCAACAGGCAAACCACGAGAGGCATGGTCTGCTGGGTTCTCAGAAGTGCTGACGTAATTCCACTGTTCAGGCCGAGACACCTGTCGAATTTGCTCCACTCTATTTGCAACGAACATATGGAACCTTGCTGTCTCATTCTTGATATACCCCAGAACAATCTTAGAGTCAGTCCAATAGTAATGAGTTATGTCTGGGTAGTTCAGTTCAGCATTCAGGAACGCTGCCGACTTCACTGACAAGACGGCAGCCTGAAGCTCCAGTCTTGGCACCGTGGTACCTTTCAGTGGAACAACTCGAGCCTTGCCCAGGACCAGAGAGCAATGTACTTTCTCATTTTTGTCTTTGAGGCGCAGGTAGGAACACTGCCCATATCCAGTCAGTGATGCATCAGAGAAGTGATGCAACTGAATTTCAGCAAGAGTTCCAAAACCTTTGGGCTGATAACATCTTGGTACCTGGAAGTCCTGAAGTTTTTGAAGACCAGTCCTCCACATCTCCCACTCTGGACGAAGATTTTCTGGAATGGGATGATCCCAGCTCATCTTTTCTTTACACATGATTTGAAGAATTTGTCTTCCCTTGAGAACGACGGGTGCTATGAAGCCCAATGGGTCATATACTGATGCTACCGTGGCCAGCATTCCACGACGAGTCGACGGTCTGTCTTTGAGCTCAAACTTGAAACAGAAGCTGTCTGATTCTGTGCACCCAAAGTTCTTTCAATGGCACGCTTCCTGTCGTCAGCATCTACAGTAGTATTTGCAGTCTTTCCTCGTTCCGATTCTGGAACGCTTTTCATAACATCTGGATCGTTTGAAACTATTTTGTGTAGCCTCAGGTTACCTTTAGCACAGATGAGTCGAGCCTTCTGAAGAATGTCAATAGCGACCTCTGTGGTTGGCTCTCCTCGAAGACCATCATCCACATAGAAATCCCTCCGGAGGAAGTCTGCAGCCTCCTCCCCCAGGTGTTGGTAATCAGTAGCCAGCTGTTTCAATGCGAAGTTGGCACACCCAGGTGAAGATGACGCACCAAACAAGTGGACCCTCATACAGTAATCAGCTGGGGGCCTTGAGAGGTCCCCATCTTCCCACCACAAGAAACGAAGATAGTCCTGGTGTTGACTCATTACTCGGAACTGATGATACATTCTTTCTACGTCGCAAGTGAAAGCTACAGGCCCTTTTCTAAAGCGACAAAGAACGCCAACCAGGGAGCTGATGAGGTCCGGACCCTGTAGAAGATGATCATTGATACACGTTCCTTGGTAGCGTGCACTACAGTCAAAGACAACTCTAATTTTGTCTGGTTTCTGAGGATGATACACTCCATGGTGTGGAATGTACCATTGGTTAGGCGTGTTCATCTCGTCAAATGGGACCTTCACTGCGTCGCCATGTTCTAACACAGCTTTCATGAAGGTTTTGTAATGTTCATAGTACTCTGGTCTCTTCAAGAACTGTTTCTTTAAAGCTAATGCTCGATGCAGTGCTGCCTGTCTATTGTTTGGCAACCGTGGCTCTCCATTTCTGAAGGGAAGTGGCATTTCATAATACCCATCTGATCTCTGATGAATACTTTCTTCAAGAAGTTTAAGAAACTTTCTGTCCTCCTGCGACATCTTGTGTGCAGAATCTGGATCCTTAAAGTCTTGCTCCATGAGCATGATCAGATCTGATGCAGAGACTTCCTCGGTGTGCGTCTTAAAGACGTATGTCACCATGCCGTCGGTCTGACTTGAAGAGGGAGAGTTCCCTTGCATGACCACCCTGTGCGAGATCCCCATGTTATCGAATCTTTGTGAGTCAATGTTAACACCCCCAACAACGCTCCAGCCAAGTTCAGTCTCAACAGCATAAGGCTGATTGTCTGCACCGATGATGCAGTTCAGGGGTGCCAAAGCTCTAGGACAATTGTACCCAATTAACAGTCCAACTGGGCAACTCTGTTTCGGTGGCAGAAGACCCTCCAGGCCACTCAAGTGAGGCCAACCGGTCGCAGTCTCTAAGGAAGGAATGTGTTCTTCGTCCACAGGGATGCAGTCTCTTGAGTAAGTTACAGGTAAAGTCACTGTGGTTTTGGCATTAAAACCTCTAACTCTCAAGTTTTGGTACTTTTGACAGGAGACTGTAACACCACTATGTGTCATGGTTGTTAATCTTAGAGTAGCTGGTTCTGATGAAGCTTGCAGATCGTTCGCCACAGAATCCAGGATAAAAGTCGAATCCGACATAGTGTCCAATAGGGCGTAGACCAGCAATTCTTTGTCTGGATTTACTTCAGTCGACAGATACACTGGCACGATCATTGCTGTCAAACTAGTTTCTGCATTTGAAAAGGTCTTGTTACATGTTCCTTTGATTTCCTGAACTAGTTTTTCTTGGGGAATTTGTGCATTGCTTGACTCACGTTCATTCTTTGGCACTGCTGATTGCTCTTTCTTATTTCTCTGACCGTTTGTCCATTTTGGTTCATTATTCTGCTGCACACCTTTAGACGATCGCCCATTGTCAAAGATCTGCCCATCCTCATGCAAACTTGTGGGGTGTCTTTTGCCACACTTACTACATGTACTTCTGTTAATGCATTGTTTTGACATATGTCCCTGCCTGAGGCAACCAAAACAAAGTTTTTCCTTTTTCACAAATTCCTGTTTGTCCGTCATTTCTTTTTTCATGAATGTCCTACAGTCAGCCAATGAATGGCCTTGTTTCTTGCAAAACTGGCACATTGATCTTTCTGGTAGCTGACTGTGTGTAGCGAAGACTGTCTTCTGAGGTCGTGATGGTTGGTTACGTTGCATGTTTTGTGACTTTGCATAAACCTGGCCCACAGCAGACTCTGTATTGAAGACAGGATCATTTGCTATCTCCGACTCCTCTGTCACGAATGACACAAACTCCCGAAATGACGGGTAACGAGAAAGTGTTTCTTTGACTTTGACTACTTTTCGTTTCCATCTGTTCTGAAGCCAATCTGGCAACTTTGCTGTGACCTTCTTTATTTCTCGTATGTCACTGAGAATCTGCAACTCAGAAATTTCTTTAGACGCTGCAAGACATTGCAGGAGAAAGTCTGATAAATTACGCAAACCCTTTTTGTCCTTGCTATGCACTGTCGGCCAAGTGTCTAACTTAGTGCGAAATGCCTCAGAAACAACTAGTGGATTACCGTATCTACCTTCCAGCACATTTTTGGCTGACTGGTAAGCATTTTCACTACGCAGAAGAAAGAAGCCACTGACAGCTTCTTTCGCTGCACCTCCCAAGTATCGCCTGAGGTAGTGAATTTTCTCCGCAGGAGGAATGTTTTTGTTTTCAATAAGGGTTGAGAAGGAAGTAATCCAATCTGGATACTGAAGAGGATCGCCATAAAAAATGGATGGCTCAGGAACAGGCAGACGATTCAAGCTCATGGCTTGTGCCAATACCTGTGCTAAAGATGTGCTATGTTCTGGCTGTGAGGGTGGGTAAAAAACTGGAGCCTCAGGTCGCAGTGTGAACTTATTCAGAGGATGTTGGTCTGGTGAAAATTTCTCCTCCTTCACCAAGTCCTGGTCAAATCTCACAGATGATCTCAGACTTTCTCTGTCAGAACGACTATCTTCCTCCTCCTCCAGAACCCTCAACTTGGCTTCTTCTACTCTGAGCTTGGCAGCCAATCTTTCCTCATCCATTCTCCTTTTCAGAGTTAGCATTTTCCTTTCAGCTTCCATTCTCCGAAGTTTCTCTTCTAACTCTAACCTATCAAGCTCTTCTTGCTGTACGTTTTCAGTTTTCTGTGCCTCCAATTCTTGGCGTAATGCAGCCGCCTCAGCAGCAACAGCAACTCTTCTGGATGAGGCAGAAGATAATCTTGACCTCACCGATGTTTCAGACCTGGCTGATATCCTAGATTTTAAAGAATTTGCTGTATTGGTCTGTGCTGTAGCAGCCACAATTCTGTTCATTGTGGAGACTGTAGTAGTCATGAGTTCACTCAAAGCTCTGTCGACATTCTCTTCCGACCCTAGCTCTTTGAGCCTATTTGCAGTTTCTTCCAAAGAACTGATTCTAGAGGTAATATCCATTCTTCTGGCAATTAGTTCTTCCTCTACTATTACCTCCCTTTGAAGCAAATTGTTAGTATCAGACAATAAGGCTAACAATTCAGAGTGACGAGCCCAAAAAGCCTTCGAAAGAATCTCTATGTTGTGCGCTTTACCCTTTTCAGTGAATTTTGGTTGGCGACTAGAATGTCTGAGTTCATCAAAAGATGTGGCTTCTGCCGTGTTGGGAAATATGAGCGTATCTTCCAACCTGTCATGTGAGGCCATGTTCTTTACTCTGTAAACTAGAATTACTTAATATCTTGTATGCAGTTTTAGTCATTAAATGATGGTGCTGCCTTGGAACAGTATGCAGTCATACAAATCACGAATGACTATTCAAAGCAAAGAAAATCAAAGCCAGGCTAAGTTGACCAGGGCCGTCTACGACGCCGTTGAGGTGACCAGGGCCGTTTCCAACGAGAACGAGTTGACCAGGGTCTTCCACGAAGCAGACGAGTTGACCAGGGTCGTTTCTGACGAGGACGAGTTGACCAGGGTCTTCCACTAAGCAGACGAGTTGACCAGGGTCGTTTCTGTTGAGGACGAGTTGACCAGGGTCTTCCACGATGCAGACGAGTTGACCAGGGTCTTTTACAAAGCAGACGAGTGACCAGGGTCGTTTCTGACGAGGACGAGTTGACCAGGGTCTTCCACGATGCAGACGAGTTGACCAGGGTCTTCCACGAAGCAGACGAGTTGACCAGGGTCTTCCACGATGCAGACGAGTTGACCAGGGTCGTTTCTGATGAGGACGAGTAGACCAGGGCCGGTTCTGCAGTCGAAGAGTTGACCAGGGACTCGCTTGTCAATGAGTTTTACTTTTGCTGCCTCTCACGTACCCAACGCTGAACACGGCTTTTAATGGATGATTTTTATTACCCAAACAGTGCCGTAAAACTGAAACATTAAAAATATAACACACACAGAACATTTATTATTAAAACTTATAAAAGATTAGGTAAGAGTAGAAGATGACATTAATTTTCACAGTAATTAATTTAAACATTAACATGAAGTACAATTTACACACACAGTTGCCACAGCAAAATGATAAGATTTATATGATAATTTACAACAATAAGTAAGACAAGGTGTACATTACTGGCATCAAGTTTCTATCCACAAACATAAAAATTGAGCTTAGCTCACTCAGTAAAATAATTTAATTTAAGACAAAATATTTACTCGTCATTATTATTACCTCATTGGCCTACGTACGTGTTGAATAAGCAGCAAAGGGGATGACGACCAACTTCACACCGACGTATCGTTTCCTAGCCAAGTGAACACAATATTGTAGATATCACAAACTGTCAATCGCAAAACTTTCTTCAATAAAGGCAGATAACCCATACCTTCACTTTTCATTTACATCACAACATTTATCTCTCTTTCTCATCCTTTCTCCTATATTTATTTTATCAACGTTATAAAAAGGTTTTCGTTCAGCATAAAAGATTAATACGTTAAAACTGTTTCGATAAATTAATAAAAAGGATTCATAACTTCTCATACAAAAAGAATAATCACACCTTACTTCTGCGAGTACGAGGAAGAGAAAATTCAAATCGACCAAGCAGCAGGACATCACCGGCGAGTGTTCACATCGACCAAAAATACTCTCAAAACTCGTCGATTTTAACCTAGCTACTAAAAATTCCTACGTGGCAATCTAAAAGAAAAATTAATACATATGTGCAAAATGATATAAGCAATATATTTAATCTAAACAAATACACAACCCACATAAAAATGTAATGATCATAAATTACTAACAATGAAAACAAAAATAGAAAATAGACGAACTACTTTCTGAACAGTGACACCATTATTTCGAAGTGAGTACAGGCGCCCGACTAGATACAGGCGAACGCTGAAAATTTGCGGCAGCAACAACAACCACAATGTTTCATCACCACAGGCAACCCAGAAGAGTTGGTGCGTAAAACAATAGACGCACTATACACCATCCAAAAAGCTTCACATTCCATTCTAAAAGAGGTAGCCAAACCAGTTTTTAAAAAAATCAAGAAGCGTTTAGAAGTGATCGCCGAAACTGATGAACATGTTGAATTTCACCCACTCAATGATCTTAAAGATCGATTATCCACATTTATTGAAAGCATTCCTGTGATTGGGTTTTCCAGCGGGAAATACGACTTAAATGTTTTGAAACCTTATTTGGCTAAATATTTTTGTGAAACTGAGCCCGACCCTGGCGTGAATCTAAATAAGGAGAAAGAGGATGATGCTGAAGATGAGGATGAAGATGAGGATGAGGAGGAAACAGAAGAAGAGGATGATGAAGAAGAAGAAGAAGAAATAACACCAGAAGCTAGAAAGAGAAAAAAGGCTAGTTTGTGGAAAAAACAAAAGAAGAAAACAAAAACAACCTCTAAAAATCGGATGATCAAAAAAGGCAAGCAATTTTTGGTCCTTTCGAACGCCAAATTACGGTTTTTAGACATCACCAATTATTTGGCGCCTGGTTTTTCTTATCGACAATATTTAGCAGCCTACAAGTGCTCGCTACAGAAATCATTTTTTCCTTATCAATATATCACATCACTGGACAAATTAGATGAGCCACAGCTACCTCCCAGAGAGGCCTTTTTTAGTGATCTAACCAAAAGTACCATCACGGAAGAGGAGTATCAAAGCTGTCAAGTGGAATGGGATGCCCAAAAGATGTGCACATTACGAGATTGGCTCATACATTACAATAACATGGACTGTGTGCCATTTTTAGAAGCTATTGAAAAGCAGACGCATTTTTTTCAAGACTTGGGTTTAGACATGTTCTATGACGGCGTGACACTACCAGGGCTAACAGACCGCTTTTTGCACTCAAGTTGCCGCAATTTTTTTGCGCTTTGTGATGAGCAGGATAAAGATATGTATTATACAATGCGGGATTCGGTGTGTGGTGGTCCAGCCATTGTTTTTCATAGATACCATGAAAAAGATGTCACCTACATCAGATCGGCGGACCCCAACATCGTTTCTCCAAAACTCTGCAAGACCATTGAGGGATATGACGCAAATAGCCTATATCTCAAATGTATGTCAGAACCTATGCCGGTAGGGTTTTATTTGAGAAGAAAGGCAGAAGAGGGATTTTATTTAGATTGGAAAAAAAATCGACAGAGCAAGATTTGTTTAGAATGGTTAGAATATATAGCAGCTAAAGAAAAGAGAGACATCCAACATCAATATAATAGGGGAGTAGAAAAAAGGCTAGGAGGAAGAAAGCTTCCCGTGGATGGTTGGGACCAAAAATCAAACACGGCATTTCAATTTCACGGCTGTTATTGGCATGGGCATGATTGCCGCCTAACACAAAATTTGGACCCCGACCTAAAAAAGAAGAGAGCCGACGACACACAAGAAAAAGATGCGTATCTACAAAAAATCGGCATCAATCTACGCATCATGCGAGAGTGCCAATGGCAAGATTACAGAAAGAAAAACAAGAAAGAAGTGGCACATTGGGCTCCTCGAGTTGAGTCTGGACCCGCCTTCTATAGTGGGGGCATGACCGAAAAGGAGATCTTGGAGCATGTGAGGACTGGGGCCATGTTTGGATTCGTGGAAGTTGATATTGAGGTTCCGGATCAACTCAAACCTCGATTTGAAGAATTTCCACCAATCTTCAAAAACACCAACGTCGGCCGAAATGACATCGGTCCTCACATGAAGGCGTTTGCGGAGGCGCATGGCTTCTTAAAACAACCACAACGCTCCCTCATTTCCAGTTTTCGTGGAGAAAAAATATTGCTTATCACCCCCCTACTCCAGTGGTATTTGCAACAAGGGCTACGAGTCACCAAAATCCATCAGGTGATACAATACGACCAACAGCCCTGCTTCCAGAAATTTACAGACAAGGTGACCAGCGCCCGACGAGAGGCAGACTTGGATGATGACAAGGCCATCATTGCAGCAGCATACAAACTCGTGGTGAGTCCTTTTTTTATCATGTGTACGCATTTTTAATACTATGCACGCCCAAATTTAAAACAATGCACGTCAAAATACAATAAAATGCATTGGAAACAAAACACACAACCCGTGCATCGATGATACCATGTCCATGCATCGATAATATCATGTGCGTGCACGTGTGCGCGCATGTGCGAATGACTAAACAGACATTTTTAATACTCTGTACGCGCATTTTTTGTAATGCTGCACGGCCAAATTTAAAACAATGCACGTCAAAATACAATAAAATGCATTGGAAACAAAACACGCAACCCATGCATCGATGATATCATGTCCGTGCAACGATAAAATCATGCGCATACACGTGTGCGCGCATGTGTGAATGACTAAACGCGCATGCACGGCCAAATTTGAATCACTGGCCCCACTCAAATTTGAAAAGACTGCACGCCAAAATACAATAAAATGCATTGGAAACAAAACACGGACCCCGTGCACCACCAATGGCGTGAGTGCGTACGCGCGTTTGTGTGTGCGTGCGTGCGCGCGTGCGTGCGCGCGTGTGTGCGCGCGTGTGTGCGCGCATGTTTTTTTATATTTTATTTTGAGGAACTCATGTTTGGTTTTTGTTTTTGTTTGATCTAGGGCAACAGCTCCTATGGCCGAACCTTGATGAGACGTGATCGTCACACCAAGGCGTTCATCACGGATGCCAAGGGCGCCACCAAAGTGATCCATGATCCACGATTTAAAAGATGCGTACCCGTACAAAATGATTATTACGAGGTAGAGTGCCGATTGACCAGCATCGACCAAAATCTACCTCTACACATCGGATTATTTGTGTACGGGTACGCAAAACTCAAGCTTCTGCAATTTTATTACAACTTTATCGACTTTTACATTGAACGGTGCGACTATCAACTGATCACCTGCGACACTGACTCGTTGTATTTGGCATTGAGTGGGGACACTTTAGAAGACGTCATTCGTCCCGATCGTAGGGATCACTTCAACAAACATCGGGACGAATGGTTGCCTACTCAATATTGCCAAATACATAAAAACAACACTAATCTACCACCATCACCTCTACCGCCACCATCGCCTCCACTATCGACATCATCTCTGTCGGGACCATCATCGGAACCATCATCGAGACCACTGTCGGGGCCATCATCATCAGCATCTTCATCATCAACGTCGCCATCTCTATCGCCTGCCGCCGGACCCCCTGCCGGCCGCCTCCTATCTTCTTTGCCGCTCGCTGCAACCCACACGCCACCGTCGCCGTCGCCGCCGCTGCTGCTGCCGGGACAACCATCACCACCACTATCATCATCACCACCCCCGTGCTGTGTTGCAGCACATAAACACCAAACGCGAGAGCCCGGTTTATGGAAGCTGGAAGCCAAAGCGGATAAAATTATCTCTTTGGCACCTAAAAGCTACGCATGTAGCACGCATACAACCACCAAGGTGTCTTGTAAAGGCGTGCAAAAAAGGTGCAATCCTTTAACTATAAATAACTTTCAAACCGTGCTAACGGCCCAAACGCCGCATCATGTGGTTAATCGTGGATTTCGTCTTGACTCACAAAATGTGATGCGAACTTATATCCAACCCAAAAGAGGTTTATCTTATCTCTACACTAAAAGAAAAGTACTGTCAGACGGTGTCTCTACCGTACCACTTGATCTCTAACTTTTTTGTTTTTGTTTTTTTGTTTGAAATTGATAGAGTGACTTATCATGGATGTGCGTTTTTTACAACATCCTTTTTCGATCCTTCAGGCTGTGGTAAAACATTTTTTATTGCACAATTGATTGAGCATTGTAAAACTCACATTCAACCGCCTATTGAAAAAGTGGTGTATGTCTATCATCAATATCAAGACTTGTTTAGACAGCTACGAGAGACAAGTCCCGTATCTATTGATTTTGTAGAAAGTTTAGATGGAGTGGACTTTGATTCGACTATTGCAACCTTATTGGTGGTCGACGACCATATGGATAACCCTGTGATGGAACAGCGTGTGGCGGAATTTTTTATTAAAAAATGTCATCACGGAAATATAAGTATGGCTTATATGGTGCAAAATATATTTCATACTAGCAAACATCATCGGACGATTTCATTAAATGCACATTATCTGTGGTTGGGTAAAAATCCACGATCTGCGGATCAAATTTTACACTTGGCTATGCAAACTTTTCCTAAACGACATCATTTTTTACGTGAGGCCTATCAAGATGCAACCCGAGAGGCGTATGGTTATCTCTTTTTAGATTTTAAACAACAAACTCCTGAAACCTATCGTGTGCGCACTCATGTTTTTGATCCACATCCGATCGTCTATATTCCTAAAAACAATATATAAAACGGGTGTTATCCATTATCAGACATTCAGATGAAAAAAGACTACCATGGCGAAGACACATCGTGCTCAGACTCGACTTAAACCTTTGATTCCTTTATTACGCGCTAAGAAAAAACATCAGCGCCAACAGCTGTTGAAACAACCTCGTGTTATAAACTGTTTGTGTGAGATGGTACATAATGTACTTAAAGGACATGTTAAACTATCGCGTGGTCAGAAACAACGATGGGCTCGTCATAAGCACAAGCTTCGCCGTTTGATAGCGCCTAAATCAAACACAGCCAAACGACAAAAATTAATACAAAAAGGAGGATTTCTACAACTGCTGATACCATTAGCTACACAACTGCTAGGTGGTTTATTTCCACAACCACAATAATAAAAAATGCAACACGCCATCAAAATGAAACTCGTTCCAGCGAACGAAAACATGATACCTTCATCAACACCGTTGCGACCGGAGCCTCCTACACCACCTCTTGTAAATCAGCTGAGTGATTTGGATCAACAAATGACTATTATATTACAATCATCTTCGCTCAATACGGAACAAAAACTGCGAGCGTATCAACAACTACTGCAACGATATCTTTCTTATCAAGATCAGTATCACTATCAGTCTCAACCAACTACATCCATAGATACAGCAACAGCGTCAGCAGCAGCATCACTCCCAACACCAGCAACACTAGCTGATATGACTGAAGAAGTGGTTCATAGTCTTCCTGCTAGTCTTCGTAGCAAAGGGCGTAAATTGATGCAGCATTTAAAAGACAATGATGTGATGACATATACCAGTCAGGGCAATCTGGTGTGGCACGACAACATCATTCCTAACACAAACATCGTAGATCTAGTTCATGATGTTCTACATTCGACCAAAGCGAGACAGTTGCTACCACCCCCTGCAGGCTGGCGTGTTTTTGCCCAAGGTTTAAAACAAACCAACATCCCTCGACAATATTTAGGAAATATTCAACGATATCATCAAGTGTTTGCTGACGACATCAGGGCTACACCACCACCCTCTCCATCATCTATGTTTGATGACAATGATACCTCCAAAAGTTCAACCAAAAAGAAAAAGAAACAAGCCAAAAAAACACTCAAAAAAGCTTTGGCTTGGGAATCATGGCTCGAAAACGACAACATGCAGCCCAAAAGTCCATAGAATCTATATGGAAAAAGAATATTTTCATCCGGCCTACCCAGGGGCTTATAGCGGAGCCAGCACCTATTTACGTCATGCCTCGACTTTGCCTCAACACAAACCCCGATTAAAACAATGGCTTCAACAGCAAGATACATATACGCTTCATCATCCTACCCGTCAAAAGTTTCTTCGACGATCCATCGTCGTCTCTGGACCCTATGATCAGTGGCAAGCAGACTTGTGTGACTTATCTTGTTTTAAAAATGTTAACTCGGGTCATCGCTATATTTTAACAGTCATTGATGTGTTTTCTAAAGTAGCTTATGCTCGCGCACTCAAAAATAAAATGAGCGCTGCTTTAATCGAGGCTTTTGCTGACATTTTACGACAAAGCCCAAAGTCTCCACGTCACTTACAAACTGATAAAGGAACAGAATTTAAAAATAAACCATTTCAAATGTTTTTAAAGAAAAACAAAATTCATCATTTTACTTCAGAAAATGAAGACATCAAAGCAGCCGTGGTGGAATGATTTAATCGTACATTAAAAGGAAAAATGTATCGATATTTTACGCATCACAATACACGTCGTTATGTAGATGTGTTACAAGAGTTATTAGATAGTTATAACTCAACCTATCATCGATCTATTAAAACCCAGCCGCGCCTCGTGACATCAGATAACATTCATCGTGTTTATGAAGCTTTGTATGCCAAAGTTTTGGACAATAAGCCTGTCAGATCGTCTTCACCCAAGTTTTCTATAGGTGATCGAGTTCGCATTGCTCAATCTAGACGTACGTTTCATAAAGGCTATTTACCTAAATGGTCACAAGAATTGTTTACTATTGTGCAAAGACATTTAAAAACGTTCCCCTATGTATATAAAATACGTGATGATAATGGACAACTCATTCAAGGTACATTTTATGAGTTAGAACTACAAAAAGTGAACGACAGTGGTATCTATAAAATTGAGAAAATATTACGTCGTCGAGGTCGACAAGTGCTTGTGAAATGGCTGGGATATTCGGATGACTTTAATAGTTGGATTGATGCATCACACATCCGACAGTATAAAAGCTAAATCACCTGATAAAAAGATTCATAGTTTAAATAACTACAAAACGAAGATGAGCAGCCCCTCGTCGAGTTTTTATATAACTCTCCCTAGCAACGCGTCTATGACGCATTATCCAGACAATACCCTGTCAGCATTTACTACAAAATTAGACCCCCCCTTTGGATCTACAAGGTCCATATGAAGTGGGTTTGTGTGAAATTATTTATCCACGGTCTTGGATCAATGTCAATGCCAAAAATATGAATTTACGACTCACCCGTAAAAAAGTGGATCAGGTAGATACTATCCAACACATTACGGTGACGTCTGGACATTATGACAGTGTGCAGCAAATAGTGGATTTGATCAACAGTCGAATCCGACCACTCTTTAAGCCTTCACGTCCACCGCCTATTATATATCTCGATAAAGATGAATGGGGAGAGATGTTTTTTTATCATAAAGAGATTAACAAAGTTATGATGACCTTGGATATTGACGTAGAGGTGAAGATGGATGAACCTCTGGCTGACTTGTTAGGATTTAAACATTTTAAGTATCATGGAGGAAGACACGCCTATGGAGAACATGTAGCAGACGTTAATCGCAATTTAACGTGTTTATATGTATATATTAATATCGCCGAGGATCGTATTGTGGGAGACACAAGAGCTCCGCTGTTGAGAATGGTCCCTTTGAGTGGATCTAGCTCTGACATTATTTTTCAGACTTATCATGATATTCATTTTGTTCCGATTAAATTTAATAGTTTTGATAATATTATTGTAAATATAAGAAACGGCGCGGGAGAATTGATCCCATTTGATCGTGGAGAGGTCATCTTAACACTTCAGCTGCGACGACGATCTCTTGTTTGATCCAAATTGAAAAAAAAAAAAAAAAAAATGAGGCACCCCTATGCGGATCATTCTCCCAAGATATATCTCGATTATTATACTTCGCAAGCCGGCGGAGGGGTAGGATTACCTTACTTTGCGGGGTCACGACATCAACGAGGTCATGGCCTCGGAAGTCTATTTAGCAATCTAATGCGAACCACTGTTTTACCTACCCTTGGACGGGTATTAAAGAGAGAGGTTCCTAAACGACTGGTTAGTTTTGGCGCAGATGTCTTAGGGGATGTTGTGGGCGGACAAAAAATCTCTACCTCTTTAAAAAATAGAGGACTGGAACATGTACAGCGTGTAGCTCACGATTTTATAAATTCGCCTTCTACTTCTTCTTCTTCTTCACCACCTCCAGGAGTGCCTCACAAGCGACGACAGCCATTACATCAACCTCTCAATACGCATTTGAGAAAAAAAAGAAGAAGAGATATTTTTGATTAAAAAAAAAAAAAAACAATCATGAGCGAACTCATTCATCAAAACTCGTGTCCTTGTTTAAAATCAGAGTTGGATTTATTTCAACTACCGCCGACTCAAACAGCCATTATAGAATCTCAAGATATAGAACACCGACCACTATACCTATATATCCGTGTGCTTAATGCTGATGGCACTAATATTGCTGATAATGCCGCTGTGGGGCCAAAAAATTTATTGCTACACTCGTTATGGAGTCAAATAGATCTATCACTCAATGATCAACAGGTGACATCATCTAGCAACACCTACGCCTATCGAGCTTATTTAGAAACACTGTTGTCTCACGGTAGCGATGCTAAACATACCCATCTTCAATTATCGATGTGGAAAAAAGACACCTCGGGACATATGGATGCGGCAGCCAATCACAATCGTGGCTTACAGAGCCGTACCACAGCGATCGCCGCCAGTCGCTCCACAGAGTTAATTGGACGATTACATCTAGACGTGTGTCAACAAGAAAAACTACTTATGAATGGTGTTAGCTTAAAACTACGGCTCATCCGAAACTCAGATGAATTTTGTCTTCATGCCGGGGCAGCGACTGGGTTTAAAATTAATTTACAAGATGTGAGTTTTTTTGTAAGAAAAGTTAGAATTAATCCTAACATTCAGATGGCACATCTTCAAACGCTCCAAAAAGAAAATGCCAAATATCCTCTAAAGAGAGGTGTTACCAAAATATTTGCCATACCCCAGGGAAACATGCAAGTCAATAAAGAAAATCTGTTTTTGGGGCAATTGCCCACCCGCATTATAATAGGGCTCATCAGTAATGGCGCTTTTCATGGTCGATATACGCTAAACCCCTTTAACTTTCAACACTTTCATATGAATTATATATGCTTACATGTGGGCGGTCGGAGTATACCGGCTAAGCCGCTAAAGCCTGATTTTGATGGACGGCGCTATGCTCGTTCTTATCTCTCTATGTTTCAAGGTTTGGGGAAAGCATGGCAAGATGAATCAAATGATATCACCTATGATGAATTTGGCAATGGATACACGCTGTTTGTATTTGATCTGACGCCTGATCAGGCTGCTGACTCTGAACACAGCCAACTCATAAAACACGGTACAATGAGATTGGAAATTCAGTTTGCTCAAGCACTGGCAGACACTATCAATATCGTGGCTCATGCTGAATTTCATAACTTGCTAGAAATTGATAAGCATCGTAATGTTATGGTCGATTTTTCTACATAATGGATACACTGCAGATTAATCAACTATTGACGTTTGATACGTTTACACGTGATATCTTTAAAGGGGTGTATGCCCGTGATCAAATTGTTACACAAAAGTGTTTATGGACTAAACCTAGTGCTTTTGTGGTTAATTTAGATCCGTCTTTACTTCCTGGTTCTCATTGGGTATCCATGTATATAGACCCCAAACACAATACAGCAGAATATTTTGATTCTTATGGTTTGAGCCCTTTTCCTGAATGTCAACAATTTTTAAAGACTTATGCCAGTACATTTACATATAATGATATTGTTTTACAAGATGATACGCTCGTTTGTGGACAATTTTGTGTGGTATATTTACTGTTACGATGTAGAGGCGTTTTGTTTGAAGATATTATTTATCATCTTTGTACTCCTTTTAATGATGCACTTGTATATAGTATTGTACAAAACTATTTTCCCAGGCTTCCGTTTGCGATTTGATTGTATCTTATAAAGCATGCGTTTGATTTTGTGCTGTATTCATTTGATTGTTGTATGCTATCCATATCGGATGTTTTTACAATTATGTCTCAAGAAGATGTAACCATGCGCGTCACTCCTCGCAATTCGCGATGGTGGCAGCTGTTTGGTCGTGAAGTACCTAGGGGTGAGATTGTATTTGGATGTCAAATGGTGATCATTTTTATGGTCGTCATCACTTCCATATATAATCTCACTGTGGGTCACAAAGACACCAATTTATGGATTGCATTATTGGGTTCTTGTCTAGGATATATTTTACCTAACCCATCTATCGCACCCGCTGAAAAAATAACTTGATTTTTTTTGTGTATATATTATTTTTTTTAAAAATCGTGTTTAAACTTGTATATGGTATGCAGGCTGATGCAATGTGGATGCATGTTTAGACATGTTTGCATGCGGACCTCGGCTGATACAATGTTTCTTGATAAAACGTGTTTAGACTTGTATGAGGTATGCAGACCTCGGCTGATGTAATGTTTCTTGATAAAACGTGTTTAGACTTGTATGAGGTATGTTGGCTGATGTAATGCTTCTTGATCAAATATCATGGACAACAGATTTAAACGTGTTTAGACTTGTTTTTCGTAGACTCCGCGAAGTGACTCTAGCATTGTATATAAAAGGCTCTCTGACATACCCTCCAGTATAAAAAGCCACTTGTTACTCACTTTGCTACCATGTCTTCAGCTATTCAAAGATCTGTTAGTGGTGAAAAATTATTTCCTTTGGGAAATAGTCTCTTTGCTTGTGTTACTACGTTTAATGAACAGGTGTTTATTCATATCCGTGCTTTTGTGCCCGGACTCAAAACCGAATCCTCTTCCGAAAAAGAAGAAAAAACTTCAGACTTACCTCTTTATCCAACTAGACGGGGAATCACTTTGACGCCTGCTGCTTTCGATGAATTGTTGATTCACACCTCTGAACTCTTAAATATAATTCATGAGAAAGAAACAACAAAAACTACCACTGTGCTTAATAATCAACAGCATCAGCGAATGAACTCTGCTCTTCAAAAGCCTATGTATTCACCCTCTACATCCAAGAGATTGCCGTTGGATAGCCAATATCCGTTCCAAAAGTTGTCTGAATACAACTAAACAAAAGTGACATTTTTCGATTTATGTGAAAAGCTGTTGCAACTTTTAAAAAAGTGACATTTTCATCAAAAGTTGTCTGAATACAACTAAACAAAAAAGTGACATTTTTCGATTTATGTGAAAAAAGTGACATTTTCATATTGTGTATATTGTATATATTGTGTATATATTTAAGTGTGTGCGGTTGGTATAATACATTTTCTTTCATTATCAATATGGATAGTGATGCTGTCAAAACATTTTTTGATAAAATATGTCAAAAAGTTGATGAATATGCTTTGTCTAAATGTCATGGATGCAGAATTAACCATCCATCGCAGCGTCAACATTCGTGTTGTATGTATACACAACAAGAAGCTATAATAAATTTTACTCATAAGATTTTGTCTACATGTTTAAAACAAGAGTTGGTTGATGTTTTCACCCCAATTATCATTACACATTTGCTTAAAACTAGCTGGGAAAAAAAGAGAGAGCAAGAGAGAGCAAGAGAGTTAGCGAGAGAGGGGAGAGAAGAAACAGGATAGACTCCAAATAGCCAGGCCATCATGGGTGCTGAGAGCGAGAGAGAGAGAGAGAGAGAGAGAGAGAGAGAGAGAGAGAAAAGAAAAAGTGCGCGAGAGAGAGAGAAAAAGAAAAAGTGAGCGAGAAAGAGAGAGCGAGAAAGAAAGAGAGAGAGAGAGAGAGAGAGAGAGAGAAAAGAAAAAGAGAGAGAGTGATAAAAAGTATACATTACATAGTACAAAGTCGGTTTATTGTTTGTTTGCTTTTTGCCTGTAACAAAAACAAAAAACATTTTTATTATAAAATTGTATAACAATGTATATATATTGTCATAATAACATGTTAATGTATAATAAAAGCATTTTTTATCATAAAATTGTATTATCAATGTGTATATAGTTAAAATTGGTATAAAAATATTCATTTACTTACTTTTTATTTTTTATGCGTAACATTGGGGTGTGTGAGCGCACGCGGCATCTGAAACAAAAAACAATAATGCATTGGTATTCTTATTTTTAATTTTAAAGATGTTGTTCATTAATAAACTATTTTATACCTTATTTCTGGTGTTGTCGTTTTTTACTTTTTCGTTGTTGTTGGTCTTTTATTTTAAAAAAATTTTTTTTTACCTACTTGTAGCATCTTTATGCTTCGTGGTTTGTTGATGGTGATGGTGGAGGTGTTGGGTATCCCTCATCTTGTTGGTGTCCATCATCATCATCATCATCATCCCCCGGCTCCGGTAATAGGTGTACATCCACCTCGTGGATGTTATAGAATGGATTCCTATTAAAAAAAATTACAAAAAAAGATAAAATAAATAAAACTAAAATAAAAAAATAATAAATAAAAATAAAATAAAATATTTATTCAGTATATAATAACATGGCCTTTTTTTTCATAAACAAAAAAATAAAAATAAAAAAATATAACATAAAATAAAATTAAATCTTTATATCTTATTATCCTTTCTTTTTTTTTTTTCATCACTATACAATAAAATCAATTTAAAAAAATGTACTTACTCAGTAATAAACCATCGCAGTGCATCCCGCACTCTGGTTGTGTGTACGTTCAGCGACTCCCATCTCAATGTAGGATTTTCAGGGCAGGAAATCCAAAATATAAGTAGCACGCGCATCTTTGCTGTAAGGCTGATCTTTTGGAATGAAGTCTTTACAATGGTGCCGGTCTTTTAAACTATCGCCACTGAAAGGGCTGTGAAAATCTGTTCCTTCCGTCTACAAGTCTTAATTAGCTATCTATAATTAAAACCATCTCCCTCTCACCGACCTCCTATAGACAATATAACAATCCTCCCTTTTCTAACCTAGAATCCGATAGTGCTTGCCCACAAGATACAATTAACCCCCACATTGCGTATGTATATATAACCATCTGTTTGCCATTTTCGCGTCCCAACATCCCGCGTCTTAGTCCAGCATCTCTCTGTCTTGTCTCAACAAATGCAATCAAGTCTCAACAGTGTCAAACACGGTTTTACTAAGACCATCGTCTCTAGGGATCCTCGCTCAGATGTGCCTAATTTGTCAAATACCTTCACTCATTTCCGTTCATCCTTGATTCGTTCCCTAATCAGCTTTTCTAAGACGCTCCCCTCTCCAAAAATAATATTGTCGTCATCTTTTCATCTACCTCCAAACGTGTCATGCATTCATTCATAAAGTACTCATTACACAAAATCGCCATTCAGATTTAAGGTACAGTGGTCGAGTGGTTAAGACTTAAGATTCCATAGATGCATATCCGCGTGGGTTCAAATCTCAACCTTTTCTTTTTTTTTCAAATATAAAAAAAAGTTTTTCAAAATAAATATTTATCATATCATTAAAATATACTAATCATATCCATACACTATCATCAAGACACGCACTTGCTGTCTTTGGGTGCTTGATCTCACGCACATACCACTGAGTCATTCACTATCGCCAAGACGCGCACTTGCTGTCTTTTGGATGCTTGATCTCACGCTCAGACCACTGAGTCATTCACTATCACCAAGACGCGCACTTGCTGTCTTTGGATGCTTGGTCTCCATATAAACCACATACAATCCTACATCAGCACTATCAACAAAATTATATCCCCCTGGGACCCTACGTCATCCCTCCCTTTTCACAGGGCACAAGACCCGCGTCTCCTCTGTTATGTCATGATTGCGTCATCTGTTATGTCATGATTGCGTCATCACACCCTCACACCGTCCGGCAGGGCAAGCACCGATTACGTCATCATTGCGTCACGATTACGTCATCCAGCCGTGACGTCACAAACCCGCTTGATGGGCCAACCATATTACTACTGTCGACCACCACATTCTCTTTAACACTATTCAACACTACTTTGGAATCTCCGGCTCGGTCCTGGCTTGGTTCCACTCATATCTTTCCGACAGATCACAAGCAGTCACTGTCGATGGCTGTTTCTCCAGCACAGCAGACTTGGTGTGCGGCGTGCCTCAGGGTTCCGTTTTAGGGCCGGTGTTATTTACTCTGTACAGCAAGCCACTGCTTCTCCTGCTTAGAAAGCATGCTGTTGAGAGTCAGTCATTTGCAGACGACACACAACTTTATAAATCCACAGCCCCCTCTCTCATTAATTCCACTGTTCAGACTTTGGAGAACTGCATCACAGACATTAAGTCATGGATGACACTCAACAAGCTTAAGCTTAATGACGATAAAACCGAAGCCCTCCTCATTCACAAGCACAACACCTCCTCCTCATTCCCGCCTCTCCCAACATCGCTTACAGTAGGGACAACAAACATTCAGTTCTCATCCTCAGCAAGAAATCTCGGCTACATTCTCTCCGATGACCTGTCCCTCAACAACCACATCTCCAACGTCTGTCGCTCTGCATACACGGCCATACGCCAAATCAGCTCCTTTTGCCACTATCTTACACTCACTGCCACCAAAACCCTAGTCTGCGCTCTCGTCCTTTCTCGTCTTGACTATTGCAACTCTCTCCTCGCTGGCTCCCCAAAACACATCATTGACAAGCTACAAAAGGTTCAGAACTCAGCAGCTAGATTAGTATTCCGAGCTAAGAAACGCGATCACATCACACCTCTACTACATTCCCTTCACTGGCTTCCTGTGCAAGCACGCATAGAGTACAAACTCTCTGTTCTCTGTCACAACTTCTTCACAGATTCCTGTCCCTCCTACCTTGCTGATCTACTGTCTGTCTACTCCCCTTCACGCACTTTAAGATCTTCTGCTGACACTCGCACACTCAAGGTTCCCGTCACCCGCACTAAGACATACGGCCAACGTGCATTCGCTTACTCCGCACCTAAGCAGTGGAACTCCCTTTCCTCCCATATCCGCAACATACAATCAACACAAGCATTCAAAAAGGCCCTCAAAACCCACCTCTTCAAACTTCACTATTCAGAATGATTTGTATCCCGCTGCCATTCTCTCCTCTTTGTCTCTGTCTGATCCGTAAGTGTATACACGGCTGTACATATTTATACTGTTTTTCCTCCTGGGCCTAACCGGGCATATAAATAGCTGTGAATAGGTTTTTGCTATTCTATTTGTTTTTTCTGTCATTTGTGTACATAGTTGTAAATTGTAATTTGTGTACATAAGTGTAAATAATTTGTACCCTTACTGTTCTGTCTTTTGGTGTATTGTAGCTAAAGCGATGTTTTATCGAGTGCATGTACTTATATGTAATGACTATGTAAAGCGTGGTGAGTCTGGTCATAGGCTGGAGTATCCGCTATATAAAAATCCGTTATTATTATTATTATTATTATTATTATTATTATTATTATTACTTTTATCCGCGAGTGCCTGATACCTTGTAGCATAACTGTCTGGGTCCTCTAGGACATTTGTCATTTATTTTCCCGCTTCTTGCCCCATTGATGAGGACACATACTTTTAATTTGTTTTCCCATTCCATTCCATACAAAAAAAACCACCGTCATCCTACGCCCTAAACCGGCTTCAAATATAACTTTGATAGATCTGTGCAATATTCCTTCCTTGCATAAATTATCATAAATGTGCATGAACCATTTCCGCATACCTTGTCACAGATTACACAGATGTGTTTAAACCAGATCGTCGGCTGTCACGCAGGTTAAAAAATGCTTCTTTATTAACATGCTCTACTTTTTTTCTGATTAATTATCGTCCTGAATTGTGGGCTTGATAGGTGGTAACCGATTAATGATCGTCCTGAATTGTGGGACCAGGTAGGTGGTGATCGAGGTCATACAGGTGTAGGCTAATTTTCATACCTCGTTGCATACAGCCTAGGTCTTTGAGGTCTGCTTCCTAGTAGGGCATGCAAGGTTTGTGTATGCTGCACGACCCCGTGAATCGCGGACAAAGACACATAGTGGCAAAGGTCATATAGTATGCATCGTAGCGTCTGTCCATCGGTCAAATATCGATTGTGAGGCCAACTGACCGGTAATAGTGTTTGGCAGAGGAAATGCTTGTTTTTGATTTAAGGGATCTAGATCTATGTTATAAAAATCAAAGTCGGTTTGGGTGCCCTATGGTTTCGGTCACACACGGTGTTTCTAATGACTGCACGACACGTGTCAGCGACAGGGCGTTGACAGGCTTTCAGAGTATTGTAGATCAGTAGCGTTCAACGCTGTGGAGGAATGTTTTAGAGAAATGGCGGTAATGCATTTGCGGATTGCGCACGCGGTTCAATAATGAAGTGGCTTTTCAACGTTAATCATCGAAACAGCGGTAATATGTCTGATGGGGTCTTAACCCAAACGTTGTAATCCACCAATCACAGCTTAATTTTTTTTTTACATTTGTAATAGAAGTGAACATTAAACGAAGAAATCAAATTTGAAAAAACAAACACCCATAACTCATAACTTTTAATGTAAAAGCACAAATGTTCGGTTTATTAAAACCTTTTTGAAGTGTAAAACTCTGGCCAGGTAGTCTATTAAAAAACAAAACAAACATAAAGCTTTTCTATTTATATCAAAATACAGTTAATTAAGGGCGAATTAAAATAAAGACTAACAATAATTAAGAAAATACAAGATACAAGATGATTAATTGTCCCCATTTTTTTCCTATCCTATCCCGTAACTCGGAGGTCGTTGGGGCACCACAGATGTTCATTTAACCAGCGTACTCCATCTTTCTCTGACCTCGGCAACCCTGATGGCTTCGCTCAGTGTCAAGCCAGTCCATTCTCGAATGTTGTCCTCCCGACTCTTTTTCGGTCTCCTTCTTTTTCTACCTCCTTGCACTGTGCCTTGCAGGATGGTCTTTGCAAGGCGTGATGATCTGGTGACGTGGTCATACCATCGGAGTTTTCGTTTCTTCACCACTATGAACAGGTCATCGTGTTATCCAATAGCTTGTGTGATGGTCTGTCGGACTTTGTCGTTGGTGATGTGCTGAGTGTATGAAATGCCCAGAAGTCTTCTGCAGCACCTTATAAAAGTGTTTGATACATGCCTTCCTCACCCATCCACACTGGCCAAATGGTATAGTGCTGTAGATGGTAAGCCTGGATTCACTGAGAACTCATTTGCAACCTTAAAAACTATGGTAGAGGAAGAGAAAAAGACAGGAAAAAAATGTAGTGTGCAGCCTGATTTTTTAGGAGATCGCCTTACGACAAGTCGATTTTGATGGCAACTGAAGCGTTGACTAAATTATATCTGAGGTCCATTTTCACTCCAGCAGTTTTTCATAGGATTCAGTTTTTGATACACTACCATGAGAGAGAGAGAGAGAGAGAGAGAGAGAGAGAGAGAGAGAGAGAGAGAGAGGGAGAGGGAGAGAGTGGATGTGACCAGTGGGGGAGAACGTGTTTGTGGGGGTTGAGAATAATAACAAAACTTGATGCAGAATGTTGTATTCAATAGCAAAGAAGGAAAACCTGGGAAGCAGACACGACAGTCTGTTAAATTGAAAAAGTGCAAAATAGAGAAAATAGGACGGTGCTACGTGTCACAGTGTGTGTGTGTTTTTGCATGATTTATCTTGTTAAGTTTGGTATCTGCTTTGTAATAGATGTACGTAAACACCGTCATTCTCTTCTTTTTGTTGGGAAAAGAAAAGAAAAGAAAACAAAAACCATTAAGGAGCCCAACGTGCTACAATGGGCGTTAATAATTGATGATGTTTGAATAAATTCTTGCTTCAAATTTAATTATTATGTGTTAAAAGGACTTGTATGCCAATAAGATGTTAAACATAATCAGCATCATCATCATCATCATCATCATCATCATCATCATCATCATCATCATAATCTGTTTTGCTTCTTTCTTCCTCCTCCTTATCTTGTTCATCATCATCATTATGATCATTTCATCATCATCAGCATCATCATCATCATCATCATCATCATCATCATCATCATCATCGTCATTCTGTTGAAAGAACAGAGTAAGAATGAAACGCAAGGACACAAACACACAATCAGTTCTTCCATTGCTATTTCTTGAGCTTCGTCAACAAACGATGATTATGCTAGGTCATGGATGTGAAGAACATAGAACTAGTAAGAAAACACAGTTAACAAAGTCAGTAACCTAAATCAGGGTAAAAACGCAGATCGCTACAGCAAAGAGAAGAGCAGAGAGCATTGTTTTGGGCTAACCAACATGGCGGATAAGCTCCGCCCACTGGCTTCAAATCGCTAAGTAAGAGAAAGAGCGCAATGCGGCCTCCCTTCTTTCTAACTTCCTTGGCTCTACCCCCTATGCTGACTGTACCTTCTCTATCTGCAAGGGCATCTGACATGATGCGCTCTAGGAAGATGTTGAAGAGAGTAGGCATCCTTGACGCACACCGATTGTTGTTCTGAACTAGTTTCCGATGGCACTGTTATGGGGGACTGCACTGTTAGCCTTGTCATACAGTCTTTTGATGACTTTACATAAGGAAATTTGACATCAAATATGGTTTATGTTTTCAGCGGAGGTGATCTATGAGCATAACGGGGACACTCCTGTCGTCATCAAGGGCGGAAGCCTTCCCGATGAATACGTGCTGGATCAGTTTCATTTCCACTGGGGCAAAACCAATGAGGTTGGCTCTGAACATCTCTTGAACAATAAAGCAGCACCCCTGGAGGTCAGTTGACTGAGTTGCTGTCGGTGGTGGTGCTAGTGGTGGTGGTGGTGTTGGTTGTGGTTAGAATGTTGCACACCATCACTTATGTAATGATGATGATGTCATGATGATCCGATTTTGTTGGGTTTTTTGGTATACAGGTATGCTTACTTTAGCTCATGAATAATTGTACTAATGCAATCCGTTGGTTGTTCAGTCACACGGCCGGCCGGTCAATATTCCACATTCTCCCCAATACACTCGTATTGTATTATCTCTAAAAAGGACTGGCCGGTCCGATTTTGATTATTTCTTTAATTCAGATACTTTAACTATTGTTCAGCCGTTTATGTCTTTGCACTTTGTGAAAGGTCATGTTGGTCGCTTATGCCTATCTTTTTTTTTTCTATACACGTTTTGCCCTGAATCTTCTTTAAACAGATTTTTTTAGAACTAATTTTAGCCTGCAGATATAGCTCAATGAGGGGCCATTTGTTCCATGTTTTCAGTTTGCTTCTTTAGAGTAAAACAGAAACAGAATATATCCCCCCAAAAATGAGCACTTTGTAGTTGTTCTGGCAACAATGAAGTAGCCTGTATTATGTATTCTGAAAATGCTGGTTTTCAGCTATATGTGTGTATGAGTTTCTGGCAATACATTTGAATGGCATTGCCATTGGTTATATTTTCCAGATGCACATTGTGCACCACATGACGAAATACGACAACAGCTCGCAGGCATCGGAGAATCCCTATGGACTAGCCGTGCTAGGCTTTTTCTTTAAGGTAACTTAAAAAGAAAATTGTGTGTATGTATTATCTATCTGTTTACGCCTTCGAGGTCGCCCCGCTCCGCTGCGGACAGCCTCAGACCATAGCTACTCTACTCTCTAGAGTATCTGTGCTCAGACTGAGAACCCCGCGAACAAACTTGGCGACCGCTGGCCAGCGATCGTTGTTAGCCTTTCAGTCACCAACTGCCTGGATTTCACTGTCTCTTCCCGTCCGCCAAAATACAAACATCGGAATCCTTAAAGATGGCACAGAAATCCTTTCTTTTTTTCCCAAATAAATTATTCCACACTCGGTCACCACCTTTGAAAGCCAGAGCGTAAACGAAACCATGTATATATTTTTTTTATTTTTGACTCGTATGCAAAGCAACAACAAAACCAAAACAAAAAAAAACAAAACAAAAAACGGGATGCATGAGGGATCACGTGAAGGTCAAGGTAATTCCAAGGTCACTGTTTGTTTTCGGCATAATACAGTTTATTTGATAGCACATGGGTGTATTTGGAGCCGGAGGTCAAGGTCATCTTAAGGGCAAGAGCTTAGAAAGATCAAAGTCTACTTTGCATTTTAACGCCACAGTTTTTTGTTTGTTTTTTTTCCTTTTTAATGGGCAGTCATTTTCATGATAAATATTGCAAGTTCCATAAGGAGCATATGAGTCATATGAGCTTTGCCCTTCTAGGTTTACTTTATTTTTTGTTGTTATTTATTTATATGCTCGTTTTGTTGCTCTCTCTCTCTCTCTCTCTCTCTCTCTCTCTCTCTCTCTCTCTCTTTTCCTCTTCCTCTCTCTCTCTCTCTCTCTCTCTCTCTCTCTCTCTCTCTCTCTCTCTCTCTCTCTCTCTCTTTCTCTCTTACCCTCGCCGTCACTCTTTCCCCCCCTCCCCCTCTTTCTTTCCCTCTCCCCCTTCTCTCTCTCTCTCTCTCTCTCTCTCTCTCTCTCTCTCTCTCTCTCTCTCTCTCTCTCTCTCTCTTCCACGTTCAATGAATACACGTCTGCTTGCCCGTGTGGCCGTGCGTGAATGTGTGAGAATCCGCGCCTCCATTTACCACAATCTTGTGAGATGCATGCACATGATAAATTATATTATTATTATTATTATTATTATTATTATTATTATTATTATTATTATTATTATTATTATTATTATTATTATTATTATTATTATATGCAAATGAAACATGATTAGCATCATACAAATAATAGTAATAAAATTTGAAGACATTTATTATGACTAAATAAATGTGGATGAAAAAAAATACAAGTTACAATTACTGAATTAGGCTTGAGCTCAACACAAACTGAGAGATTGGTCCTTTTTGTGACGTCACGTACGTCGAGCGGGTAAAAGCGAAAAGTTTCCGGTAATCTCCGGAATTACCCCTGAGTCATCACTACCCAACAGCTACACTTTAAAGATGGCACAGAAATCCTTTCTTTTTTCCCAAATAAATTATTCCACACCCAGCCACTACCTTTGAAAACCAGAGCGTAAACGACACCATGTATATATTTTTATTTTTGACTCGTATGCAAAGCAACAACAAAACAAAAAAAAAAAAAAAAAAAAAAAAAATACGGGTTGCATGAGGGATCACGTGAAGGTCAAGGTCATTCCAAGGTCACTGTTTGTTTTTGGCATAATACAGTTTATTTGATAGCACATGGGTGTATTTGGAGCCGGAGGTCCAGGTCATCTTAAGGTCAAGAGCTTAGAAAGATCAAAGTCGGTATTACTTTGCATTTTAACGCCACTGTTTCTTTTTTTTTTCCTTTTTAATGGGCAGTCATTTTTATGATAAATATTGCAAGTTCCATAAGGAGCATAAGAGTCATATGAGCTTTGCACTTCTAGTTTTACTTTATTTTTTGTTCTTATTTATTTGTATGCTCGTCTTGTTGCTCTCTCTCTCTCTCTCTCTCTCTCTCTCTCTCTCTCTCTTTTCCTCTTCCTCTCTCTCTCTCTCTCTCTCTCTCTCTCTCTCTCTCTCTCTCTCTCTCTCTCTCTCTCTCTTTCTCTCTTACCCTCGCCGTCACTCTTTCCCCCCCTCCCCCTCTTTCTTTCCCTCTCCCCCTTCTCTCTCTCTCTCTCTCTCTCTCTCTCTCTCTCTCTCTCTCTGTCTCTCTCTCTCTCTCTCTTCCACGTTCAATGAATACACGTCTGCTTGCCCGTGTGGCCGTGCGTGAATGTGTGAGAATCCGCGCCTCCATTTACCACAATCTTGTGAGATGCATGCACATGTTAATTATATTATTATTATTGTTGTTATTATTTTTATTATTATTATTATTATTATTATTATTATTAATATTATTATTATTATTATTATTAGGGTGCGTCGGAGGTGCATAATATTTGATTTGTTACTGTTTAACGACATAGTATTGATGGAATTTATTAATAGTATAGCATATAGGAGGGATGGGGGGGAGAGAAGACGGAAGGAGATGGAAGCGGGGAGCAGTGTATGTAAATTCATTTTATTAACCGATATACAATGTTAGTATAGAATATGAGTGTTTTATATGCCAGTCTCTCTCTCTCTCTCTCTCTCTCTCTCTCTCTCTCTCTCTCTCTCTCTCTCTCTCTCTCTCTCTCTCTCTCTCTCTCTCTTTCTTTCTTTCTCTCTCTCCCTCTCTCTCTCTTTCTCTCTCTCTTTCTCTCTCTCTTTCTCTCTCCCTCTCTCTCTCTCTCTCTCTCTCTCTCTCTCTCTCTCTCTCTCTCTCTCTCTCTCTCTCTCTCTCTCTCTCTCTTTCTTTCTCTCTTACCCTCACTTTTTCTTTCTGTCTTCAATCGAGAATTTTTTTTTTTATGTCAGTTATCTTACTGTTTTATGGGATTTAAAAAAAATTCAATTTGTGTTCTTTTTTCGCATATTGGAAAATCACTGTCCCATGTTCCTGTAAAAACAAAATGTGTTTAAAGATTGTTTTCTCATCACTAAAATTATGTTATTGTATTACGTCAATTCTTTACGTCATGTCATGTACTTATACGTATACCTGTCTGTTTCCTGTTATTACAGATTGGCAAGAACAATTCTGCTTTCGACAACCTTCTGTCCAATTTCCCCAAGATCCTGCATATCAGTAAGTACCGAGAATCATTCGCCACATTAGTAGTAGTAGTAGTAGTAGTAGTAGTAGTAGTAGTAGTAGTAGTAGTAGTAGTAGTAGTAGTAGTAGTACTAGTAGTAGTATTTGCATACCTTCAAATATTGAGGAGCCATTGTATCAGACAATGGGTCCCGACAGGAAGTCCTCTCCAGGATCGCACAAACAACTGCTGCCCTGACAATTTGGAAAGACAGGACCATCAGTCTACATTCCAAAGTAACACTGCTGCGCTCCCTTGTCATCTCCATCTTCCTATATGCTTGTGCCACGTCACCAGATCATCAGGCCTTGCAAAGACTATTCTGCAAGGCACAGTGCAAGAAGGTAGAAGAAGAGGGAGACCGAAAAAGAGGTGGGAGGACAACATTCGAGAGTGGACTGGTTTGACACTGAGCGAAGCCATCAGGGCTGCTGAGGACAGAGAAAGATGAAGTATACTGGTTAAACGATCATCTGTGGTGCCCCTGCGACCTCAAGGTTACGGGACAGGATAGGATAAGATATTATTATTATTATTATTAGTATTATTATTATTATTATTATTATTATTATTATTATATTTATTATAGCCTCTACCTCATACAGTAGTCTGCCGCAGTCTTTGAATCGTACATTTTATTTATTAACTGTGGTTATTGTTATGTGCCATTCATTCATGCCATAGTTTGATGTGCTATGCTGCCATTGTAATAGCTTACATGTAGCTCGATCAGAGATTAATAAAGTTGTGTTGTAATGCCTTGTCTTGTCTTGTCTCGTCGTGTGACATCTATGAAACCGCGCCTGGCTCTGTTTTGAATCGGGGAAGGTAACTGCAGGGAGGGAGATGAGAAGGGCACCGCTCTCATGAAGCTGACCCTGAAAAAAAGGGAAGTCCCTAACGCGCGCTCTCTCCCCTTCTCACAAGGTTACACAAACACCTTCACATTTTTACCACCAATACAGTGTAGCTGTGCTGAGAGTATAAACCGGGATCTAGTCTGCGCAAGACATGTATACCATTGCATGCACCGCCTTTCAAGATCCTGACGCTCATGTCCCAGACTATCCTATCCTATCCTGTCCCGTAACCCGAAGGTCGTAGGGGCACCACAGATGATCGTTTAACCAGCATACTCCATCTTTCTCTGTCCTCAGCAGCCCTGATGGCTTCGCTCAGTGTCAAACCAGTCCATTCTCGAATGTTGTCCTCCCACCTCTTTTTCGGTCTCCCTCTTCTTCTACCTCCTTGCACTGTGCCTTGCAGAATAGTCTTTGCAAGGCCTGATGATCTGGTGACGTGGCCATACCACCGAAGTTTCCGTTTCTTCACCACTGTTAGCAGGTCATCGTGTTGTCCAATGGCTTGTGTGATGGTCTGTCGGACTTCGTCGTTGGTGATGTGTTGGGTATAGGAAATGCCCAGAAGTCTTCTGTAGCACCTCATCTCCATGCTTTGTATTCTTCGTTGGAGATCTGCTGTGAGGGTCCATGCTTCGCAAGCATATAGGAAGATGGAGATGACAAGGGAGCGCAGCAGTCTTACTTTGGAATGTAGACTGATGGTCCTGTCTTTCCAAATGGGCTTCAACCTTGTCAGGGCAGCAGTTGTTTGTGCGATCCTGGAGAGGACTTCCTGTCGGGACCCATTGTCTGATACAATGGCTCCCAAATATTTGAAGCTATGCACTGTGTCGAGGGATTGGCCTTGGACTTTGATGTCTGTATTGATGCCATTGGTGTTGTTGGTCATCATTTTGGTCTTCTCTGCACTTATTTCCATTCCATAGGCTTTGGAGGTGGTGTCAAGCCTCTGTACCAGCTGTTCAAGTTCTTGTTCCTCTCCAGCCAATCCATCAATGTCATCTGCAAAACGAAGATTGGAGATTGCTCTACCCCCTATGCTGACTGTGCCTTCATGGTCTGCAAGAGCATCCGACATGATGCGCTCTAGGAAGATGTTGAAGAGTGTTGGAGAGAGTAGGCATCCTTGACGCACACCGATTGTTGTTCTGAACCAATTCCCGATGGCTCTGTTGTGGAGGACTGCACTGGTAGCCTTGTCATACAGGCTTTTGATGACTTCAATAATTTTAGGGCTGATGTTGTACACTTTCATTGTTGCCCATAGAGCTGCATGCCAGACTCGGTCAAACGCCTTCTTGAAGTCTATGAACACATGATATAGATGTTGTTGGTGCTGTAGGTATTTTTCACAGATTATTCTGAGGTTGAAAATCTGCTCAGTGGTACTTCGCCCTGCCCTGAATCCTGCTTGTTCTTCAGCTATGATTTGTTCAGCTTGGGGTTTCAACCTGTTGAGTATTATTTTCAGGAGGACCTTGCTGGGATGGCTGATGAGGCTGATGGTCCGGTAATTTTCACACTCCTGAAGGTTACCTTTTTTGGGAAGAGTGATGACAAGCGACTGGGTCCATGGTATAGGCCACTCCCCACTCTGCCAGATCTTGTTACAGATAATGGTGAGGGCATCAATCATCGCTTCTCCTCCTGCTTGTAGCAGTTCCGCGGGTATGTTGTCCACTCCCGCTGACTTCCCTTTCTTTAGCGCTTGCACTGCTGCCTCAACTTCTTCCCGGAGAATTGGGAGGATTTCTTCTTCTTCTCTGTTCTCGGGACATGCTAGAACTGATGGGTCTCCATTTGGTGTATGGTTGTAAAGGTCAGAGCAGTACTCTGTCCATCTGTCCAAGACTTCTTGTTCTTCTGTAAGGCATATGCCAGACTTGCTTTGGATAGTGGAGACTTTGGGCTGTTTGACACTTGTCAGCCGCTTCACAGTCTGGTAGGCCTTCTTGCTGTTGTTCTTGTTCAGACTGTTCTCTATTTCCTGGCATTGATCTTCTATCCAGTTCTCCTTTGCTGTGAGCATGCCTTTTCGGATGTCATTGTTGATTTTTCGGTAGACATCAGCTCCCTGTGAGGTGTTCTTTTTCTTTTTCATCTCTCTTCGTTTATCACACAGATCCAAAAGTTCAGGTGTGATCCACAGCTTCTTCTTTGGTCGGTGCTTGCCAAGGATCTCAGTGGCGGCATCTGTCACAGCTGAGTTGAAGGTGGTGGTCATGGTGTTGACATCTACTTCACCAGCCCCCAAAATGAGCAGTGGTGCAAATTTCCCTCCAATTGTGGCCTGAAATAGTTCTGCCACCTCCGGGTCTTGCAGTTTGTCCAGGTCGAACTTCAGTCTAGTGCACTTTGCTGTATTTACTCTCTTCAAGTGGAGCCGGAAAGACATCATCACGAGATCGTGGTCACTTCCGATGTCTGCTCCTGGAAAAGTACGTGTCCTGCCAATGTTGATGCTTGATCTGAAGCGTTTCTTGACCATGATGTAGTCTATTTGGTTGTGATGCTCCCCGCCAGGACTGTGCCATGTCCATCGTCTGGAGTTTTTGTGGAGACCAAGCGTGTTTGCCAGTACCAGATTGTTGTATCTGGCAAACTCCAAGAGTCTCAGACCCCTGTCATTTGTCTCGTTGTTGCAGTGGGGTCCACATGTGTCTCCCCAGTTGTGGTGCGCATCTTGGCCAACCTTGGCATTCCAGTCGCCTTGCACTATGACTATGTCCTTCTTCGGCACTTGGTCAAGGACCGCCTGTAGATTTTCATAAAAATCCTCCACTTCGCTGTCGTCATAGTCTGATGTTGGGGCGTAGGCCTGGATGATGGTGATGTTGAAAGGGGCTGCTCTCAGGCGGATGGTAATGAGTCTGCTGGAGACTGGGCGGCAACCCATGACAGTGGCTAGAATGTTCTTGTGGACCAAGAATCCAACGCCGTGTTCGTGCCTGTCATCCCTACCGCTGAAATAGAGCTTGTGGCCTTTGTCGGTCGTTGTTTCACCTAGGCCTTTCCAGCGCAGTTCGCTGATACCTAGAACATTCCATCGATAGTGGTCCAACTCGTGGGCCAGTTCTTCTAATTTTCCTTCCGCAGTTAGGGTCCTGACATTCCAGGTTCCTATGACGATGTTGTTTCTCGTGCGGATCTTGCTAAATTGTCCATCAGTAGCATACTTAACACCTCCGTCCTGGTGGCCAACGGAAGGCGCGGTCCTTGTGCCGTGTGACGACCCGGGCGACGACCGATCCGGTATGGAATTAGTGGGTTGTGTCATCATGTAGTGTGTCTTGGGCAAAAAAGACCTGGCGGTGCCCAATCCTCTCCAGGCTGTTGGCCACAGCCGAAATCCACGAATACAGTGTGGCTCGCCTTGGCCCTGAGCACATGGTCGTTGAACCTGTAGTAACGTGAGGTTCCTCCGCCCTGGCCGGTGACTTCTGTGTAGAAGACTTTCGCCCAGTGATGCCGTGCTAACATCACCCCTGTTAGTCGCCTCTTACGACACGCCGGGAAACGTTGGGTCTATTCTATTTAATGCCCGAACCCACAGAGCATACGGGTGAATGGTAGATGCAAAATCCATCCAGCAAGCTCTAGATCCTGTTCCCCGTCGGTCGTTCAGAATTGCTCGGTTTTCCGGGCGTTACACAGTGCGCATCAAGAGCAGGTTGGCGCCTTGTGCGGCTTGATTTCTGCCAGCACCTTGAATAGCTCTTTGAACTAGCATAATGCTGTATTGGAACAATGCAATAAATACTACTACCACTGCTGTTGATGGTGATGATGATGATGATGATGATGATGATGATGATGATGATGATGATGATGATGATGATGATGATGATTTAGCTGCTGCAGGCGCTGTTTCTAATCCTGCTGTGACAATGACAGTAATACTGCGGTAATGCTGATAACGATAATATACTTATTACGGGTTTTTTTTTCATTGCTTTTAAGGTAATCTAATGGTTTTATATGATTTTCTGCAGACAACAAGACCGAGTTGGAACCATTTGCACTCTCTGACTTGCTGCCGACTGATGAGGACAACTACTACTACCGTTATTACGGCAGTCTGACCACACCGCCCTGTTACGAGACCGTTATCTGGACCATCTTCACCGAAAAGATCGAAATCTCTCAAGCTCAGGTACTTTAAGCTTACATTTCGCTCTCCCTCCCAACCTTATCCACTTGTCACACCTTCTGGCTGGATATCAGGCTACATCCTCTCTCTATCCCCTCCCGCCCTCCCCCCCCCCTCTCTCTCTCTCTCTTTCTCTCTCTCTCACACACACACACACGCACACATTTTTGTAGAAACGACGTTCTGATGACTGTTGTGAAAAAAACAGGGATTATTTTGACACACTTTCCATTTCTTTGACATTATTTTGACATTTTCCAAGTTTTGAAGCTATCCCTAACCTTAACCCTAACCCTTAACCTAACGCTAATGCTAAAACAGCTCTAACTCAACGGAGCACTATTTTGACGTCAAAATAGTACGGCCTTCCAAAAAAGTCAAAAGAAACCATGTGGAGTTTCATGTGTGTGTCATCAGAACGTCGTTTCTACATGCCCCCCCCCCCCCCACACACACACACACACACACACACACGAACTTCCCGCCTCCTCCCTCACACTGTCAGTTGGAGCCCCACATAACTTTCGCTTGCATTAGTGTTGAGCGTAGGTCTTGGGTACTCAATATGAAGCCGCCCCAGATTATCTGAATCTTAAGCAGGTGCTTACCACATAGCAAGCCCTGTGTCTTCCCATTCCTCACTCTTCCTCTCCTCCTTTTCTGTGTTGCCCTGGAAGCTTGCTGAGGCGTAGCAGGGTCTTGCTGTGTAGTGAACCCCGGTCCCCTGTACTGTTTGTCACCGATTGGCTCACTAACAGAACCGGGCCATTCTGTAAAGTGATAGCTTAGACAAACATCCACAACGCTCTATCAGTGTATCTTAAACAGAAAGGCAAATGATCATCCATGTCTCATCCCTCATTTTCCTGCCGCAGTTCATCATTCGCCAGAAACCCTTTTCCCTGCCAACATCAACCCTTTTCCCTGTCAACATCAACCCTTTTCCCTGTCAACATCAACCCTTTTTCCTGTCAACATCAACCCTTTTTCCTGTCAACATCAACCCTTTTACCTGTCAACATCAACCCTTTTTCCTGTCAACATCAACCCTTTTTCCTGTCAACATCAACCCTTTTAGCTGTCAACGTCTTAGTCCACTGAAGGTAGTTATCTCCGAAGGCCAGGTTGTATCTACATTCTTCCAGCCGTTCTGTCTTTTCACAGTCTTTTGTAAAGCACCAGCTTTATTCCCTTCCGTGTCTAGACTCTTTAATGGTTATGAGAAGATTAATATTGTGTGAAGTACATACCCCACCTGCATTACGAAGTTAATGTTTCGTATGCCTTTTTTTTCACCGGCTGGTACGAAACGGTACATGATGCAATAGGCGCTGTAAGTGTCCACAACCTTTGACATACACGTTATAAAATAGCTCAAGGTCGGGCAAATGACTTCAGACATACTCGTAAAAGAATTTGCGTCTTGCTGACAAATAAAAAAATTGTTTCCCCCGTATAAATAATTATTACGCTGCATGTTTTATGACTGCTCGTATGAAAGTGAGTATTTGCATAGTATTTTATATGTTCAGTGCATGTTTTATGAGGAATGATTTATGAGACTCCGTGTATACAATGACGAAGTCGCATATGTTCATGTACTCCCATATATCTATTCTGAATAGGAAAGATGGGGGCAGGGAAAATGGAGTAGACCTCGTCAGTCTCAGCTTCTCTGCATGGCCTACTCCATGTCTTCTTTGTTCTTTTAACTCGTTGCATGGAGATGGAACTTTTTTGCAATGTTTATTGCCAGATGAATGCACTATTTAAGCTTATGGTTGAAAATTCAATAATACTCTGTTTACATTTAATGGGAGGTAACAAACCAATTAGGAATTATTAGTCTTGTTTCCAACTGTACTCCCCATTTAGTAGTTGGATTGAATATAAAGGACACTATGGATCTTTCTAAGACGTTCTCCGCTGGCAACCATACAAACGAATCGCTTATCCTGTGACGTGCTCCGCCGGCAACGGCTTAAGGTTGTGTCCACATGCAATAAATCCTTTTGCATACTACTATATAACATCGTCGTCGCGATTCATTGCAATTTTATCATGTGGTTGCGAAGTGCATGTTTTGTTAATGGGTCAAAAGCGTACCTTGCTGTTTAGTACATGCAAGGAGAGAAAGAATTAAACAAATATTATGATCTTCTGCACTTGTGCTTTTGACGGAATGAGCTTCTCAAAGACTTGTCATTTTGTCTACAGGGCAGCGTTTAACACGATCCGAGATAAAACACATAGTAAAAAAAAAAAATTTTATAACACAAAACCTTATTCTACTTTTTTTTACCAACCCCCTCCATAACCATCTCATTCCTACTCACCCCATGAACTGAACTCTATGACATAACAAAGTCGCCGACGCCCCTCTTCCCCCCCTCCCCGCCCCCTTCTCTCTCTCCTCACACCCTACAACCACTTCAACTACTTTCTTTTCACTTCCTGAATTGACAACACCGAGCATCGAAATATGAATAAACAAATGAATATGCAACAATTCATTAAGAAAGCGCCACATAAATTATCTCCCTTCTCCCCACCCCCAGTGGATTTAATCCGCGAAGCCGTACGGTACGGATTTACCTACGGGTTCTCGGATTTCTTCACTATGTAACTGCGTCATGAATACCATCCGGAGGTCGCTGCATGCTCATTCTTTTTGAATTAATTCTGTTTATTGCTGGAGTTTTGTTGTTGTAATTCTCTCCGTCTTTTGCACTATCTCCTTTCTTTTTTTATGCATACTTGTTGGGTGTGGGTGTTTGGGGGTGGGTGGTTCGGTCTGTGTGTGTGTGTGTGGGGAGGGGAGGCCCACACTTACACAGTGTTATCTGAACATCTACATAACTTGTATTGACATGCCTACTTGTTGCGTCAGAACAATGATCCGTTAGGGTTAGGGTTAGGGTTAGAGTTAGGGTTAGGGTTCGAACACTTCAAAGTACTTAAAAATGGGGACGAAATATGACCCATTGTCAGCACAACGTATTTCGGGAAAGTCATGATAATACTGTGTCGGCTGTGTGTATGTGTGGGGGCGGGGTGGAGGGGGGTGGAGGTTGAGTGTGTTTCCGTGTGTGAGGGGTTCTCGCACTGGGTGCATATTGAGGCAATACTCTGGATGTTTGTTGTTGTTTTTTTTATTGCTAGCATAGTTCACGCTTTTCGCGTGTGGAACTTTTTGTTTTCTTTCTCTCTGTGGATCTAGGTCATCGGTAACATCATCGTCAGAATGCTCTCATGCGTGTTTCTTAGAATATAATGATATCATAAGTGATCAAAATCGCGTTACCACGAAACAAGATATAAATAGCGTACAATATAAACATATAGACATAATGAATACATGAATTAATTTCAGTTTATAATACAGTGCATGAAGCTCCCACACCCGAAGGGCGTGCTCAAAGTGCGTGGTGAAAAAGTTAAAAGAAACTTGTTGTTGTTGTTATTCCGCCTCTCTACATAGAACGAATATAGGCGGCATCCTGCTTGTGGGTAGCACTGCTTCACGCTATCACCTCGCCATTGAAAACAGCTTAGTTGCTAGCTGCTTGTCGTACTGGTACTAAGTACAATCTACGCACGCTAGGACTTAAATATAACCAATATTTGAATGTAATCGGCATTTGAAAATAGGTGATCATTGAATATAAACGATTTAGGAGAAGGAAGGAGGAGGGGAGAGGGGAAGAGAGGTGGTAAAATGGCCGCGCTCGTGTCGAGCACTTGGTGATTCTCAACATTGTGTAAGACGCATTCAGCTAATAGCGAATACAAACGTTACCAAGGTGGCTTGCATTTAGGTGTAACATTTTCCAGGGTGCTCTTTCATGTTTCAAAATTAAATTATCAGCGAATAAGGTGCTTTGAACTCAAGCTTTTGGGGCAATCGCGTTTTACAAAAGGCTTTCAATGGGCTCTATGCACAAGTCGGCGGCATGGTCACGTGGCGCGGGAATAACAAAGCGGTCATGGCAATATTTCATCTTTCAGTGGAAATCGATGAAAGGAAATGTTCTTTTCTTTGCATAAAGGTTTACGTCGAAGTTATAGCATCCAAACGCAGCACAGTACTTCACCATTTTCAAACTCGAGCACGCCGTGTTATTCCCGCAGCACGTGGCCGCCACGCCTTTGTGCATAGAGCCCATTATTATTAATAGATGGGCATTAATTTTACGGAGAGCACGAAGACGAGTGAATGCATAGTTGAATTCAAAGATGTTTGAAGACGTGAATGGATTTAAATCTAGGGATTGGAGGAAAGTTTATTATCAACATAAAACACCATCAACATGGTTAGCACGCCTGAAGTGCATGCTCACACGTCATTGGGGACCGAGATTTTGACCTTTATTATTTTTAAGAAATTAGAATTCTATAGTACCTGTATCCAACTGTGTTTGTCGTACAGAGTGTCTGAGCCTGCGGAGGCATGCGCTGAACATTAAATAGTGCATGGCGTAAGCCTTAGTTAGCTCAGTTACGCTGCCTGACAGCTCGCCCTAACTGTTCAGTTTAATAGATCCTCTATGGTGTTCTTCTTCTTCTTCTTCTTCTTCTTCTTCTGCTTCTTCTTCTTGTTCTTCTTCTTCTTCTTCTTCTTCTGCTACTACTACTACTACTACTACTACTACTACTACTACTACTACTACTACTACTACTACTACTACTACTACTTTTTCTTCTTCTTCTTCTTGTTTTTGTTGTTGTGCTTCTTCTTCTTCTTCTTCTTCTTCTTCTTCTTCTTCTTCTGCTCTTTGTTTAACTCGTGTAGTGTGCCCAAAGAAGATTTGGCATCAAAATGGACAGTACCACACTGTCTTGTCCTTTAGCAGTTAGGTGGGCGTCTTTGTGGAACTACTTTCTCCGTCCAGTGTAAAAGGACCATCGCTGGCTGGGAGCAACCATTATTGTAACCATTTGTATCTGTCCCTTCTGTGTAGGACAAATAATATTGTAACTATTTGTGTTTCTCTCTTCTGTGTAGGATAACCAATATTGTAACCATTTGTATTTCGCCTGTCTGTGTAGGACAACCAATATTGTAACTATTATTTTGTATGTTTCCCTTCTGTGTGGGACAACCAACTAGTGTAAAACTTGTTGTCTCCCTTGCTACACTCGCCAGCAGTCACTTTCTAAATATAATCTTGTTCAAAATGACCCAAACCCTAGATTTTAGAACAATGTTTGACTATGAATTATCTTTAAAAAGAAAGAAGAAACAAAAGAAATAGGTTCCTTTCCATTTCCGTTACCAACCAGCCAAATGGTGGAAACTTTTTTGTTCGCATGAAGATGTTTTTCATGAGGACTTTATTCAGGAGCCTTCTCATGCTTTTAGAAATCGATCCATCAGTAGGCATCTGTGGCACAAATCGCAAAAAAAGCAATCCAATGGTAGATAGATCTTTCCCAAAAAATTTAATAAGGATTATTGTAATAATAATGGTACTGGACGCAGTCAATATAACATTTCAAAAAATAACATTCGATTTTATTTCCGTCTTCCCATTAGCGATCTTTTTTCCTTTACACCACCTGTTTGAGTGATGGATGTGTATTTGTTGTGTGTATGTGTGAGGGTGGAGACAGGTGAGCGTGTATGTTGGTACAGATCGCCGCTCTTTGAGCCTGATTGATTTTGGTGAAAGGCGCGTATATAGCATCCAGTATTCAGGGGTGGGAATTGTCCGCCATTTGGCGGATTTCCGCCATAAAAAAATCTCATCCGCCAAAAACAATAATGCTTCCGCCAAAAAATTTAAAAATAAAAAATAAAAATTTTACACTATTGCGGTGTTTAGACACAGCGCAACAGAAGTCTCACTGGAAGTGAGAGGTCGAGGTCGTTGTACTTAATCAACGCCATCATGTCTTTAAAGACGGCTGTTCATGTAATTTTCTTTATATTTATCCTTCTAGGCAAATCTGGAAATATGTTTTTCTTTTTCTTTGGTTGTTTTAGCTGAAGAGCAAGTTGGAATGTCATTGCTTGCCATATTGATGTTGGAGCTATGTTTAGTTTTGACAGCTGATATTCAGATGTTGAATATACAGCTGTGTACATGTTCAGCTACTATGTACAAATTTTGTGTGTGTGTGTACAGCTCTCTTTCTCTCTCTCTCTCTCTCTCTCTCTCTCTCTCTCTCACATAATCACTGTACATGTTGTCACGTGGGGTTTATGGGCTCTGCACAATGGAATTATGGACCCTCACGTTTATTCGGTGGGAACTGCTAGTAAGTCACCCTATGAATTACTTTAATAAATTTATTTGTTTAGCTCGTTCTGTGTTAAGGTTGGGGTACAGAAATAGATAGAAAAATGGTAAAAGAATACTGTCACACTAGCTTTCACACGGCTATGAATCATATGTAGTCCAGCCACTTGATAACAGTTAAAATCACACATTTATTTCTTCTACTCTATACAAGATTCTCTAAGTACTAATCTAACTTAAAAAGTCTCAGTCACTGCTAATAGTTCGATCGCTGATAGTCTAGGCAGCTGTTTTTTCTTCCTCGGGCACTTGCTATAATATTTCAAGTAGATTTGGACTACTGTGGTCCGTTTTACAGTTTCTGAAGAGTTGGACTACTGTGGTCCTGCTATGATCAGTTTAAGTGCACTTCTGGGTGTACACTTAACTTTCTTATGGTGCGGTCGAAGTCCTTCTGTGAGGTAGCTTCTGGTACACCTTTGTAGTTGTGTAGTTGGGTTCCCTTGCCACGCTGTGGGGTCTGACAGGGTGTCTTTCAAGGCAGCTCTTTCCGTCTTGTGCGGTAGAGGTTCCTCAATTAACTAGTCGTTTCTGTGGAGTGGGGTGCACAGGATAGCTCGGGATAGCTCGGGATAGCTCGCCTGCTCGTCTGTAATATAAGAGACGAAATTCTGCACAACCCTGAATAATCGGTTTGTGCAGAGCGTCTCACTGAAAGCCAAGTAGCCCTCAGTGATAGCTCCACATCTCTATACATAAGCGACGAACATTCTGCTACTTCCGGGGTCCGCTGTAATCTCACTCTAAATTCCTATACATACATAAATATAAATCGTGTCTAACTATACACATACAGAATTAATAATAATATAAACATTCAGTGGTACAGCCACTGGTCTGCAAACATACATATAAGTTAAACAACAGTGGTTCCGTACGGGATACAACATGGCGGCGCAACCGGTCGTGTTTCGCCTCGTGGTAGGCTCTTCCACGTGGTACGGCAAATTCGGATTAACAATTCACATTTATGCATAGCAAATTCCACAAACATAATTTCACAATAATACAAATATATCACGATGAAACAGAAGGGTGTTCATTTACCTGTCTGACAAGTTCAGGCCCGTGATGACTTGAGAGAATTCTAAGATTCCTAAGTCCTGCTTCCTGGTCTATGAGTGTAGAGATTTCTCTAGCTGTGGAGATGTTGACTCTACCTCGTCTCACACACGACTGATTCAAACTGTCTTAGGCTCTGACACAGTCAAAACTGCTCTACCCACTGAGCCTGCTTCTGATTGGTTAAAACGGTCCGATTCAAAGCTCAAGTGCTGAGTCACTGCGATGTGGGTCGGGCTCGCGGTGTGTGGTATGCTGTGTAATTTAATTGCTGCTGTGTAATAGTCTAACTTCTCTACTGTTACAAAGACTACACATGGCTAAATAGTCACTGGGCAGAGTTAAAACTAGCCAATTTATGACAGGCTTCCTCAACTGAAAAAAGGCGATGACTACTGGATTCGACCTTTTTCTACTACAGAGCCTAGTTTAACACTGCACTATCCTAGGGTCCTATTTACAAACTAATTAAGTTGCTCTACCTGAGCTGCAATGCTGTGCCAGGTAGCTATGGACACTAGTGACAGGGTATTACTGGGCGGGGACGAATTCTGGTGCTGTGGCCCTTAGTTGTGTTGGGTGGGCGACAGCTGCTGTGTCCTCCACGAGATGGCGACTGAGGTAGTCGGCTCCGTGGTTTTCCTTGCCGGGGATGTACTCGATTTGGAATGAGTATGCCTGAAGGGTGAGTGCCCATCTCATCAGGCGAGAGTTCAAAGACTTGGAGGCTGCCAGGAACGATAGTGGTTGGTGGTCCACCTGAACTGTGAAGTGGGTCCCATACAGGTAGAGTTGAAACTTCTGTATGGCCCAGACTAGTCCAAGACATTCTTTCTCCGACGTGGCGTAGTGGGTCTCGGCGGGTCTCAATTTTCTGCTGGCGTAGGCGACAGGGAATAGCGTCTCGGCATTCTTGGGGTCGCGCTGTAGCAGTACGGCTCCGAGGCCTAAGTCGCTTGCGTCGGTGCGAAGAACGAATGGCTGTCAAATCGGGTAGGTGGAGTACTGGCGCCGATGTCATTCTGTCCTTGAGTGTTTGGAATGCTGTCTCGCATTCGGCTGTCCATACTACTTTGTCCGGGGCGATTTTCCGGGTTCCATTTGTCAGTGGTACGGCGATGCTGTTGTAGTTGGGGATGAACTTCTTCCGCGATGGCGATGGCCATCCATGTGTGTGTGCTGGGGGTCGCTGGTCGGTCCGTGTATTTCTTGAGGAGATTGATGTGGTGGTATCGGGCTCTCCCGTTTACCTCTACTTGGTAGACTGTCTTGGATTTCTTGGCAGTCACCCGGTACGGTCCTCTCCAAGCGATGTCCAGCTTGTTGGTTCCACTTGGAAGTAAGAGTAGCACTTGATCGCCGACTTGCAGTTCTCGGTCCTTCGCGTGGCGGTTGTAGTACTTCGCCTGACGGGCTCTTGCCTTCTTCAGTGCTTCACCAGCTTTCTTCCACGTTGCTTTGAGGGTTTCCTGCAGGTCTGCGACGTACTTGGTGGCACCTCTTGGTGTGTCGTCTATCTTGGCTTCCGTCCAACTTCTGCGTAGGGCTTCTAGCGGTCCGGCTAGAGGTCTGCCGAATAGCAATGTTGACGGGGTGTAGCCTGTGGCTGCATGGGGCGTTTCTCTGTATGCGAACAGTGCCGCATTCACGTAGGTGTCCCACGCTTCTGGATTGTCGTCGGCGACTTTCCTGAGGATGGTGAGAAGGGTTCCGTTCAGTCTTTCTACTTGTCCGTTGCTGGCTGGGTGGTATGGTGGTGTGCGAATGTGATGAACTTGTATCAACTCGAACACGTCTTGCATCAGGCGGCCGGTGAACTGAGATCCGTTGTCCGTTCTAATGCTGTCCGGGAATCCGACTCTGGTAAAGATGGCGATGAGTGCATCTGCAATCTTCTTGGTGTCAATCGCTGGCAACGGGACTGCTTCGCACCACATCGTACATGCGTCGACGAGTGTGAGTAGAAATCTGTTCCGCTTCTTGGTCATGGGCAGTGGTCCTACTATGTCTACTGAGACTTGCTGGAATGGTACGCCGACTACTACCGATGGTCCTAAGGTAACTGGTACGGTGTGATGTCGCGGGGAATATCGTTGACATTGGTGGCAAGATTTCACGTAGCGCTTGACATCCTCCGTGATTCCTGGCCAATAGTAGTGTGCGCTGATTCTCTGCACTGTGGCTCCAATTCCCATGTGTCCGCTGAGTGGCATGCTGTGGCCTAATTCTAGTACTTGGGCTCGAAGGGTGGCTGGTAGTACTAGTTGGGTGTGATCTCCATCTCCTTGTCGATGTAGAACTCCCTCTTCCATGTAGAAGTCTCCCTTGTGCGGGGGTGTGTGCGCCTTGGGTAGCTTCTGGAAGCACTTCGCTATCGAGGTGTCTTCTTTCTGTGCTGTTTTGATCTCTTCGAGTCCTGGATTCGGAGCGAACTCGGGCTGGGGTGGTTGGGTTTTAGCTTGGGCCCTGGTTTGCACTGCAGCTATCTCTACAGTTTTAGGGGGCGTGCCTAAGAACACATACCTACAACCTAGCACTAGATCATACAGGGGTTTCTGTAAAACAGCTGCTTGGATTCGTCCTGTGACGTACCTACTCTCTACTTCGATCCAAGCTATTGGGCAAGTAGTCGTCGGTTTCGTCAAGTCTGCTCCTTGTAAGTCGACTGTCTTGTCTGTCAAGTCCGCGCGCGATACAAGAGATTCGCTAACTATCGCGTCGTATGATAGATCTGTGTCATACAGACAGTTCGCTTCTTTTCCGTTGACCTTGACCGTGTCTGTCACCGAGGGGTGATCTCCGATCGTGTGTGGCTTGTTACCGCTGCTTTGAGTTAGAACTCTGTGCGCTGGCCGGCTTTCGCGCTCTTCCCTACGTTGTGCGGCCAACTTGAAACATTCTGCGGTGGAGTGATTGGTTCTGTTGCAGAACGAACAATACCGTCTCTGTTCTGCAGGACCTCTTTTCCCGAATTCCGTGGTGGGTCCTTTATTTTGCCCAGGTCTGGGGTTATTCGGCTTATTCGCGGTGCGCTCTTCCCGGTTAGGGCTTCGTTTCTGTGCCTCTTTCCCGTTAGGCTTTAGGTCTCGCCTGAAGCTCTTGGCTTCTCCGTGTGCGGCCACGTACCTATCTGCGACCTTGACCAGATCCTCCAGTCTTTCCGCGCCCTGCTCTACTGAGAATGTCCTCAGCTCGGGGGTCATGGTTTCCCGTAGCTGTTCCCATACTAACAGTTCTGTCAGTCCATCATACGTCTTAGCCGTGGCTGACTGGCTAATCCACTTATCCAGCGTTGTGGACAACCGATCCGCGAACTGCGCATAGCTCTCTCCTTTCACTCTCCGATTGGTGCGGAATTTTTGCCGATAGCATTCTCCTGTTAGTTCGAATCCCGTTAGGAGTGCCTCTTTTACTTTGTGATAGTCAGTCACTCTGTCAGTCGGTAGCTTACTGTAGATGTCATAAGCCTTTCCTCTAAGCCCTTGACTAAGCTTAAAAGACCAATGGGTGAGATCTAGTTTGTACTCTGTTGCTAGACGCTCAAACCTAGTCAGGTAGAGATCTAGACCTTCTTCTCTCTCATTGAATGTTCCCAGTGGAAATGACATTCCTTGTACAGGGTTGGATGCTACCTCTAGCTGATCTGAGTGGGGAGGGGTTGAGGAAGAACTTGAAGCTCCTGATTCCAATCTTTTCAATTCTAACTCATGCTGTCTGTCTTTTTCCTTTTCTGCCCTCTCATACTCCCATTTCCTAACTTCTGCTTCTCTCTCTGCTGCTAATGCTGCCTTCTTCTGTTCTCTTTCTGCCTCTAGCTCTAATTTCCTCGTTTCTCTCTCTGCCTCTAATTTCTTCTGCTCTGCTTCTAATTTCTTCTGCTCTAGTTCTAATTTCTTTTGCTCTGCTTCTAGTTCCGCTTTTCTCTGTTCTGCTTCGAGTTTCTTCGCCTCTCTCTCTGCTGCTCTCTCTGCCTTAGCTTCCTGTTTCTCTACCTCTGCATTGATATACGCAATTAGGTCTCCCCCTGCTAAGTGTAAAGCTTCCCCTAATTCCTTGAAGCGCAATCTCAAGGCCACTGGGTCCGACATTGCCAAACGTGTCTATGAACAACCTCTGAATCACGTGGAATACCAAAACACTAGCAATATTGCAATTCAATAACAACAATGCAAAGACAATAAAATTCGTAATCACTAATAGAATAAAACAAGAGTCAAATGGCATACAACAGTTACTTAAGCAAAACCTGCAAAAGAACAATGCAACATACAGACACAAAAATAATTGAAGCAAAAAAGTTTTTAACTAAAGAATAGTGCACCCAACTGATCAGTCCTTGTTACCACTATTCTAAGTTATTCTACTACTCCTACTGTTATCTAATTTTATTGTACTTAGGTCCGGTTATACCCAATTCCTATTACACACAGATCCTGGCTAGGCTCGCCAATTAAAGTGTCACGTGGGGTTTATGGGCTCTGCACAATGGAATTATGGACGCTCACGTTTATTCGGTGGGAACTGCTAGTAAGTCACCCTATGAATTACTTTAATAAATTTATTTGTTTAGCTCGTTCTGTGTTAAGGTTGGGGTACAGAAATAGATAGAAAAATGGTAAAAGAATACTGTCACACTAGCTTTCACACGGCTATGAATCATATGTAGTCCAGCCACTTGATAACAGTTAAAATCACACATTTATTTCTTCTACTCTATACAAGATTCTCTAAGTACTAATCTAACTTAAAAAGTCTCAGTCACTGCTAATAGTTCGATCGCTGATAGTCTAGGCAGCTGTTTTTTCTTCCTCGGGCACTTGCTATAATATTTCAAGTAGATTTGGACTACTGTGGTCCGTTTTACAGTTTCTGAAGAGTTGGACTACTGTGGTCCTGCTATGATCAGTTTAAGTGCACTTCTGGGTGTACACTTAACTTTCTTATGGTGCGGTCGAAGTCCTTCTGTGAGGTAGCTTCTGGTACACCTTTGTAGTTGTGTAGTTGGGTTCCCTTGCCACGCTGTGGGGTCTGACAGGGTGTCTTTCAAGGCAGCTCTTTCCGTCTTGTGCGGTAGAGGTTCCTCAACCAACTAGTCGTTTCTGTGGAGTGGGGTGCACAGGATAGCTCGGGATAGCTCGGGATAGCTCGCCTGCTCGTCTGTAATATAAGAGACGAAATTCTGCACAACCCTGAATAATCGGTTTGTGCAGAGCGTCTCACTGAAAGCCAAGTAGCCCTCAGTGATAGCTCCACATCTCTATACATAAGCGACGAACATTCTGCTACTTCCGGGGTCCGCTGTAATCTCACTCTAAATTCCTATACATACATAAATATAAATCGTGTCTAACTATACACATACAGAATTAATAATAATATAAACATTCAGTGGTACAGCCACTGGTCTGCAAACATACATATAAGTTAAACAACAGTGGTTCCGTACGGGATACAACATGGCGGCGCAACCGGTCGTGTTTCGCCTCGTGGTAGGCTCTTCCACGTGGTACGGCAAATTCGGATTAACAATTCACATTTATGCATAGCAAATTCCACAAACATAATTTCACAATAATACAAATATATCACGATGAAACAGAAGGGTGTTCATTTACCTGTCTGACAAGTTCAGGCCCGTGATGACTTGAGAGAATTCTAAGATTCCTAAGTCCTGCTTCCTGGTCTATGAGTGTAGAGATTTCTCTAGCTGTGGAGATGTTGACTCTACCTCGTCTCACACACGACTGATTCAAACTGTCTTAGGCTCTGACACAGTCAAAACTGCTCTACCCACTGAGCCTGCTTCTGATTGGTTAAAACGGTCCGATTCAAAGCTCAAGTGCTGAGTCACTGCGATGTGGGTCGGGCTCGCGGTGTGTGGTATGCTGTGTAATTTAATTGCTGCTGTGTAATAGTCTAACTTCTCTACTGTTACAAAGACTACACATGGCTAAATAGTCACTGGGCAGAGTTAAAACTAGCCAATTTATGACACATGTATACAGTTATATACAAAAATCCTTTTTGAATTTATGTTATTTTCTTTATGCAACGTGTCTGTTAGTTGTACATTGTTTATCAGCACTACATCACAGCATTATATTCTTTGGTCATTCAAACAAAAAGCACAAGGAAAAAAGACAAAAAAGAATGTTTTTTCATACTTCAAAACTACTTACATTTTGCAATCAGAATACGCCAGATTGCACAGATTTTGTTCTTGATTTTGAAAATTTTCCGGGGGGGGCATGCCCCCGGACCTCCCTAGTTTCCTTTATTTTTCACTTCAGCAATTCCCACCCCTGAGTATTATTATTATTATTATTATTATTATTATTATTATTATTATTATTATTATTATTATTATTATTATTATTACCCCTTGGGGTCATGAGCAATCTTGCCACTGTAGATTGTTCTAACCTATAAAGGGAAAAGTGAAAGCCCCAGTTGAAAACCTGTCTTGCCTTTGTAGGCATGACTGACTCACTGCGGCAACACCCCCCCCCCCCCCCCCCCCCCCGTTGGAGTGCCGGGGGGTTTAGTATAAATAGTATCCCCACTTTCTGGAAATTTAGTGCTTTAAATTCCCACTGTCGCTGTCTTCCTCATTTCATTTGCTCTTTCCCATTCCTGATCTGTCCTATCACTCTGCTATACTATCTTCTTCTTCGCTAGATCAATGACCTACCTTTTTTCTTGAAAACTCTTCCTGGACAAGACTCCTTGTTTGTGTATGAGGTCTGTTGGATCAGCTTGGGAGTGTTGGACGCTTTCTGCCGGGTGGTCACTAGGGCTTCCTATAATTGTATTATTTAGCACTATAGGCATTTTATATGTATGTGTTTTGTTGATGATTTATAATGATGTTTGTATTCTATTTTGTTTTTGTAACCGGGGGTTCGAGTAGTTGGGGTAAAGCCTCAGCCGTCCCCTGCGTGGGATGTCTTTATTGTAAAGTGACTGGCCGGTGGAGGGCATTCAATTTTCCCACTAGGGTTGTTTCGGCAGATCTTTTATGCGGATTGGGGGTTGTCCGGTCCTGATTTGGCTCGGAAGAGTCCGCTGGACCTAAAGCAACAATCAATCAATCAATCAATTATTATTATTATTATTATTATTATTATTATTATTATTATTATTATTATTATTATTATTATTATTATTATCATTATTATTATCATCATTATTAACATAGTCAAAACGTTATCAATAAACTCCAGCCCCATCGCTGTAATCGAGGCACCTTTTTCGACTTGTGTTCTGTACACACTTTGTGTGTCTTCCCAACTGTTGTAAGCTTTCGTAGTTTTATCTGCTGACCACTGTTAGTTGAGAACAACCAATTATTGTAATCTTTTGTGTTTGTCTTGCGAACAGCTGGAAGTGTTCAGGACGTTGAGGACTGTGAAAGACGACAACACCAGCGTTGAAGTGGAGCTGAGCAATGATTACAGGCCCGTCCAGGAACTACACGAACGCCGTGTCACCTCCAACGATAGGGCCCTCTTCAATGACATCACTCAAGGCATCGTCGAAACGGTGAGAGAGAGAGAGAGAGAGAGAGAGAGAGAGAGAGAGAGAGAGAGAGAGAGAGAGAGAGAGAGAGAGAGAGAGAGAGAGAGAGAGAGAGAGAGAGAGAGAGAGAGAGAGAGAGAGAGAGAGAGAGAGAGAGAGAGAGAGAGAGAGAGAGAGAGAGAGAGAGAGAGAGAGAGAGAGAGAGAGAGAGAGAGAGAGAGAGAGAGAGAGAGAGAGAGAGAGAGAGAGAGAGAGAGAGAGGAGAGAGAGAGAGAGAGAGAGAGAGAGAGAGAGAGAGAGAGAGAGAGAGAGAGAGAGAGAGAGAGAGAGAGAGAGAGAGAGAGAGAGAGAGAGAGAGAGAGAGAGAGAGAGAGAGAGAGAGAGAGAGAGAGAGAGAGAGAGAGAGAGAGAGAGAGAGAGAGAGAGAGAGAGAGAGAGAGAGAGAGAGAGAGAGAGAGAGAGAGAGAGAGAGAGAGAGAGAGAAACTTTGAAACTTTGAAACTTTTTTTATTAGGGATAAAGATTTTAGACTAATGATACAGTCTAATCTGCCAATCTGTCCCTTAAGAAATTAACATAATAATAATTAACCTTTAACTTTAACTTGGAAATCACATCACTCACACACACACATGCACACACAATCACACCAACATCTTCATCATTATCTTTAAACAATTTTAGGCAACCATCCTTCCTCCCCATATCCTTCACCCTTAGAATAATAATAATAATAATAATAATAATAATAATAATAATAATAATAATAATAATAATAATAAAAATAATAATAATAATAATAAGAATAAGAATAAGAATAAAATAATAATAATAATAATAATAATAATAATAATAATAATAATAATAATAATAATAATAATAATAATAATAATAATAAAGTAAATAAATAAATAAATAAGTTAATAATTACATGAATGACTGTGTTGTCATATAATTATGTTATTATACATCACTTTTATAATTAATTTCGCAGATGCCTACATATTTTACATTTGAAAGAATACAGTGTGTCGCAATGTTTACACTCCAGAGGGAGAGAGTTCCATACACTAGCTCCATTAAACGATAGGCTATTTTTGTATAAATCAATGCGAGGGAGGGGTAGTTTATAATTATACAGTCTATGCCCATCAACTGGTTTAATAAAAAATGTATGAAGATATGCAGGTGTTTCTCCATGTGTGATTTTGAACATAAGGATAGCTGTATTAAATATAAATTGTTTTTGAAGTGGTAATATTCGGAGTTCTTGATATTTCTCAATAGTTGTAACATCTGTATTTATATTATAAGATTTATAAAGTATCTTGATTGCTCTTTTATGAAGACTATTTAGATGTTTAATTTGAGCATCACTGGCATTACACCAAATAATCGATGCATAATTAAAATGAGACATACAGTGGGCATAGAAAAAAGATTTTAATGCATCAGCCGTAACAAAATGTCTAAGTTTATTTAGGAGGAAACGGTTTTTAGAAATTTTTTTACAGGTATGGTTAACGTGTGACCGCCAGCTAAAATCATCATCGATGATTATGCCTAGCATTTTATGTTCATGAACTTGCTCAATACTGTACGACCCTAAGTTTAGATTAAGGGGAAAAGATCCATTTTGGCGTTTTTGTCGTGTAGTGAGAAGCATACTTTTGCTTTTAGTAGGATTTAATTTCATTCTATTGATGCAACACCAGTTATCAATTTCATTTATGCTTATTTGAAGACTTTGCTCCACCTCGTGTAAATTTGTATTATGAGTATGGAGGGATGAATCATCAGCAAATAGTTCAAGATTAACATTTTGTGTGAGAAAAAGGTGCATGTCATTGATAAAGATACAGAATAAAATAGGACCAAGGATCGATCCTTGAGGAACTCCACAAGTTACATCACCAGAAGACGAAAAGGAACCATTAGTGTATACTGATTGGTGCCTGTTTGATAAATATGATTTAAAAAATAATACAGATGCAGAATTTTGGAAATAGAATTTTAACTTATTTATTAAGATGTTATGGTTAACTAGGTCAAATGCCTTTTTAAGGTCAAGAAAAACTGCCCCTACAATGTCTTGCTTGTTTATAGCATCAAGCCAAACATCACAAATATGGGCGAGTGCTGTTTGACAAGAGTGTTTAGGTCTAAAGCCAGACTGAAAAGGATGAAAAAGAGCGTTATTTTCTAAATATTTCATAAGGTTAATGTGAATATGTCTTTCCAGGGGTTTAGATAGTACAGGCAAAATGGAAATTGGTCGAAAGTTGTCAAGAACTGAAGTATCACTTGTAAAGGTATAACTTTAGCTTCTTTAAATTTTGAAGGAAACTGACTTTGATCAATGCATAGATTATAGATGTAGGTTAAAGGTTCAATGATATAAGGAAGAGACAATTTTATAAGGAATGCATTTAGATTATAAATGTCCATAGACTTTTTATTTTTCATTTTTAATATTAGTGAAGTTACATCATGTTCTGTTAACCGAGGTATAATAAATGAGGCAGATTCGTGAAGTTTGTTTCTACAAAACAGGTTGACCTTATCATATATTGCATCTGTGTTTGTGCTTGCGGTATTAGATTTAAGAATAGAGTCAGTTAATGAAATAAAATATTTATTAAATTCATCATTAGAAAAATTAAATTGATTTGTTTTTCTTGTTCTAGATTTTTTGCAAAATGCGTTCATTGCTGGCCAAATGCAAGTGATATTAGTGTTTTCAGTTGATAATAAATTTTGAAAATATTTTTTCTTTGCATTTCTTATGAGGGTAAGGACTTTATTACGTTGCTTTTTATACAGATCAAACTGTTTTTGTTTTTTATGTTTGTCACGCAAGGACATGGCAGCTTTAATTTCAGTTGTCATCCAGGTGGGAACTGATGCATGTTTTACTCTCTTCCTCTGGATTGGTGATGCTATAATTTTATTACAATTAATTTTTGCACATTTCTTGTGCCTATGTGCGGAAACAGATCTACATTGTATCCAATTCTTAAATGTATTCTTTTTTTCCTTAACTGCATCTGCACATGCTTGATTCCATCAAATATTACCACTGTGTTTTTTCTTTACAGAATTTCTCTTAATAGGTATAGACTTATTAGCTGCAGACAATATTGTTTTTGTAAAACCTGTAAAAATTTCATTAATATCTTCATTTTGTAGAAAGTCATCTTCAGAGTACAATAAATGCATTTGATACTGATTCCAATCTGCACGAGAATAAATATATTTTGGTATAATATCATCTTCTATTTGTACCTCTGGCTTTTCATTTATTACAGTTACAACTGGAAGATGGTCACTACCTAATGAATCAGAGTCCACTTCCCATATACTGTCTATTGCCAAATCAGGCGATACAAATGTTAGATCAATGGCAGAAGGTTGGTGGGTTGCTATGTCAGGAATCCTTGTTATTTTACCATCATTTAACAATATAAGACCAGAAGTAATTATATTTTCAATAAAACGACTATTTGTATTATAATTACATCCTTTATCCCAAAGTGTTGAATGAGCATTAAAATCACCAACTATAATCCAATTTTCATTTATATCAATTGATTGTAACCATTCAGTATTAAAATCATCTGGTCCTAATGGATAATAAACAGGCGTGATATTAACATACATTTGATCATGTATTTTTACTTTCACGGCTACTGAATACACATCATTTAAATCTTTTGGAATGGGAGACTTGCATGTGACGTAATCCAAATCTTTCTTAATGTATATCGCAACGCTAACGTTTGTATTCTGTTTAGTAAATGGAGTTACCGGCGGAAAAAAGTAGCCTTCGATCTTAGGAAGTTTCTTCCTTTTTACATTCAATGACTGCAGTGCAAGAACATGATGTTGGTATGTTACTACATATTGTTGTAAAGATTGTACATTTGTGGATATAGATCTGCAATTCCACTGAACAATACTAAATTTATCATCAATCATAAATGTAAGATTTTTTTTAAAAAGAATGTTGTTCAATTATGACAAAAAAAATTCAGCAAAGAAACAGTATTGGGAAGATTTTTGTAAAAAAGAAATATCAAATACATGTAATGTCAATAATGTTTGGAAAAAAGTTAAAGAAATGAAAAATGGCTTTCAGCTTCCTAAGTGTCCCATAAAAATAACTAACAAACTATTTTCTTCTCCAAAGGAGAAATCTGAAGAATTTGGAAAACTTTTTGCAAATGCAAGCAATACTAGTAGTCTAATTAGAGATGAGTTCGAAAAAAGAAAACATGAAGAAAAATCTGAACATTATAAAGAACCTAATTCAGATAATTCTTTATTTATGAATTCTATGATATCAATAACAGAGGTTACAGATGCTTTAAATTATTTTGGCACTAAAAAATCTGCAGTTGGTCCAGATGGGTTATCATACATTTTGCTAAAACACATGCCTTTAAAATGGATACAACATTTTCTCACTATTATTAATAAATGTTGGGAAAATAATGTGTTGCCTGATATTTGGAAAACATCAATAATTATTCCACTTTTAAAAACAGGGAAAAATCGACACGAATCCTCAAATTATCGCCCCATTGCATTAACATCGCATGCTGGTAAAATTATGGAAAAAATTATAATGAATAGATTATCATATTATTGTGAAAAAAATAAAGTAATTCCAGAAAATCAGGCTGGTTTTAAAAAAGGGAGATCAACAGTAGACCATTTAGTGAAATTAACAACACACATTAAGAAACAATTCGCTAGAAGGAAAAATATATTAGCTACATTTTTTTACGTTAAAAAGGCTTATGATCGAGTTTGGCATGCTCGACTTTTATACAAATTAAAAACTATAGGGCTTTCTGGAAATATTTTTCAATATATTAAAGAGTTTTTGCATGGAAGAAAAATAATGGCCAAAGTAGGTCACTCTTATTCTTCTACATATAATATTAACATGGGTATACCACAAGGCTCTATAATTTCACCTCTTTTATTCACTATTTTGTTAAATGACTTACCTCAATTTGTAAGTAATAAAATTCATCTAGTTTAATATGCTGACGATATTGCAATATGGGTAAATGTATCTTTAAAAAGGAAAACTTCTATATATGAAATAAAACATATTCAAAAGATATATCAAAATGAACTGAACAATATTGATATTTACATGAAGGATAATGGATTGGAATTATCAGAAGAAAAAACAAACATGATCTTGTTTAATAATGGGATTAACCCCAAATGTTTGCCAAAATTTTATATTGGTTCAAAGAATTGAAATATGTACAGGAAATAAAATTTCTCGGGGTATATTTTACATCTAAATTAAGTTGGAAAAAACATATACATTATTTGTTGGAAAAGGCCGTTAAAAGTTTAAATTTAATAAAGATTATAAGCTTTCAAAAATGGGGACGTGATACTAAAACTCTTAATCATCTTGTGTGCATGCTTGTCAGATCTAAATTAACGTATGGACAAGAGGTATATTTTTCAGCACCAAAATATTTACTGAAACAACTCCAGAGTATGGACAGTAAAGCAATTAAAATTGTTATGGGTATTCCAGTACATACAAAAACTGACGATGCTTATAAAGCAGCTGGAGTATTACCATTAAATGAGTAGAGAAAATTATAATGCGCTAAATATATAGTTAGAGCCTCTGCTGTAGAAAATTTCACTGACACAGAACTAGAAGTAAGATCTGATTTAGATTATCCAAAAAGAGCACAGGGTATCAGTTATTTACAAACAATAGCATCTTATACAAATGAACTTTTACAGGGGTCAAATTTATTTCCTAAATCAATCTCTAAAAAAATACCACAAATGCCTATACCAATCTGGGAATTTAAGCGAGCAAACTTTGATTTTGAATATACTGCTATACGGAAAAAAGAAAATGGATTATTGTTAGCAACAGAAGCCTATGAACGTATAGATAAAAAATATTATTCTTATTTGCAAATTTATACTGATGGTTCTGTTTTAGATACAGGCCAAACCGGGGCTGGTTATGTTATACCTGCTTTAAAAATTAGTGAATCCTTGTATTTAGGTAAAGATCGTTCAATTTATACAGCAGAACTTACCGCAATTCTTATGGCATTACATAAAATCTTGAGTCAACAAAAGACCTTTTTTAATATCTTATTATGTGTAGACTCCAAATCTGTTCTGCAGAGTCTGGACTCTAATATTTATAAAAACAGAGGTGATATTATATATGAAATAAAATATCTTATACATTGCTTAATTATCAATGGCACAAATGTTTAATTTTGTTGGATACCATCTCATTGTGGTTTAGATAATAATGATTGGGCAGACAGGAAAGCAAAAGAAGGGGCGAAAAATCAACACAACGTTAGCCATATTGATATCTCCTTATCAACAAAAGAAATTTATAGTATAATAGAAAAGAAAAGAAAAAATAATTTTCCTTTAAAAATAATATATAGTGATAATTCACAGTATCCTCGAACAATAACCTCTTTATCACATCGTCTTGCTTTAAATTCTTGGAGGACAAAATATTGCAAAGATATTGTTTGCATTTGCAATGAAAATTTAACTATAAATCATATCATTCATGACTGCAGTGTAATAACACAATATATTCCACAGAACATTCATAATGTTCAAAATAAAGATAGTAAATATTGGATAACCATCGCTAAATCTATTATTTATAGTCCTGTAGGACATTTGTTATAAAAATTGCAAGTTTATTCTCATTACTTCGTATATGACAATCTCACAAAATTGACTTTTCTGTCAATGCACATTTCGCAAGTTTGACATGTTCCATAGTAAGTTTATTTTATTTTATTTATTTTTTTAAAGAGTTTTAAACTATTGTTTGAATACTTAATGTTTATTTAATTTTATTTCATGTTATGTTACTGTACCATTTTGTTTAAATGTTATTTCCTTTCCCCCATCCACAGGCGGCGGAAGCAGGGGGGGCAGGGGGGCCATGCCCCCCCCCCTAGAAAAATGTTGGAGGGGGCAGCCTTATATATTGCCCCCTCCAATAATGAGTAGTGGTTTTTGTTGTTGTTGTGTTTTTGTGTTTTTTGCCAGGGCATCAAAGGATTTTTTTCTTGAATGAATGAATGAATGAATGAATGAATGAATAATTTATAAAGCGCGTAAATATCTCCACGCCGACGGGCATGATCGCAGCGCTGGTGGGAGGGAGGTGGATAAACACACACACACAGTGGCGGGAAGGGTGCATACATCATAACTTAACATTTTAACTTCTTCACTATCGCTCAACACATTCTAGCAGGCAGACCAGTCAATTAACATTTATGCAAAACTTTCACGCAGTGACTTATGAAATTGGGATGAGATCAGATAATTATACATCCAGATTAGCAAGAAGAGAAGAACTGTGTTTTCAAGTTTCTGCGAAATACACCGACAGAGTCTGCTCTCTTTATGCCTTCTGGAAGAGCATTCCACCAGACCGGTGCAGTGTATCTGAAAGACCTCTGGCCATACCTCTTAGTCCTACACTGCTTGTGCCCAGGAACAACAAATAAAGACTTGGAAGCTGAGCGGAGGCTGCGAGATGGTTCGTACACATTCAGAAGTTCGAACAGGTATTCAGGAGTGTGCTCTTTAACTGCGCGATAGGCAACTGAAAGCAGTTTGTGTTTAATGCGTTTGTGGACAGGAAGCCAATGGAGTTGCTCAAGATTCTTCAAATGGAATCAAGCAATACAAGTGTTTATCATCATAATCATCATCATCACCCTCTGATCAGTGAGAGAAGTTCGTCCCTTCGTCATCATTTCCTGTCGACGCGTCATAATCGTTAGCCTTAGCGTAGATCAAGGTGACCGACAGTTTTCGACATCGTGCACATCACAGTCGGGTTTTGAAAACTTTAATTTGCTGTCAGTTTTTACAGTCAACCGTTTTCAATATCAGCAATTTTCTCGACTACAAGTGAAAAAGTCAGCAAAATGGCAAATGCTTTGACAACTGGTGTTATTGTTCCTCGTCAAGCATCCCGACAGACTCTCCGTGACAACCAACCTGCGACCACTCCAGAAGAATATTTCAATATTAGCATTGCCATTCCTTTCTTGGAACACCTGTCAACCGAATTGGACTCGAGGTTCAAAAATGCTGGTCTAGCAGTTGATGGTCTATGTCTGGTGCCAAGCACTTTAATAGACAACCAGGATGGTTTCATGCAGGTTCCAGAAGGGGTGATGCTGGCAATGTCGTGGGAGTCTGACCTACCAGACAACGCTACCCTTGATGCAGAATACTAACGGTGGGTTTGCAAATGGCGAAGTGCTGCTGAGAATGCGACAGCTATCATCCTATCCAAGGTATCAGAAGCACTGAAACATTGTGACAGGGATTTTTTTTAATCCCAACCTGTTTATCATGCTTTAGAACCTTTGCACCCTACCTGTCACTACTGCCGAGTGTGAGCGTTCTAACAGTCAGTTGCGCAACCTGAAAAACTACCTGCGCTCTACAATGGGGCAACAGAGACTAAATGGACTTGCTTTACTGAAAATGCACAGGGATGTTGATATTGACTTCAAAGAGGCAGTGAACTGTTTTGCCAGAAGATACAATTCACAAATGGTACTAATGCCGAGGAACCTAGTGCAGCAAGACTGAATTAAGTGAAAGCAGGGCGGTGATGTTCATAAACTACAAGGTAAAGCTTTATACCGTTAACGATCAACAAAAAGTAGTGAATAATAATAGTATACAAAACATCTCTGCTGATAAATAAATGTGTGTGTGTGGTTTTTTTTTTAAAAGGGAGGGGCAGAGGATAATTTTTGTACCCCTGAGTTTGTCAGTTCAATTGTTCAAAAAGCTCAAAGTCCCAGACCATCACAGATGGCTTTTTCAAGGTTCAGATTGCACCAGATTGCACCATTTTGCATCCTTGGAAAAAAAAAATTCCGGGGGAGCATACCCCCGGACACCCCTAGAAGGCTCGGCGCTTCGCGCCTTCGCTGAATCTGTAACCCCCACCCCCACCCTCGACTTTTCCCAGGTCTGGCCCCAATGTTAGTGAAAATAATGTGTGTGTGGCCCCCCCAATCCTGAGCACCTTCCGCCGCCTGTGCCATCCATGTAGCGCATATCCTTTTCCCCCACCTTCCTTTTATTTTCTTGTCTAAAATCACTTCGGTGAATAGACGTTAAATGAAATAAACAAACAAACAAAATCCTCTGGATTGGAGCATGTGCATCAACCACAGAAAGTAATAGTTTTAAAAATATTTCGGCTGTTTCATTAGGGTTATTATATGCTCTTAAATTGTTGAAATTAATCAAACTTAAGTCCTGTAAGTATGCGGACTTATCAAAATTCTTAAAGTTTCTATACATAATGTAGGTATGTCCTTTAAACTGTGGTTTTGGAAGATGGCATGAACATTTGCAAAGAATGGCTTTATGATCGCTGACAGACACGTCAGACGTGAAAGCAGCAGAAATTATATTATTGTTGTTACTGTATATATGATCAAGAAGAGTTGAATTTGTTTCTGTTACTCTTGTTGGTTCTTGAATAAACTGAGTTATACCAAGCAAATTTGTTATTGTGTTCCAGTGTGACTGAGACTGCAAAAGATTTATGTTAAAGTCCCCTAATATAATAAAGTTTAAATTGCAAACATTGACTGTGTCCATCATTTGTAAGAAATTACTGAACCAATCGCAATTGCTGGCAGGATTTCTGTACATGAATCCTATAAGAATAGGCCTTTTTGTATGTGGCCTAACCTCCAGCCAGATGCATTCAATACATTTGAGTTCAAGATCATTTCTCCTTTTTTCACAATTAAGATTAATATAAAAAAAATAGGTTAGAAAACAAGCGATTCAAAAGAATGAAGAGAGAGAGAGAGAGACAGAGAGAGACAGGAGGAGGGTAAAGGGAGAAAGAGAGGAGCAAGGATGCATTGACGGGGGTGGCGATAGAGGGGGAGAATGGAAGGGCGAGATTGTGGGTTGGGGAGAGGAGAGTGCTAAGGGCGAAGTGAGCATCAAACGATGCGCCCAAAGGCAACAAGTGGGCGCCTCGGCGGCTCGACTTAGATCCTGTATCGGCCAGCGCTGGAGTCGTTCTTGGGGTGGAAAAAGCGCTATATAAAAAACGGGAAAAAAAGAAAATCCTTGGAGTACGTTCGTCTGGTCAGCTCGCTAAAAATACGGCCAATTTTTTTTTTTTTAAGATTCTGATTAAAAGACGCGCAGTGTAGTGTAACGTGGGGTTTTATTGTTGCTGGGCTCTGCACAATGGAATGCTGTAACCCTCACGTCTATTCTATGGGAACCGCTAGTGTCGAGTCACCCTGTGAATTACTTTAATACATTTATTTGTTTAGCTCGGTCTGTGTTAAGGCTGGGGTAAAGAGATAGATAGAAAAATTGTAAAAGATCACTGTCACACTAGCTTTCACACGGCTATGAATCATATGTAGTCCAGCCACTTGATAACAGTCAAAATCACACATTTATTTCTTCTACTCTATACACGATCTTCAAAGTACGAATCTAACTTAAGAGTTCAATTGTCAATGCGAATGGTTCGCTCGCTGATAGTCTAGGCAGCTATGTTTTCTTCATAGGGCACTGGCTACTACCGTTCATGAAGAGTGGACTACTGTGGTCCTTTTGCTACAGTTTTAGTGCACTGTTTCCTGGGCACTTAACTGAATTGTTGCGTGGGTGAAGTGCTGCGTTGAGGTAGCTTCTGGTACACGCTGGGTCGTCGTGTAGTCTTTGACTTTTGGTACGACGTTTGGGGCTATCTGCGCACGATGCTGTATATGCCTCGGCAGCCAACTCGAATTGTAGATTAGGTTCTGCTTTTCTGTTGAGTTGGACTCACGATATCCTGCCTGCTCGTCTGTAACATATGAGACGAAATTCTGCACAACCCTGAATAATAGGTCTGTGCAGAGCGTCTCACTGAAAGCCAAAGTAGCCCTCAGTGATAGCTCCACATCTCTATACAAAAGCGACGAACATTCTGCTAAGTCGGTGGTCCACTGGAATCTCCACTCTACTTTCCTATATATACATAAATATAAATCGTGGCTAACTATACACATAAAGAATTAATAATATTATAAACATTCACTGGTATAGTCACTGGTCTGCAAGCATACATATAGGTTAAACAACAGTGGTTCCGTCAGGTATACAACATGGCATCAAAACCGGTCGTGCTTGACACGTGTTCGGCTTCTCCACGTGGTAAGGCAAAATCAGACTAACAATTCAAATCTATGCATAGCAAATTCCACAAACATAATTTCAACAATAATATAAATACATCACGATGAAACAGAAGTATGTTCATTTACCTGTTCCACAATGTCAGGCCCGTGGCTACTTGATTGAATTAAAAAATTCAACAAGCACTGCTTCCCTGTTCTATCAGTGGAGATATTTCTCTGCACGAGGGTAACTGTGTACTCCTCAGAGCTTTCCACACAACTGACCTATACTTGGCTTGGACCGAATCAGCCAGAACTGGTTCTAAACCCTCTACCTGTGTCCCGATTGGCAGAGACAATCTAAGTGGCTATAAAGTTCAAAACTCGATCGTAGGCCGCGATGATGTCACTAAACGGCTCGCGTCAGCTAGCAGTGTGTGTGTACACATCAGTTATACCTTAATCGTCTGCTATAGACTACAGTAACCTTCTAAGTTTTACTACTAGTTTTGTTTTGCTAAACAAGCAAAAGCTCAAATAGTGAGGGGTAAACGGGTCTGCTTGTGACATGTAGTTACTTCCCTTAGCGAGGTGGCGCATGCTCACATCGGAAGTTCACCAAAACTTGTGTTCCGGTTTCCTCCATTCTGCTCGGTTTTGCAATTTGTGTACTAGCGTAAACAATTCAGCGAAGCCGTGATGCAGGCCGTTCTCCCGATCGGAATGAAGATGAACCAAAAGGTAAACAGCAAGCCAAAAAGAGCTTTTTTTGAAAGTCTACAACGAAAAGTGGCCTTGTTTGACTACATCTCTGAAAGGGCCAGTTTGCAAGATGCACTGTGTGCAAAATTGACTTCACCTTTGCCCAGTGTGGTCGCAATGACTGCGAAGGCACGTAGCATCAAAATCACATGAAAACTTTGAAGAAGATGCTAAAGGCCATCCATCCATCAAACGCGTTTTTGCAGACAAAAGGCACTGTTGCCGAATACCTGCATGCCTTGTAACCTGAAGTATGTGTGATGTGTTGCTTATGTGAAAGAAAGTTTATATGCCCTCCTGCAAAACGTTGACCTTAACACTTCACTTGTCCTTTCATTTTCATACTTTGTAATTTCATTTGCTTAGTAAACATGCATTTCTACATGTATTTCAGTAAACTTTGTGCACAATGTCAATATTAATGTGTTACAAGAAGACAAACAGCCCGTTACGTACAAATCTGGTCAAAGCTTACAAAAACCTTGTTTCGAGCTGCCTGGGGCATTGTCAACAAGCTTGTGCAGGTAGGCAAGTCTGAGTTACAAACCGAGATGAGTTGTAAAGGTGGTCCCATAGCCTTGTGGCAGTAGGGGAGCGTGATGTTGGAGATCACACTTATCTTGGGCCAGCGTAATGAGGGTGATGCCCATCTCTCTCCCTCGCTGCTTTACCTTCCCCACCCTTAAGAGAGTGGGTACTCAGTCACAGTTGAGTCAACTGGGGGCGTTGTTATTTGTCGCTTCACGTTTTGCGGTCACCCATCCAAGTGCTAACCGCACTGGACGGTGCTTAACTTGCGACACAGTAGCGAGTGCTCCAACCACTGCGCTATCCGACACCCCGAGATGTTGTGGTCTGTTTTATTCACATACACACACACACCCACACACACAACTGCACACACACACGCACACAAACACTGATGAGGAATTATGAGGCGAGAGGAGGGAAAAGGGTGGGTCTACCTCTCTGCGATGCAATACAGCTAGAATAACGTTTACTGATAGAATTTCAGGATTTAAGAGAGAATGGGGAGAGGTAGAGAAGTGAGCGGGTGAGGGGGGGGGGAGAGGGGTGGTACTCTTTTATCTTTCGTTCTATTTTAAGCTTAACGTTTCTTGTCTGGCTACAAAACAATAGTTTATTTACCTATTTTTAATAAAATACTGTTTTGTGTGTGTGCTGTTCTAGCTGATTGACGAAATCAAAAGCTTGAGGGATGAGTGCATAGCCTCTGGTGGCAGCGCCGGCCTTCATGCCGTTTACTTCCTCCAGCTGCTCGCCTGGGGACTTTACTTCGTCTTCCGGTAAACGCTGACGTCACTTCCACTTCCGTTACCTAAGGACAATCGATCTTCAGTTTCAAAAGTTTCGATTTCCCCAGACACCACCCCCAAAACCTCCACTGTGTACATAATTATACTATGGACTTGTTAATTTACTATGGAGGGATACTCCTTATTCCCCTTTTTCACAACCCTTGTTGTTTTGTAAACATTGCCAAAAATATAACAAATGATGTGTATAATACTTATGAATATGTATGTAGAATGGATTGAACAGCATATGAATTGGTATCATGTGAGTTCATTCCATTGATTAAAATGTTGAATAGTATATGTCAGCAAAAAGCCTTACTTTTGGTGTAATTGTGAAATCATAGACTGAAATACAAATAAACCATAATCTATGTAGACCTAGGCTTCATCAGACCGGTTTTCATTTGTTTGTTTAAAAAAAATTAATTTAACAACACACAAACTGACAAGTGCAGAAAAGCTGAACAATATCTGACTGTTATTTCTCTTGTTCTCGCATAAAAATAAGGAAACACAGTTTTCGTTGTTTGGTGAATTGAAGTCCCTAGTGTTTTTGCGCAGACTGGAATACCAGGACTGTTTTGAATTAATTCCTTCGCAATTTCTTATAGTTGTACATTAAATGTTATCTTAATGCATAATATTTATAGTGATATAATTGTGAAATCAAAGACGATTTTTTTTTGGTTGGTCAAAGCGCTAGCGGTATGTGTTTTATGTGTGTGTGTGTGTGTGTATGAGAGCGCGCGTGCGTGTATGTGCGTGCGCGCGCGTGTGTGTGGTTGTAGTCTGTGTGTTTGAGTGTGTGTGTGTACGTGCGGTGTAACTCAACCACAAAACTAGATAAGAGTGAATTTCTACTTGTATATCTTATCTTTCTGTCGTGTGGTATGTGAACTCAAAAAGACTGCTCTGATAAAATTACGCAAAGCTACCTCTGAGCTCAAAGGGGCCATCGGCTGGATGACATAATAATGAAGATTTAGTAGTAATGGGGAATCGCACATTCTTCACATTTGAAACTGCGACCACATCTTCTTAACCCTCCCCCCCCCCCTACCTCTCTCTCTCTCTCTCTCTCTCTCTCTCTCTCTCTCTCTCTCTCTCTCTCTCTCGCTTTTCCCCATTCTTGCTAGATTGCACCTACGCCTACCCTCCCGCTCCCATCACCCACCTCTCTCTCTCTCTCTCTCTCTCTCTCTCTCTCTCTCTCTCTCTCTCTCTCTCTGAAGTGCCGTAGGAGTACGAATATAAATTGAAATCAAATTGTTAAAAGAAGAAATTTAAATTTTAAAAAAAATCATCATGCTCAAGGTAAGAACACAAATTTTTGGCTTATTGAAATCAAATTGTGATATGAAAGGAAGGTGTGCTCACATATAGCCTAACTATGGAACAATCGGTCCGTTAAATCGTCACTACCCATCACTATTCAAAGCCCCGGGGATGGCAAAAAGGGCCGCCACACCTGCTGTTCAGTTTGGTGAAGGTCTGTATGGAAAATGATCCAAAACGACAAAATGCAAATATAACATGCCTTCGTAAAATTGCAGTACAGTATGGTCAAGGTCTATGGAGTATAAATAACCCTGTAACAGTTCAAAAATAAAAGGACAAAGTTCCAGTTATCGTCCCCTATACGCTTATGTGTCCGGGGGCGTTAATCTATTTAACTAACTAACTAACTAACTAACTAACTAACTAACTACCATCGTAACATCCATCATCCCATTGGTATTGTCTCTCATTTAGGAGACTGCTGTTTGAATTCACAGTGCTATCTATAGTCGTGCTGGACGGACCGATTGGACTTGAATCTGCCACTAGTTGCGTTTGTCCTTAGCGCTCTCCGGAAAGTTAAGCTACAACATCACGATCTTGCTAGGCCGAACAGAGTTGACTGGACTGCTTGCATATCGCATAATTATTCTTCCGTAGGTAAAACTGGTAACACTTGAGAACAAATCTAGCTGATCAAGAATTTAGTCAGTGAAACAGCGCTTGCGTACGGAGCCAGGTGTGGGTCTGATGTCGATAGATCTGTTTGTAAGTGTAAAAAAAATTTTTTCATGCTCTGATACTCTATGACACCCTTTTGCTACAGTGGAACATTACTTTCTGAATCTCCGGGTTTTTTCCCCATCGTGGTTTGGCTATGTTCGCATCATAATTGTAATGGTATACGTCATAAATGTAACGATAGAATGTGACAGAATATAGGGGAAAAAAGAAGAATACAATACGATAATGTAACTTTTATTGAGGTAATATGACTGGCAACTAAAATTCGCTTTGCCTTTAATATTTTTGAACGTGACCAGGTGGGTTTTTTTTTTCATGCCATTAACTATTTATTTCTTCTGTTTCTTTTTCTATTCTTTGTGTGTTTGTGTGTGTGTGTGTGTGTGTGAGAGAGAGAGAGAGAGAGAGAGAGAGAGAGAGAGAGAGAGAGAGAGAGAGAGAGAGAGAGAGAGAGAGAGAATGTTTAGACGGCGTTCTTGTGACGTACACTTGAGAATCTACGTCCGTTTTTGTTTGTTTGTTATTTTTGTTTGTTTGTTTGTTTTTGTTGTTTCGCCTAGGTAAACTTCGGAACTGCGCGATGAAACTGCTCGAGCTAAAGTATCGATGCAAAGTATCGATACTTTTTAAAAAGTAGCGATGCTTTGCTTCGATACTTTTCAGAAAGCATCGATACTTTAGCAATTTGCGTTCCGATTTCAGTTTTGCAGAAACAACGTGTTTCGCCTCGGTAAACTTCGGAACTGCGCGATGAAACTGCTCGAGCTAAAGTATCGATGCAAAGTATCGATACTTTTTAAAAAGTAGCGATGCTTTGCATCGATACTTTTCAGAAAGCATCGATACTTTCGCAATTTGCGTTCCATTTGAGAAAATGTGCGATCCTTTTGAGAAAAGTAGCGATACTTTCCTAAACGAATGGATCCTTATGAGAATAGTATCGATGCAAAGCATCGCTACTTTTCATCGCGCGTTTGACGCTGTTCGTACGCCATACGGCAGTAGGTAGTCTTGCTGTAAGTCCTGAGAACTAGCACATTGGAAACCAGAGTCCTATGTTTTTGCATGTTCTTTTGTTTGTTTGTTTTGTTTGTTTGGGTTTTTTTGGTAATAATTTCTACACGTTTTGCCATGACATATATCTGTGCATGAAAATAACTTCGTGACAGTGATCGATAGTTCTGGAGTTGAAAAAAAAGTTAATAATAATAATAATAATAATATTATTATTATTATTATTATTATTATTATTATTATTATTATTATTATTATTATTATTATTATTTTGATATTACATATTTATATAGATATTTATATATATATGATATTATAAAGTTCTGAAAGGAGAACTTGTCAATGATGTCGTGGTTTTTACCTATGATAAAGCCATCATTGGCAGAATTGGCAGAGCAAAACACGGTCAGTAGGTAGACTTGCTCTAGGAAAAATGAATTGGATTAGAGAAAGCCAAAACCACTGTTTTCAAAGTTTATACATAAGCTTATGCATTGACGGTGGCATCAGTGTGTGTGTGTCTGTGTAAGGAAAAGCATGCTGCACATTATGAAAACCACTTGCACTGTGAAGTCATAACTTGATGTGGAAAAAGTGATGTAATTTGGATTACTAATGACCTTTTTCTGGCGTCAGTTGTAATTATTCATAAGATTTGCATTATTATTCGTGAGTCGGATTTACATGGGAATCTGATGGTTTTATTCCGCAAGTGTATAAGGGACAGCAACTTTCTACTTTTCTTTTTTTTTAATTATATATAATTTAAATTAGTTTTTTTGTTTGTTGTTTGGCACAAAATTGATTGTTTTTATGCCATTTTCTTTTTAATGTAACGATATTATAGTTTCAGCTATGATTATTGAGTTAAATGTGTGTCTTATTGGCTATCCTATGTTATCAAGTATATAGATGCAATCAAAGATATGTGTAATTCCACGTACTTCACCAAGAAAGTTGTAGTTGGATTTTATTTTTTAATTATTATTATTGTTATTTTTTTGTTTGTTCTTGTTGTTCTTATTGTTTATGAGTCGGATTTACATGATATTACTACTACTACTACTACTACTACTACTACTACTACTACTACTACTACTACTACTTTTATGTACATATAAATATATTTCCCAGATTTTTCCTATGGAAATCATGTATGTTTGCTTGTATTTTGTGTGTTTATAAAAGTGTTTAGAACACAAGAAAGAGACAAGGAGATAACGTGTTTTTTTTTCCTGCATTCACTATCCCTGACACATTTCATTTTATTTTTTGTATTGTGTTGAGTTTTGATGTGTTGTGTTGTGTTCAGCCTGAGCATCGGAGAGATAGCATAGACTGTATTTATTTTATTGAAAATGCATCAATTGTGAATGATTGAAATTTTAACTTCAAATATATGTAACTGGAGGAAAAAAGAAACGTTGAACTGAATTGCATAATGTGTAATGCATTGCTTTGTGTTGGCACCGCCGTGTATTACATTCAGGTGGGCTGTAAATACTGCACAGCATTGCACTATCACTGTCAAGCAGTGCACTGATTCGCATTATATCATTGTTTGTTTTGAATGTCTTTTCCAATGATATGCGAAGACAGGTACGAGATCTTTTAACATAGTAATATTCCTGAATTGCCAACACAAATATAAAATCCCCCTTCCCATCTTCCCCCAAGTTATATTACATTATTAAGATGTTCACTGCAATGAATTAGTTTGCATTTGCACAGTATTCCATTGCATGATATTGCATTGTAATTTGTATTGAATTGCATTGCATTGTTTTGCAGTTAATTTTGTGTTTGTTTTTGCATTGCATGTACAATAAAATTCGTTATATTTTGTCCTTTGTAAATGTGTTTTTCCATGGATATTGAGATGTATAGCTTAGTATCCTGACAATCAAAACGAACAACACAACCTCAGTCATAATGTTTTGTTTTGTGTTTTCGAATCTCCCCATGTTCATATTGATTCAAAGGTAAATTAATCATAGTAGTCATCGTCGTATGAAGGGTGTTGCATATTGTTTTTTACGCAATTCTGTTGCGCTGTATTCATGTCAAGATTTAGGACTTTTGTGTACATTAAACATTTAGGATTCTGCATAATTATATAAAACAAATAACTACTCCAACAAAAAAAATTGTGTTGATTTTGATTTCGTTTAGTTTACTAACATTACATTTTGCATGACATTTACAACTATTAATACTACTATGAATATTATGAATGTTCAGGCAGATTCCTAGTAACACGCATCTCAAGAACTTACAGAGACAACGTCTCTCTCTCACTCTCTCTCTCTCTCCCTCTCACACACACACACACACACAAACACTCACTCACTCACTCAGTTGCACCCTTGAGGTTTCCGGGGGTTTCTGTATAAATAGTATCCCCACTTTCTGGAAATGTAGTGCTTTAAATTCCCACTGTCGCTGTCTTTCTCCTTCCTACTCTGTTCTATCAATCTACTATACCGTCTTCTTCGCTAAGCCAGTCATCTACCTTTTTTTTTCTTGAAAACTCTTCTTTATGCGGATCAGGGGTTGTCTGGTCCTGATTTGGCTCGGAAGAGTCCGCTGGACCTAAAGCAATAATCATGTAATGTAATGTAATGAAAACTCTTCCTAAACTCCTCATTTGTGTATGAGGTCTGTTGGGTCAGCTTGGGAATATTGGACACTTTCTATCAAATGGTCACTAGGGCTTCCTATGATATTATTATTTAGCAATGTAGGCATTATTTTGATATGTATGTGTTTTGTTGATATTTTATAATGATGTTTATATTTTATTTTGTTTGTTGTAAACGGGGGGTTCGATAAATTAGAGTATAGCTTCAGCATCCCTTGCATGGGATGCTTTCATTGTAAAGTGACCGGCTGGTGGAGTGCCTTCAGTATTATTTGTTTCAGCAGATTTTTTGTACGGATCAGGAGCGAGTCCTATTTCAACCAAGTTATGGTCCTGAGTTTGTGGTCCTGATTCGGCTCTGTACAGTCCGCTGGACCCTGTAAGCAATGAATAACACTCTCTCTTTCTTTCTCTCTCTCTCTCTCTCTCTCTCTCTCTCTCTCTCTCTCTCTCTCTCTCTCTTTCTTTCTTTCTTTCTTATTCTCATCTTATCTTCAAGATTTGAGAAAGATAAAAGAAAAGGCATAAAATCAAGTTAAAAAACAATAAGACAGTCATATTAAACAAGTGCTGGACGCTAACTGGTGCAGAGTTCCCTCTCGGGTTGTCTCTCACACAAACACACACAAACACCATGTGTAAAACAATAAATAAAATGTGATTTCATCATGATTACGTCACTCGATTTGCATAAGTCTGTTTTTATTTAGTTCGTTAGTCATTGTTTATAGGGTCCAGCGGACTTCAAAGAACCGAATCAGGCCCCAACTTGGTTGAAAGAGGGCTCACCCCTAATTCGTATTAAAGATCTGCTGATACAACCCTAGTGAAGGCACTCCACCAGACGGTCGCTTTACAATAAAGGCATCCCACGCAGGGGACGCTGAGGTTATATTCTAATTTATTGAACCCCCATTTATTAAAACAAAATAGAATATTAACATCATTATAAAATATCAACAAAACATATACATATAAAATGCCTAAATTGCTAAATAATAATATTGTAGAAAGCCCTAGAGACCATTTGGCAGGAAGCGTCCAATATCCCCAACCTAAACCAACAGACCTCGAACACAAATTAGGAGTTTTAGAAGAGTTTTCAATAAAATAAAACAGTAGGCGACTGGTCTAGCGAAGAAGTATAGTAGATTGATAATGCAGAGTATGAATGAGAAAGAACAAAGGAAAAAGACAGCGACAGTGGGAATTTAAAGCATTAAATTTCCAGAAAGTGGGGATAGTATTTATACAGAAACGCTCGGAATCCCCACGAGGGAGTTTGGTTTTATGTTGGAGGCATAGGAAAAGTCTAAGTATATACCAAACTTAAACCAAAAGCCTCCAGTAGTTTTGGAGAAAATAGGATTAGAAACAAACACACAAAAATATTATGAGGTCACCATGATGACGTCACACGATGACTTCACTCAATATACCAGTTTCATCAAAGAAGTACAGCTTCACAAAGAAGGTGCATAACTCAAAAGTGTGCAAAATCGAAAGCACCCAGCGCCCCCAAGCGGGAAGTCGGAAGCTTTGCTAGCCGGCTAGTGTTGGGAACATGGCGGACAGCATGTGTGAAGCTGCAGGAGGTTGCAAGCATGAGATAAATTCATATTAAAGTTCAGCTACTTATTATTTTATTACTATAAGACTTATAGTTTTCTTGAATATAGTTTTTTGGAATTCCGTTTTAATTATTATTCTATTATCTTATGTGAGGAAGAAGAGAACCATAAAATTAGCAAAATGTAAATTGGTGTTGCGTTCCAACTGTTGTGTATTTTACGTCTTCAGTGTTTTTAGTTTATCTCCCTGTCTCAACTTGAGTAATTCTATAAGAAAGGCCTTTTGATGAATGCCTGTATACGTGAAATTGAAACATTAAAAACTGTTTACAAACTAATTAATATCAAGTTTGTAGGAATCTTCTGAGAGTAAAGATAATTATTTTAAAACACGCAAGATGAAGAACACTTTATTACAATTTGGCGAGCCTGCCTGCGTTTCAATTTCATGTATAATTATTATGACAATTTGGCGAGCCTGCCAGGATACATAATTTTGAAAAGTGAAGTGAATTATTAAAATCAAAATGTTTCTTCAGAATCAAGTGTGTGTGTGTAGATTTCCTAATAATTCATATTGCTTCTCTAAATTCTTATCAATTAACTTTGGGCACGTTTTTGTGCTTTGGCACTTTACATGGCTATGTTTCAATTTGTTGCATGCTGTATTGTAATACAATTAAATGACATGCAAGTTCAGTAATACACTGTTTTTGTTCATTTTCACTTGCTTGTCCGTCTTCTTAACTGTCTGGTCACTGATTTCTTTTTCCTGTCTTATTATATGTCTGGTCACCGATTTCTTTTTCTCGGCAAATATGCCTATTATACAGTTGCACACATACAGGCCTGAGTAGGCTACACAGAAATGCATTATGAAGTTATTTCATAACAAGTTCAGACAAAAGTTATAAATGCATTCGAGCTTTCTCAGTAGAAAAAAAACTGTTGCATGTGTAGACCTGCCTATAGCACAAATTAATACACACGCAGTCATGCTAACACTTTCATATAAAGGAGAAAACAAGGCAATAACTGCACAACAAGAGCAATTCAGTAATACTGAATAATTGCATTAATTAACAGGTTTGTTGCCAAGTGGTTGCGCACTAATGAATCTATAATAAAGGCAAGCACCGTGTTTGTTTTTAATGTCACACTTTTTTGCTGGTCAGTTACTGTGTGACAGGTCTGCATAAAATCATGAATCGAACAGCTTTGGTAATTAATGTGAATTAAAAAAAGTATTTACTTGTATAAATAAAACATTTTTGAGTTCGTTTTACTACAAAAGGATAATGTTTAGAGTTCAAAAACGTCCTGCGGCAAGGTTTGTTTACGTATTGCTAAGCAGTGGATTACGTCCCTTGCAACGAGCGTTCAGACTCTCCGCTTGGTGCGCGCCAAACGCATCTGTCATCACTTTTTATGTAGCGGTGTGGCGTTATGATCCTTCTTTGTGAAGCTGTATGTTCTTTGGTTTCATTTAAGGTTCAAAGCATATGTACACTCTACATAGGAAGTATAAAAAAAAATAATAATAATAAATTTGTAATTGTAACGAAAGGGGTTATTTCAAGAATTGCGTGTATGCGTGCGTGAATGATTTGCGTGTTCGCCCGTCTCACACTTCCTAACTCTCAAAACTTCTTTTGCTGTCACACCCCCTTCTATTACTAGAAAATAACAAGAATCAACAAAAGTTTACATAAGTACATATAACTCCATCAATAATATGAAAAAAAACGTTTAAGTAGTTTTGTACTCACGTACTTTGTAGAACAATCCGTGAATTAAATATACCACTCACAAATCACACACATAAAGTTCCAAGGAGATAATCCGAGAGATTGTACACTGATCTCACAAACCCACAAGTAATATTCCTGAAAAGACAATCCAAGAAAACCAGTCACAAAACCACCAATGAGGTTCCAGTCCCCGTCAACAGAGAGAGTTACCAAGCGTCCCATGGAGGACAGACTTCGCTGTCTGTCTTTCGTTTCCTTTTAATCCTCTGTCTGTCTATATCTATACACTGTCTTCCTTTCCTTATCCTTGGCCTTTCTATCTATCTATCCCTGGGGTTTCTCCCCTGTCTATCGTTGCTGTCGCTGCTGCTGTTGTGGCCGCTGCCGCCGTTGCTGCTGCTACTGCTGGGGTAGCAGTTGCGGCTGCTGCTGCTGCTGATGATGATGTGGTAGCGGTTGCTACTGCTGCTGACGTGGTAGCGGTTACTACTAGTGTGGCAGTGGTTGCTGCTGATGATGATGCAGCAGTGGTTGCTACTGATGATGATGCAGCAGTGGTTGCTACTGCCGCTGATGTAGCAGTGGTTGCTGCTGATGACGTAGCAGTGGTTGCTTCTCTCGTCTCCTTCTTCGTCTTCTTCTTTGGCTTCTTCTCTGGCCCCTTCTCGATACTTCCACCCTTCTTCTTCACGACTTCTTCTTCTTCTTCTCGTCTTCGTCTCCTTCTTCTTCTTCTTCTCCTTCTCTTCTTCTTCTTCTTCTTCTTCCTCTTCTCGTCTTCGTCTTCTTCTTCTTCTCCTTCTTTTCTTCTTCTTCTTCTTCTTCTTCTTCTTCTTCTTCTTCTTCTTCTTCTTCTCTCCTTCTTTCTTCTTCCTTCTTCTCCTTCTCTTCTGTCTTCCTTCTTCTCCCTTCTTCTTTCTCTTTCGCCTCGAGGCCCCTCAGCCGGAGACTTCTGAAAACACACAAGTTTTCCCCACTAAATATCTTGATACATAGACTTCTCTGTATTACCACATATACCTTTCTATCTCTCTGTGACAGGACCAGACCAGCAACATATAATTCAAAACTCATATGTGTAGAACACAGTTCACACATACGCAAAAATTGTAAAACTAATTATAACAACTAATTATTACATTCTTGCCGCTAATTACTTTCATTCACAGAAATAAATATAGTGCTATACATTGCAAGTTGAGGTTTCAACTACAAATCAAATAAAAATCCGATTTCAATTCGTTACTCAAAAATAATATACAACGATCCACCATCTCCATTACCTCCCTAATCCATCCTTCATACTAATATCAAAATTATTCATTATTAATTCTTATTCCACAATAAGTAGAATATAATCATGGTTAAATATTCTTACGTTTCATAATACAATATTTCAATGATAAACCAATAAATATATACCTGCAGACGCAGCTGCCAGAAGTACAAACACAACCACACCGTGGTACATACAAAAGAAGAATGCAAACATTTTTTTTGAATACATGTAATTGGTGAACCGTCACATGACTAGCTCAACCAATCAGAAATTAGTAATCAATAAAAAAAAATATTATAATTTATATCTTCTCACAGGAAGATACTACAAACAGTCATCGGACCGAAATATTATAAACCCGGTCCGTGACAATACCCCCTTCCTGCAAAAAGAAAACGCCCGAGTTTTCTGAATTTTATCAGAAAGAAAAAATTACTACAATATGTCCATCTAAACTGTACAAACAAGCGAAAAGAGATAACTGGTCATTAGCACTTATCTTAAACATAAACATATTGTATTAAGCAATCACCCAAAGCGCAATAGGCATACAAAATATGTAGTTTAAATCCAAGCATGTTACCTTGATAAAGAGAAATCAAAAATCAATAAAGTACAAAACAGGCCATTTTACAGTATTCAATTTGATTTGCAGCATTAAATATACATAGCAGAAATATATACAAAGCATGTTCATTTTTCACAGATGCCATGGAATACCCTGATGATAGTGTCTGGTTTTGTCTACAACTGTTTTGAAATATTCTTGAGCAATTTTGCAAGATTCTAGGATCTTGTCTTTGACGAGTTTAAGCTGAATAGTGTCAGGGTAACGTGTTACCATATCAATGATGCTGAGTATGCATTTGTGACCTTCCTCAGACGGCGAAGAAATCGGTTCTACCAAATCAACTGTAACTCGTTTGAATGTTTCTGAAATAGTCGGCATCTTTTCTAAAGGAACCGGTAGAATTTGACCTTGATCTTGGATAAGTGTGGTAGCACCCGAAAAAGGGTCGGACACACCTGGTAAATTTCCTACTATCAAATCGGCCACTGGTTGATCAATGACACAACACAACACAGTGCCAGAAAAAAAATGGAGTGTCAACAGGCACTTTGGCCAATGGAAATTCCTCAATGTTTCCACCGAATGACCAACATTTACACTCTTTGCCAGTGTACTGGTCGTCCGAAACCAGTTTCTTGCGTACGCCACAGATGGTAGCACCTGTGTCTCTGAGTACACTTGCTTTGAGGCCATTTACGGTACCTGACACTAGCTTGGGCTGACCACAGTTTTCATCACCAACTGAGCAAATGACCTCCGCGACTAAAGCTGACTGAGTGTTAACTGGACTGTCCTGGTATTTCTGCGAACCACTTTCAGTGTCTTGAGTCTCTGGGTATCCATTGCCACAAGCAGAAGGACACCATGCAGCTATGTGACCTGCACCCCCACAACAATAGCAAACTATGCCCTGTCTATTCTGTCTTTTGTTGAGAGGAGGACTACCTGAAAAACGAGAACCAGGTCTAGAATACGTGTTTCCACGTCCACGAGGAGCCTGATTGTTCTGAGCGCCCTGTTGAGTATTCATGTTCTGATTTACAAAACCCCTATTTGGATTAGGACCTGCGGGTTGGTAGTTTCCACGCGGAGAGTCACGAAATCCCGATCCCCGGAAATTATTCCATCTTTGGCCAGTCTCACGAAATTGATTCTGAGTGGGTACATTCTGAGAAATCGACGCGGATGCAAAAATCGAGTCATCTGACTTCCGTGCCAGTTTCTTTTCCGGATGAGCCATGCGAAATGCTTCAGCACTGTCCATCAGAGCCGCGAATTTTGTCAAATTTCTTTCTTTCAAAAACACGGCGAGATCTCTCGAAACAGAAGCAATAAACTGCTCACACAAAATCAGATTCCATAGTCCATCAAAAGTCTTTTCACAATCTGATAGTTGGATCCATCTTTCCAACAAGTGTGAAAATCGCTTTGAAAAAGTTACAAAACTTTCTCCCACTTCAGGCCTAACTGATCTGAATTTTTCCCTGAATCCATCTGCAGTGCACTGAAATTTCTTAAGAAGTTCTTGCTTAAGATCATCGTATGAAACTGCACCGGCAGCAGACAAAGAATGATAAACAGCTAAAGCCGGGCCTTGGCAATGCAGTTAAGTAAACCACCCATTTACTGCTATCATAATTGAGAGCTTTAGCATGAGCCTCAAACCGGTACAAAAAACAATCAATGTCATCCCTATCTTCTTTGAACACAGGTAGTTTGGGTAACTTGGGAAATGACGAGTTAGAGCTCCGAGTCCTAGGGGTAGTGTTCTCGCTCTGCAACTCAGCTTGTTTCAACTGAAGTTCAATTTCTTTTTCCTTTAGCTTAAGGCTTTCTTTATCCAGTTCCAACTGATAATCCATTTTCAATTTCCTTTCCTCTCGTTCTAATCTTTTTTCCTCTCTTTCCTGCTCTACCTGCCATTTTTTTAGCCTCCTGTTCTAACTGCAATCGTTTTTGCTCTCTTTCCAGTTCCTGTTTAACCTTTTCCTGTTCTCTTTCTTTGGCCCTATCATGTCTCTGAAAACACTGCTCAATGTACTGCTGCAGCTTTTCGTCAGTAAACCCTAACTTCTGGGCTTGAGTCAAAAATGATTTAAATAAAGTATCATATTCCTCAACAGAAGACATGATCAGTTGAATTCAAAAGAAAATTAATTACCAAAAATAAGACAATGCAAGTGACAATTCAACGAAGAATTTTAAGTTATACAAGTCAAAGATTATTTTCCCAAGTTTCACAAGGCCAGAATTATTACAAAAATTCAAAAGCAAATTCAGATTTGACAAAAGAAAAATAATTCAAAATCGAAGCAAGCGAAGTTTGTCAGATGAAAAGTATTTCGAAATCAATGCAAGTTCAAGTTTGACGAAAATAATTTCAAAATCGAAGCAAGCTAAGTGTGACAAAAGAAAATCATTTCAAAATCAAAGCAAGTTGAAGTTAACACAAGGAAATTATTTCGAAGTCAATGCAATTTCAAGAGTGACCAAAGAAGATTATTTCGAAGTGAAAACCATTCAAGTCCAACAAAACAGCATACCATAAAAGAAACGAGAAACAATGTTTAGATTATACTCAGTCCAAGTACAAGCAAGTATCAGAAAACCATACTAAATGCAACAATTAATAACTGTAACAACTACCCATATTTAAATCTAAATTATGACAGGTGAAAGTTTATAAGTAATTGCTTTGAAATGAAAACAAAACAAAACAAAACAAATAATAATAATAATGAAACACTATACTAAATAAACAAACAACGACAACAACATCACAACACACAAAGAGAGAACTAAAATTCTAAACTAATATCGGTACAATAGAATACAAGAAATCAAAAGAAAAAACAACTAAGTTCCACTTCGGCTAGAAAAACCGGAAGTTCCGTTAAAATGCCAAAAATAAATCCTAAACACCTACAACAACTAAAATAGGGATGTGACAACTATAACTATACAAGACAGGATCCTAATAAGTATATAAAGAAAAACAAAACAGTACTGACTAGCTGAACTAGAATTAGCAATATATATATACAACAGGAAGAAAAATGAATCTAAGCCCTTTCTGATCCCAGAACTATACAAAGAATCAGACCCGTAAGGAAAGAATCGGAGACGGGGTATAATCTATACAAACACTAGCATCCTACCCAAAAAGAAATGAAAACAACAATTTAACAAGTCAGTTACACAGTACACACTTACTCCTAGCACACCAAAGTTAGTGTCCCAAAATTTATACAAAACCCTTCTACTGTTCAACTTATACTTATTCAATTAACTCCCACAATATAAACTCCAAATAAGATAGATAACAAACAAATAATCTAAACTCCCACTAACTAACTACGGGTTTCAGGGTCACCACTGTAACGAAAGGGGTTATTTCAAGAATTGCGTGTATGCGTGCGTGAATGATTTGCGTGTTCGCCCGTCTCACACTTCCTAACTCTCAAAACTTCTTTTGCTGTCACACCCCCTTCTATTACTAGAAAATAACAAGAATCAACAAAAGTTTACATAAGTACATATAACTCCATCAATAATATGAAAAAAAACGTTTAAGTAGTTTTGTACTCACGTACTTTGTAGAACAATCCGTGAATTAAATATACCACTCACAAATCACACACATAAAGTTCCAAGGAGATAATCCGAGAGATTGTACACTGATCTCACAAACCCACAAGTAATATTCCTGAAAAGACAATCCAAGAAAACCAGTCACAAAACCACCAATGAGGTTCCAGTCCCCGTCAACAGAGAGAGTTACCAAGCGTCCCATGGAGGACAGACTTCGCTGTCTGTCTTTCGTTTCCTTTTAATCCTCTGTCTGTCTATATCTATACACTGTCTTCCTTTCCTTATCCTTGGCCTTTCTATCTATCTATCCCTGGGGTTTCTCCCCTGTCTATCGTTGCTGTCGCTGCTGCTGTTGTGGCCGCTGCCGCCGTTGCTGCTGCTACTGCTGGGGTAGCGGTTGCGGATGCTGCTGCTGCTGATGATGATGATGTGGTAGCGGTTGCTACTGCTGCTGACGTGGTAGCGGTTACTACTAGTGTGGCAGTGGTTGCTGCTGATGATGATGCAGCAGTGGTTGCTACTGATGATGATGCAGCAGTGGTTGCTACTGCCGCTGATGTAGCAGTGGTTGCTGCTGATGACGTAGCAGTGGTTGCTTCTCTCGTCTTCTTCTTCGTCTTCTTCTTTGGCTTCTTCTCTGGCCCCTTCTCGATACTTCCACCCTTCTTCTTCACGACTTCTTCTTCTTCTTCTCGTCTTCGTCTCCTTCTTCTTCTTCTTCTCCTTCTCTTCTTCTCTTCTTCTTCTTCTTCTTCTTCTTTCTTCTTCTTCTTCTTCTTCTCTTCTTTTCTTCTTCTTCTTCTTCTTCTTCTTCTTCTTCTTCTTCTTATTCTTTTCTTCTTCTTCTTCTTCTTCTTCTTCTTCTTCTCCTTCTCTTCTGTCTTCCTTCTTCTCCCTTCTTCTTTCTCTTTCGCCACGAGGCCCCTCAGCCGGAGACTTCTGAAAACACACACGTTTTCCCCACTAAATATCTTGATACATAGACTTCTCTGTATTACCACATATACCTTTCTATCTCTGTCACAAAGAGAGGGGTTGGGGGATGGGGGTAAGCTCTTAATCTCTCGCGCTGTATTACCTCCTTTGATAGGTTAATGGTGCGATGACATTCAAGAGATTAATGCTAGGCCAACTAACTAAGTGAGAGACAGACAGGGAATAGACGAGGTAGATAATAGACTTACACTAGTTAAGAAATTCAAATTCAAAGGCCAGTCAGGATAATTGCAATTTCTATAACTATTTACTTTTATTAATTTGGAGTGGGTATTGTAGGTCAAATTATTCTAACGTGAGTCATTGGCAAAGCGTCTTTCAGTAAGGAGTAGTTCGGTGATATTCTGGGTAGTCAATATCAGGGGTACTAGAGCTACTGTAGACTGATTTCATCACAGGGCGAGAGTGTATCTGTATGGTTTCAGGGTCTCTCTGATAATCTGGCGAGTGGGGATTCTCGTAGGCTAATCACTTAGCTCGGTACTGCAGGGCGGCGATTGGTCCAGGATACTCTGGATGGCTTGTTTACCACGGTCGGTGGCGTGGGGGCGATGATGCAGGTCAGTTGGTCACGCGGTGACGCATCGATCACGAGTGATTGTCTTGTGATATGTACAGGGCTAGAATTCGGCTTTCGTAGCTAGCCGTCTAGGAAAATGGCGAAGTCCCGAGTCACGCTTCTCATTGACCTCCTGGGATGTCAGGGGCCTGCAGCGGGTCAGCGACTGGGAGATGATACAAGGCCGGGGTGATTCGCCCGGTACAGGAACCGTCTGTAATGCAATACAGACTCTGTATCAGCGGGGGATCGGGATAGTCTGGATTCAGGGCCTGTGGTACAATCGCCCTTCTCAGAATTCAAATTGGTTGACCGGTCAAGGTTTGAGCCGGCGCATATACCAACAGTCAAACAATGCAACTAGATTTACTGGGCCAAGGTGGAGTTTATTGGCGGCCGCTAGTAGGTGATACCTTCGGCGCATTAGGATGGGGTTGGCAACAGGGACGAATATTTATACATTGGGAGCATGGTGGAAAGCAAATGGAATGGGTATAGGGCAAAGGGGTTGTGGGCCAGGGGTGTACTGGGGACTTTAATCTATGTGGAGGGGGCAGCATGGCATGGGGTATTTACACATGGGGCTAACGGAGCATACAAGCATAAATCCAAACATGTCATGGGGCATATACAAGGTAGAAAATATGTGCAAGGGATAAATACAAGTCACAGCAACACATCAAGGCAAAACTATAAACATGAACATACATATCGACAGGACGCATGAACATGATGGGCGAACGACGGGTGATGGGTCTGCTATATGACAAAGAGTAAGTTCCCTCTCTTACCTTGACTTAAGACGGGTGGAAGCACACGGGTACTGTCGAAGCTCAGAGGTCACTCGGTGATGGAGACGTGTCTTCGGACAGGTTGTGACTTCAAGGCTGGAAGGCTTGGGACTGACACTAAGTCAGGTTCTGTGGCAGGCTTTAACTTGATGCCCGAGGGGCGGGGCTTAAGCGAATTGGCGAGCGAGCCTGCTAGAGATGGCTGGTTAAGTGGAAATCGTCGTTGGCTGAGTGTGTGGAATGACTGTGGCTAGCCTACGTCAGAGGGTGATTGCACGCCTTGTCACAGAGGCCCCCCCAAGGAAAGAGGCGAGGTCGTAGGCCTCGACTAAGACGCGGCCAATCAGCTCTGAGGTCGGCTGCCGGGAGAGACGATGGTTTGCGATGATCCGGGTGATGCGGGGCGATGCAGGGTTCCGGGTAGTCGATGGCGGATGCCCAAGGCTGGGGTCCGCGGAGCTGCCGGGTTTCGGCTACGGTTAGTGGGCGGCGGCGGGAACGAAGGCTGGGGCGTCGGCCCTCAGGGGCGACTCGCTGGAGTCGGTTGCGGGGTGACGGCTGAGGAAGTCTGCGCCGTGGTTGTCTTTTCCTGGGATGTGCTCCAGCTGGAAAGAGTATGCTTGGAGCAGCAGAGCCCACCTCATCAGCCGGGCGTTGAGCGATTTAGATGTCGCCAAGAAGGAAAGCGGCTGATGATCCACTTGGACGGTAAAGTGTGAGCCGTAGAGATACAACTGGAACTTCTGGACTGCCCAGACGAGGGCGAGACACTCCTTCTCCGACGTGGCGTAATTCTGTTCGGCCGGCTTTAGCTTCCGGCTGGCGTACGCGACGGGGAAGAGCGTCGGGGCGTCCGCGGAGTCCCGTTGGAGTAGAACGGCTCCGAGGCCTACGTCGCTGGCGTCTGTGCGCAGGACGAAGGGCTGTCCGTGGTTGGGGAGTCGCAGGACTGGCTGGGACGTCAGCTTGTCCTTGAGCTCCTGGAAGGCAGCTTCACATTGCGGGGTCCAGAGGACTCGGTCCGGTGCGGTTTCCGGGTTAGGCTGGATAGTGGCGCGGCGATCCCGTTGTATCCGGGTACAAACTTTTGATAGAAGCCACTCAGTCCCAGGAAGGACTGGACATCTTTCTTGGTCTTGGGGCGTGGCGCGTCTCGAAGGCGCTGGACGGTCTTTTCCAGAGGCCGGAGCTGTCCACGGCTGATGGTGTGGCCAAGGAATTCCAGCTCTTGGTAGCCGAACTGGCATTTGGTCGGCCGGGCAGTGAGGCCAGCTTCTTTGAGGCGGCGCAAGAGTTGGCGCACCACTCGCAGGTGCTCCTCCCATGTCTCCGTTGCGACGAGTATGTCGTCCATGAAAGAGTGTACGAACGGACAGTGGAGGGGGTCCAACAGCTTCCGCATCATCGTGCTGAAAATACTTGGGGCATTGTGTAGACCAAACGGCAGAACGTTAAACTCATAGTGGCCGTCCATCGTGCTGAAGGCCAGGTACTGGCGGGATGAAGGGTGCACGGGAATCTGGTAAAAGCCCTTGCTCAGATCCACTCTGGAGAAGTATCGGGCGGATTGTAGCTTTGCAAACAAGTCTGTTGGGTCGGATAGGGGTCCGGGCACGAACTGGGTTACGAGATTCAACTGCCGGAAGTCGATACAGAGGCGATGTTCTCCGCTGGGCTTCCGTGAAAGAACTATTCCTGCGCTGTAGGGGGAACGGGAGGGAGCGATGACTCCGGCTTGTAGCAGAGCCTCTACTTCCGTTCTTACTACTTGCTGCTGGGAAAGTGGGACGGGGTACGGTTTCTGGCGGACGGGAGTGGGGTCCGTCAGGGTTAGTCGAACTTCTTCTAGGTCCGTCCTCCCAGGAATGTCGGTGAGGACTTCCCTGTATTCTGCTACGATGGCGCGTAGTTGGCGCTGCTGGCCGGCGGGGAGTGAGGGGTCCAGAGAGACGTCCCGGAAGGATTCCTTCCCTTTTAGTGGAAACTCGGCGACGCCGGTCTCTGTGCCATCCACTTCGACGGCCAGCGCGACCGTGAGTAGCGAGTGGGAGTCGGGGGCGGGTGCAGGTTGCTCCAGGTACCGCTTGAGCAGATTGATGTGGTGGGTCCTGGGCTTTCCGCCTACCTCGATGCGATAAGTGGTACGGGAGAGCTTCTCAAGCACCGGGTAGGGTCCCTGCCAAGCTATGTCTAGCTTGTTGGTGCCGCTGGGGAGAAGCAGTAGGACCTGGTCTCCTACCTGTAGTTCTCGGTCCCGGGCGCGGCGATTATGATAGCGGGCTTGCCTTTCTCTCGCCTTCTTCAGGTTGGCGGAGGCGGCTTTCCATGTGGCCTTGAGGGTTTCTTGGAGCTTCGTGACGTATTTCGTGGCGTCGACCGGTGCCTCGTCCAGTTTGGCGTCGGTCCAGCTACGTCGCAAGGCGGCTAGAGGTCCGGAAAGGGGTCTTCCAAAAAGCAGCGTGGAAGGCGTGTATCCGGTGGAGGTGTGCGGGGTCTCTCGATACGCGAAGAGCGCTGACGCGACGTATGTGTCCCACGCTTCCGGCTGTTCGTCGGCGATCTTGCGGATAATCGAGATGAGAGTCCCGTTTAGGCGCTCGACCTGTCCGTTGCTAGCGGGGTGGTAGGGTGGAGTCGGATATGGCGAATGCGGAGTAGTTGGAAAACTTCCTGCATGAGTTTTCCGGTGAACTGGGACCCGTTGTCGGTCAAGATGTTGTCCGGGAATCCGACTCGTGTGAATATGGTGACGAGCGCGTCGGCGACTCGGGCGGCGTCGATCTTCGGTAGAGGAACGGCCTCACACCACATCGAGCAAGCGTCGACAAGGGTTAGTAGGTACTGGTTCCGCTTCTTGGTCCGCGGGAGGGGTCCTACTATGTCGACAGCCACTCGCTGGAAGGGCGTTCCGACGACGACGGTGGGGCTGATAGTGACCGGTACGGTGTGATGGCGGGGCGAGTATCGTTGGCACTGGCGACAGGACTTGACGTAGCGCTTCACGTCTTCTGTCATCCCGGGCCAGTGGTACTGAGCGCTGATGCGTAGAGTGGTCGCTCCTATGCCCATATGTCCACTTAGGGGCATGCTATGGCCAAGTTCCAGGACTTGGGGGCGAAGTGTCGCAGGTACGACGAGTTGAGAATGGTCGTCCTTCTGACGGAAGAGGAGTCCGTCTTCGACGAAAAAGTCCCCGGACTTGGGTGGAGTGCGTGCGGCGGGAAGCTTTCCGTAGCACTTGCGGAGGGTGACGTCGTTCTCTTGGGCCTTCCGGATCTGTTCCGGCATCTGGTTGGGTATCGGGGGTGGTGTCGCGGCTGTTTTCGCCTGGGCGCGCGTCTGGACGGCGGCCATCGACTCCACAGGCTGGGGCGGCATACCCAAGAACACGTATCGGCATCCTAAAATCAGGTCGTACAGGGGCTGGTCCATCACGGCAGCCTGAATGGTTCCCGTGACGTATCGGCTGGTGACTTGGATCCGGGCTATAGGGAGCGTGGTGCTGGGTTGGGACGCGTCGGCCAACTTCAGGGTGATAGTTTCGCCGGTCAGGTCTTGTTCCCTGATGAGCGAGCGGCGGACGACGGCGTCGAAGGTGAGTCCAGTGTCGTATAGACAGTGGGCTGGGCGATTGTTGACAGTCACTTGCTCGGTGACGGCCGGTCGATCGGTGGGAGTGGTGACGGGGGTTACCGGTTTCCCGTCGGGGGTAACTTGGCGTAGGGCCAGTACGGTACCTTGTCTGCGACGCTGGTCGCTGATGCGGCGAAAACATTTCTCCCGGGTGTGTCCTCGGCGCTGGCAGTAGCCGCAGTAGAGCTCTGTGCTCCGCTTCCCTGGCTCTGCTCCGGGGTTTGGGGCGTCCTTTGGGCGGTTGTGGACGGTGGTTCGCTGGCGGGACTGGCCGGCGAGGCTGGTGGCGGGTGTCTGGCGACGAGGGTGCGGGGGGATCACGGCGAGGCTGTCTGTCGTCGGGATGGGCGGTGAGGTAGCGGTCCGCGACGATGATAAGGTCTTCAAGGCGAGCGGCCCCCTGTTCGGCGGCGAAAGTCCGAAGTTCCGCTGGCATTGTCCCTCGGAGTTGCTCGGCTAGCATCAACTCTAGCAGTCCGTCGTACGTCTTTGGTTCGTCAGTTTGCTCTATCCATTTGTCCCGTAGCGTAGCTAGACGGTCGGCAAACTGCGTAAACTTCTCCCCTTTCTCTCTCCGGGAGTTCCGGAAATTCTTGCGGTAGTGCTCACCTGAGAGCTCAAAACCATGCAGTAGAGCTTTCTTGAGGGCGGGGTAGTCTCCCTCCTCGGAAGTCGGCGTCTTGGCCAGGATTTCATAGGCCTTCCCCTTAAGGCCATGACTGAGCTTGCGATACCAGTACTGGGGGTCAAGACTGTTTTCTCCCGCGACTCGTTCGAATCGGGCGAGATAGACTTCAATCGATTCGTCTCGTTCGACGAATGGGTCCAGGGGAAAGTTCATCCCCGGAATCGGCGGGGGGAGTGCGGGTATTCCGGTGCTGGCGGCGAAGCTGGGGGCGATGAGCGAGTAGTCTTCGCTCGCGGGCGATGCGATACCTAAATCGCGGCGGTCGCGCTCAAGCTGGAGGAGTGCTTGGCGCCGTTCGAGCTCCTTGTCCTTCCTCTTCTCTTCAAGTGCCGCGATCCTCTCGTCCTCCTCCTTCCTCCTTGCGGCGGCCCTCTCCTCCTCTGCAATCCTCTCCTTCGCCTCCTCTCTTCTCCGCTCGGCGGCTCTCTCCTCCTCTGCAATCCTCTCCTTCGCCTCCTCTCTTCTCCGCTCGGCGGCTTTCTCCTCCTCTGCAAGCTTCCGGGCGGCGGCCCGTTCCTCCGCGGCGATGCGCTCTTTCTCCTCCTCTTTCTTCCGGGCGGCGGCCCGTTCTTCCGCGGCGAGGCGCTCCTTCTCCTCCTCTTTCTTCGCCTCTCGCTCTTTGGCCCTCTCCTCCCTCTTCAACTTTTCCTCGGCCACGTCCGCATCTACGCTAGCCAGGACGTAGTCCTTGAGTTCGGTGCCGGCGAGCCCTAAGCTCTCGCCAATACTCTTGTACTTAAGCGCAAGCTCTCCCCGGTCGGCCATGGTAAGGGAGGTAACTTACCCTGCAAAAGTCCTAACCGGAATGAGGGGCGCACACAAGGGGGTACACTGACGGAAAACAAGGGGGTGGGCTGGATGAGCTACGATGAAACTGCAAAGGGGCGAATACAACACAACCACAAAGACAAAATGCAATCAATCAAAAATACAAAAATGAATGCAAGAAAAAGCCTTTTGAGATACCACCACTCGGGAAAGCCAGTAAGGGACCTATGGGGCTATGCTATACACTACTAGGCTTAGAGGGCTGGGTCCTATCTATACTGGGCTGGGGAGGAAATTTAAGCTAAGTCCTAAGTCTCGTCAAGTTGGGATGGGAACCTAAGTCTTTTGTCTCGTTGGGTTGGAAGGGGAAACCTAAGTCTTTTAGTCTCGTCGGGGTCGCCAAAGTTAATGTCACGAAGAGAGGGGTTGGGGGATGGGGGTAAGCTCTTAATCTCTCGCGCTGTATTACCTCCTTTGATAGGTTAATGGTGCGATGACATTCAAGAGATTAATGCTAGGCCAACTAACTAAGTGAGAGACAGACAGGGAATAGACGAGGTAGATAATAGACTTACACTAGTTAAGAAATTCAAATTCAAAGGCCAGTCAGGATAATTGCAATTTCTATAACTATTTACTTTTATTAATTTGGAGTGGGTATTGTAGGTCAAATTATTCTAACGTGAGTCATTGGCAAAGCGTCTTTCAGTAAGGAGTAGTTCGGTGATATTCTGGGTAGTCAATATCAGGGGTACTAGAGCTACTGTAGACTGATTTCATCACAGGGCGAGAGTGTATCTGTATGGTTTCAGGTCTCTCTGATAATCTGGCGAGTGGGGATTCTCGTAGGCTAATCACTTAGCTCGGTACTGCAGAGCGGCGATTGGTCCAGGATACTCTGGGTGGCTTGTTTACCACGGTCGGTGGCGTGGGGGCGATGATGCAGGTCAGTTGGTCACGCGGTGACGCATCGATCACGAGTGATTGTCTTGTGATAGGTACAGGGCTAGAATTCGGCTTTCGTAGCTAGCCGTCTAGGAAAATGGCGAAGTCCCGAGTCACGCTTCTCATTGACCTCCTGGGATGTCAGGGGCCTGCAGCGGGTCAGCGACTGGGAGATGATACAAGGCCGGGGTGATTCGCCCGGTACAGGAACCCGTCTGTAATGTAATACAGACTCTGTATCAGCGGGGGATCGGGATAGTGTGGATTCAGGGCCTGTGGTACAATCGCCCTTCTCAGAATTCAAATTGGTTGACCGGTCAAGGTTTGAGCCGGCGCATATACCAACAGTCAAACAATGCAACTAGATTTACTGGGCCAAAGTGGAGTTTATTGGCAGCCGCTAGTATGATACCTTCGGCGCATTAGGATGGGGTTGGCAACAGGGACGAATATTTATACATTGGGAGCATGGTGGAAAGCAAATGGAAGGGTACAGGGCAAAGGGGTTGTGGGCAAAGGGGCTGTACTGGGGACTTTAATCTATGTGGAGGGGCAGCATGGCATGGGGTATTTACACATGGGGCTAACGGAGCATACAAGCATAAATCCAAACATGTCATGGGTCATATACAAGGTAGAAAATATGTGCAAGGGATAAATACAAGTCACAGCAACACATCAAGGCAAAACTATAAACATGAACATACATATCGACAGGACGCATGAACATGATGGGCGAACGACGGGTGATGGGTCTGCTATATGACAAAGAGTAAGTTCCCTCTCTTACCTTGACTTAAGACGGGTGGAAGCACACGGGTACTGTCGAAGCTCAGAGGTCACTCGGTGATGGAGACGTGTCTTCGGACAGGTTGTGACTTCAAGGCTGGAAGGCTTGGGACTGACACTAAGTCAGGTTCTGTGGCAGGCTTTAACTTGAGGCCCGAGGGGCGGGGCTTAAGCGAATTGGCGAGCGAGCCTGCTAGAGATGGCTGGTTAAGTGGAAATCGTCGTTGGCTGAGTGTGTGGAATGACTGTGGCTAGCCTACGTCAGAGGGTGATTGCACGCCTTGTCACAATCTCTCTGTGACAGGACCAGACCAGCAACATATAATTCAAAACTCATATGTGTAGAACACAGTTCACACATACGCAAAAATTGTAAAACTAATTATAACAACTAATTATTACATTCTTGCCGCTAATTACTTTCATTCACAGAAATAAATATAGTGCTATACATTGCAAGTTGAGGTTTCAACTACAAATCAAATAAAAATCCGATTTCAATTCGTTACTCAAAAATAATATACAACGATCCACCATCTCCATTACCTCCCTAATCCATCCTTCATACTAATATCAAAATTATTCATTATTAATTCTTATTCCACAATAAGTAGAATATAATCATGGTTAAATATTCTTACGTTTCATAATACAATATTTCAATGATAAACCAATAAATATATACCTGCAGACGCAGCTGCCAGAAGTACAAACACAACCACACCGTGGTACATACAAAAGAAGAATGCAAACATTTTTTTTGAATACATGTAATTGGTGAACCGTCACATGACTAGCTCAACCAATCAGAAATTAGTAATCAATAAAAAAAATATTATAATTTATATCTTCTCACAGGAAGATACTACAAACAGTCATCGGACCGAAATATTATAAACCCGGTCCGTGACAGTAATGATGATAACGTCACTCGTTTTGAATAAATTTGGTTTTATAAATAAAGTCTAAGTAGCCTACCAATATCAAACTTGAACCAAATCCCTCTAATACTTTGGGAGAAAATAGGATTACAAAAAGACAACAAATTATGATGTCATCATGATGACCTCACCCGACATGGATACATTTTTGTTTTCTGGTAAAGTTCACTATTTCCTAACTAAATACAGTAAAACCTCCGTTTTGAGACCCTCTCTTAAACGACTTCCTCCAACATACGACCGGAAAAAATTCACCGATGGTTTGTACTGTAAGCCACGCACACCCGCCCCCGCCCGAGGTCAACTCCCTTTTTACCGGTCACTCGAAAAATCTTGTCAGGACAGCTGAGCAACCCCTCAAACCCTCTTCCCCGCCACCCGGAGGAGGAGGGAGAGGGAGACCCCGGACACAGCGGCCGCGCGCGCGGGCCGACAAGCAATTATAAAAATAAAATCAAAATAAAATAAAATAAAAATCTCTTCCATTTTTGTCTTGTCTATGTGTGCTGAATGCATGTTTCTTGCAATCATGTTCATTTATATTTTCTCCGTCTCCACGGTCAACTTCTTCAGCAACGACCAGGAACGGAGACCTCACATACACCTCAGTGTAAAGAATTCCTTTCCCATCTCCCTTCCTGGTCCATCACATTCCACAGACCGTGGAGCAGACAAAATCTACCATGCCGTGTTTGCACCCGTTTTATTGTGTTGCTAGTCTGTGATGTCTTGTGTTAACAATTCCTCCACAAATAAGGGAAAACATTCACACGTTCTGTCGCTCAAAGGGAAGTTAGAAAGAATTTTTACTACAACAACAAACAGATCTAGCGCAGATAGAAACGATACGAAAAACCACACAAACAGAATACTAGTACGTTGTCGTTAGGCTAAACAAAAACTTGCTTTGATCGTTCAAACGTTGAATTTACTTATTTCTCTCAACTCAGGAATTGAATTCCTAGGTGGCATAAAAATAGTACAATGACCAGTTTACAATTATTTTACATTACAATATTAATTGATTATTTCCAGGCAGCGAAAAGAAAGAAAAGAAAATATGTTCGGAACTTCTAGAAAAATTCCGCTTCTCAGAATCATTTCTTGCCATTTACGTTGAGGGTTTTCTCAATAATAAAAGAAAAATAAAATCTAATTTATAAATTACTAACGTTTTATAACTAACTTCTTCAACAAAATAACTGAAACAATTCTAACTGTCGAATACTATTTACAAAATTTAGAATTCTGTAAGGTAAAACAATTTTTTTTTTATAAAATTCACTTTCGGTTTTACATTCTTATCAATTTCGATCTAACGTTTTACTGTCACTTTCACTTTTCATTTTAACGTGAGCAAGGCCGGGCTATTATCTTAGATAATTCTGCTTTGATTAGGATCTAAAGTTACAAACAATAATAAAAGGACTTCTTTAGTTTTTAAAAGGAAAATAAGCTCACGGGTGCTAGCGGTTATCAAAACGATATGAGACACACCATTTCTGCACAGAAATGGTCCTTTTATTACGATGTATAAGCAAAACATAGCCGTTGACCAATGAAATCTCTGCCAGCAGACCATATATTTGAACCAGGGGACCCGGATATTGGTGTCCCATGCACAACGAACGGTGCAAAGCTGAAAGAAGCATCGCGAACTATCTAAGATTTCTATTTCTTCAAAGGTTGACAGTAACTAATTCCCGGTGCAAAACATGAGCCAGTTTCGTCGGACTTCTAGCATCAACGGAGCTCAGGACTTATTATTAAATTACGAAAGAAAATTGGCTTGTCAAATCGAACACTAGCTGGCACATTTGACCTAGCTGGGGCCATTCTCAATACACAGGTAAGTGTCGACACAATTCAATTGTCACTCAAATACATTTCATAACTATAAATTTTATGATTAGACTTGCTGGCAAACTTCAGCTAACAAGTAACAAACTGTCAAGAAAAATTCTGAGTTCCCAATTTTCTCAAACTAAACTAAAGAAAAACGGTGCACAGGCCATCAATAGAAAACACATCTCGCTGGTTAACACGCTAAACTTCGAGACTCTTGGCACTCTAAACATCGAATCCTTTTTATAAATAAATTAAACATTTTCACACAATTACACTCTAATGTTCCACAGCACAAGAAAAATTACGTTCTTTTACTACATTTGATCAGGCAGATTCTCTAGATTCCATCTAAAAGTACATCAACCACAGCTAGATCCAAACAGTCACAGTCTTCTTCATATTATGACTATTTGACCGGTCGAAGCTTCACATGAATAAAACATAAATTCTCAGTGCAATTTTTCCAGCCACCAAATATTCACTCAAAGTTACACAAATGAATACACAAATAGCAGTATAATTTCCAGCATTGTTATTCTTCAGATCTAAACTGCGGTTCAATAGATTAGTTCTTGGTTCTAAATGTACCGTATGATAGGCCTACTCCTTCATCACACAGAAATAAAGAAAGTTATTTTGTAGCAGAATTACGGCAGTTCCACTTCATCGTTTGCTCGAATAGTATCCACTGTACATTTCTGTATGTTTATAAAAAGATAAAGTCAAAATAAAGTCAGAATAAAGAAATTTTCCTCACCTTAGGCTTGGAGCTCATTTCCTAAGTGGGTTGCTAAATCTTGGCAGACACAGCAAGGGCGGAAACAAGGATAACTTCTGCTACGAATTTGTATTTTGAATAAAAGCTATTTTTCTGCACATTCTTCAATAAAAAGTTTCAGGGAGTATGATAATAAATAGTTGTAGAAAAATTAATAATAAGAGTTCGTATAAAAATAAGCTCTGGCCAGTCCAGGGCTTACAGTACTATATAAACGACCTCTCTTAAACGACTACCTCTAAAACGAGACTTGCGACATTCAAATAATTAAATTTTACGACCTAGCATCTGAAAAATTAAGATTCCAAAAGCAATACTATATTTGTGCGCTTGAAGAAAACAGTTTCGTTTACAACTTTTAACGGCAGATGATGCATTACAACAGTTTGAAATACTCTAAGGAGCTGACCAGATTTGCCCTGAGCAGGGGCCTGTCAGATCTTGCCGGCACCATGTCTGGAGTTCAAAGTGACATACTAAGAGAACATGCACGGGTAGGTGTATCATGCAAACAAACAGAAATAACCGCTTTCTTTTAAAAAAACAAAAAAAAACTATTCAATGATTGAATAAAAATAATTACAACAATATTAATGGGGTTATCTTATAAATAGTTATAACTCCAAACATGCACTTAGCACTTACAAACACTTTTAAACAACTAACATACCAACATTGATTTTTTATTTTATAAATAATGAGGAACAGGAAGATATTGACTGTATTGGTTGTGAGACAAAGTTTAATCTATATTTCAGAAACATGGTAGATGTTTCCTATACTTAATGGTATGTGTACTTTTTGTACATGTATTTATTTTACATAATTTTCTAAATGTCTTTTTCGAAAATGTCCTACCTCCTTTTTAAGACCTCTCCAATTTAAGACATCGTTTTAATGGCAATTTAAAGGTCGTAAAACGGAGATTTTACTATACCAAGAAATCAAAGAAATTCGTCCATTCGTTTCAGAGAAAAATACGCAAATAAGCCTATCATCTCCGGACGGACGCCGGCCGGCCGGACAAAGCCAAAAATAATTAAAGTTCTTAGAGCTTTACAGCTCGGGAACTAAAAATACAATAATAAAAAATGTAATATAAGGATCAAAAAGAAGTATATTTGAAACTAGAAAGGCAAAGCCCACATGACTCACATGCTCCTTATTGAACTTGCAATATTCTATATGAAAATGAGCGCCCAGAAAAATTGAGATACAACGGTGATATCAAAATGCAAATACATACTTTGATATTGCTATGATCTTGTCGTTCAAATGACCTTAACCTCTGGATCCAAATGGACACTCATGAATGATCAAGTAAACTATAACAAACATTTGTATTACGCCAAAACACAGTGGCCTGTGGATAACATTGGCCTTCGATGACCTTGATCTTGGGATGACATTGACATGACCTCTGATGCTAATGTATGATCAAATAACCCAATGTCAATGCAAACTATGGTCAAATATAGAGCCATTGCGCTGTAGCATAACAATTTTGTTTTTGTAAGGCCTAAAATCATATTGACCTTCAAGATGAACACAAAAATGTCCCATGTATAAAAGATCAATCTATGATCTCTAACTAAATCAAGTTTGGACTGTCAAGATCTCATAGTTTAGGGTCAGGTTGGCATAAAAGTACCCATATAAACAGACTTTGGACAGCTCTATTGACCTTGACCTTGAAGCGAGGTTGACCCAATTTGCATAGTATGTGTGTCTGTTTTCATATATTATTTATTTATTACTTTTATATAGCGCTTTTCCAGCTCAAATGCTGCTCAAGGAGCTGGTCGATACAGGATCTAACTTTGGGCGCATAGTCTGAGGATCTAGTGCGTGCTGGGTGTAATTGTGTAGCCGGAACTCACCCATATAGGACATGAGCGTTAGGATCTTTAAAGTCCATGTAATGGAATGCGTGCATCTATAGACCTCAGTTTGTACTGTCATCGGTATATATATTATGCCTCAAACAATTATTAGTTCAATATCAATTACTGAAAGTAAATAAGTATATAGCCTCACTTTGGTGCACGCATGTGAGTCGATTACATTACATTACATGATTATTGCTTTCGGTCCAGGGGACTCTTCTGAGCCAAATCAGGACCAGTATAGCCGAATCAGGACCACAAAATCAAGACAACTTCGCTGAAAGAGGACTCGCCCCTGATCCGCATAAAAGATCTGCCGAAACAACCCTAGTGGTAACACTGAAGGCACTCCACCAGCTGGTCACTTTACAATAAAGACATCCCACGCAGGACTCCCGTTTACAAAAACAAAATAGAATATAAACATCAATTATAAAATATCAACAAAACACATATAAAATGCCTACATTGCCAAATAATAACATCATAGGAAGCCCCAGTGACCACCTGGCAGAAAGCGTCCAATATTCCCAAACTGATCCAACAGACCTCATACACAAATGAGGAGTTTTGTCCCGGAAGAGTTTTCAAGAAAAAAAGGTAGGTGACTGGTCTAGCGAAGAAGAAGATAGTATAGTAGATTGATAGAACAGAGTAGGAATGAGAAACAACAAAGGAGAAAGACAGCGAAAGTGGGAATTTAAAACACTAAATTTCCAGAAAGTGGGGATACTATTTATACTGAAACCCCCGCCAACGCCACGAGGGTAATGATAAAATCATCAACAGACTGGAAAAAAATGTTTTGTGCAAGATTTATTGAAAACAAGAAAAACAGCCATTTCAATTGACATGGATCTAACATATATTAATTTAACAAATATTATGCTGTATGAATAATAATGTGTGTAAATGGATTCAGGGGAAAAAAATTAATATTAAAAAACTGAACATAATCACGGTTAGTTGAGTTTTGATGACCAAATCAGCTGAGAGAATGACATGCACTAACACACACACACACACACATACACACACACACACACACGCGCGCGCGTGCGCGCGCGCGCCGAGCTCTCATGCAAGCGACCACAAATACACACACAAAACCTATGGACATGTACATTTAGAATATATACTTATGTCATAATGAATCGAGTGTACATCCATTATATATTTCCATTATATCTTTCCAAATGAATCTAGAATAATGCTGTTCCAAGATTAACAAAATACCATTGCGTTATTTTAATACAAAGTCTATACTATGGCACCATCAAATAAAGTGTTGATAAACACACACACACACATGACAAGATAAAGAACTAATATAATCTTATGACCAAAATATAGAGGGAAATGGCAAAAGAAGAAATAGAAAATATGAGAGAAAACTGTCATCAATAAATAATCAGACAGAACTCTTCACCAAGAAAGTGGCTATAGTAACCTAACCAATCACAATGTATACTGGGTAATGCCACATTGGTTTTCAACAACAATGAAATTATCAAAATAAACAAAAGAGGGCAATAATCATATTTTTAAAGGTGTCTAATATAACAATATCACAGACGTGGACAGATGTCAAATAAAATAAAATAAAATTGTAACATGTAAATAAAATAAAATAAAATAAATCATTGTAAAAATATACACCTAAAATCGAGTTTGAGTTACACATTTAAAGTAAACAAAAGTTCAAATATGAGATGCTGCATGAGAGAACCCGTCCAAAGTTGCCAGACGCTATTCCAAGGTACAGGTAAACTAATTCAAAATTGGCTCAGACTGTCAGTAAAAATTAAATACTTTTTTTTTTAAATCATAGCAAACAAACAATTACAGATAATTAAATTCTGGATTTTGTAGTTGTTTTAAAAAAAATATTTCATAAATTATTATTTATAAAGAAGTAAATTTGCTAAATTTGACATTTTAGCCTAGTTTTCTCACACATCTGAGATTGTTGACAAATTAACAAAAAAGGATTCTCACATCTCAAACCCCTGATCACTTCTATTTGTGTGGGTGGGTGAACAGGAAGAAAGAGAAATGATCAATGCTAGCCTAAAGTGATTCGCAAATAAAGCAAATTTTAAAAAAAGACTTTAAAATAAAATAAAAATGAAGTGAAATACAATATGTAAAAAATTGCAGCCCTGCTAAATTTGTACATAAAATACACTCAAGTAAAATACTCACAGCCCGGACATAATAAACGTAAATAAAATCACAGCCAGTAATTAAATACAACTGCAGTCTGTATATGAGGTTGATCAAGCATTATGATGTTGAAAATGAAGAAGTCAAATGGCATCTTTTATCAGCATCAATCCACTGATATCCAAATTATACAGCATCAGATTATTAACTAAATATGTAGAAAAAGGAAAACCTTTCCTACAGTTAACAAATCAATTGACCGTCACTGATAAATAGTACACTCCCCTCTCGATCTCCCTCTCCCCCCAAAAATCCAATAAATAAAGATGGTATTGTTACAAATGGGCAAGTGGTCATGTCATTACAAAATACCTAAAAGTAGAATGAATGAACACTGAAGCTTTAACGTCCACACCTACCATCGGCAATATGGCAGATAGCCATCCCAGGGAAGAGCACCTAAATCAACACTAGCAATCATACCACACACAAAAAAATAATAATAATCTATAAATATATATATATATATATATATATATATATATATATATATATATATATATATATATATATATATATATATATATATATGTATATATATATATATATATATATATATATATATACATATATATATATATATATATGTGTGTGTGTGTGTGTGTGTGTGTGAGCGTGTTTGTGTGTGTGTGTGTGGGTGGGGGTGGGTGTGTGGGTGTGTGGGTGTGTGTGTGTGTGTGTGTGTGTCTAATAGTGTCATTGTCGACGGGTCTCGCACTGTGGATCTCATCATCATCATTAATTTATTTTCAGTTTTGTGTTGATGTTACAATTTAATTTGTTTGCAATTTTATATGCAGACGGGTGGACCCTGCACGAAGAATTTCCTTGCAGGTGTTTATGGGGACAATAAAGGATTCTGTGTTCTGTATTGTATTCTGAAAAAATAAATTATTAATATTATTATTATTATTATTAATACTGCTAAAAACGGCTCCACTTTTGTAGTGTTGTCCACCACTGAAATGGAACCTGGGTCATCAATGTGCCAGGTAACGCTCTACCACTGAGCTAAAAAGGTGGGTCAATTACAAGTAATAGAAAACGACATTGCTGGGAAGATTGCAGACTGAAACGTCAAAACTGTCACTTGCAGTACACAACATTAATTAACACTTCTGATTTATCACATGAATTTTAAACCAGGTACAGGAAGCTAGTTAGCCTAACGAGTTAAATGCATAGCATTTACGTGAGAGAGGAATGGTTTTTAAATGAGATACATGGCACAGAATCACATTATTCAAATAGAAGGGTCCAATTTCAAATAAGGTGAAAATTGGGTCTCTGCATTCCCAATTATATTTAAATACTTATTATTTTTTAAGATCTGGCATGGCTTCAGGTCATCTCTGCCTTTGTTGAAAATGACTGGACAAAATTCTAAGATCTGACACATTCAAGACAATTCTATTTTGTAAAACAAGTGCTCAAAATTATGTAATCTTTATTGTATAGAGAAAGAAATCACGACTTTAAAAAAAACAGTACTGCAATCCTAGATCGAAGTGTCAAATAAATTCTTCAATGAGAAACATGGCACAAAATCACTGGAGTCTGTTCAACAGCAGTCTGACCTCAGCTAATTAATACATCGTGTATCAAACTATCTGTGAATCATTATTACTCATGGAATATGAAACTAGCTGCGAATCATTATTAGTACTTACTCACGGAATATCGAATTATCTGAGAAGTTTTATTATTACTCATGGAATATTACATTATTTGCAAATTATTATTACTCATAGAATATCAAACTATCTGCGCATCATTATTACTCATGGATTACAAAACTATCTGCGAAACATTATTACTCATGGAATACAAATAATAAAACTGACACTATGAAAGTTTTCTTATCTCTCCGGATCGTCAGCGATTGCCTGCCCCTGGTAGCTGGTCCCCAAGACTGGGGAAAACGGGAAGAGGGCAGGTGACAAAAGGGGAGGAGTGGGAGAGAGAGGACGGGGCAGTCTGGCCCAGCCCTGTGTGTCGCAAGAGAGAATCTGTGGTAGTTTGCCCTAGAGTCATCCGACCTCCGAAGAGATCATGAACACTAGTTGATGGCCACGTAGAGAGACTCAAGGACTGTATGGTTACGTTCTGACCTATCGCTGTTTGCTGGAACCCTGACGGCACAACCAGGTTTGGATTGGATGATACAATGCCCAGCCCTTGAGCTTGGCTGAGCGAGTCTGTGGGCAACATCTGACCTTTCCAGCTGTGCTGCTGTTGCTGCAAGAAAGCCGGCGACGGTAAACTCTGTTGTGGCAGCAAGCTGGCATCTTGAAGCTGTAGAGTTTGCGACGTTACCTGACTGCCGTGCCGAAGCATGTGCGGGCTGATGGAATGGGATACGACTGTCACAGGAACGGACAGAGATGTGGTAGTCTGAGCGTCCGCAACTGCGGAATGAGATCTCTGGACGGTGGTGAGTAGTGTCAGTGTTTTTTCTTCCCCGTCCTCTTTCACACTCTCCACGACAGAGTCTGTGGAGCTTAATCGTAACAAACTACTACTACCCTGCGCGTGGACTGAACCTTTGTGTTCCACTAAATCCTTGTACTGGAAGAACAGCTGGCCACACAGGTCGCAGGCGGATTGTTTCAGATGGTTGTGGCGAACTTCGTGAAGGTGCAACACTGACTTGTATTTGGCTCGATAGTCACAGGAGTCACACTTGAACGGTTTGTCGCTCGCTTCGTGCAAATCCTTGTGCTCCCGCAGTGACCGCTGGCAGGTGAACGTCAAGCCGCAAGCGGCACAGTCCAGGCCTTGTTCTTTGCTATGCTTGAGTGTGTGGGCTCGCAAGTTGTGCTTGTCGGCCGTGGTATAGCCACAGTGGGAGCATGAGAAAGGTTTCAGGCCAGAGTGCTTCAGCATGTGTTCTTTCAGGTTTTTCTTCCACGCTGTCTGGAACCCGCACATCTCACACCGAAAACACTTGTCACCTGCAAAAACAAGGGCAAGAGACTGATATTCTTCAGAGTTCTTCTTCGTTCGACGGATGTGGCAAAGAGATTTGTATTTAAGACAGATATGTTTGTTCTAATAGTTCACGACAAAAGCTTTCGAATCTTAACAATCAAATCCACTGGGAGACTATAAAATGTTTTCCGGTGTTTTTTTGGTTTTTTTTAGTTGATGTATTTGTACTATGAGTATGAACATCAACGTTATTCTCTTTTACAGTATAAATACATAGTTCTAAATTAATCTTGCCAAATATTACTGAGGACATCGAAAACTTCATTTTTTGTACTGTTACCGAGCAAAATTTTATTCACTGAATAACTGACTGACTTGCTGACTGATTGAACAAACAGTAAATAATTATATTTGATTGTACTTGTACACTACACAGGAAACAGAAATTCCAATGGTATGGCCAAGTCACCAGAGCATCAGGCCTAGCAAAGACCATCCTGCAAAGCACGGTGCAAGGAGGCAGAAGAAGAGGGAGACAAAAAAAGAGGTGGGAAGACAACATTCGAGAATGAACTGGCTTGACACTGAGTAAAGCCATGAAGGATGCCGAGGACAGAGAAAGGTGGTTAAACAATAATCAGTGGTGCCCCAATGACTTTTGAGTTACGGGTTAGGGTAGGATAGTATACACACAATATACACACTACACAATATAACACTGCACCTATCAATAACACATCCCTAACTAACCCCCTTGAAAGCTTGTGTGGTATATTGTAAGGTATTGTGGAAGTACTGTTCTGTGCATGATTTATCGTATAAATTTGCTTTCACAGTGTACTCAGCAACCGGAAGGGAGACAACCTTTGCATTGTCAGGATTGACTTGCAACAACATACAATTTTGCGTTATTTCCCTTTGACAAGAGCTGACCCTTACTTGCAGTGTAGTGTGACCAGGTTTTGTGTGTGTTTATTTTGGTTGTCACAAACATGCCACGATCTTTTCCCAGGTCTATGTTTCCCCCAGGTCTATCCCCTCCTTTCCATCCTCACCACATAATTAGGTTTGAAATCATACGATAATTGGGGTCTAATACAGTAACATGTAACTATATTCACACTTACATACACATAAATAAATACTCATACAAAACTATGTCATATAAAATGATCCTGGGGGACATGGACCTGGAGGAATATAGACCTGGGGCCACACAGACTTAAAACAACACAGACCTGGGGGAATACAGACCTGGGTAACACAGACCTTGGGGAATACAGATCTGGGACAACACAGACCTGGGGGAATACAGACCTGGGGCAACACAGACCTGGGGGAATACAGACCTGGGGCAACACAGACCTGGGGGATACAGATCTGGGACAATACAGATGGAGCAACACAGACCTCGGGACAACGCAGACCTGGGGCAACACGTACAGACCTTGGGGCAATGCAGACCTGGGGCAACACAGACCTGGGGGAATACAGACCTGGGGCAACATATACCTGGGGGAATACAGACCTAGGGATAGAGACCTGGGGCAACACATACCTGGGAAATACAGACCTGGGATAGAGACCTGGGGCAACACATACCTGGGGGAATACAGACCTAGTGATAGAGACCTGGGGCAACACATACCTGGGAAATACAGACCTGGGATAGAGACCTGGGGCAAATACCTGGGGGAATACAGACCTAGGGATAGAGACCTGGGGCAACATATACCTGTGGGAATACAGGCCTAGGGATAGAGACCTGGGGCAACACATACCTGGGAAATACAGACCTGGGATAGAGACCTGGGGCAACATATACCTGGGGGAATACAGACCTAGTGATAGAGACCTGGGGCAACACATACCTGGGAAATACAGACCTGGGATAGAGACCTGGGGCAAATACCTGGGGGAATACAGACCTAGGGATAGAGACCTGGGGCAACATATACCTGGGGGAATACAGACCTAGGGATAGAGACCTGGGGCAACATATGCCTGGGGGGATACAGACCTAGAAATAGAGACCTGGGGCAACATATGCCTGGGGGAATACAGACCTAGGGATAGAGACCTGGGGCAACACATACCTGGGGGAATACAGACCTAGGGATAGAGACCTGGGGCAACATATGCCTGGGGGGAATATAGGCCTGGGCGAATAAATACCTGGGGGAATACAGACAAGAGGTTACACAGTAGATTAATGTCCCTGGACACAGAAGCGTATAGGGGTAAGGTTACACAGACCTGCCCCTGGGGCATATATAAGGCCTGGAGGAAACACAGGGCTCACCCTCCCTCCCACCCCTCTCTATCCTCTAACACACACACACACACACACACACACATGCACACACACACACACTCCTGCCTTCTTACCTGTGTGAATTCTCATGTGCTTCTCTAAATCCGAAGCCGATTCTGTCTTATAGTGATCACAGAATTCACAGGCAAATCGTTTTCTGATGTCACCACTACACTTGTGGACCCACACCATCTCTTCACTCTGGAACTTCAGAGTGCACACCTAAAAGTATAAATAAAACCATACTGACAAAGCAACCACAGCAGCACTATCATTCTCACTGTTTCTTACCAACACCCTGCCATTCTTGCTAAGAGATAGGTTTGAAGTGGACAAGTCGGTTCTGTCTTCACGTTTCTTGAAGTGTATGCATTCTCACCGACTGATACACACACTCGCCCAAACAGGTCGCCTTATGTTCTAAAAATATGAAAAACAAAAGGAAAATCGTTTCAGCTCAAAATGTGTCTGAAATGGTCAAACGAGAACCACAGTGAAACACATTTCAAGTTTTGCTTCACATATTTTGTTGCACGTCAGGCTTCACTTTAAAACGCACCAATTCTCTAACAGTGCATTCATGATAAAAATCAAACATAAAATCTAAAACATGATGAATCTGATTATAAATCTGATTTGAAACTTTCTTGTAACACATCGTCACATTGTTGGCATTACCATAGCTGAACCACTGCATGCAGTAAATATAGCATCCTAATTCCCAGCCTATCTTACATCTCAACCCTCAAATTTCAAATGCTTATGAAGTACAGCTACTGCAATTGTTTTTTTTTTATTCATACACAAGGATTCTTGTAAAGTTTTTTTTTAATTCATACACAAGGATTCTTGTAAAACGTTATCTCTTTACAAAAACTCATAATACAAAGGAGACCAAAAGCTTTAGTTGGTGATTGTCTTGCCTGAGAAAACGGGAATGGAGTTAAACCGCAGCACATCAAAGTCAAAGTCAAAGCATCTTATTCCACAAAAAGGAAAATTCACCCTGCTTGCTTACTCTCGCCAGCAGTAACTCTTCAATATGACCTTCGTAATACAAGGTCAGATATTCATATACCCAAAGCCCAGCATTGTAAATAGCGCTTTACCTCACATGTGTATGGTCTTTCCACCATCTTGCAAACGTAGATCTGGTGATGCACAAGCCCAGCTTCAGAGGTCTGCGTGCGACCACAAGCTTTGCAGCGCAGCGGGTGCGAGAGGTCTGAGTTGTGCGTGTTCTTGTGATGCGCCAGCAAGTCTGTGAAGCGATCAAATGTAGCTTGACATAGCGAGCACATCACTTTCTTCAGGACATCTGAAACAACAAACAAACAAAAATATTGTCGCAAATCAGAAAGAAGAAAAAAAAGCTCTTTAAAATGTGTGCAAACTTATGTCTAAATCTTAACTCTTCTGCTAGTGGATTACTTTTTTTTGTCATATAGACATAAAATAGCTGTAACTCCAAAAGCCTGCTTCTGACTCAAAAGGTCAAAATATCCTCTTTCAGCAAATGAAAAGGGATGAAATACATGCATCACGATTAATTGGGCAATGAGTTTTACTGATCAGTCCATTTACTGGTGATGTGTGATACCTTAATGCTGTCCCACATCTTGGTGAGCATTTAGTGTTCATACAGCAAGCTTCAACAGTGTTGAAGTTGTTGATCTTCGAGACTCATCACCACTCACTTGATCGTTGATACATGTGTATCAGCCCAACAGGAAGGCTAAGCTAGCATACTGCAAAACTTACTCAAAAGGGACTTCAAAGATGTAGAAAATAATTCAATGTAGCAAAAAATACTGCAATGCACTTTCTGTTATAGATCTCTTTAATATGAATGAATGAACATATAAATTAATGAACATTACATGAATGAATTAAAATGTATTAAGTTCATAAACATTTCTACACAAGAAGTGTGATCACAGCGCCATCAACTGAGTGTCCGAAATGCAGCAACCTCGGCAATGCTGAGTGTGATTATGCTTGTTACAAAAGTGGTCCACAATTTGACATCCAAAACCACAAAATAATCATGAAACAACTTCATCTGACAGAGATCAAAGGAAAAAACATTTGCTAAAGTCAAACATATAAAATCTAAAACATATCCACCTTCTGGTTTTGTCTCGCAAGGTGTTGGGTTATAGTTGCCAGGCATGATTCTCTTTGGAACGTTCTTGCGTCTGGCACCAGTGCTGTCGTCACGCCGATACAGTGCCAGCAAAGACTGGAAGGCAACAACAGGGTCCGCCAGCGCTCCTTGGCTTGTGAGATTGGAGAGAGCGGAGAGGAAGTTGGTGGCTGTGCTGAGATGGCTGTCGGTTGAAGAGCTGCAGGGAACATCATCGTCACCGTCTTCTGTCAGTGTCTTCAGCTGAAACATTGTGTACTGAAAATGTTACTTCTCACTGCCTCCACATGAGATCATTTTCTCTGTCTTTCCTTTTAATTCTCAAAAGGCCCGAGTCTAATGCAGATTATATCCAAAATGCTTCTGTAACTCCACCTCCTTTCCAAAAAAGAAAACTATTTACTCTCAGTATACAATAAACAAATGTGTATCGCACCAACTTTCACAATTGATATAATCAATTAATTCATCAATCCATCAATCAATTAAATAATCAATCCACCTACATGTTTATCATGGTCAAAACTGTATCCTATGACAGCGACATCTGGATCGCTGTAGTCTACTTCAGTCATCGTTCCCTCCGATACCAAATCGTCAGACACTTCACTTTTCACAGATATCCTGGCATACAAATAAATAACACTTATATATTTACACAATATTCATTCATGCAGTACAAATAAGCTGAACAAGCAATATAACTATTCCATCTCATCCTGGTTAGCACTGCTCTGCGGCAGCTGTGCTTTCACTGAGAAGGCAACCTGAATTTCAGCTCCCACATGGGTGACTGTCATTCAATATCCAACATAAGGACTGCGGGGAGTGTGGATGGCAGTCAAGGAAGAATAATTAAATAAGGGGAAATATATGGTGATGAGTAAAAAGTATGATTTTTTGTTTTTTGAACTCACGTAAGTAAAATTATAAATTCCTCTATTCACATTTCACCACCTGGAATTAAACTTGCTTTAGCTCATTAAAAATAATGACCGAGTAACGGCAGCATCCAATATGTAGTTGAGATTCTCTCTCTGAAAGCCTTGTAGAGTCCCAGACATGCTGTATATGTTATGGCAAGTATTCTGTCTACACGGCATATATAAGAAAAACTGAAAATGCTAAAATCTTGAGTAACAGGAAGTTGTTTGTGATAATTCCAATGGAAATAAGTTAAGCACATACCCTAAATTCATGTTGCTAGGTTCCTTCAGCAAAGGTTGCACCAGTTTTAAACAACTGCAGCAAAAATAAAGGGAACATTAATTTCATTACAACTGTAATTAAATATTGAAGTGCAATTTGTTTATTTGCCTTTTATTGTATATTGCTTATTTTTGTTGCATGGAATTATTTCTTGAACTGACAAATTCCAAAAGAAAAATGTTAAACTTTAACTTGTTTGTTAGTTCAGTCCCTTATTTTCAAGAAAGACAATGAAAAAAAACTAATAACAACAGGCTTCTTCAAAATTATCGTTTTACGTTAATTGAATTATTAGAATTGAAAAAGGGTTACAACTTTTATTTTATTTTATGAAAGATAGTATAGGATACTGACCACTGATAAAGACCAAAGAAATGCTCCATGAGTTCATTAGCTTCTAGCCGGGTCTCCGCCATGACACTGTGGAACTTGTCCATCACGTCTTTACGTACCACGATAACGCCCTTCTCTTCTGTCATACTGATAATGCCCCACGTACCTGTGCATAAATTAATAATAATAATAATAATAATAATAATAATAATAATAATAATAATAATAATAATAATAATAATAATAATAATAGTAATAGTAGTAGTAGTAGTAGTAGTAGTATTTATTATTATTATTATTATTATTATTATTATTATTATTATTATTATTATTATTATTATTATTATTATACTGAATGCTGTACTTGTTTTGAAGAGGGAAAGGAAATTAGTTTTGGGTTTCTGAATTTAGATAGCGGTAAAACAGTTTATTATTAATATTTACTTTTGTACGTTTTTTTGTTTTACTGTACATATGGATGCCAATAAAATAAGCAACATCTGTTCTTTGATCAAACACATTTTCAAGTGTTTATCTGCATGAGTTTTGGAGGTATTGAGTTTGTAACAAAAACTTAAAAATTTATAGAAAATAGTCAATGCTTGTAACCACTCTATTAATTTAATATTTAGTAGCAAAGGAGTTCAAATACAATACTTTGAAAATAAATAAATTATAAAATACAGTAAAACCTCTGTTTTGAGACCCTCTCTAGTTAAAGGACTTCCTCCAACATACGACCAGAAAAGAAATTCACCGATGCTTTGTACTATATAAACAACCTCTCTTAAACGACTACCTCTAAAACGCGACTTGCGACCTTCAAATAATTAAATTTTACGACCTAGCATCTGAAAAATTCAGATTCCAAAGCAATACTATATTTATGCGCTTGAAGAAAACAGTTTTGTTTACAACTTTTAACTGCAGACGATGCATTAAAGCAGCTTGAAATACTCTAAGGAGCTGACCAGATTTGCCCTGAGCAGGGGCCTGTCAGATCTTGCTGACACCATGTCTGGTGTTCAAAGTGACAAACTAAGAGAACATGCACGGGAACATGCACGATATCATGCAAACAAACAGAAATAACCACTTTCTTTCAAAAAACAAACTATTCAATGATTGAATAAAAATAATTACAGCAATATTAATGGGGTTATGATATAAATAGTTATAACTCCAAACATGCACTCAGCACTTACATACACTTTTAAACAACTATCATACCAACGTTGATTTTTTAATTTGTAAATAATGAGGAACAGGAAGATATTGACTGTATTGGTTGTGAGACAGATTTTAATCTATATTTCTGAAAGATGGTAGATGTTCCCTATACTTAATGGTATGTGTACTTTTTGTACATGTATTTATTTTACTTAATTAATTTTCTAAATTTATGTCTTTTTCAAAAATGTCCTATCTCCTTTTTAAGACCCCTCCAATTTAAGATCTCGTTTTAATGGCAAATTAAAGGTCGTGAAACGTGGGTTTTACTTTATAACACATAATAAATTATAAAAGACCAATGAATAAAATTAATTAATTAATCAAAATAAACAATATAAGTCTTTTCTTTAATTGAAAAATATTGAGAGGGTACAACTTTATAAAAGATTTGTAACCACAATCATTCTAATCTGGAGGTTCTTCTTCGGGATTCTGTGGAATATGATCTATATGATGCAAACTTTCACAACTTCTATATTTATCCCCACCCCGCATATGAACTATTATTAACAATGTCACGTGCCTATTGTTTACACCTCAATGCTTATTGGCGGATATGAAGAGGGATGGCGAATGGGGAGATATAATGATCAGTGAGTTGTAATTTATGATTTGAAAAGACAAATGCAATCTGTTTTCTACAAGCCCGTCCAATGGCTGTGTCCAATAAACCAAAAGGCAAAAAGTATTGATTTATCTTCTATCTGCACTGTATTAACTGCAAGCAGTCTGGCTCTGTGTCTACATGGACTATTATTTATTGTGGATTCCACAATTTAATTTAATTTAATTTAAACGCAATATTCCAGTTTCAAACGGAAGACATTTACTGGGCTGTCTATTTTCATCATTATTATCAATGCCATTTTATCACAGAAATCACTTGCTAAAAATGCAGCCTTTTTCCTCCCCGAGTCCCCGTAGCCTTGACCTCCAGGTCGGGTCAAAGAGCAGCGGGAATGCTAGCATTTTGGAACTTGCTATTGTATTTTTATGCAGCGATCACGGAAAACAAAGGCAAGAGGATAACTTACCTCAGATAGGAGATAACGTCTCAATGAACGAAAAGGTCTGGCATTTGCTGTTACATAGCTCAATGCAGCTAAGTGCACAATCAACATGGATGCGATGCGCCCAACATGCACAAAGATCGATAAGCTAACAGTGCATCAGACGCTGACTGTTTTCTTTCATTCCTTTCATCCGGCACCGTCTAGCCACAGTGTCAACTCAGAGCTTAGCCCGGGCCTGCCGCCTCCGATGACATCATGACTAATATAAAAGATTTAACAATGTTGTTTTTTTTTATACTGCAATCCATTTCCAGACACAATCGAATGGCGTCGCAGACGACAGACACAAGGGAAGCAACTGCATTTTTTGGAAGTCAATGTGAATTTTTTTCCTTTCTGTTGGTGAATGTCGCATTCTTCATCCCCTCCCCGTTCTTCATCCCGATCATCAATCGATTTTGGCGGCGGTTTTGCAAATCTAGATCATAGCTATGCGCTCTCCCGTTGGCGGAATCTAGTCATTGTAGTGTGGGATTACGTGGTAGCCATCAAATTCCAGTTGTTTGGCCAGTCGGTTCACCCGGTGCAAGATTACCGGTGCATTGATTGATTGATTGATTTGTTCTAGATTGATAATGCGCTCTTACACTATCGTCTGTGCGCGGTAATTGCTAGAATGCTCTGGAAAGTCCAAATAAACAGAGCGAGCTGGAGGGAGGGAAGGGGGTGAACCAGATGTAGCATAATTATAAAGACCCTACTCAAATAAATAGGGTGTAGATGTGTATATTATAAATAAAACATTACACTTGTTAAAAAATATATATATACGAGTTCATCAGTTCTAGCATGTCCAGAGAACAGAGAAGAAGAAGAAATCCTCCCAATTCTCCGAGAAGTTGAGGCAGCAGTGCAATCGCTGAAGAAGGGGAAGTCAGCGGGGGTGGACAACATATCCGCGGAACTGCTTCAAGCAGGAGGAGAAGCGATGATCGACGCACTCACCATTATCTGTAACAAGATCTGGCAAAGTGGCCTGTACTATGGACCCAGTCGCTTGTCATCACTCTTCCCAAAAAAGGTAACCTTCAGCTAGGAATGTGAAAATTACCGCACGATCAGCCTCATCAGCCATCCCAGCAAAGTCCTCCTGAAAATAATACTCAACAGGTCGAAACCCCAAGCTAAACAAATCATAGCTGAAGAACAAGAAAGATTCAGGGCAGGGCGAAGTACCACTGAACAGATTTTCAACCTCAGAATAATCTGCGAGAAATACCTACAGCACCAACACCTATATCATGTGTTCGTAGACTTCAAAAAGGCGTTTGACCGAGTCTGGCATGCAGCTCTGTGGGCAACCATGAGAGTGAACAACATCAACCCTAAAATTATTGAAGTCATCAAAAGCCTGTATGACAAGACTATCAGTGCAGTCCTCCACAACAGCGCCATCGGAAACTGGTTCAGATCAACAATCGGTGTGCGTCAGGGATGCCTACTCTCTCCAACACTCTTCAACATCTTCCTAGAACGCATCATGTCATATGCCCTTGCAGATCACGAAGGCACAGTCAGCATAAGGGGAAGAGCGATCTCCAACCTTCGTTTTGCGGATGACATTGATGGATTGGCTGGAGAGAAACAAGAACTTGAACAGCTGATACAGGGAGGCTTGACACCACCTCCAGAGCCTAAGTGCAGAGAAGACCAAAATGATGACCAACAACACCAATGGCATCAACACGGACATCAAAGTCCAAGGCCAATCCCTCAACACAGTGCATAGCTTCAAATATTTAGGATCCATTGTATCAGACAATGGGTCCCGACAGGAAGTCTCCTCCAGGATCGCACAAACAACTGCTGCCCTGGCGAGGTTGAAACCAATTTGGAAAGACAGGACCATCAGTCTACATTCCAAGGTAAGGCTGCTGCGCTCCCTTGTCATCTCCATCTTCCTAAATGCTTGCGAAACATGGACCCTCCCAGCAGATCGCCAACGAAGAATACAAAGCATGGAGATGAGGTGCTACAGAAGACTTCTGGGCATTTCCTATACCCAGCACATCACCAACGACGAAGTCCGACGGACCATATATATAACGAAAATTAATCAACATTATACAAAGCTTCTTCCAACCACAAAGCAAAACCAAATCAAAGGTAAATACACTCTGTTATTGCATGCTTTGCAAAACAAAACGATCGGATCTATCGTACTCGTCTCAAACGTAACATAACCCCCTACACAAGAAGAAATTTACTTAATTTCTTTCAACAACGTTGAGACGCAATGAATAAACAATAAAGAAGAAATTTACTTAATTTCTTTCAACAACGTTGAGACGCAATGAATAAACAATGTCCAGAACGTATCTCAGTCTGTCTGGATACTGTCAATGTTCTCAGTTTATCCAAACAGAGTCAATGTTATTTCATCCGCAAGGAAACGTCGCCCTCGTCCGTTACGGTTGTCATCGGCCCAGGGTCAAAGACAGTGATCTCATAGACTTTCCTCGTGTCAGTGCATCCTCTATTGCTTCCTTCTTCCATCGAATGTCCGATGAAGTCGGCGTTGTCAGTTCCCAGAATGCACTTGCTGGGTCTCACAGTCAGGTTAGTTTCTGTAAGACGGTGGAACAGTTCCCTCAAGGACATCAGATGCTCCTTCCAGGTCTGGGTGTGGACTAGCAGGTAGTCCCAGTAACACACGACGTTGTCCATCCCTTTAATCATTTTCCTAATTCCTCTCTTCAGGGTAGCTCCGCTGTTGACCATGCCAAAGGTCATCTTTAGGCACTCGTACTTCCCATCAGGAGTTATAAAAGCAGTCTTTGGTACGTCTTATTGACGCACGAGGACCTGCCAATAACCCTTGCTGAGGTCAATCTTTGAGAAGATTTTACCCCCCGATAATTCGCAGAAGAGGTCTGCTGCAGTAGGCATCGGCTCAGGGTCGAAGACGGTGATCTTGTTAACCTTCCTGAAGTCTATGCATAGATCTACTCTGTTGCTTCCGTCCTTCTCCTTCACGACCACGACAGGGGACGCTAGTGGGAACTGGATTCCCTGATGATGCCCATCTTCAGCATCTCATCGATGTCTTTCTTCAAGGATTCACGGGCCTTGAAAGTGATCGGGGAGGGTTTGGATCGAACGGGGATATCTGATTTATAGTCTTTGGTAAGGTGGACTTCATGTTCGACCAAAGTTGTAGAGCCTGGGACATCGCTTAAGTTATGGGAAAAACTCGCCCATAAGGTCCTTGAGCTCCATCTTTTGACCCTCCGTCAGGCTTGGTCCTAGCTTAACATCAGTGATGTTGCTAGAAATTTTCAGCATAGGCCATTTGGCCGATTCATTCACAAACCTTTAGGACATTCTGAAAAACTTTCGGCCATCATTTTGACTTCTTTTCAACAACAAATGAGATGCCACTAATAAGTTTCGGTTTCTTTTTCGGCGGCATTTCGAAAACGAAATGTTTTATTGCCGGAAGCACGCCGTTTGCGACAAGGGGAGTTACTCTAACCAAAGAGCTACTGTACATCTCTGCTCTAACTCTCTCTGCTGATGCATGTGTCGTCTACTTGGCTCTGCCGATACGCGAAGTTTCGACAATAACTCATAACACCTTTATTTATCCGATAGGTAATTAATATGGCCAGAAGCAATAACAAGGAAAACAGACATGAGACATGCAAACAAAAAACGGCCAAAGGGTGGCTGATTGAGGCGTAAAACTTAAGGACAGCGGGCCGATCAGAACATGACTTTTTCGGACATTTTGAAATTTTATCGGTGAATGGCCGATTTGCTGACGAAAACGACATCACTGTAACATCATCGATGCCTTCCTTGCTGTGGAAGTCCCCAAGTTCCAACAGTTCCTCGCTGTCAAAGTTGTCGTCGATCTCAGCTGCCGTTGCTGCGTGTACAGTTTCTGAAGGCCTTTCCACGTTCAGCTTAAGGAGGTTGGCGTGGTATATCTTGGAATGCTGACCGACCTTCACCTTGTAGTCGTTGATCCCCACCACGGTCTCCACTTCGTACGGGCCTTTCCACTGTATCAGCAACGTATTGTGATCGGTAGGTAGCAGCACCAGCACTTTGTTGCAAGGTTTGAACTTCCTGGTCATCTCCCTACAATCATAGTAGTGCTTTCCACAGTCCTGGGTTTCTTCAGATTTTCTCTGCCTATTTCGAGAGTCTGCTCCAGCTTCTCCCGTAGCTCGAACACGTACTGGTAGCTGTTCTTCACCTCGGGGGTGTCTACTTCCTTCGTCCACAGTTCTTTCAGGATGTGCACCGGCCTTCGGATGGTTCTTCTGTACAACAGCTCGAACGGAGAAAAGCCGGTGGACTCCTGCGGTACTTCTCTGTAGGCGAACAGTAAGGCGTTGATGTAGCGATGCCATTGTCTGGGCTGCTCGCTACACAGTGTTACACTCAGTTCGATGATGGTGTTTTCTATCAGTATCTGATTAAGCCCCGATGCTTGAATTCCTGATAGTTGTGTAACTCAGATTCGTTTATTCACACAGCCCGTCCAAACAGCATACAATTCACAAAGTCGACGTATGAAGTTTTCCACTTTTATTCAGCACACATCAACAACTGCATACAATTCTCAATTCAACTCAACAACTTTCACAGCAACTTTCCAAATCACTATCAACAACTTTACTCTCAACAATCTCGGCACACGATTAAATAACCTCTCTCTTTTCTCGAACAATTTGGTACGTGGTAGAAATGACGCACTGCCACCAATCGAACTAAAGATCGTCATCACTGACTTACGTCAATACACATTTTCTCTACTTCCGGGAACATTCACGACCTTCGATATCCATCGGGAAAATTCTATCAAGAGTAAACACGCATATCCAGAAGATTCTCAAATAATATCGACTAACGCAAATTATCAACGTTATACAAAGCCTCTCCTAACAACAGTGCCAACTCAAATCAAAGGTAAATAAACTCCATTATTGAATACTTTGCAAAACGAAACAATTAGATCTATCGTGCGCGCTTTAGACACACTTTCGTTCGTTTCAACGTAACATAACCCCCCACTCAAGAAGAAATTTACTTAATTTCTTTCAACAACGTTGAAACGTAATGCACAAACAAAGTACAGAATTAAGACTTATTTCAGTCTGCCTGAGTACTGTCAGTGTTCACAGTTCATTCACACAGAGTCAAAGTTTCTCATCTGCAAGTCTTTCTGGATTCTGTCAATGTTCACAATTCATTCACACAGAGTCAATGTTTCTCATCTGCAAATCTTTCTGGATACTGTCAATGTTCACATATCATTTACCCAGTCAACGTTTTTCATTTTCAAGTCTGTCATTACCAATATTTTTAGTTCATCCACACAGTCAATGTTCTTTCATTCGCAAGGAAACGACGCCCTCGTCAGTTGCAGTCGTCATCGGCCCAGGGTCAAAGACGATGATCACGTGGGCTTCCCTGGAATCAGTGCGTCCTCTGTTGTCTCCTTCTTCCATCGGATGTCCGACGCAGTCGACGTTGTCATTTCCCAGAATGAATTCGCTGGGTCTCACGGTCAGGTTGGCTTCTGCGGGACGGTGGAATAGCTCCCTCAAGGTCTGGGTGTGGACTTCATGTTCGACCAAAGTCGTAGAGCCAGGAACATCGCTGAAGCTATGGGGAAACTCGCCCATAAGGTCCTTGAGCTCCAACTTTTGACCTTCCGTCAAGCTCGGTCCTAGCTTAACATCATCGATGCCTTCTCTGCTGTGGAAGTCTCCCAGTTCCAACAGTTCTTCGCTGTCAAAGCTGTCGTCGGTCACAGCTGCTGTGGCTGCGTGCACAGTCTCTGATGGCCTTTCCACGTACAGCTTAAGGAGGTTGGCGTGGTATATCTTGGAATGCTGGCCGACCTTCACCTTGTAGTCGTCGATTCCCACCACGGTCTCCACTTCGTACGGGCCTTTCCACTGCATCAGCAACTTATTGTGATCGGTAGGTAGCAGCACCAGCACTTTGTTGCCAGGTTTGAACTTCCTGTTCACAGCCCTACGGTCATAGTAGTGCTTTCCACAGTCTTGGGACTTCTTCAGGTTTTCTCTGGCTATCTCGAGAGTCTGCTCCAGCTTCTCTCGTAGCTCAAACACGTACTGGTAACTGTTCTTCACCTCTGGGGTGTCCACTTCCTTCGTCCACAGTTCTTTCAGGATGTGCATCGGCCCTCGGATGGTTCTTCCGTACAGCAGCTCGAACGGAGAAAAGCCGGTAGACTCCTGCGGCACTTCTCTGTAGGCGAAAAGTAGGGCGTTGATGTAGCGATGCCATTGTCTGGGCTGCTCGCTGCACAGTTTCTTCAGGGTGGACTTCAACGTAGCATTGAACTTTTCGACAAGCCCGTTGCACATCGGATGGTAGGGTGTCGTAGTCAAATGCCGGATGCTCAGCAGTCTGTTGACCTCCTTCATGCAGTCAGAGACGAACTGCGTCCCGAGGTCTGTCAGAATTTCTTCAGGCACTCCAAGTCTACTGAACATGTCCACCAGTGCCTCTGCTACAGTTTCAGTGTCAATCTTCTTCAGTGGCACTGCTTCTGGGTACCGAGTCGCATAGTCCACTAAAGTCAGTACCCACCGATGACCTTCTTCACTCGGAGGTCTTATTTCGCCGATTAAGTCTAAGGCCACCCTCTTGAAAGGTCGGTCGATTAAAGGCATCCTCTGCATAGGTACTTTCGGGACCCTTCCTCGAGGTATGGTCTTCTGGCAAATGTCACATGATCGGCAGAAACGGCTAACGTCCGCATGAAGTCCTGGCCAGTAGAACACCGCCTGGATTCTATCCGACGTCTTCTTGATACCTAGGTGACCTCCCATGATTGAGTCATGTGCTACTTCCATCACTTGGCGCCTTAGGGGTAACGGTACCAAAACTTGACGTAGTGGTTTACCTCCGTTGACCCTCGGGTGCTGGAAGATTCGGTACAGAATCTTGGCCTTCACCTCAAAGTAGACCGTACCACTGCCTTTGGTCACGTGGTCTTGGCGGTTCCTGTACTTGTTTAAAGTGCTATCAGCTTCCTGGAGCTGGATCAGCTTATCTCTGTCCACGATGGCAGCTTTAGAGTTGTCGGCGACCTTCAGTGGCGTAGACGTCTTGTCTCTCTTGGCCTGGGCCCTGGTAGTAACGGCACCGACGATCTCTGGTCGGCAGGGCTGAGCCGGAGTAACCACATTGTCCCGTAGCAGCTCTGTAAGGTCTCCATCGGGAAACGGCAATGGATCCTCCTCCGCAACTTCGACGTGTTGAGTTGAGGCAGGACTCCACTCTGGATCGGGGTCGTCGGGTCGCCTCGCGCCGTCGATATTCCCGATCATCAAATCGTATAGCGGCTTCTTCAGGCAAACCGCTTCGACTTCGCCTACGTAGAAAGGGGTGTTGACATGAATCTTCGCAACTGGCGCTCTCACACATTTGCTGTCGGCCATAAGTGTCCATTTTGAATCGCCAGTGAACTGTTCTTTAGCGATTAGGTCTTCTCTGACGATGACCCCACTGCAGCCAGAGTCTCTTAAAACAGTCACTTCATGATTTCCGACGCGTCCCTTGGAAACAGGCATGTTCTGTACGGTCACCGCTGCGCTGGCGACGACGGGGATGGATTTTCCGTTGGCAAGGAGAAGTTGGCCATCGGTCATGCACTCTTGCACGTCCGCAGGAGTAGCTGTGCGCTTGGTCTCACTCGGAAGAATGACGCTCCCGCCGCACACTTGATGGTCAGATCTACTGGTTTGCCGTTGATTGGAGAACCGCCTCTGCCGGTTGCCCGCCGCTGAATTGTCCGTACTGCTCCGCTGTCCGCTACTTTTGTTTTGAGGACAGTTAGCCGCTCTGTGGTCTGTAGCGTTGCAGGTGAAACAGCCCCTTGAATGCCCTTCCCTGGGAGGTGGCGTGGAGTCCGTCTGCCTCTGGCTCGTCTGGCTCCCTTGGATCTGGTTCCCATGGTTTGCAGTCTTCTGAAAATGTTTCGTCGCGCTGGGTGGCCCCAGGGTTTTCCCATGAGCGATGAGATATCTTTCAGCAGCCTCAGTCACATCTTTAAGCGTCTGCAGCTTTTGTTCTTCTAAGTGGGTCGCTAGGTCCTTGTGACAGGCATTGAGAAATTGTTCCTTCACGATCAGGTCATGGAGACTGTCGTAAGCCTTCGTTTCGCCTGATAACTCCACCCACTTGTGTAGATATGACGACAGGCGCTCCACAAACTGCTTTGGCGTCTCGTCTGACTTAGGCCGGCATTCACGGAAGCGTTTACGGTAGCCCTTCTCTGTAAAGTTGTAGCACTGCAATAGGGCCTCTTTCAAGACGTCGTAGTCTTCGGCATCATCGTCCGACAATCTGGTGTAGACGTCGAGTGCTTGCCCCGTCAGAAGTGCACTTAGTCGAATCGCCCAGTCTTGAGGTTGCCAGTTAGAGCTTTTGGCAAACCTTTCAAATCTCGCCAAATAACTGTCGATCTGGTCCTTCCCGTCGACGAATGCTGGCAATTTTGGAGCCATGTGGTCGCTGATGACTTGTGGCGCATGCTGATTGTTTTGGATACGCGCCATTTCTAGCTGGAACTGCCGATCAGCTTCTCTTTCCTCACGCCTGCGCTCATCTTCTCTTTCTTGACGCCGGTCTTCTCTTTCTTCTCGACGACGCTGCTCTTCTAATTCTCTTTCTTCACGCTGACGTTGTTCTTCTCTTTCTTGTAATCTCTCCTGGGATTTGACGTACTCCGTCAACTGTTTCCCTTTTAGATTCAGTTGAATCCCTTTCTGCCAGAAGTCAGCCATCTTGATGCTTCTGGAAAGTTCTTTTCTGGAAAGTTCTTTTTCTAGAAAGTTCTTGACTGTAGAGTTCTTTTTTTTCTGGAAAGTTCTTGACTATGCTGTACCTTTCTAGACTGTTCTAGAACAGCACGCTTTCTGCAGTAGCGCTGATGCTTGTCACTAGTCGCTTTCGCTGACGCAGGCCCCGCTGTCCTCGTCGTATGCGACGCTGCACCACGCTGGTGTTGATGTATACGCTCCTGTGCTGAAGTAGACGCGACGTTCGCTCGCCGCTCTCTGTAATACTGGCGATGTAGCTCCGAGACTGTTCCTCGACGTAGTCTTGCGGCAGCTACGTAGTCCCGATCTGTTGTTCGCTCACGAAGCAACTCTTCAGCGACTACACGCCCTTGCAGTCAACCCGAATCTATCGGATGTAGTCCCAGTATGTTTGCCCCTCTCGACGCAACTCGTTGGCGGCTACCCTCGATGACTGCCTCTCGTAACGTTGACTCGAGTTGTAGCAGTTGAACCCTTGGCTATGGCGTGAATCGCGGCTTGACCCCCAAAATGTTACACTCAGTTCGATGATGGTGTTTTCTATCAGTATCTGATTCAGCCCCGATGCTTGAATTCCTGATAGTTGTGTAACTCAGATTCGTTTATTCACACAGCCCGTCCAAACAGCATACAATTCACAAAGTCGACGTATGAAGTTTTCCACTTTTATTCAGCACACATCAACAACTGCATACAATTCTCAATTCAACTCAACAACTTTCACAGCAACTTTCCAAATCACTATCAACAACTTTACTCTCAACAATCTCGGCACACGATTAAATAACCTCTCTCTTTTCTCGAACAATTTGGTACGTGGTAGAAATGACGCACTGCCACCAATCGAACTAAAGATCGTCATCACTGACTTACGTCAATACACATTTTCTCTACTTCCGGGAACATTCACGACCTTCGATATCCATCGGGAAAATTCTATCAAGAGTAAACACGCATATCCAGAAGATTCTCAAATAATATCGACTAACGCAAATTATCAACGTTATACAAAGCCTCTCCTAACAACAGTGCCAACTCAAATCAAAGGTAAATAAACTCCATTATTGAATACTTTGCAAAACGAAACGATTAGATCTATCGTGCGCGCTTTAGACACACTTTCGTTCGTTTCAACGTAACACACAGTTTCTTCAGGGTGGACTTCAGCGTAACATCTAACTTTTTGACGAGCCCTTTGCACATTGGATGGTAGAGTGTCGTAGTCAAATGCCGGATGCTCAGTAGTCTGTTGACCTCCTTCATGCAATCAGAGACGAACTGTGTCCCGAGGTCTGTCAGGATTTCTTCAGGCACTCCAAGTCTATTGAACATGTCCACCAGCGCCTCTGCCACAGTTTCAGTGTCAATCTTCTTCCGGGTACCGAGTCGCATAGTCCACTAAGTCCTCTAAGGTCAGTACCCATCGGTGACCTTCTTCATTCGAAGGTTTTATTTCGCCGATTAAGTCTAAGGCCACCCTCTTGAAAGGTCGGTCGATCAAAGCCATCCTCTGCATAGGCACTTTCGGGACCCTTCCTCGAGGTATGGTCTTCTGGCAAATGTCACATGATCGGCAGAAACGGCTGACGTCCGCGTGACGTCCGGGTAACGGTACCAAGACTTGACGTAGTGGTTTCTCTCCGTTGACCCTCGGGTGCTGGAAGATTCTATACAGGATCTTGGCCTTCACCTCAAAATAGACCGTGCCACTGCCTTTTGGTCACGTGGTCTTTGCGGTTCCTGTACTTGGTTAGAGTACTATCAGCTTCCTGGAGCTGGATCAGCTTATCTCTGTCCACGGTGGCGGCTTTGGAGTTGTCCTCGACCTTCAGTGGCGTAGACATCTTGTCTCTCTTGGCCTGGGCCCTGGTAGTAACAGCACTGACGATCTCTGGTCGGCAAGGCTGAGCCGGAGTAGCCACATTGTCCCGTAGCAGCTCTGCAAGGTCTCCATCGGGAAATGGCAATGGATCCTCCTCCGCAACCTCGACGTGTTGAGTTGAGGCAGGACTCCACTTAGGATCGGGGTCGTCGGGTCGTCTCGCGCCGTCGATATTCCCGATCATCAAATCATACAGCAGCTTCTTCAGTCACACCGCTTCTACTTCGCCTATGTAGAAAGGGGTGCTGACTTGAATCTTCGCAACTGGCGCATTACACATTTTCTGTCGGCCATGAGTGTCCATTTAGAATCGTCAGTGAACTGTTCTTTAGCGATTAGGTCTTCTCTGACGATGACCCCACTGCAGCCTGAGTCTTTTAGGACCGATACTTCGTGATTTCCGACGCGTTCTTTGGAAACAGGCATGTTCTGGACGGTAACAGCTGCTCTGGTGACGACGGGGATGGATTTTCCGTTGGTAAGTAGAAGTTGGCCATCGGTCATGCACTCTTGCACGTCCGCAGGAGTAGCTGTGCGCTCGGTCTCAGTCGGAAGAATAACGCTCCCGCCGCACACTTGATGGTCAGAGCTACTTTTTTTTTTTTTTTTTTTAATAGTTTGCCGTCGATTGGAGAAACGCCTCTGTCGGTTGCCCGCCGCTGCATTGTCCGTATTGCTCTGCTGTCCGCTACTTTTGTTTTGAGGACAGTTAGCAGCTCTGTGGTCTGTGGCGTTGCAAGTGAAACAGCCTCTTGAATGCTCTTCCCTGGAAGGTGGCGTGGAGTCCGTCTGTCTCTGGCTCGTCTGACTCCCCTGAATCTGGTTCCCATGGTTTCCAGTCTTCTCAAAATGTTTCGTCGCCTTGGGTGGCCCCAGGGTCTTCCAGTGAGCGATAAGGAATCTTTCAGCAGCCTCAGTCACATCTTTAAGCGTCTGCAGCTTTTGTAATTCTAAGTGGGTCACCAGGTCTTTGTGACAGTCATTGAGAAATTGCTCCTTCATTATCAGGTCATGGAGACTGTCGTAAGACTTCCCTTCGCCTGATAATTCCACCCACTTGTGTAATTATGACGACAGGCGCTCCACAAATTGCTTTGGTGTCTCGTCTGACAAAGGCCGGCATTCACCGAAGCGTTTACGGTAGCCCTTCTCTGTGAAGCTGTAGCAATGCAATAGGGCCTCTTTCAAGACGTCGTAGGTTTTGGCGTCATCATTCGACAGTCTGGTGTAAACTTCGAGTGCTTGCCTCGTCAGAAGTGCACTGAGTCGAATCGCCCAGTCTTGAGGTTGCCAGTTAGAGCTTTCAGCGAACCTTTCAAATCTCGCTAGATAACTGTCGATCAGGTCCTTCCCGTCGACAAACGCTGGCAATTTTGGAGCCTTGTGGTCGCTGATGACTTGTGGCGCATGCTGATTGTTTTGGATACGCACCGACTCTAGCTGGGACTGACGCTCAGCCTCTAATCGTCTCTTTTCCATCTCGTCACGCTGACGTTGTTCCTCTCTTTCTTATCGCCGTCGCTGCTCCTCTAATTCTCTTTCTTCACGCCGTCGCTGTCCTTCTAATTCTCGTTCTTGTATTCTCTCCTGGGACTTGACGTACTCCGTCAGCTGTTTGCCTTTTAGATTCAGTTCAATCTCTTTCTGCCAGAAGTCAGCCATCTTGATATTTCTGGAACGTTCTTGACTATGCTGCACCTTTCTAGACTGTTCTAGAACAGCACGCTTTCTGCAGTAGCGCTGATGCTTGTCACTAGTCGCCTTCGCTGACGCAGGCTCCGCTGTCCTCATCGTATGCGACGCTGCACCACGCTGGTGTTGATGTATACGCTCCTGTGCTGAAGTAGACGCGACGTCCGCTCGTCGCTCTCTGTAATACTGGCGATGTAGCTCCGAGACTGTCCCTCCATGTAGTCTTGCGGCAGCCACGTAGTCCCGGTCTGTTGTTTGCTCACGAAGCAACTCTTCGGCGACTACACGCCCTTACAGTCAACCCGAATCTATCGGGGATGTAGTCCCAGTATGTTAGTCCCTCCCGACGCAACTCGTTGGCGGCTACCCTCGATGACTGCCTTTCGTAACGTAGACTCGCTTGTTTTCGCAGTTGAACCCTGGCTATGGCGTAGATCCCGGCTTGGCCCCCAAAATGTTACACTGTTGTTGGTTTTTTATCAGTAGTTGATTCAGCCGCGATGCTTGAATCCTGATAGGTGTAACTCAGATTCGTTTATCCACGCAACCTGTTCACTCAGCAACAACGCAGGAGTCGTCGTATGAAGTGTTCCAACTTTATTCAGCATACATCAACAACTGCATACAATTGCTCAATCGCTTTTCCCACTTTCACAACTATAGCATCTATCAATTTTTTCAACTCAACTTTTTAACTCTGAAACTCTGGTACTTATATAGTCTCTCTATACTCTAGAGAGCGTTCGAACATTCCAGCGTGACACAATTACAGCCAATCACAATAAAATTCGTCATCAAAACTATGCACTGACTTACGTCATACAGCTTTCTTTAAGCTAGAAGCATCTCGTGGATTTATCTACACGCTTCGATAGAAAGTAAACAAGCAACCCTAGAAATTTCTCCAATAATATCGACTAACGAAAATTAATCAACATTATACAAAGCTTCTTCCAATCACAAAGCAAAACCAAATCAAAGGTAAATACACTCTGTTATTGCATGCTTTGCAAAACAAAACGATCGTATCTATTGTGCGCGTCTCAAACGTAACAAGTATCAAGAATAATTGAAATTAACACCTGTTCTGTTTAATTTACAGAGATATCAGTAAAACACAGTGTTAGTTAATAATTATCAGTATTTGTCATGCCTTCATAGCACCAAAACCTGATTATGAAGGCCTACTATAGTGCCAAAATCTGATCATTACAAATATCATGAGATAATTACATATATCTTGCAATAATTACAATTAAGGGAGAATTACAATTATCATTACACAATTACAAATAATATTTATCTTCGCATGATCATGCTTAATTTTTAGTTTTGGCTCTAGCAATCCACCTGAAAATGCGCCAAAACCGAAAATTTTAATTATCAAATAATAATTACAATTTTTACTTGATAATTATAATTTTTACCTGATCATGCTTTATTCTGGCTACGGTGGCTTACTACCGCCAAATTTGCCTTTACAGGTGTCAGTGATAATGTTACATGTAATTAACAAGTGTTCTGTGTAATTCACATTATGACGTCCTACTAGCGCCCTTCCTGATAATTACAAATGTCATAGGATAATTACAAATATCAACGACATATTTACAGTTAACACATAAAAATCGTAGTTATCAAGTGAAAATTAAAATTTTCGTTTTTGGCGCATTTCCAGACGGATTGCTAGAGCCAAAACTGAAAATTAAACATGATCACATGAAAATATTTGTAATTTTTCAATGATAATTGTAATTATTTCATAATATTTGTAATTATGACATGATATTTGTAATTATCAGGTTTTGGCGCTAGTAAGGCGTTGCAAATACTGATAATTATTAATTAACACGGTGGATTTCCGGTATCTCTGTAAATTAAACAGAACACGTGTAAATTTCAATTACGTACCTAGTAATACTGCTAACTCTCGGTTGTGGCGCTAGTAGGCTGTCATACCTCATAATTACAAATATCATGAGATAATTACAAATTATTATTAAATAAGTACAATTATCAAGGAATAATTACAATTATCATTGAAAAATTACAAATATGTTCACGTGATCATGTTTAGGCCTAATTTTCAGTTTTGGCTCTAGCAATCCGTCTGGAAATGTGCCAAAACCAAGAATTTTAATTTTCACTTTATAATTATAATTTTTACGTGTTAATTGTAAATATGTCGTTCATATTTGTAATTATCCCATTATATTTGGTATTGTCAGGTTTTGACGCTTATAGTAGGCCGTCATATAATTATGTGAATTACACATAACACTTGTTAATTACCGTTATCACTGATACCTGTAAATGCAAGTTTTGGCATGATCATGTAAAAGCTGTAAATTATCCAGTGAAAATTTTAATTATTATGTAATAATTACAATTTTTGGTTTTGACGCATTTCCAGGTGGATTGCTAGAGCCAAAACTAAAAATTAAACATGATCAAGCAAAGATAATTTGTAATTTTGCAATGATAATTGTAATTGTCCATTGATAAATGTAATTATCCCATGATATTAATTATGAATGAATGAATGAATGAACATTGAGGTTTAACGTCTACACCCACCATTGGCGATATGGCAGACGGGGATAACCATCCCAGGGAAAGAGGGGTAAGGACATGAATCAACACTGAACCACCAAAGCAATCATATATACTGCTAAAATGGACAGTGAAAATGGCCACATTTTATATCGCCCACAACGGGATTCGAACCTGGGTCATCGGTGTGCCAGGCGAACGCTCTACCAATTGAGCTACGGCGATGGGACAATATTAATTATCTCACGATATTTGTAATTATCAGGTTTTGGCGCTAGTAGGCCTTCATAGGTCATGCCAAAGCTCTTTGGTCAGACCATGGACCGTCCATGGTCAGACTCATAGTTTAAGGGGAAGTAAATAGACGTGTACTTACGGTTTTTCGTTGTAGGAGTTCACACCACAGGCACTGCCACAGCCTGTGCAATCTCGTCTTTCGTAGGCCTCGATTACACATGCAGGAGGCCTACGAGTTTACAAAGACGAAAATAAAGACTTAGAGCCTTGTTCACACTGGAAGTGTTCAAGGAACTTGCGTGTTTTTTCGCACGAATTTGACAGTGTAAAATATAGAAACAAGGTTGAAGTATAGATTTTCTTCTTTATTTATTATTTATATGTGCGGCGTTTATCAGAGATTACTGCAAAGAGATCATGTATAAATATGCTTTGTCGAGTCTCCGGTCGGTGTCAGGGTCATGTGATTTTACGACTTGTATGCACAGGGATGCTAAATTTGTAATTGTATTACTATTAGTGGGCTTCAAATAGATACAGTGCATCGTTTGTTTTAAGACTTGTAAGCAGTAGCAGTGAGTCAGTTTAGCCGCCACCTCCGTCTGTATTTTATTTTTACTATTTATGATTTTAAATATGATTGCCTTGACTGGCTTGGTGAAGACTTTTTATGTTAACTTATGTTGCAAAGATAGAGATTATCAGATCAGAAGAAGGAAGTGGCTGTACTCTTTCCTTTGCTCAAAGACCTTGATATATATATCAAGGTCTTTGCTTTGCTGACTGATACATGATGGCCTAAACATATAACCATTGCATGAGAATATGAAAGGATGGTTTGCGTTTGCATAATTACATGTACAGGTTAATTGTTCATGTGGTCATAAAATGAAAGTGCATGTGTCTGTGTGTATTCCTATGAATATAATAAGAATAGATTTAGTAGATGCATTCTAAACGTTATCACTGTGAATTTCAAATCTTTTCTTTTTATTTTCCAGATTATGGCCCCCTGGCCTTTGAGAGCTCTTCTCAGAGGTGTCTGAAGATTGTACATGCAATATACCACATCATTGTGTCTTTGTTAAACTTAACATTAGAAACAAGCTCAGCAATGGCCATCCTAATGCAGTCATGCCACATACTATTACTAGCAGTTGTAACTTGTGTTTCTTCTTTACCGACCGGCTCACCAGGAGTGTGCAGTGAGAGATACCTCATAGATGCTGTGGATGTCTATGTGTCTTACGATGTGCACAGTGATTTGTTCAGCTTTGAAAAAGCTCCAAACACCTTCACCGTCGCCCATGCTAAATACAGCAACTGCATCAACTCTACAGGGTAGGTTACACAATTATATGTTATCAGTGTGCTGCATGAAATCAGAAATGTCCACTCACCCACCATGCCAAAATGCTAATGATTCAAACAAAGCTGCATGCTTGCCACAACATTTTTCACTACTAGTCCGTAAAACAACTTTTAATCCAAAGAAAATAACAGAAGAATGTTTGCGATGTAGTGACACTTGAAAGGAATCGTTGCAAATAGACTGGGTGGAGGAGCAGAACAGCAGCAAACATGATCGCCTGTTAGACAGTATTGAATAAGCTGCAAGTTTTGAGTCACCCAAGCAAATGTTTAATCAAATTACCCCTTGGGGTCATGAGCAATCTTGCCACTGTAGATTGTTCAAACCTATAAAGGGAAAAGTGAAAGCCCCAGTTGAAAACCTGTCTTTCCTTTGTAGGCAAGACAGATTCACTGCGGCAACAGTACCCCCGTTGGAGTGCCGGGGGTTTTCAGTATAAATAGTATCCCCACTTTATGGAAATTTAGTGCTTTAAATTCCCACTGTCGCTGTCTTCCTCATTTACTCTTTCCCATTCCTGCTCTGTCCTATCACTCTGCTATACTATCTTCTTCTTCGCTAGATCAATGACCTACCTTTTTTCTTGAAAACTCTTCCTGGACAAGACTCCTTGTTTGTGTATGGGGTCTGTTGGATCAGCTTGGGAGTGTTGGACGCTTTCTGCCGGGTGGTCACTAGGGCTTCCTATGATTGTATTATTTAGCAGTATAGGCATTTTATATGTATATGTTTTGTTAATAATTTATAATGATGTTTGTATTCTATTTTGTTTTTGTAACAGGGGGTTCGAGTAGTTGGGGTAAAGCCTCAGCCGTCCCCTGCGTGGGATGTCTTTATTGTAAAGTGACTGGCCGGTGGAGGGCGTTCAATTTTCCCAATAGGGTTGTTTCAGCAGATCTTTTATGCGGATCGGGGGTTGTCCGGTCCTGATTTGGCTGGACCTAAAGCAACAATCAATCAATCAATCAATTTAATCAAATTTGGCAACCATGCAGGCAAGTCCTTTCAGCACCCCAGATCGTTTTCACGTATTTTGTTTGAAACTGCATTTCATTTAAGTAATTATTAATTAACATATGGGTTTATTTTTGCCTCCTCCTTTGCAAAGCAACGATAGCAGCAGATAACAGCAAATATAGTGATCGAAACAGCCACAAACAGAATTATTCACATGTGTATTCGAAATTTGAACATGTATACAAATACAAAAGATAATGTTAGCATACTTACAAGTATTTTTGGACAATCCAAGTCAAGAAAACATCAGTCATCATCGTCATTTAATACCTTAAAAATCAGGATGTAAAGGGTCCCTTTAAATTTGGGGCGTATGAGAAAAATCAGACCTAATAATAATAATAAGAAGAAGAAGAATAACAACAATAATTAGTAATAATAATAGTTGATGCTACACATGCCATATTCCTGAATCAGACTCAAAACACTGCGATCTGTAACAAACATACATGCTTACATGTCACAGACACTTCTACATACACAACAAACATACATTGACCATTACAATATATGATGATGATGATGTCTTGTATAGCATGATCCTCCATGTTGGTAGACATGCTCATTGCACATGCAGGAGGGAAAAAAGTGATCCAAAAATTTAAAAAAAAAAACAGCCATGTGTTTTAAAGGCAAGTCACTATTAGAAGACAAAAAGGACAAATCCAGAAAGAAAAAAGTCTACAAAATGTAATTTTATTTGTGAACATTTATAGCTACTGCATCCAATACCATTATAGTATATCATCATTCTGATTTCAGCTTTGCCTTTCTGTCAGTATCCACTGTGAGCAGTTACACTTACCTACAGCTGAACAGTTCCGTTCAGGCATATGCCGCAGGGTTAGCTGAGGGCAAGGTGACCCGCGACCTCATGGACATGCAGTATCACAACATTTTGAGCGATTACTGTAAAAAACAGGAGGACGGTTGCGCTGCGATAGCTAAATTTTTGCAGACAAACGTGGAATGGATCATTGCCAATGTACAGTCGCATCCAGACGACGCCTACTGGTATCAGGTAATGTTGGGCCCCACCCTCATGATATTGGTCCTGAAAAAAAAAAAGGAGGCTCACGTGACCTTTCTTCCATACAGCTGAGCATGAACTGTTGCAGAAAATTGTTGACCTATCTGTATATTTCTTTGTCAGTTGCCAGAGAGTGATCCTTTTAACAATACACAGATTTAATGAATTGATTGAATGATGCATTGATTGGTCTGTCCATTTGTTGATTTATTGAAGTCTTTATATATCTATGCAGCTTTCTCATGCTCAATGCATTTTGTCTCTGTTGTGCAGGTGCGGTTGTTTTATGAGCAGATGAGAGGCCTACAGGATGGGTATAATGGCAAGCCAGGCATGATCGCCATGGAGGTGGAGGATGTTTTGGGAATTTAGTAAGTCTAGCATTGACAGTAAAATTGACTGAGCGAGCGTTGTGGCCAAGTGGGCTAAGGCGGGACTAACTTGCCTTGTCCACAAGCCAGAAACCAATGGCGCCTGACAGGTGTGGGTTCGATCCAGTATCTGGGCATTATGTTTTTCCGAATATTATTTACTTCTGACTCGGGCAACGTCTCGGGGGGTTTTCTCCGGGTACTCTGGTTTGCTCCCTCAGCAAAATGTTAAAAATCACAAATAAAGTTAGGTAGGTTGGGTTTGGGCGCGCCACAGGCTGCGACTACGCCTTCCCCAGGGGAGGCGGCCCAGAATTTCCCGATAGAAAGGGATAATAAACTGCAACTAACAAAAAAACCAAAAAAACCCAGCTTTTTTGCCGCCGTAGTCACCTTAGCTGACTGGTTGTGGGCCATCATAGGGGTGTAAAGACAGGTTGATGGGTATTTACAGACATGAAGGAAATTAGTTTTGTGTTTTTGATTTATAGGTGGCTGTAAACTGTGTTATTATCATTATATTTCATTTGTTTACACTTGTTGAACTTGCGGGCATTCAACAAAAGGACCAGAAGCTCTTGTTCTTGAAGGAAGAGGCTGATGAAACTCTGGACGAAATTCTGCCTGTTTCCAATTTACTGATGTTTTCCTTTGTCACATGGAAAAGCACTAAGCAGTATATTTATAATCAGCAGTTAGAAAATATTCAGTTTAGTCTGAAAAGTCGGATGGTTCAGACATTGATTGCCGCCCTTGATCATAATGTACCAGCTGGAAAGTTAAGACAGAAAAGTCAGATGGTTCAAAACAGTAGTACATTGGTTACAGTCCTCCCTCGATCATAAGGTACCGGCGGGAAAAGGTATCTTTGCTAACATTGGTAACAGGTCGTCTTCAAAGAGTTGGTTTAAACAGGAACAAGTGCAAATTAGTCAGAAAAACAGAAGTATATTAATTATTCTTTTCAACAATACAAAATGAAACAAACATACAACTATAGTATACGATGCAAGAAATGCAATAAAATCAAGGAGAAAAAAGTAATAATAAATGAATGAACTAAAGAGAAACAGATACATGCACCCAAGAGTAAACTTTACACAGTATAGTAGCTGTCGATTAAAAAGGTAAATAAATGGCTGAAGCAATCTAAAACAATTTTAAAAAATCAGTTTGGGGGAGGGGGGAATTTAAAAAAAAATTTAAGTCACCTCCAAGTAAAAGAAGAAAGTAAAATAGATACAACACACACACATACACACACGCTCACACACACACATCCACACACACACACACAATAAGAAATAGTTTGCATGTGATCAGATAATAAAATTTTTCAATGAGTTTCATTCATGTGCTTTGTTTTGTTTGCTGCAGTTTGCTGACAATTTATGCTGAACTGAACGCTATTCAGAGGGCTGTGAACCCATCAAAGCCGGTCGCACATTCCCTTGGACACTGCTCAGTGCTCATCAAGGTCATTCAAGATCAAGAGGGGGTCAAGGACGTGCTGATGGCTCATGACACGTGGACTGATTACAACAGCATGCTGCGCATCTTGAAACGCTATGAGTTCTATTACAGAAAGGTTCCTACATGCTCAGGTTAACAAACAAATAAATCAATTAAATTAAAGTTATGAAGATGCAGGATTTTCCTAGGGATAACTTGGATCGATGATTTTCCTAGGGTAATCTTGGGAGTTTTAGCATGTCCCGAGAACAGTGCAATCGCTGAAGAAAGGGAAGTCAGAGAGAGAGGACAACATACCTGCGGAACTGCTTTAAGCAGGAGGAGAAGCGATGATTGACGCATTTGCCATTATAATTATCTGTAACAAGATCTGGCAGAGTGGGGAGTGGCCTACACCATGGACCCAGTCGCTTGTTATCACTCTTCCAAAAAAAGGTAACCTCCAGGAGTGTGAAAATTACCGCACCATCAGCCTCATCAGCCATCCCAGCAAGGTCCTCCTGAAAATAATACTCAACAGGTTAAAATCCCAAGCTGAACAAATCATAGCTGAAGAACAAGCAGGATTCAGTGCAGGGCAAAGTACAACTAAACAGATTTTCAACCTCAGAATAATCTGCGAGAAATACCTACAGCACCAACAACATCTATATCATGTGTTCGTAGACTTCAAGAAGGCGTTTGACCAAGTCTGGCATGCAGCTCTGTGGGCAACCATGAGAGTGTACAACATCAGCCCTAAAATTATTGAAGTCATCAAAAGACTGTATGACAAGTCTACCAGTGCAGTTCTCCATAACAGCGTCATCGGAAACTGGTTCAGAACAACAATCGGTTTGCGTCAAGGATGCCTACTCTCTCTAACACCCTTCAACATCTTCCTAGAGCGCATCATGTCAGATGCCCTTGCAGATCATGAAGGCGCAGCCAGCATAGGGGGTAGAGCAGTCTCCAACCTTCGTTTTGTGGATGACATTGATGGATGGAGAGGACAGAGAACTTGAACAGCTGGCACAAGGAGGCTTGACACTGCTTTAGCATGCATTCTTGCAAAAATATCAGTGAAGGGTTCAATCACATTGAATTAGCCATTTTTCTGTCCCAAATGCTGTGAGGTAGTGTTGAGACTGATAGACTAGACTATAAACTTCCTATTGACTGCATTAGTACACTTTGATTGCAAAGAATGAAAGCGATGGGCCCGCAAGGGACCCTGACCCCAGTCTGAGTGTCCGAGGCTGGTGAGGGTATTCATCTACACACAGCCTATGCTGGATAGATCTCTGACACTCAGCTTGTGTTAAGGTGGCCAGTTAACTGAGTTTAGTGGACACTGGCCTATAGGGGGTTGGAGATTACTAACAGGCTTTAACAAAACATGGCGTGTTGAGTGACATGCTGTATGAATGATGCACGATAATAACATGAGCTGACCTGACCACATCCAGGACACTTAGCAGAAGCTCAAACCCAGAAATTGCCCTACTTTGCCTAGGTAAAACTAAAGAAGATGGAGGAACAGTTAAATATTTATTTATTATTTTTAAGTGCCGATGTAAATTTGAGTCAGTGCGTGTGCTTCTGGAGCAGAGTCACAATCTGGTTTGTGCACTATCAAAATTCAAGGGTAATAATGATGATGATTTATTATGATGAATGATGATTATCACTATGATGATGATGTTGACTTGTAAGGCGTAGCTCATCCAAGCTGGCAGCATGCCCAAGGCGCACAGGAAAGGGGGTGGGGAGGGGAGGGATTGGGGGTTGGTGCACAGCAGAGGAAAAAGGGGGGAAGGGAAGGGGAGGTGGAGAAGAAGGGCAACAACTATTGTTCAAACAGGTGTGTCTTTTGATGCCTCTTGAAGACATCCAGGCAGTCAATGTCCCTCAGTTTCTGTGGCAATGAATTCCAGAGCTTTGGGCCACGATGGGAAAAAGAATGAAAACCGAATTGCTTCTTTTGATGGTTGCTCTCTGATGGCACACACAGTTTTGATTTTGATGTTGAGAGAAGTTGTCAGCATGGCTTGTGAAAGGGAATTACATCTTGAAGATACATGGGAGAAGGCTGAGTCTTTGACGAGTTTATGGCATAGTGACAGCACTTTGAAGTCTATCCGTTGCCTTATTGGAAGCCAGTGGATTCGTTTGAGTACTGGTTGAATAAGTTCACGCTTCTTTGTATGAATAAAAATTCTGCAGTTTTCAAAACATGTTGGAAACGACTAAGCAGCTGGTCCAGAAGTCCCCACGGACAACGTTTTGCCGTTGTCCAATCTGGATATGAACAGGACAACGGAAATGGCGACCGCAGTCTTCATGTTAAGGAATGGTTGCAGTTTGCCAAGACAGCGGATATGGAAGTAGCAACCCATCACAACAGCATTCACATGGTCAATCATGAATAGATCAGCACCAATAATAATGCCCAAGTCTCGTACAGTGGACGAGAATGGAATGACAGAGCCCCAATGCTGATGCTGTCTACAGAAACCATTTCTCTTTTGTGTAAGTGTCCACAGAGTATGGCCTCAGTCTTCTCTTCATTCAGTTTGAGCATGTTGCACGTCATCCAAGTCCTGATCTCTCCACAGCAGGACTCAATGTTGTGGACTGCCACTGACATGGATTCGTCATCTGGATGAAATGTACTGTACAGTCTAGAGTCATCAGCAAAAAGTTGTCTTCCCATATAGCATGTATAATATGACCAAACTGAAAAGCATAAAGAGAGAAAAGTATCGGCTCTAACACAGACCCTTGTGGAAATCCACAAGACAGGCGAAGAGCACAAGAAGCTGCATTCTGAAAGCTGATGTACTGGAAACTATTTTAGTGAACCGCTGGTGGACATCTCTATCAACACCAAACTCCTCATGGAGTCTGTAAAAAAAGCAGGTGATGGTCAATGGTGTCGAACGTGGCACTAAGATCCAGCATCACCAGAAGGGAGAGCAACACACTGTAGGTAGTTTAAGACACGCAAAACTGTCCACTGTCCACTGTTTCAGTGAAATGTCCAGGTCTATAAGCTGGCTGGAACTTGTCTAACAGCCGATTGGAGGAAACGTTATCTGCAAGCTGATTGGCCACCGCCCTCTCCAGAAACTTGGAAACAAATGGCAAATTTGAAACGGGCCGATAATTCTTTAGCTCAGAGGGATCTAGCGGAAATTTCTTTAACAAAGCAGTTTTCAAAAGCCAAAGGAACAATGCCGGAGACAATGCTAGAGTTGATGATGTGAAGCAAGACTGGAAGCAGAATATTTAGATGCTTGAGGACAAGCTTGGTGAGGATGGGGTCCACACTGCAGAAAGTAGGTTTTGACCTTGTAGTGATTTTCAGCAGTTCATCCTCTGTAATTGGGGAAAACACATTGAAGGTATCTCACTGAAGTCTGATGAGTAAGCGCTGCATACACTCTCATTATCTGCTGTTTTCTTTTCTCTTAGACAGCTGGTCCCTGATAAGAGTAATCTTCTCAATGAAGAACTGAGACGAAGCAGTGGCCGCTGACTCACAGCTCAACTAAAGAGGATTAGTGGGATAACATCCTTTCCCAGCAGTCTGTTAACAATACTAAACACTTTCTTGTGATCTGAGGCAGCTGGGTCAAGTTTATCATGCACCCTTTTAGTCTTAATTTGTTGAACAACTTAAGAGCAGTGATTGCGAGCTTTGCAAAACATGTCCCTGAGGATAGGATAGGATAGGTCCCTGTGGACCTCAAGACCAGTCTTACAAAACAGAATTTCAGCTCGGTCGGGAATGCTTTGCTGCCAGAACTTTAGAATTATACCAGGAGGTTTCAGGACGAGCGGCAACACACTTGACTGTCTGTGGAGCATATTGGTCTAAGAGAGACTATGATGATGATGATGATGATGATGATGATGATGATGATGATGATGATGATGATGATGATGATGATGATGATGATGATGATGATGATGATGATGATGATGATTGTTTCAGAGCCTGTGCTTGGTCACAATATGACATTCTCATCCTATCCTGGAGCCTTGACATCCATAGATGATTTTTATGTTCTGGGCTCAGCAATGGTAACTATTGTATCACTTGTTGTTTGTAAACTCCATATTCGTGACCTGATTTCCCAAATCGTTCATGATCTAGTTGCTGGCAACACAAAGTGCTTACACAACAGTACTTATCGATTGCACTTGACGACCACTGAGAGTGATTATTGAACCATCTCGGTCACACAGTGCTTTTTAAAATGGAGTTGATAGCAAACGATAGCAGATGCTCAAGTAAGTCAGAGAGCAAATGACCCAGATATGACAACCTGAAACATGTAAATGTATTTAATATGACTCGGATCAAGAGATGCACTTTAAAAAAAATCGTTCTAATATGCAATATACATTATATACAATATATTCAATATACATATGCAAATAAACGTTACATTAAAATATAAATAATTGCCTACATGCAATATATTTCGGGACCTTGAAGTCAGAATTATCTTTAAATAAAATTTGAGAACAATGTTTAACCCTTTTGGATAATGCCGTCATGGCTTACTAAGTGCTTTCAGTTGTTGACTGCGATTTTTGACTTCCGCGACTATTATTAGACAGTGTAAGCACAGTTTTTAGTAAGTGTCGTCAGCACATTAACCTGTTGAACTTGATAATGATGATGATGATGATGTCCACTTGAATGCTATATCCAAATGAATGCTCTGTGCGCATAAGGAGGATGTGAAAAAATAAAACAAACGATAGGAAAAAAAATTAGAAGGGAAGGGGAGTGTGGGTAGGAAAGAAAAATTAGAAGGGAAGGGGAGTGTGGGGTAGGGAAAATAGCGAGAGCAAGAAGAACTTGTGACGTAAGTTTGTGGCAAGGCAAAGTGACCACAGACCATGACATAGGGTTACCTGTATGCAGACATGTTTATTTCAGCTTTTACAATCCGTCCATTCTCTGATGCTCATTTTAACTTACATTCTGCTTACGCGTGACATTTAAATTCAATTTTTTGTAAATTTAACGCGCACACATCAAAATTCTGACCAAAACTGCATGTAGTCATCCCTTTTACCAGGGATAAGAATTTTATTTTGTATTTTGTATTTTTTTTTTTAACATTTAACATTTTGATCTAGGATTTAGATTTATTTTAAACGAACACTTGTTTGGCAGGTGACAACAGAGACGACCAACGATGTATTCACGAATGACCTGTTCAAAAAAGTGTCACCTCAGAGTGTGCTGGAGAATGTGAGAGTCACTGTCGCCAATCGACTGGCTGAACATGGCAACGACTGGTGCCAGACCTTCTCTTCCCACAACAGTGGAACGTATGTATACAGTTATAAGGGTTTGAATTTTATTTTTATTTTTTTTTTTTTTTTTTTACTTTGGATAATTTTCAGCACCCAGGTAGGCAAAATTCAAGTTGCTTTCTTGGCGAAAGCATGGCAGGTGCAGAGCTGCGCCACCCAGGACGAGGGGAAACTAGTGCTTTGTGTGCTTTTGTAGCTATTTCTCATCCATCTGGGAAATGAGCGTCAGGATCTTTTAAAGTCTGTGCAATGGAACTCGCACATCTACAGACTAGCCTCAGCATAATCTTAAGCGCATTGTGCTTGAAAAATCAGTCCTGGTGTTGTGATGCGAGCCGCTTCTAACATGTTGTTTGGCCATATTTCTCTCTGTCCTTCTCTCCCTGTTTGTTCATCCTTTGATTTCTCATCTGCCATTTTTCCACTTGTGCTGCTAAATATTGATGATGATGATGTGAAGTAGGAGAAGAAGGATGATGAGGAGGAGGCAGATGAAGAGGATGACTATGATGATGAAATGGATAATGATGTTTCCCTTGCAGGTATAACAATCAGTGGATGGTGATTGACTTCAAGCAGTACGATGAAGCTCATCAGACCATTTTACCTGGCTTCCTCACAGTGTTGGAGCAGATTCCGTTAGTATTAAACATCTTGTTTCTTTACATTTTGCTGGAATTAAAAAAAAAAAAATCTGTTACTTTCAAATATTACATAACAGATTGGGTGATTCCCAGCACCAAATATTGTTGATAGATTTTGACGTTATTTGGTATAAGGTCATATCTCCAAAAGTATTTCAGATTCTCATCAGAAGCAGTAGGAGTAATTCGTGAGTAAAATCTTGTTGGAGGCTGACTACAATACTTTTACTTGATGAACCACTGAGGCATTTCATACAGATGTTTCGTTGCAGGGGCACTGTTCATTATGAAGACCAGACCAGCGTTCTTCTCAATACGACGTACTGGGCCAGTTACAATATGCCGTGAGTTTTGATTGTTTGCTGATTGATAAGTTCATTTGAATCTCTAATATCCATAATATGCCATGAGTGTTGATTGACAAGTTGATTGGAACCTCTAATATCCATAATATGCCATGAGTGTTGATTGATAAGTTGATTGGAATCTCTAATATCCATAATATGCTATGAGTGTTGATTGATAAGTTGATTGGAGTTTCTAATGTCCATAATATGCCATGAGTGTTGATTGATACGTTGATTGGAATCTCTAATATCCATAATATGCCGTGAGTGTTGATTGATAAGTTGATTGGAATATCTAATATCCATAATATGCCATGAGTGTTGATTGACAAGTTGATTGGAATTTCTAAATCCATAATATATTATGTGAGTTTTGATTGTTTGCTGATTGAAGTCTCTCAAATCCATAATATTCCGAGAATGTTGATTGATTGCTGATTGATAAGTTCATTGGAGTCTGATATCCTTACTAGCGTACCATGTTCAGGTAGCAGCTAGAGTGCTGAAAGACAGACGTTTCCACTCATCTACCGGGCTAGTGACTCAGGCAAAATTATTCGCCTCTAACATTTTTCTCTAGTTGGTAAACAACTTTAAAGAAATTTATAAAATATAACAAATAGCAGTTTACAGTTCATTGAAACTTGATAAAATAATTTCAATACATTTAGCGGAGGGACCAGACAGCAGAAAAAAAGGTCACCAAGTCGAGTGAGGTCATTACAAGGTTTGGGTTCCTTGAGGGGATTTTTGCTTGCTTTTGGGGTCCAAACAAAAGAGGAGAAAAACTTCTGCAACCCCTATTTCAGTCTCCTCCATTAAAAAAAATATCCTATCCTATCCTATCCTATCCTGTAACTCGGAGGTCGTAGGGGCACCACAGATGATCGTTTAACCAGCGTACTCCATCTTTCCCTGTCCTCAGCAACCCTGATGGTTTCACTTAGTGTCAAACCAGTCCGTTCTCGAATGTTGTCCTCCCACCTCTTTTTCGGTCTCCCTCTTCTTCTATCTCCTTACACTGTGCCTTGCAGGATGGTCTTTGCAAGACCTGATGATCTGGTGACGTGGCCATACCATCGGAGTTTCTGTTTCTTCACCACTGTGAGCAGGTCATCGTGTTGTCCAATGGCTTGTGTGATGGTCCGTCGGACTTCATCGTTGGTAATGTGCTGGGTATAGGAAATGCCCAGAAGTCTTCTGTAGCACCTCATCTCCATGCTTTGTATTCTTCGTTGTAGATCTGCTGTGAGGGTCTATGTTTCGCAAGCGTATAGGAAGATGGAGATGACAAGGGAGTACAGCAGTCTTACCTTGGAATGTAGACTGATGGTCCTGTCTTTCCAAATTGGCTTTAACCTCGGCAGGGCATCAGTTATTTGTGCGATCCTGGAGAGGACTTCCTGTCGGGACCCATTGTCTGATACAATGGCTCCTAAATATTTGAATCTGTGCACTGTGTTGAGGGATATGTCTTGGACTTTGATGTCCGTGTTGATGCCATTGGTGCTGTTGGTCATCATTTTGGTCTTCTCTGCACTCATTTCCACAGACCTGCCTACTCTCCCGCTTTTGGCGGGAGACTCACGCTTTTGACATGCATCTCTCTCTGTCCCGATTGGCCGGACTCTGCTATAACGGAAGCAGGATGATGTCACTATACTGCGCTCGCGTCAATCTAGCTCCCCTGTCTCCCGCTTTTACTCTGAGGGGGGTAGGCAGGTCTGTTTCCATTCCATAGGCTCTGGAGGTGGTGTCAAGCCTCTGTACCAGCTGTTCAAGTACTTGTTCCTCTCCAGCCAATCCATCAATGTCATCCGCAAAACAAAGGTTGGAGATTGCTCTACCCCCTATGCTGACTGTGCCTTCGTGATCTGCAAGGGCATCTGACATTATGTGCTCTATGAAGAGTGTTGAAGAGTGTTGGAGAGAGTAGACATCACTGACGCACACCGATTGTTGTTCAGAAGCAGTTTCCGATGGCGCTGTTGTGGAGGACTGCACTGGTAGCCTTGTCATATAGGCTTTTGATGACTTCAATAGTTTTAGGGCTTGATATTGTACACTCTCATGGTACTTTGCCCTGCCCTGAATCCTGCTTGTTCTTATAATTTGCAATATAATTTTTTTTTTACATTAGTATTTAATATGTACTGTTTATGATATAAAATGATTTAACATTTCCATCTCTGTTTGCTATGTGTGTGTCTTGCAGGTATTATCCTGACATCTACAATGTCAGTGGCTACCCTGAGATGTTTAACAAATACGGAGACTTTTTTAGCCATGACCTCTGCCCTAGAGCCCAGATTTTCCGGCGAGATCATTCCAAGGTCAAGGACGTGGAGAGTATGACAAAGTTAATGAGGTAATTACAGAAGCTTTCAGTTCACTCAAAGTTATTGCATAATTTATGGGTTTCATTTCTTTGGTGTGTGTATAAGGTACAGTTCCCTTGCCCCTATTTCGTAATTCATATGATTCTGAGAAACTGTGGAAGGAATATCCGATACGGTATTTACGGCAACTTTACATGTTGTTTTGTTTCATTTTTAAATATGGTATTCTCTACAGCTGTACATTCTAATGCATTTCATTGCTAATACTTAATATTTTTTAATATTTTAATGAAGAACTCATTATATATATATATATATATATATTTTTTTTTTATTTTATTTTTTTTTTTTTCAAATGATCCAATGGTATTTTTAGGCTTTTTTTGTGGTGTTAATGTGTATCATGCAGCAAGTCATGGGCACCTTAAGCAGCTTGAAATTAGATCCTGTTCTCTATCAGAGGCGAGCACAGCTTTTGAGCTGAAAAGCTCTATATAAGGGTAATGTATATAGAATAAATACATTGTGAATTGACTAAATGTTGTTGGCTTTGCCCTTCTAGTTTGAGAGGTATTATTTGACATTTATAAAATTGTAATAATAATAGTAGTAGTAGTAATAATAATAATAATAATAATAATAATAATAATAATCTTTTATGTAGCATGATTCCCCATAAGCTTTTATGTAGCATGATTCCCCAATACAACTTGGTTGTCTGATTTGAGCCGTTTTATAGGGATTATTTTTTTCACTTTTCCAATAGTGACGCACAGTTCTCTTTTAATTTTATTTCAAACTTCTATTTTCTTGGTTGGACGAATATTGAATCAAAGAGCGGGTTGCTAAATTTAAGCCGCTTTATTGGAGTTTGAGTTATGTCACTATTTATATATTGTGCATTCCCTTTTGTCTTCGTTTGTAAACCATGCGATGTTGTACATTTTTCTTTCCATATTGAACCAATGTAAACCTTAAAACGGGTGTTTGACATTTCAGAGGTTTGTCTTGTGATGCCTATGGAGCAGCCTTTTTTGTGCCGTTCATTATTTTTTAATGTCTGTAATTCCCCACCCCCCTTTTTCCCTACTTTTGGCTAAAATGCCCCCTGGGTTATGAGCCTTGTTTCATGCTTGGAATTATATGTGGTTTTGCTAATAAAAGGACAAAGTTCAAAAGTTCAACTGAACTCAAAGTGCAAAAATCGCAACCTGAAAAACAATGTGTGTATTTTTTAAAAACTTTTTATTTTATTTTAAATGAAACACTAATAAAGAATATTTACAATTTAACATTGAAATACACCAAAAAGTGAAATTGAATACCCCTGCATAAGAAATAACATATATTACACCTTTATTGCCATGTTGCAGATACAATGATTTCCAACATGACCCACTGTCTAGATGTAACTGTACTCCTCCTTACAGCGCTGTAAACGCTATTTCTGCTCGAAACGACCTCAATCTGCCAAACGGCACCTACCCGCTTTATTATTTGGAGTTTGGCCTCTGGGGAGGGACAGATATGAAAGTAAGTCTTATTTTATTTGTCAACCTATCCCCGACCGCTTTGTAAATTTGTGAAGCCATTATCCATTTGATCTATCCCTAGGTATTGATTGTCTGTTTCTATTGTATGTTCATTTTGTTGCCTTATAACATGCCCCAATTCTTTGTTGTGTGTGGAGACCATCAGTTTCTTTCGCACATGTTTTGTTTTTTCTACACTGATCTTGAAGGTAAAGTTCATTTTAGGGCCCCCCTTCCGCCAAAAAAGCACTTCAGAAAACAAGTGTCAAAAATTCATCATTGTTTAGTGGAATGGCTTTATATTTGATTATCATTATTGATCAACATTGGTTTATTTCATATATTGGAGCATCGGAGATCATGCTAATCCCCGTTGGGGTGCCGGGGGTTTCAGTATAAATAGTACCCCCACTTTTTGGAAATTTAGTGCTTTAAATTCCCACTGTCGCTGTCTTTCTCATTTGCTCTTTCTCATTCCTGCTGTGTTCTATCAATCTGCTATACTATCGTCTTCTTCGCTAGACCAGTCTCCTACCTTCTTTGTGTATGAGGTCTGTTGGATCAGCTTGGGAATATTGGACGCTTTCTGCCAGGTGGTCACTAGGGCTTCCTATGATGTTATTATTTAGCAATGTAGGCATTTTATATGTATGTGTTTTGTTGATAATTTATAATGATGTTTGTATTCTATTTTGTTTTTGTAAATGGGAGTTCGATAAGTTGGGGTGAAGCCTCAGCCGTCCCCTGCGTGGGATGTCTTTATTGTAAAGTGACTGGCTGGTGGAGAGCTTTCAGTTTTACCACTAGGGTTGTTTCAGCAGATCTTTTATGCGGATCGGGGGTTGTCCGGTCCTCATTTGGCTCGGAAGAGTCCGCTGGACCTAAAGCAATAATAATGTAATATAATTAGATCATGCTAGAGAAGGTCAAAGTTTGTTGTAAGATCAAGGGTCCCCAAGAAAACCTCTGCATTTGCCTTATAATTATCCTGAAATGTTCAACTAAGACTGGAAGACTCGGGTCAAATAGTGAAGAGACAGAAGCATTTGCCAGAAGAAAAAAAGAATAGAAGACAGAAAAATAGAATTGACTTTTCCAATCGTATATTCTTTCTTGCAGCTGACGTCAATCTCTATGGCAATGGATACCTTGACCTTCTTCGCCATCAGCGGGCCGACCTTTGACCCTCTGCCTCCTTTTCAGTGGAGCACAGCCATCAATGGCAACACTACTAAACACGTTGGCCATCCTGATTTGTTCAAGTTTGATCCTGTTGCCTTCAACGGTGGTTTTCTGTAACCAACATCCAGTGAATTCGTTTAGATTTTTTTTTTTCAATAACTTTGATGTAGGATTTTATACCTTTGGTTGGCTTGTAACTCCTTGATGAAGCTGTTACTCACGTATTGAGGACATATTAATTGTAGTCTGCTTTCTTTTGCTTCCTTTATTTCTTCTTTGATCTTGTCTTCTGCTATAATGGAGCCGAGGCTTCCATCCTTTTCAAGCGAGGTTAGCTCTTACTTGCTCCCCCTTCGCCTTACACACCCACCCACCAATTTTTTTCAAATAAAATGTCTGAAGGCTATTTTACTTATATTCCTTACCTTCCTTTAAAATACAGGCACAAGTGAACCACAAACAAATGTAGCGAGAGTGTGACCAAACAAACCCAAATGCGTTGCTGTAGATGATGAACCAAAGGAAACAATGCTGTGTCTGTAGTCTGAAGTAACACTCTGTGACTGCATTAGAGATCCGTGTGCTAGAGAAGACTGTGACGTTATCAGGGACCTCAGTGACTTTATAAGCTGCTTACATGCCCGGTTGGAGAGCTTTCACTTCAATAATGTAGATTAATAAATTATTCCATGATCGCACTCTCTTAGTGTTAAAGTTTGGAAAAAATTACCTCAGACATTTTAACTTCAGTACTTAAAATTTGTTTTTGATGTTTAATGGACATCGATTGTTGAATGCAAATGTCAAAAAAATTAAATTTTTATATACACTATCTAGAACATGATTTGTATGATTGGTCTATACATGATTCCCCAATGTACACCACGTTGTGTCTTAGGACGTAATTCGGATTTTACTACTACCACTGTATGATTGCCTTTGATGGTTAAAATAAGATGTGATATTTTATGGAGAAATTTTGGGTTTTATTTAAAACTTAATGCTTGTTTTGTGTACAGTGTGTAGTTTTGAATGGTGGATGCTGTGAAGATTGAAAAAAATCGAGTATGTGTGATAATTTTGCAGGAAATTTCATTTTCGTTCCTGATATTTCAGTCATTATAATAATGTTCTTTGCAACTGTGTCCGCTTCTGTGATAAGGCGAAAGGGTCCATGGTCACTGCAATGTTAACCAGACCCCTTAGCTACATATCTAACTATTTTAGATTAGTACCAGAGACTACCAGAAACTTTACCACATAGTAAGGTCTCTGTTATGTCAGAGACTACCAGAAACTTTACCACATAGTAAGGTCTCTGTTATGTGCTTAAATATGTATACACATTTTTATGGACATTATCACTGTCCTTGTAACTTCAGTTTTGCAGATTTTCACTTGTCTTGCCAGAGTTGTATCCCTTGATTTGTTTTCCATAGGCTAACTACTAGCTCTGCTACATTTAGGAAGTGCTCACATAAAAATTCTTAAAATTGTTCTTGCATAGTGTTTTTCAGCTCAAAGAGCTGCTAATATTTTATTCAAATGCTCATGTGGATTACATGCTTATTTCTTATTCCCTTCATTCTAACTCACCCACCCTCCACCCATATAGTGATACCAAGGGATATTCTAGCATAAATAGTTGCTTTTCTTTTGTCTATATTGTATTCACTCTTTCAGTTTGTCATTCACCTTTATTTTTTCCATCAATCCCTTTTCACCGTTTTTCTCAGCATTTTTATGATTTTATGGGTATCCTGCCTGTCAGTGGTGGCTAGGTAGTGAAATTGTACACACTGGGATGATCTTTGGGTCTCTCAAGTGTTATTTGCTGATTCGTCTTTTTTTTTTAAATATGTATGTATTTTGAGTCTTATGAATATTTCTCATATATTTTGTATGCATTTTGGAAGTGACCTCAACATTGCTTAGTTTTATTTACCCTGGGATGTGGTAGGGTGGTTATAATATTATGTATTTGTAGGTGTTTTTGGTGGATTTTATATGCGTTTCTGATCTTGTGACAGATTGACCAGGTTCGTCCGAGTGGTCCAGCTATGACCGCTAAACCACTGGACTATATCAACAAGAATCCCTTTTCCTATTTTTAAAATTCTTTAAAAATTTTTTTATGTAATGCAATTGTAATATTTTAATGATTTAACTGTGATATTTGCAATTTTCATTGCGAGTTGAATTCTTTTTAAAATTGTTGCTTCCTGAGAGCTGCACAAAACATTGAATCATGTATTGTACAGACATGCAAACAATAACCATAGCAATTTCCAATAATTTAATTTTGTCACTTGAATGCATGTGCACACACAATCTCTCTCTCTCTTCACACACACACACAATCTGTTCTCTCTCTCTCCACACACACACAATCTGTGTACACACAATCACTCTTCTCGACACACACACAATCTCTCTCCACACAAACAATCTGTGTACACACAATCACTCTTCTCGACACGCACACAATCTCTCAACAACAGCTACACAAACAGTACTTTTTTTCCAAGTGTTTTTATTGATGGACCATACAACCCAAGGTGGATTTAAGTCTGAAAGAAGAGCGGATTCAACAGCTTTTATCAACAAAAATAAAATGTAAATAAAACTGATATTCTTATATATATATAATACCGTTATTTATAGGACTAAATTACTGCCGCATGCACAGAGTATCTGAACCTACTGAATCATACACCCATCATACCTCAGCAGGTTCAGATAATCTGTACATAAAAAGACTTGGTCATTTAGGTGCTGTATTAAGATTACGACCACTTTTAATTAATATGATTGCCATGATCAGTAGGCTATATTTGCAATGATAACTGTACAGTAAGTCTAGAATGTAACTATGCGTAAATAAACATAATTATGTTGTTTTTTTTGTTGTTTTTTTTAAAGAATATACGGTGCTTCTGAGAGCAGACTAACAAAATAATAAAGGTTCAATTAGGGGCTGCCTTGAGGCAAAACTGCCCTTTCGTTCTGACTATTTGAGTTCAATATAGAAATTTGGGGCGCAAAACACTCGTCATTCTATCTAGATCTAATATTTTAACTTGATGGGTCAGCTCAGAATCAGAAATGTGTAGGAAATCGGGGATTGTATTCTAAAATTACTACCAAAATGTCTCTCGTTCAGACTCCATCTAGTCAGTCCACTTGTTGGGTTGACAGAGGAGAGAGGGTTGCAGTGGAGGATGAACTGTGTTGGGGGGGAGGGGGAGTTAGTTATTCATTGCTTACAGGGTCCAGCGGACTGCAAAGAGCCAAATCAGGACCTTAAAATCAAGACCATGACTTGGCTGAAAGAGGACTCGCCCCTAATCCGCATAAAAGATCTGCTAAAACAACCCTAGTGGTAACACTGAAGGCACTCCACCAGCTGGTCACTGTACAATAAAGGCATCCCACGCAGGAGACGCTGAGACTATACTCTAATTAATCGAACAGGTGAGGAGGAGGGAAGAGAGGAAATGATGAACTACAACATATGCAATGAAGGCTTAATAGTTGAAACACAGTAGTATAAGCAGTGTCAATACGGAATGTTTTTCAACCGTTACGCAACATGTACCTAGCAGAAAAGGGTATATGCAACCAATAGAAAGAAAAATGTTACGATTGCGTTACAAAAACTATAAAGGCAAAGCCCATAATTATGATTCACACATTCCTTAAGGAACTTGTAGTATTTAACATGAAAATAAGTGCCCAGAAGAAAAAAAAAAAGAGTGGAATTAAAATGCAAAGTAATATCGACTTTGATCTTTCTATGATCTTAATAATAATAATAATAACGGGTTTTTATATAGCGGGTACTCCAGCCTACGACCAGACTCACCGCGCTTTACATGACATGACCGTGACACCTCCGGCTTCAAATACACTCATGTACTATCAAATAAACTACAGCAAAAATTGTATTATTCAACAACAAAAAAACAGTGATCGTGGGTTGACCTTGACCTTCACATGACCTCTCATGCTCATGTATGATCAAATAACCCAATGTTGTTTCATATTATTATGAGTTAAATGGAGCCAGTCTACTGTACGATGACCTCTTTTTTTGTATGTTTGTTTTTGCAAGGCCTAAAATGACCTTGACCAACATCAACTTCAAAACGGAACATATATATGAAAGATCAATCTATCATCTCTAAATACAACAAGTTTGGACTTTATATCTCTCATAGTTTATGGACTCGGACTCACATTGCTATGCATGTAAATTAAAAATGGAAGAACAAAATAGAATCTAGGGAAAGATGTGCCACTTGCATACAAAATGATACAAGTTTGAAAGCATCATAATATTGTTTTACTACAAGTGACTGGAAAAAAGGCCTAGTGATATTAAAAAAATATTTGTTAAAGTGTGGATAAAACTTTCCCTCTTCTAGTTGTTGAATATTTCCGCACGACGCTATGTACTGCATTTTCTGTTGCACTTTGAACTAAATTTTTCACAATCTGCAATTTAAGTTAGTTAGTTATTCATTGCTTACAGGGTCCAGCAGACTGCAAAGAGCCAAATCAGGACCACAAAATCAAGACCACAACTTTGTTGAAAGAGGACTCAACCCTAATCCGCATAAAAGATTTGCCTAAACAACCCTAGTGGTAACACTGAAGGCATTCCACCAGCCAGTCACTTTACAATAAAGACATCCCACACAGGGGACACTGAGGGCTATACTCTAATTTATCGAACCCCCGTTTACAAAAACAAAATAGAATACAAACATCCTTATAAAATATTAACAAAACACATACATATAAAATGCCTACATTGCTAAATAATAATATCATAGGAAGTCCTAGTGACCATTTGGCAGAAAGCGTCCAATAGTACTGCTGTCTATTTAGGGTATGAATGGCAATGCACAAAGCACTCTGCTCATAACATAATTATAATCCATCATGCCTGTAAAAAACTTGAGGACTTCACATTGTGCTCTCATAATTAACTGCAATCAGCCAGTACCAAAAAAAATGGAGGATTGCACAAAAAGCATTGATCATCTCTGCCTAGCGAGAGCTCTTCCCATTTTCATGTGATGCTACTTGTTTTATTTTCATTATTATCCTCAAAGCTGTTATCACTCCCATTTACCGTGCTAACAGATAAAAGTGCAAGTACAGCATACGTTTCATCTACATCTGCAAACATCACACTATATAGCAGCACTTTGTCCGCACACATCAATTATGCATGTCAAGTTGAAATTAGATCCAAGAGTGCTGTGAAATTTAACTCTGCAAAATCTATTTCATATCTCATCTTTCCCAAACATGACAATAAAATGGCTACTGTGTAGTCAACATGATGACAATGTGGCTACTGGTTACTAATCCACAAGTTTAAACTAATTGGTTAGTTAGCCATTGTTTTACAGGGTCCAGCGGACTGCAAAGAGCCGAATCAGGACCACCTTGGTTTAAAGAGGGCTCACCCCCGATCCATATAATAGATCTGCTGAAACAACCCTAATGGTAACACTGAAGGCTCTCCACCAGCCAGTCACTTTACAATAAAGGCATCCCAATTCCAAACAAAAACAATCAACAACCAGTGTCAGAGACAAATCCTAGATAGAGATTGGACATTAATAACAATGAACAAAATTCATGCAGCATAGTAGAACTAGGTGACATATACATGGGGACTTGATTATAACGACTTATAAAGACCCAATCCATGAAGACATAGTAATAATGAATCAATTCATCAAATAGTAAAATACTTAACGAGAAAATTATTTAAAGCTAGCTAAATTAATACAATGCCAGAGTTCATAATCAGTTAGTTATTCATTGGTAACACTGAAGGCACTCCACCAGCCGGTCACTGTACAATACCATGCAGGAGACGCTTAGGCTATACTTCTAATTTATTGAACCCCCGTTTACAAAAACAAAATAGAATACAAACTTCATTATAAAATATCAACAAAACACATACATATAAAATGCCTAAATTGCTAAATAATAATATCATCATAGGAAGCTCTAGTGACCATTTGGAAGAAAGCGTCCAATATTCCCAAGATGATACAACAGACCTCACACACAAATGAAGAGTATGGTCCCGGAAGAGTTTTCAAGAAAAAAGGTAGGTGACTGGTCTAGCAAAGAAGAATATAGTATAGTAGATTGATAGAACAGAGTAGGAATGAGAAAGACCAAATAAGAAAGACAGCGACAATGGGAATTTAAACCACTAAATTTCCAGAAAGTGGGGATACTATTTATAGGGACACTCCCCCCTCCCTCACGACCCCTCCACAGGAAGGGAGGAGGGGGGTCACAAGCACTGAATTGTCAACAACACATAAGAATCTGTACAACTTGTGTCATCAATAATATTTGCACTTTGAAGAAGAAATATTTACAATAAGTGTAACAAAGCGACTCTTTGAGCACAAGTGCGCTGCAAAAAAAAAGCACAATTACTTTTCAACATTAAGTATACACAAAGTTTCTTCACAACAGCTCAAATTCAAAAGTCAATGTCACTGACAATATCTTCACAATTTTTACAACATGTATTATCAATTCTTCACATTCTTGAGGTTTGCACATGGAGCAAAAATGTACAGCCACATTATAAAATATCATTAATATCTTAGAATGTGAATAAATTATAAATTTGTTTAGCAAATATGTACAGCAGTATCTTGTTTTATTCTTAGTGTTGAGAAATATCTTGCACAAATCATGCTCCAGAGGGCACTGCAGCAGATTTCCCTTTGTACAACTGAACCCAACACAGAGTGTACAGTCTAGCATCGAAAAATTGGCAAATAATAATAATAATAATACGAGAATTTATAACGCGCAACATATTTCACCACAAGGTGACTCAAGGAGCACTCATACATATTATTTCGCATAAACAATTCAAGCACATCCGCAATATTTATTCCCTTAATGGACAATAACATATTATTAAATTATAAATTAACATGGAAAAACTACAACAGCTGTAAACGTGTTCAATCAGCCAAAAATATTAGCTGATAATGAATTGATGCTGACAATCGCATCTATTATATCGTGTACACAGATAGAAAAAGTATTATAATTATTTTATTCCATGTATTTTAGATGTTAAGATGATTGTGCTTCAATGTTAGGTTACATTGTTTAATCAGTAGAAATTCTTCTGGGTTTATTGTTGCTGCTGTATTCTTTTTCTTCAATTTCGTTTTCTTTTTAATCATTTTTATTTATGATTTATATATTTATTTATTATTATTTCCTTTTTCCACCTTATCATTTATATTATTTCGTTTCTTTGTTTTATAGTCTAAAATCACATAATTTGTGAACAGACTTTAAATAAATTGATTGATTGATTGATTGATTCAATCAGCCACATAACTTATAAAACCCAAATGCCAAAATGGTATGTTAATGATAAAGAGAATTTGCATTTGCAAGCATGAAAACTCAGAACTAGGGTGTGAGATGGGGAATGAGTTAAGTGAGTTGGTTAGTTTATTGTTTATAGGGTCCAGCGGATTGCAAACTTCGAATCAAAATCACAACTTGGTTGAAACAGGCCTCACCCTTGATCTGTATAAAAGATCTGCTGAAACAACTCTAAGGGTAACACCAAAAGCACTTCACTGTCAGTCACTTTACAATAAAGGATGCATGCATGTGGACGCTGAGGGTCTAATCTAATTTATTGAAACCTCGTTTACAAAAACAAAATAGAATATAAACATAATTATAAAACATTAACAAAACACATAAATATAAAATGCATAAATTGCTCCATAATAATACCATAGAAAGCCCTAGTGACCATTGGGCAGAAAGTGTCCAATATTCCAAAAAGACCCCAGTTTTTAGAGAATTTTCAAGAAAAAAGATAGGTGACTGGTCTAGAGTTGAAAATAATAAATTGATAGAACAGATTCGATTAGGAACGAGAAAGAACAAATGAGAACGACAGAAACAGTGGTAATTTAAAGCACGAAATATCCACAAAGTGGGGATACCCCGGGCCCCAGTCAAATCTCAAACAGAGAAGGCAAACTGAGCCAAACAAAAAAAAATGTGTGCATGTGTCTATATATCTATGTATAACAGATAAGCAGATCTCAACTTTGCAGCAACACCACCAGAATACATAATTATACAATTACATATTAGGCGCTTACTGTGTGGAGCCAAAAATGTAAAACATCCGCCAACTACAATCATTGATACTGACTGCTTAGACCAAAAAGTAATATGGTCAACTGAAGTCCGTGAAGACTTTTTTCCATATTAAATAATGTTTAAATGCCTACTATGAAAATATAAAACTAAATAACAAAACTTTTGTAGTTGAGTGTAAGTTTTGGGTTTTAAAAAAGTCAATCGGGAAGATTTTGATGAAGCACTGCAGCAGTCCACTGCGAAAATGGCTGATTGATCCAATGTTTAGGGATGATAGCTCCCCATAGGACAAAAATATAGTTTCTGAGCACAATAATATTCTCTTTAATATTACAGAAAGAAAGAATTTTGCTAGAGATGAGCTAACCTGAACCCTATCCCCAAAACTCGGTCAATGATCTATTGTGGAGTTAGTTTTGGGGAGGTCAACTAGACATCTAAGCAATATATTAATAGGACTAACTAAAAGTCAACGGAGGTGTACATTTAAAAACAAAAACTTCTACTGCAATAAACAGCAATAATAACTTCAAAATCAATCAACAAAACCCAATAAAAAAACAACAAAGAACTAAACAGCAAATGCAATAAATATTAAAGACAAGCACAGAGCTCTCAACTCTTAAGTCTGCTATATTAAAACATAAAGTCTACAGAAGGTCAAACGCAAAACTAAGACAGCCAAAGTCCAATAAGTTTTGTTTTTAATCAGTAGTAAAAAAAAAAAACCAACATTACTAACGACACACTAAAAAGTCATAAATTTTGTGCTGAAGTGCGAGTGCAATAAGCTGCCTTGAAAAGTTGCCAACCAGTTCGCAGTTCAATATATGTGTGCTGTACACTTTCATACTGTCACATCCCATTTATAATATGCCCAGTTTCTCAAAAGCTACAATATCTGATTTCAAATAGGATACATTATAGTAGTATAGTAGCATCGGCGTAGCGTTAGGCTTCTTATAAGCTGCCACTAGGACTCAAAACATTTTTGCAGCTTTACGTTCAATGAATCGGTGTATTATACATGTTCTCATCATCACACCCCAAATATATGCCTAGCTCTCAACACTACAGGCTCTGATAGCAAAGAGTGTGAATTATACCCTGTTGATAGGGCACTAAACATTTTTGTTGATTTATGTTCCATAAAACTGTTTGTGTTCCCACTATCCAAACTCGTATTATTATATGCCTAGTTCTCGGTCCAGGCTATAGGTTCTGATAGCAAAGAGTGTAAATTATAAGCTATTGATAGGATGACAAACATTTGTGCAGATTTTCATTCAATAGATTTGACGTGTTGTATATGTTCACACTATCATAATCCGTTTGCTGATTTCTGAAGAATCCAAGTAATTACAGTGAAGTCCGGGTATAACGAATCTCAAGGGGGGGGGAATTTCGGGTTCGTTACAAGCGGGATTCGCTGTAGAGATTTGTACTGTAAACGGAAGTACACACCGGTGATGAGTACACATCACAACATACAGTACGTAGGTCGATCTAGGCCTACGAAGTTTATCAACAATGACTTCATTCAAGGCTATTTATAGCAGCCAATGACAGTTATGACTTCAAGGCCTGGTTGACCTATGTACGAACTGGCATGCTTCTGCTGCTGTTCGTTATTGGCGATGAGCCAATTGAGGCAAAGTAGGCCAAGGGAATACACAAAGTGTTCGTTACAAGCGGAGATTCGTTATTTGCCTAGCTGGATTTGTTCGTTATAGGAAGGGATTAAATAGTAAGACAAAGAAGGGAGTGTGTCGGGAAATGGATGGTAGTACGCGAATCGCGGGTGTTCGTTATTCCAAGGTTCGTTATAGGTGGACTCCACTGTAGTTAGTTAGTCATTGTTTATAGGGTCCAGCGGACTGCAAAGAGCTGAATCAGGATCACAACTTGGTTGAAAGAGAACTTACCCCTGATCCGTATAAAATATTTGCTAAAACAACCCTAATGGTAACACTGAAGGCACTCCACCAGTCGGTCACTTTACAATAAAGGCATCTCATGCAGGAAATGCTGAGATTATACTCTAATTTATCAATCCCCAGTTTGCAAAATCAAAATATAATATAAACATTATTAAACAAAACACATACATATAAAATGCCTACATTGCTAAATAATAATACCATAGAAAGCCCTAGGACCATTTGGCAGAAAGCGTCCAATAGCCCAAAGCTGATCCCAAACACAAATTAGGAGTTTGGGGAGTTTTCAAGAAAAAAGGTAGGCGACTGTTCTAGGGAAGAACAGAAGAACTGATAGAACAGATTAGGAAGGAGAAAGAACGAATGAGAATGACAGAAACAGTGGTAATTTAAAGCACTAAATACCAAACAAAAGCTAGCTTAGGTTATAGAGGGTCCAATACAAAAAGAATTAGGCTAACACTAGGATATTAAACACTTTTTTTTTCTGATCATTTTTGCACGTACTCAGTGTGAACCATGTTTAATGATAATGTTTGCTTTATGTTAAGTCTATATTACACAACTCTACCTAATACTCTGCATCATTTGTGTAGGTCTGACTCTGTGTTTAGACTCTATAATGTCTGTACCCACACAACTCTACCTAATACTCTGCATTTAATAAAAACATGTTAAACTACATCTTCAGCACATGCTGCACAACACATATCCCATTCCTATAAAAACTACTCTATACCATCTTGACCTAGACAGCATGCATACACACATGTGCACACACAATCCTTATCCTCTTTGTTGCCACGCACACACACACACACATGTTTTGCCTATCACCGGTGTCTTGGGTCAAGCAGTCTGGGAAGTTCTCCAGCAGACAAGCTGCAAGGATAACTGATTTTACAGTCTAATAAATAAAAACTCATAAAAACTCACTTTGCATTGCAAATGTATGAACTTGCGAAATCTTCACTGTTAGTTTAGATTCTCTTATTTTTAAAAGGTAATTTTGTACCAGGGTGTTAAACGTTTAATGTATTGGTTGGCATGCAATATAAACTTCAAAAAAAAGTGGGCCCTGATATACATATTCCAAACAATTGTCTGATGTAAGGTAACAGTGCAGTGCCTATTCTGCACTAGTTTTGCCTTGACTTCAACAGTCTACTGCTGTTACACACACAAGCCCAATCTTCCCTCTATCCTTCTCCTCCTCCTGCTCCCCCTACCTCACCCTCTCATGTTGCACAGCTAGTCTAGACAGGTTTCTGCACAGAGGGAAATCCTTTTAACCTCAACATAATGTGCCTGTCTTGGCACATGGTAAAGCATCCCCATTCAAACAGGCAAGAAGAGCCCCAATGCACCAAGCACACGCTTACCAAGTCAATGGCCTTATCATTCGTTTTAGCTAGTTTTTAGCTAGAGGCTGCCTTTGCCTGCTTGCACTCACCATGGGCCAAGTGTGTAGTGTGAACCAACTACAATGCACACCAAGTGCGGTACAGCAGTCAGGCCTAAGCTGGTTAAGTTACAACGACTATCATTATAGCCTACAAAGTCTGCAACAGTCGTTCAGACCTTTCCCTCAGCCTTACCCCCAGCGGTCTCTGATACTCTCGGGGTGACCTATCTTCAACTGCAACTAAAGGAAAGAAACCAAGGCCAGCCCGAAAAAGGGGCACCCAGACTGACTAGTTCACACCAGAGCACTGACCCACATAATAAAACGTGGCTACGTGCCTACTGTCAAACATAAAACTTGGCTGCACAGTGCTTGTTTCATTGTTTTTTTTTAAAACTCCTCCTGTAGCATCTGTTCACTCTTTGCCTAGGGAAATGTGCACACACAAAAATAAGCCAAATATCCAAAAGCAGGTCTGAATCTATAGCAAGACATGCACCCTTGTCATATTCTGTCACACCCAGTGGAGAATTTTGTAAAGGACGCCTAAATAAGTACCCTGCATTATAACTTTTTAAAAGTACCCGCCCTCCTCCCTCCCCTTCCCCCCCAAAAAAAAAATAAAAAATAAAAATATCTAGATCTAGTTTGTAAAACATTCTAAGGAATCCCTCCAAGCTGGATGAAAACTTGTACAAATTCAACATTAGAACTTTGGTCCACTCCAAATCCTATACAGTTTAAAAATTAAGTTATTAAAGACGACATTTATACAATGTACAAATAAATCCGCGAGACTCTTAATTCCTTCTCCAGCCAACCAACAGCATTATATTGTTCAACATCGTCTTCACTCCTGTACAGTTTGGACACGTTCCACACATTTTCAGAACGAAAATCAATGTTCTTCCAAACTCTGGTCGTTGAAGCCTTTCGCCTTTCCTCTAACGAAACATACTAATGCAACCAGACCATGAGATTCAGGCACTATCTCTCATAGAGAGAAACCGAATAATGAAAAACTAACACACACACACACAAAAACAAAGAAAATTGAAGACTGAAAATTGTCACAATAGAAAATTAATACAAAAACAAAGAAGACGATATAAAAGATTGAAAACTGTTGCAATTCTCTAAGAAATTAGTGATAACGCTGAATTGGAATTAGACTGAAATGACACTTCCAACAATATCTAAGATCAGCTAGTAAAACAAAAACAATCAAAGATTGAAATGTGTAACAAGTCATTGAAAAAAAGGTGAACAAAAAAGCAGAATTTCAAGCAACGCATATGTAAAACTTTACCAAGATAAATGTGTAAATTAAAACTTATTAACATGAAGGTGTTCATCAGCTTATTCCAGTCATTACCAAGATAACACTCCAGTCATTACCAAGAAAAAGCTCCTGTAATTACCGAGATAAAACTAACTTGTTAAAATTGGAATTTTTATAAACAAACCTGATATGACATACCCAAGATATTTCTAACATGTGTATGTTGCTACCAATCACTGTGCTTGGAGCCTGATTGGTGATGTGAAGGAACTATAATAGCATCCATTCAAACATCAATACCATTAGACTACAGTTACAGAGAATGTCCATAGAAAACTTTCAATCAATGTACTATCACTAACAACTCAAATGCAGCATAACATTCAAATTAACTACAACAGCAACTAGACATAGAATGGAAAGCCTACACAAGTACTACAAATGTATCATGTTCAAAATTCAAACAAATTAAACTACAATAATATTAATGCCTAAATTAATATTGCTGAGAACAAAACCCAAAAGTAATTCAACTACATACAATAGCACTAAAGCCCTCAATAACATTGCTGAAAGATTTTTAAAAAAATTAACTAGAGTAATATTAAAATCTATAGTAACATTTCTATATAAGGTACAAATTGAAAGAAGTCGAAACACTGTAATACTATTGAAACATTGCTGAATTAGTAAAAGGAACAAAATTCAAATTGGCCATAATACAATAATACTGAAGTCTAAAATGGAAACAATAACAACATAACTGTCAAATAATTATGTTCACCACAGTAATCTTCAAATTCAATGTACACAGTTTGCTTCCATAAACAATTTTTTTTTAAAAATAGATTTTTTTAAAAGCAAAAGAACAAAATTATACTTCAGAAGATGGAAATGGAAAAAAAAAAATCTAGTGAATTCTATAATCCAACGGGTCCCATATACCTGCTTTGGGTGGTTTGATTACTTGCTCTTCCAACAGTTCAGTGGGAGGGTGCCAGCAGCTGTCGGAAGTTATTGCAAACTTATATATACTTAGATAAATATACATATAGATAGATAGATAGATAGATAGATAGATAGATAGATAGATAGATAGATAGATAGATAGATAGATAGATAGACAGATAGATAGATAGATAGATAGATAGATAGATAGATAGATAGATAGATAGATAGATAGATAGATAGATAGATAGATAGATAGATAGATAGATAGATAGATAGATAGATAGATAGATAGATAGATAGATAGATAGATAGATAGACAGAAGTCTACAATAAGATCTTTGGCAGAACAAAAAGGTATAGTAAATTTCCGTTTACAAAAGACCAATAGAATATTAAGTCTAAATATTAACAAACAAACAAAATTTAAATGTCCTCAGAAACCTAATAATACGGTCTTAAATTTTTGTACAAGAAATTAAATATTCAACAATTCTAAAACAAATGAACTCCTAAAGCATGAAACAGTATGTTGATGAAAAACACGAAATGCTCCTATCCTAATTCATGGGCGGGACGAGGGCCGCTGAAGGAATGACGAGATGAAATTGTTGGTGAAAAAATAATCAAAGCCAGAAATACAAGTTGTTTTTATTTTTGCATCAAAGTTAATTTCCGTCGTCATTGTTTTAGTTGATAAAGTAACTCTATTGTAAAGCATCAAATTTTGTTTCTTTTTTTCCCCAACAATTTCTTCTCTCGCCTTTTCTATCCCAATTCAAGTTTGTGACTGAACACAAAAAAGTCAACTTTGGTATTTGCCATTTACAATATTGTTCCTCTGTGATAAATTTGCCCTTTTTCTCACCGACTAATTTCTTGTACAACAAATATCCAATGAATACAAATAACAAGATCTAGGTACCAAGTTGCAATAGCACACTTGCAATGTAAACAAAATATAACACAATTTCATACAACCAAGACTAAACAAAAGACCTTTTAGCACGGAAAAACGGAAAAAGCAAGAAAATAAAATTAATTTACAGTGCCTATAAATCACAGTTCAAATAGAATAAAGATATTTTCCCCTCCATTTTAATTTTTTTTAAATAATAAAATGCAGTGTATGACATTTTACATTACAGATAACATACTATAACTGAACGAAGATTACTTGTATTTGTATATTCTAAATAAAATACAGTAAATGAAATTTTATACTGCCAATAATCACATTTTATAATAATTGAAAGCGAAATAAAAATACAATTTAAAAAAGGCAATAACCATAATTTATATTATAAAAATTGGATTACTGGCTTTGTTAAATTGTATTTTTCTTTGCTTTCAATTCTTACAAAATGCGATTACTGGCAGCGTTGTCAATAATTAAATTTTATAATATCTGAAAGAACAAAACAAAACATAGTAAACAAATTGCAGCCAAACGAATTAAAAGCTGTAATGACACTTTTGAAAAGACTAGTTTTGAAGAGAGATTTGCGTACTAATTAACACCAAGTTTCAAGGTGATATTTTGGAGGATCTTCCATTCAAAAACTTCTTTGAAAATTGGAGTTCCAAACTTTTTATTATTTTAAATTTTTTTTCCTTGTTTTTTTAATTATTTAATTTTAAAAAAAAATAAATAAATGGAAACAAAAGCAAAGAACGTCAACGTGTAGCTTTATACCGAAATCACAGCTTACGACTTGAAGCAGTATAATGCTCTAGTCACTCCTGTTAAATGGCCTTCGTCCATTCCTTGGATAACAGCTCTCGCGTACAATTCTCAGCAAGTTGTTCTTCATTTGTCTTTTTTTTTTCTTTCTCTTCTCCAATTCCCCTCCTTCATCCTTCCTGCACAGTCTAAAACATACAACACAAAAATACTGTTTATATGGTTTGCCTCTTGGTCGATACCTAAATCAGCAGTCCCACCCAACAAATCACCAATTCAAAAATAAGTTGGACAAGCTTCCAAATTCAACTCTTCTACTGCTAGGATGAATAAGTATTACACTGATAGGCAAGTTGTCTGCATATCAGACCAAAATTATTCAAAGTTTTGAAGATGGAACTTTTTTTTTAAAAAACTGCTATATAGCTAAACCCACTCATACAATACAATATTATTAAAAGATAACGATTTGCTCTTAACCATTTAACTGAAATACCTATAATGAGGGAGGGGGTGGGGGAAGATGGCCTAGGGGGAGTTCTTTTCTTGTACAGGGTAGCGCTTATCTCCTATCTCTTTGCTGCTGTACCTTTCTTGCTTCTCGTGTATTTATTCACAGCTGGGAGCACAAGAAGGATTGTTATTCAGCGTTTTGCTTGACTTTGATGTTGTGTACTATCAAATTAGTTAGTTATTAATTGCTTACAGGGTCCAGCGGACTGCAAAGAGCCGAAACAGGACCACAAAATCAAGACCACAACTTGGATGAAAGAGGACTCACCCCTGATCCACATAAAAGATCTGCTGAAACAACTCCAGTGGTAACACTGAAAGCACTCTCATCAGCCGGTCACTGTACAATAAAGGCATCCCAGGCAGGGGACAACGCTGAGGCTATACTCTAATTTATCGAACACCCGTTTACAAAAATAAAATAAAATACAAACATCATTATAAAATATCAACAAAACACATACATATAAAATGCCTACATTGCTAAATAAAAATATCATAGGAAGCCCTAGTGACCATTTGGCAGAAAACGTCCAATATTCCCAAGCTGATCCAACAGACCTCATACACAAATGAGGAGTTTTGTCCTGGAAGAGTTTTCAAGAAAAAAGGTAGGTGACTGGTCTAGCAAAGAAAAAGATAGTATAGTAGAGTCATAGAACAGGGTAGGAATGAGAAAGAACAAATGAGAAAGACAGGGACAGTGGGAATTTAAAGCACTAAATTTCCAGAAAGTGGGGATACTATTTATGCAATAACCCACGCCCCCCCTCCCTCCTCCACAGGTGGAGAGGGTGGGGGTGTTTATGTTTAGTGCACAATCTTTTGTTTCATGGTTAGTAATTTAATTTGTACCTATCAAATTACTAACCCTGAAACAGAAGATTGTGCCCTAAACTACTATGCTCTCACTGCTGGTTAGTGTCTTCTTCTTTTAAGAACAGAGCAATACTATTACATTACTAGATGTGCATGTACTATTATTCCATCGTCATTTTCAACGCTTGTTACTTCTAGGCTCCAGCAAATATGACAATGCTGAATACTTCAGCAAGATTAAAATGCTAGTAAACTGTCATCACCACCAACACCAATAAAATCGACATACACACTCCCATACCTGATCATTCTGCGGAGTAGAAGTAGTACTAGCCTCCTCCTCATTCTCTTGCGTAGCGCAGTTTTCCATGTAGGCCAGGAACCGGTGCAGGCTGTTGGGAACAGGCAGGTTAGGCAGGTCTGGTGTGGCCACTAAGCTGCGTATGACCATTCGACAGATGTGTTTCAGACTGACCGCCTCCTTTTGCTGCACGTCGAGTACTGTCAGAGAACCAGTGTTGGTCCTGCAAACACACAGAAATTAAAAAAAACGTGTCAAAACAATCTGTAAGGCTCTTTCTTTAACACATAGCTCTACGCCCACAAATATTTGATAATACACTCCGTAAAAGTTGGATTCAATAATTAAGCTCAGTACACCTTATTGTTATTGTTCTTATTTATATATTGCTTTACCATTCATATCAACAGCTACATCGGTATAAAACAAAACCAGCAACTGAAACAGTAGGTTTCCACTGCTTCCCTAGCTTCCTCACTAGCTTCCTCACTCTCCTACTTTTCTTGAAAGGACTACACATTCAAAAGTGATAGTGTTACTTTCACACTGCATGGCATGTTAATTATTAGCAATTAGCAATAACTATGTGCTAAGCAGCACACCAAACAGTCCTCTTCCTCCTTAAGTTTACAAGAAAGACGTAACAAAGTGTAATACGCTTTACTGAATGAAATCATTCATGTTTAAACAAGTCATTCGCTAAGCAGTCAATTGACCAAAGAGATTCAAAATATCTCCATACATATGTTCGCTTCAACATGCTCACATACACATACACACACACACCCACACCCACACACACACGCGCGCGCGTGTTCCTTCCTCCCCTTCCTACACACAAAGAAATCTCCTCCCCTAACCTCTCCTCCCACATCCACACACTCACTCAAATTCAACGCCCTTCACCTTACCATAAATAGCAGCTACACTGAACTCTTTTAAACTCTCTCCAACTCAAAATCTCCCCAAAAGTTCATGCACCTTTGAAATACATTCATCATCAACCAATTCTTCACACAGTGATGTCATTTCTGGACAAGTACCAATCTCACCAGCTTACACCAAACAGCGTAGCTGAGACTAGGGTGATGCCTTTTTCCCTCTCTTGTATTGGAGGGAGAAGGCCTGACCAAGTCTAATCTTCACTATTTTACTTTACGTTTGCAATAATAGCTCTACATTGAAGCTAACCTCTTGACAATGTTTTCAACTTGCACACATTTTTGTAGTGGAGCTTTTTTTTTTTTTTTTTTTTTTTTTTGCTGTTGTATGTTTTTTCCCACCTTGATTTGTCAGCAAGTATGTTAATCATGACAAATGTTTTCAACAAGCTCTAACTGTACCGTACTGGTGTTTTGGGGGTATTGTTTGTGTCATTTGTCCAGTCATGTCATCAAACAAATGTGTTTTGCTATATAGTGTTTCTTTTACTTGTTGCATTATGTCAACAAAGAATGCTTTGAACAACCCTGACAACGTTTTCAACTTTTCAACGTTTTAGTGTTTCACTTGCTGAAATATGTCACAGAGGAATGCTAAAATCCTTACAAAGGTTTCAACAGGAACACACTTTCATGGGTCCTTTTTTGTGATAGGTTGATGATAGGTTGTTGTGAGGACAATTTAATGTTAAATATGACCAGGCACAGTCCTCGTGTATATAATTATGAAAGCTGGATAATAAATTATGATAATACTTATAATCTAGCATTGAATGACCTAGCAATTAGTTGGGATTTCAAAATTATTATTTGGCAAACTCAGGTTGTTAGGAGACTACTACTAACCAGAAGAAGAAAAAGAAAAAGAAGAAAAAAAAAATTTTTTTAAATAATTTTTTAAAAGCACCAACTAGATCTATATCATGTGTTCGTAGACTTCAAAAAGGCGTTTGTTTGACCAAGTCTGGCATGCAGCTCTGTGGGCAACAATGAAAGTGTACAACATCAGCCCTAAAATTATTGAAGTAATCAAAAGCCTGTATGACAAGGCTACCAGTGCAGTCCTCCACAACAGCGCCATCGGAACCTGGTTCAGAATAACAATCGGTGTGCATCAGGGATGCCTACTCTCTCCAACACTCTTCCTAGAGCGCATCATGTCAGATGCCCTTGCAGATCACGAAGGCATAGGGAGAAGAGCAATCACCGACCTTCGTTTTGCGGATAACATTAATGGATTGGCTGGAGAGGAATAAGAACTTGAACAGCTGGTACAGAGGCTTGACACCACCTCCAGAGCCTATGGAATGGAAATAAGTGCAAAGACCAAAATGAAGACCAACAACACCAATGGCATCAAAACGGACATCAAAGTCCAAGGCCAATCCCTCAACACAGTGCATAGCTTCAAATATTTAGGAGCCATTGTATCAGACAATGGGTCCTGACAGGAAGTCCTCTCCAGGATCTCACAAACAACTGCTGCCCTGGTGAGGATGAATCCAATTTGGAAAAACAGGACCATTAGTCTACATTCCAAGGTAAGACTGCTGCGCTCCCTTGTCATCTCCATCTTCCTATACGCTTGCGAAACATGGACCTTCACAGCAGATCTACAACGAAGAATACAAAGCATGGAGATGAGGTGCTACAGAAGACATCTGGGCATTTCCTATACCCAACACATCACCAACGACGAAGTACGACAGACCATCACACAAGCCATTGGACCACACGATGACCTGCTCACAGTGGTGAAAAAAACTGAAACTCCGATGGTATGGCCACATCACCAGATCATCAGGTCTTGCAAAGACCATCCTGCAAGGCACAGTGCAAGGAGGTAGAAAAAGAGGGAGACCGAAAAAGAGGTGTGAGGACATTTGAGAATGGACTGGTTGGACACTGAGCGAAACAATCAGGGTTGCTGAGGACAGGGAAAGATGGAGTATGCTGGTTAAACGATCATCTGTGGTGCCCCTATAACCTCCGAGTTATGGGATAGGATAGGATTTTTTTTTTAAATTTAAAAATTTAATAATAATAATAATAATACTGATAATGAACATGAGCAAAGTTCTGCCTCCTTGTAAGCAGAAAATGTCCTCTACTGTCAAATTTGGGTGGAGGTTTAAATGAATGTATATACAGGAAAAAGTGCACTAAGCCTGGTCCCTAACGAAACGAAATATCTACTTAGATATCTTAAGGATACACAAACTTGTGCAACATATGAACTAGGTCTATTAAAATGGGTCCAATCTAACACCATGCTGTACTATCTGACAAATTCAGACCCATACAAGACTGGAAAATTTTTCAGAATTAACTTGAATTATATATACTTTTTATGTCTAGGGCCCAGCATCTACCTATAGTAGCTCTGCTCAGCAAATGGAATTAATCTGGCATAACATTAATGTTCAATGTTCAAAACCATATAGCAATACTGATATTCTCATGTCAATATTTTGAAACTGGGATCAGGAGAGCACATTTCTACTAAAAGATTGTTAACTCTTTGTGACCTTCACACTTCCTGGGCGCTCTCAACTTCCAGTGTTGTTGTTGTATCAATTTTTATTCATCAGATTAACATAAGTTGTACTGATGCAACATAAACAATTTACAAAATCAACCCATGTGCACATCATAGATATTAATTACTTTCAGTGATAACAACCGTCAAAAATAGTCCGCTCTTAAGTACAGGATCTAGCTAGTGTTTAAAAAATGCTAAATAAAATTGCTCTGCATCCATTATTTTCAGCCTATTGTGGTTCAAGTTGTTAGGTAACAGCGTTATGACTTTTATAACGAGCGTTAATATTTCATTAAAAGGGCTCTACATAAACGATACTGGGCCCACAAGTTTTGGAGCTGTTACAGTATTATGACTTGCATGGGTGCTGATAGGCAACACTTTATTTACACTTCCTTTTTTTTTTTACAATTGCGCAGAGAAGTGTTATTATTTATTACTTTATTTACACTTCCTTGTCTACACAATAATCAACATGGTTACAATTGCGCAGAGAAGTGTTATTATTTATTACTTTATTTACACTTCCTTGTCTACACAATAATCAACATGGTTACAATTGCGCAGAGAAGTGTTATTATTTATTACTTTATTTAAACTTCCTCGTCTACACAATAATCAACATGGCGATTGAAGTTGCAAGATGAAGATGAAGACAAGGATGTTCTGAAACACAATCTCAAGAACAGTCACACTTTCAGACAGATATCTGGGAGTGGCCTGGGAGCATAGTTGGTAGGGATTTCAGATTTCCTATGTAGAAGTTCGTGGGTTTGAACGCCGCCTGGGTCAAATTTACATGACTTTGGTACGAGACTTGCCAGAACACCTAGTTTTTTCTCTGGATACTACAGTTCCTTTCCATCCTTCCAATAACAGTAGTGGATGCAGTCGATCCAACGTTTAAAAAATAAAATTGGATTCCGATTTTGGTCTTCTAATAGTGACTTGTCTTTAAAGCACATGTCTGAGTGATTTTTGTGTATGTAGGAGAGTCTGTAACCTGTGAGCATGTATGTTGGTTGCAGATCGCCGCTCTTTGAGTCTGGTTTAGGAATAAGGCATTGAATTTTATTATTATTATTATTATTATTATTATTATTATTATTATTATTATTATTATTATTATTATTATTATTAATATTACTATTATTATTTTACCTGTGTACAGTCGTGCCTTTAAACTGTCTCACACTTTCATTCTTTATGGTTTTAGGCAATTTCACACCTGATGTCATCTCCCTTTCAATCCCTTAGAGATGTCCACTCATAATGAAAATCCTGTTTGTAAAAACAATATTTGAGATGCATCCTGGTATATGTAACTTAGTGTAGACATTAACGGCAATGTCAGTGCAACTATAGTCCCTGTAGTTGTCGCTTTATTTAATTATTATTTCATCCAATTCATTTGCATTTCCAACAATGCTGGGCCGATTTTGTTTATAAAAATCTGGACCTAACTCCGTAAAGCATGGGGTATTTTGATGTGCATGAGAATAAACAACTTTTCTAAAGCAATTAATTCGTCATTACACTCAAAACCATCACTATATTAATAACAATTGCCTCTACACAAATGCAGTCCTAGAACCTAAATATATGTACAATAACATATTTTAAGATCAATTTGTTCTTGACTTTCAAAACCAGCTCTTGTGGCCAATATTTTTAAAACTAAGTTTCTAAAACAAGTGTGCATTATGCATTAATTTTATATAACAAGCGTCTTCAACAATGTTGAATTTTTTTTTTTTACATCACAATATCACACATCACTTTCCATTTATTCTGTATATTACATGAAAGGAAATAAAGAGGAAAACAGATTAAAAAAATTTTTTTTAAATAAAGAGAAGACAGAAGAAATAAAGGAAAGCACCACTGATGGCTCAAACAACAAACCTGGAAACCTATCAACAGATTTGAACCTATTCACTGGAAGAAGGATCGCAGAAAGTTTTGGGGCTTTCTGGTTGCCGAAAAGCTTGCCGACCCTCCTAGCATCCTCACAACACATCGCGTTCTCTCTCTCTCTCTCTCAACTGCGAAGAAAATTAGCATGTTTCCAATAATATGGCAAAACTGTGTGCCAAACAAGCAACACCAAAACTAATTGTCAGTTTCTATCTACGACACTTTTCAAATCAAAGATGATGATGATGATGGTGGTGGTGGTGATGATGATGGTAATGATGGTGATGATGGAAATGATTTTTTAAAACTTTATAAATGGTATAGCACAAATGAATGATGCAACTTTAAAAAATTCAGTCACATGTAAATTTCTAGAATTTTAACTGGGAATTCAAATATGTCTTTGTAATGTTTTGTGAATGTAAGATGTATTTTAGAATGAGACTGTAATTTTGAAATGAATAATTCTGCACACAACAGCTTTTCCTTTTTTACATGACCGAATCAGATCAACAGGTGTGTCAATACTTATGGATGGACAAATCTGATGGACAAAATCTATTGGAATAAAATTTACATTCAGCAGCAAAAATAAATGAATTGCATGCACAATACTACAATAAACGCACTGGCATTTTTAAAATGGTTAAATAAATAAACAATTAAATTGGACAAATACAAGAAGCTAAGACACAGCTTGGGAATAGGGAGAGAGCAATTTACATAGGATAAAAAAAGCAAAACTACTCTGCATTATAAAAATTAGTTAAAGTTTAGTACCTTATCCTACATGCGACAAAACCAAAAAAAAAGGTTGTCCTGTTAAAAGACAAAAACTTCAAAGGGAGATCATGATTAATTAAATCAAAATATTCAGAACAACAATCGGTGTGCGTCAAGGATGCCTACTCTCCCCAACACTCTTCAACATCTTCCTAGAGCGCATCATGTCAGATGCTCTTGCAGATCACGAAGGCACAGTCAGCATAGGGGGCAGAGCAATCTCCAATCTTCGTTTTGCGGATGATATTGATGGATTGGCTAGAAAGGAACAAGAACTTGAACAGCTTGTACAGAGGCTTGACACCACCTCCAGAGCTTATGGAATGGAAATAAGTGCAGAGAAGACCAAAATGAAGACCAACAACACCAATGGCATCAACACGGACATCAAAGTACAAGGCCAATCCCTCAACACAGTGCACAGCTTCAAATATTTAGGAGCCATTGTGTCAGACAATGGGTCTCGACAGGAAGTCCTCTCCAGGATCGCACAAACAACTGCTGCCCTGACAAGGTTGAAGCCCATTTGGAAAGACAGAACCATCAGTCTACATTCCAAAGTAAGACTGCTGCGCTCTCTGGTCATCTCCATCTTCCTATATGCTTGCGAAGCATGGACCCTCACAGCAGATCTCCAACGAAGAATACAAAGCATGGAGATGAGGTGCTACAGAAGACTTCTGTGCATTTCCTATACCCAACACATCACCAACGTTGAAGTCCGACAGACCATCACACAAGCCATTGGACAACACGATGACCTGCTCACAGTGGTGAAGAAACGGAAACTCCGATGGTATGGCCACGTCACCAGATCATCAGGCCTTGCAAAGACCATTCTGCAAGGCACAGTGCAAGGAGGTAGAAGAAGGGGGAGACCGAAAAAGAGGTGGGAGGACAACATTCGAGAATGGACTGGTTTGACACTGAGCGAAGCCATGAGGGCTGCTGAGGACAGAGAAAGATGGAGTATGCTGGTTAAGCGATCATCTGTGGTGCCCCTACGACCTTCGGGTTATGGGACAGGATAGGGATAGGATATAAAACTATTCGGAAAAGAAACAAAGTGAATAATAACAGCACTGTGCATGCACACACACATACAATTTACAAACACAAAACATACATGACGCAAGCACACACACACACAAAGGTCCCTTGAGGTCTAAGGTCATGTTCCTAGAGATATTTTATGACTGCCAATCCGGCCCTCCATGTCTAAGTCGGTCACTCATTGAAAACTTTCCAAACTGTCTTTGGCCAAGATCCACATCTGTGTCAGTAAGTGTGACCTTGGTTTTAACCAAGACATAGTAGATCCTACCTAACCTTGGATAAAGTAGCAACGCAATGCACAATCCTCTCTTTACTGGTATGTGTGATGCAATGATCTTATCTAAGATTGTCCTACTTTCAGTTTCAACTACCGTTAGTAAAACTGATATTGCGTTGCGTTGCGTTGTTAGATTACCGTCCCCGGACACAGGAGCGTATAGGGGACTTCGGATATTGCAAATGTGAAGGAGACTTTTTATGGGACGTCCTACTCCGACTGTGTACTTACAAGGCCATTTCCTCTCAGCTGTGAAATAAATAACATGTGGCACTGGTCCTCTCTCCCAACCCCTCTTTATCTCCCTCTCTCTCTCACTCCTCCAACCCCTATCCTCATCCCTCACCCTCCCCCCCTCCCCACCCGTCAAAACTACTTCACTACTTCTCCTGCACAGGCGCTCGCATCTGGATACAACAGTGTCCCCTCTAATACATACAAGCAGGCATAGTTGTTTTAGGTCCAGCGGACTCCTACTCTCTATGCTAGAACGCGCCCCTTTCAGTACTGTTATAAAGCGTCCTCTTTAAAGAACGCACGCCTCGGTGCATTTATCATTTATAAAAGTAGGCTTAAAAGTATACAAAATAAACCTCTAACAAGGACTACTAAATTCATTTAGTAGTCCTTGACCTCTAACCATATGTGTTGCAGCATGAGAAAACCAGGCTAAAGTGTCAAAATATGAAAAATTACTTATTTATTTATTAACAAAGTACTAAAAATAATCTTCAAAATGCAAAAAACAGAATTGTTTTATCTTTATTGGTTGATGTTTTATGATTTTTTTTAATATTTTATTTTCTCGGGGGCTAATTTCCAGAAATTGCCTTCAAAGTTTTGAATTGTAAAATGATCATTACTTCACAACCAGAAATGTATTTGGTATCAAAACAATCAGGAAGATGGCAGCAATATGGCAGTGAGTTGAGATAAGATGAGAAAATTCACATTATACACCATCCACACAATACTAAACATAAACAAATTAAAACAGTACGCACAATTTTATATTCTGTACCCATCCATAATGCATAGTGTTTTTAAACATATTAGAAATAAAACAAGTGTTTAGCAAGTCTATAATAACTCAAACACACAATAATATATCAAGAACATGGCCTGAATCAATCATTTTTATAAAATAAACCCTATCATAATGCCCCCTCCCTACCCCCCCCCCCTCCCCACTCCCTCTTAAATCCCTCGTCCCTCAAGTAATCTTTTGTTTAATTGCAAGCAGCTACATCAGCTCAGTTCAACTAGTCAAACAAAGATTACAAACCTAAAACAAAAGTTTCATTAGGTAGTTTTCAGTCCTAATAATCAAGCTTTAATAATTCCCCGATTCTCCACTCCCTTCCGCACGTCGAATAATCTGTCGCGTCACAGGTGTAAATCAAAATAACATGTCATTTTGCTCTATAAAGTTTAAATAAACACAAATATCAAAGCAAATACTAATTACTAGTAATTTGGTAAATAGTCCTCATGTTCATTTCCTAAAACAGACAAACCAACAATAATAAATACTGAGAACATAGTCAACTTGTCATGCTAGTAATATTGAATGCAGGCCAGACTACTTACCTTTTCAACCCCCCAACCCCACCCCCACCCAACAAAATATACTACTGAAATATTTTCCACACTCCTACTGTAATTCTTTCACTGATATCGCCTTTTCAACCTTTACCTAAATCTATGCAAGTAGAATGACGGATTATTAAAGACACGCCAATAGCGAAGAGGCCTACGAAACATGAATCATTGAATGAAAACAAACAGTATCGTTTAATAACGGGATCAAGCTTCTGCTCGTCAGAATCATAATCCTCATCACAGTTCCCACTGGCACCATCATAAAAATAGTCTGAGCAGGTCTTGGAGCTCTTCAGAAGCAAAACCGGGTCGATTCAAGGCCCTAGCTACTCTAGCAGGACGACGCATCTACTGACGCTGGAGACGAAGCCATCACTTCCGGTTTCCAAAAAGAATCGGTCACTTACTTTGACAAACTGTTTCTAACAAATGCAACATAAATATTGCAAGAAAAAACTTGAAATAGATGTATGATGAGTTTATCTACATTAAAAAATTCACTTTGAACTAAAAATCGTCGAAAATCTATAGGAAACACTTCAGTTTTTCATGACCCGCCTAGAGACACATTCGAACACAACTTGTGTCACAAGCAAGCTTCGGAACAAGGAATTTCATGAAAAATTCATACGCCACACACTTTTATGTACCAAAAAGTAGTAGCAATAGGGACTTTTCACTCTCCAGACGTTATATATCAATCCACATTGGGGATTTCCCTTCATAGTCGGACAAGAAAAGTTGGGGTATCGGAGGTCAATTAGTGCCATTGTTTTAGCAAGGTGTGATCAACACCTTATCAATCAACAAAATAAACAATGTTTAGTAATTTTTGAACAAAATCCGTTTGGGATATTAAAGAAAAGTCTTATAAAGACAAAGAGGCAACAATCTAAAATTGATGGGGTAGCCTATTTTTAGTGTTTACGGCTGTAGCAGCGAATCAATCCTGGCGTCTTTAGCCGGGTTTTGTCATGCGGCAACACATATAAGTAAAAACTTCGGAGATGACGCTATGTTCAGTATGCTGACACATGCTTTTTGTAGTAGCAAGTGTAACACCTTATGACGTCAAAACAAAAAAATTTATAATAATTTTTCACAAATTATAAATAAAGTCCTTTTTTTAATTTATTAAATATAAATTATTAAAAAAAAATAAAAATTAGTTTTTTTATAAATCATTTTAAAAATAAAAACTTTTTAGGTATTGTGCATGTAAAAATTTTTTTAAGAAAAAAAGTCGTTTTGATATAACATATATAATAATATTCAAAATAATTTTTTTCCTTAAATTTTTATATGGTATATGATCCGTTAAAAAAGGTCTTATAAAACGGTCTTATAATAGATTTTACATAATCGGAGGGGTATGTAGTCATAATTTTCACACTCACCAGCATGTATTCTCTGACAAAGGAAACTGTAAAACATGTTTCATTTTTAGCTTTGTCTTTTATTCACAACTTCAAAAATAGAAAACAGTCGAACCACTGCCAGACGCGTTCATCCAAGTCTGTCAGTGCAGAAGCTCTCAGTTTCGATGTTTCCCTTTTTCGCCACTTTCTCCACTCTCCCATCGTAGTTTCACAGATTCCTTATCCTTTATGATGAGCTGAATTTGGGTCTTCCCAACGTCTAAACTTCTTGCAATAGACAAACAACTCTCCCCATTTTCACTTCTTTCAATCACTTTCATTCTCTCTGCCAAACTCAAAACGTTCCTCTTGCGCGACGCCATTTTGACAGCCAGTGTAGGCGAGTAATGTCCCTTATTTGCGAACCGGAAATAGCAGACAACAGCAGGCGTACACTAACATGAGAGAAAAAACGAAAGGTACAGACAGCAAATTAACTGATATCTCTTTTAAATTGCCCTAAGACGGTCGTATAAAGGGCTTAAGACACGGTCGCTGGTCGCATAAACGAGGTTGTCGCATACCAGAGGTCATTTATTATTGGAAGTGAATCCGTCAGAAGTTTTCAGGTCACATAACGGAGGGAGTCGTATACCAGAGAGCCGGATACCGGAGGTTCCACTGTATCTCCTGATGAACGGCGTTATAGCGAATTACAAGGCTAGAGAATCTTTCAATCTGGTATTTTTTTTTAACTCCTTGCCTTTTTACTTGTCTTCCCATTCAGTGATTTACACACTTCTCTCAAAAAAGAATTCAGACCCACTCTCATTTTCATCTTTACTTTAGCATCTATTTATAATTATAGTTACTAACATTTCACATTTTATCTAACAAGCAGCACACACATGGCAAATTAACTTCCTTGAAACAGTCACACCGCCGATAGCTACCGATACCATCAACAGACTTAGCGATCAAGAATTTTAAATAGCATACTTTAGTCAAAAACTAACCATAGCGTTGTCTTCGATTAAATAACTTACTCCACCATGAGACACTAAGTAGCTCACTCCAGCCAAAAGTTACCAAGATGATGTCACCAGTATTGGGCAGGCACCGCTTATCGTTATTGCATCTGTTCTCCACTCTATCCCTGACACTCCACTTGAAAGATAATTATGCGTGTCCAGTGACAAGAGAGCGGGGGAGGAACTATTCAAATTAGAACCATAATTCTGTAGATGCGAGATTAACGAAAACGAGAGCTAAAAACGATTGGTCAGAAGACTACTAGGGACTTTTGCATATCTTTGGGGACCAAATCTCAGCTGGTTAGTCGCAAAAGAAATACCAAGCTGTGAGGGTCGACCAAAGGAACAAACTGCAGTGTTCGTCTATCTCCATCTCCTCAAGAGGTGCTAGAGACGTAAAAGACGATTTCACGAGTCCCAGAGTCCACAAGTAAGATAACACTAATAGTTTTGATATGTGTGTGTTTATTGTATATTGATTGCCATGTATAAATAATATGTTCTTGATATATATAGTTACAGAAACAGATTATTGTTTCTGAGACAGTATGCATGTGGATTGATGTATCTTAGCCTTAAGATTCGAATTGAATTGTGCATATGGGAACCCTGCAGGTGTCTGATGCTATAGACACTTTGCAGAGGAGACCGCACACGTATAGCTAACGAGAATACTGTAGCCAGAGCTCCGACTTTTACAGGTCGGACCTGGGATCATGTTTGTGGAGACGAACGCCTGACCGTCGCTCCCGTGGTACCAAAAGGAGAACAATCCAGAGTCTACCTGGCCACGTCCGAACCCCACAGCTACAAGGGCGACTCGACTCACTGTAGATAAGTCACCCGCAAAGGAACTGAGTCCTACCCTCGAGAAACGTATAGAAAACCACTCGAATTTAGAAAACTACGAACAGTGAAGATCATAACTACAGTTAGCACAGGATGAATAAACCCTGCTAACCAACTCTCCCAGCACGGTGAACTATATTACTTATTAAATTACCGGTTAATGCAGAAATGTTAAAGTTTGTGTTGAATATATAAAAAGTGAAATTACATACATACAACTGGTGTCATTCTATTTGTATTGTTGTGTAGCTATTAGTTTTCTTCTCTCGAGACATAATAATCTAGTCTTTTGATTAGTAATTAACGGTTCTCAAGTTGAGCCAAATGATACTAAAATTCCCGAGAACAAATATAAATTTTATGTGACCAAAGTGCCGTGATCTGTCTCTCACACAACTTTAGGAATTCTGGTAAAAGAACGATCGATAGTGGTAGCACATTGCCCATCTATCAATAAGTCTTACCCCCTAGTAAGATAAACGTATCTTCCCCAGAATATCATCACAGGGACCTTGAACTGCATGTAATATCACAGGACGGTGTTAATGTGTGTGTAATTGTCTGACAACCAGTAATAATGAAAAGTACACAATTCTCCTGCGACCTCTACCAGACCTAAAGCGAGCGCAATTTATGCAGTATTGCAGCACAAAGAATGGTCTCCCCAAAAAGTCGGTTATAGGACTTTTCACAATCCAAAGTAAACCAAATTTCTAATGTTTTAATCCATTTGGGAGTTCAAATTTTATTTCTTTAATATTTACTCTGAATCTCCCAATGAGTGACTTGAGATCTAATCTTAATCACGATCGAAGTAAAAATGGACGGCGACAGCTGGAGAATCAAGGTAAAATAGTAAAATCCTTTAACAATAAAATGCACAAGGAGAATGGTCTTGGCCATGAGCTGGCCTTTCATTTTATGAGTCTCTCCATTGGACCGTATAAACTACTTTAACCATTTTACCATAAACAAGGGCGACCACGGTCAGAGCAAAGGAGAGGGGAAGTGCACCGACACTTTTTATACGCTAATTTCCGGTTATGATCAAACTACTGAGCTTTTGACAAACGGCTGTCAAAAACTTTTGTCAAAAGCTGTAATTGCACTTTCGCTTACTTCTTTCTTCTTCTTCTTCTTTTTTTTTCTTTATTTTTCTGGGAGGGGAGGTGGGTTTCCCTCCCATATCCGCAACATACAATCAACACAGGCATTCAAAAAGGCCCTCAAAACCCACCTCTTCAAACTGCATTATTCAGACTGATTTGTATCCCGCTGCCATTCTCTCTTCTTTCGTTTCTGTCTGATCTGTAAGTGTTTACACGCCTGTAAATATTTATACTGTTTTCCTTTCCTGGGTCTATCCGGGCATATAAATAGCTGTGAATAAGATTTTGCTATTCTATTTGTGTCTTTTTTGTCATTTTGTACATAGTTGTAAATAGTTCTTACTTTTACTATTCCATCTTTTGGTGTATCGTAACAAAAGCAATGTTTGATCGTGTGCATGTATTTTTATGTATTGACTATGTAGTACCCGCTATATAAAAACCCGTTGTTATTATATATATATATATATATATCGCTTTGAACACAGATGGTTTCCATTTCAGAGAGAAATCGAGATAACATCTCCAGAATCCCTTCAAACCTATGGTCTGGGGATAGGGTAGACAGGGGGGGGGGGGGGGGTGGGGGGGGGGGGGGGGGGGGGGGGGGGGGGGGGGGGGGGGGGGGGGGGGGGGGGGGGGGGGGGGAGGGGGGGGGAGGGGGTGGGGGGGGGGGGGGGGGGGGGGGGGGGGGGGGGGGGGGGGGGGGGGGGGGGGGGGGGGGGGGGGGGGGAGTCTCAGTAATGCTCATAGTGGTCTTATAATAGCTCTGTGGTGATATATATATATATATATATATCACCACAGAGCTATTATAATACCACTATGAGCATTACTGAGACTCCTTCCCCCCCCCCCCCCCCCCCCCCCCCCGTCTACCCTATCCCAGACCATAGGTTTGAAGGGATTCTGGAGATGTTATCTCGATTTCTCTCTGAAATGGAAACCATCTGTGTTCAAAGCGATATCCTCGGACTTAAACTCGGTGAGGGGGTAAAACTACGTCCGGTGGAATGTTAACGCTAGGCAGACTTCAGGTTCGAAGGCCAACTCAGTTGAAAAGAATATGATCATAAAACACTTTCAGACCTAGGTCACGCTCAAGGAGTAAGAATGAAAAAAATATTCAGGCAAGGGACTTGTATACGTGAAGGACCTTGTGTTTGGTTTAGGCAGAGATGTACAGGGACTCTGTAGCTCTTTGGTTTAGGTCTCCTTTGAAATCTTATAAATGTGGTGGGAGTGTGGGGGAGTGGGAGTGTGGGGTGGATGTACGTGAGTGCTCGTGCTGTTACTTCGAAAGTTGTACTACTGATTGTGCGGAACGTGACCCTGCCTTACCATTATCCGCTATTCACCAGAAAGGAAATGTCAATAAGGATCCTGGGTTCCCTTAAGCTTTCACACAGACAGCGTAACTGAGACTAGATGAGGCCATCTACCTCTCTCAAGGAGAAGACTTCGTCTAGTCTCGGGCACGCAGTATGGCTATCACAAAATCCAAATAAACTTTGCACCCTATACAAGACACCGAAACAACGTGCTAGAGTTGTCGTTGACCTATAGTTACGTTCAGCCTTCACCTCTGTAGAAGAAATGGGAGAGGTGGGAAGATAAGTGCATGTCGAATAAGTATAAACGGATCATGATCGCATTGGCCTACATTTTCTAATGTGATGCATTTGTCGACATTGGCGAGTCATATTCGACATTTTTCCTACTGACGCAAAAGTCGGCATTTTACCATTGACGCGCCCGTCCACATTTTTAATATGTGTCAGTGGTTAGATTAACGTCCCCGGACACAGTGCGTATAGGGGACAAATATGTATGCATTAGTCGACTTTATATCATTTCCGCTTCAGTCTGGATCTTCTTTACGGACAACCCACTTCAAAGCGGGTCGCCACGCGTGACTTGAACTAAATTCGTTTCAGGATAGTTATTTTTTAATCCCCCTACCTCCTTTCGCATATTGTTGCTGCTGTCGAGAAGACTAGTATTCACGGTGGTATGGCAAACTCGTTTATATAAGTTATTAATGTCAAATCGAAAATAGGTCTGCTCAGTCTCTGTGAGTCTGCCTGCGTTCTGAATAGAAATCCATGTGTCCCTGAGCAGGTCATACTCCACTATCCAATCCTATCTTCTCGGAGATCATTGTCCTCTCCAGGGCCGGATCACTTACTCTTGGAGGGGGGGGGGGGGGGGGGGTTCCAAAAATTTTTTAAGGGGTTAGGGGTGACAAAAACGTGTCCGCTCGAGGAACTTGAGTAGAATGAGAACGTTTTACTTACCACCAGTGTCAACTAAATTAAGAGCTTTAAAAAAACCTCCATATATATTTTTTTTTTTTCTGACTGAGTGAGGTACATCGAATGGCCAGGGGGGGGGGGGGGGGGGGGGGGTCCGGAACCCAGGAACCCCCCCCCCCCCAGATCCGGCCCTGCTCTCTACAAAAGGCAATGTACCGAGTCCACATCGCCTCCCAGTTCATTACCCTTGGTTTGCACCTATCCCCTACCCGCACAGCTGCAGGCTCGCTCGTTTCTTGTACCGAAGAGACCTACATACTGGAACCTTAAATTCTACTTACCCGCATTCTTTTAGTTTCCGGCACCATCCGCTTTAGCTAACAGCAGGTCGGGCATTGCTCCCACTGGCCTCTCCGAGTTTACAGCACCTGATACTAACTACAAAAACAATTCCGGGTACCTCTCTGCCAATACTAACTGTAGTCGAGCATTCCTCAGCTCAGCACTTTTGTGACCCACGGCCAAACGTTACATCACAAAGGCGCATGTATCAGGACACGCGAGCGCCTATGCCTGTGACGCGTCTCCCTTTGGTTATCGAAAAAAAAAAATTTCAGATAAAATACTGCTTCAGTGTTGCTGTACTCTCCCAATACTAGTATGAAGGGAAAGAAAATAAAAGTGTAACAATACATAAATAACTGATATTTATGAGAAACCAATAAATAACTTTAAATACATTAAGGGATTCATTGATTAATTTATTTCATGTATTTATTTCTTCTTATATTCCGTTGTTATTTATTATTTGCATACACATTGAAAAGATCTGTGTAGTAATGTTGACAAATTACATAGAAAATTTCTTAATAACTTGTTTTATTTGTAATTTTAAGCTAATAACACGAAAGCAGTGTACAGTTGTATTTCCTCATCCGCTCAAGAAAAGGTGAACAGAGAGTGAAAGTACGTAAATAAATAAAATAAAAATGTAGGTATAAGTGAAGAGTGGATTTGCATAGTGTTATTCTTTGATGTGATGACACTTTTGTCTTCCATTCTTTTTACATTCTCTGTCTCCGTTTCTTTTTGTTTGTCTGTCTCTCTTTTTTCATGTTTTCCATTTTATTAATACTCTCTCTTTCCCTCTGTTGTGATTACCTTGCTCACATCATCATAATATTAACTGGAACTTGAGCAGCTCTTAAACTGGAAAAGGGCTATATAAGAACAATTCATTTAAGTCGTACTGATGAAAACTGACACAACCAACACCATACTAATGTTTACGTCATATCTTAACATGACTTTTATATTATTCTATAATCTTATCCTGAATCGTTATAACTAGCATGTAACATGCGGGAATACTACAAAATAAATAAATAAATAGTTAAACAACAAAGCGAAACAAACAAAACACAGATGCTCCCACAATCTCCTGTCACAACGGCCTATACAAATATTTATTAAGAAGAGGGAAACGGTGGTAGAGAGGGTGGGGATTAATTACACACACAAAGGTCTCAAAAGGAATAAACAACAATAACACAGCTAAATGCTTAGTGACATTGTAGTTGATCTTGTCACGCATGAAAATACATTGGTTTGAACTGAATCTGTCTAGATAGATCTATGCTCTAGTGCAGTAGATTTTATTTTTCATTCATCCTCATCATTTTTAGTGCAACACTAAAATAGCAACAGAAGTGGCGTTTGCACGTTTGCTACATTTCAATGTTTCTTGTAATTAAGCTCTTACCACAAAAAAATCTTAGATAACCAAAGGGAGACGCGTCACAGGCATAGGCGCTCGAGTGTCCTGATACAAGCGCCTGTGTTACATCACTACGGTATTGCTTTTTGTAATGGCCGCCATTAGGACTTTTAGAGTTACGCCTCCTTAACTTTCAACACACAGTGAATACTGTGGTCTAGCAGAATAGAAGAATGCCGAGAGTTTCAAAGTGCTGAAACCACAAAGCGAATATTGGCTGTTAAAGACATAATCTGATAGAAATCGGGTTGTTTGTTTGTTTGTTTGTTTAAATTTAATAAATCCAGCATCATCGTAATGTTACTTTTGAGTTAATCAGTTGTCTGGAGAACATCTGCTCCAGCAGCGGTCTCTGAAAGGAAGTGCTGACGACGGACAATTCACAGATGTGGATTTATCTCTACTAGGGAAAAGAAGGAACGGATGCCACGCAGTCTCACCCATCGGGCAAGGGAAGAGGGGTCACCCATCGAGCGATTCGGTAGAGAGAGAGAGAGAGAGAGAGAGAGAGAGAGAGAGAGAGAGAGAGAGAGAGAGAGAGAGAGAGAGAGAGAGAGAGAGAGAGAGAATCCTTTCTCCATTCCTCATTCCCTCCTTGGAATGTAAATTACTGAGGGTTGGGGAAGTAGGAGGCAGAAGTGGGGCCGGGTAGCTCAGTTGGTAAGAGCGTCTTGCTAGTAACCGAAAGGTCGCTGGTTCGAATCCCGGTGTCACATCCTTCAAGTTCCGGGTCTCCTAGTTTATCCGAGCGCATTTGCGCATGCGCCAGGTCATGTCGGGCCGGCTTTTTCACGAAGTTCTTAGGCGTCATAACCCTAACCCTAACCCAAACCCTAACCCTAACCCTAAACTCTTAACTCTAACCCAAACTTTAACCCTAAACCTTACGAAGACGATGATAGCACTGTGCGCATGCGTCGAATTTTGTAACGCGTCGACCAATCAGAATGCTCCCATTCGCTCCCAGCCCAGCTAAGATACTAGGAACTGTGAGGATGTCACACCGGATTGGTCAACGTGTGATCATATTATTTTCCCCTTTACCAACAACTGGCCCGCTGGTGTCAGTATAAATCGGTCCAGTAGTCACCTATATGCGAAAGTGTCGTGTGACTATAATCTACATACATACATACATACACATACATACACATACACATACATACGAGAGTAGAGAGAATAAGTGGTGGTTCACCCGTCCCCTATACGCTTAATGTGTCCGGGGACGTAAATTTTACTATTAAAAAAAAAAAAAAGAGTAGAGAGAAAAGAGTGGAGAAACGATTGAGCGATTGCATGCAGTTGTTAATGTAAGCTGAATAAAGTTGGAACACTTCACATGACGACTCCTGCCTTGTTGCTGAGTGAACAGGTTGCGTGGATAAACGGATCTAAGTTACACTTATCAGGATTCAAGCATAGGGGCTGAATCAACTACTGATATAAAAAAAAAAAAAACAACAGTGTATGTTACGTTGAAACGCGAATGGTGCGTATGAAATGCGCACGATGTTATGTGTGAAGCGCGTGCAATTGCAGGCTTGTGTGTGACGCGCGCGATAGATCTGTTCGTTTTATTTTGCAACGCATGCAGTAATAGAGTGTATTTATCTTTGATTTGATTTTGCGTTGTTATTAGTAGAGGCTTTGTGTAACGTTAGTGTTTTTAGTTGATCGATATTGTTTGAGAATTTTCGGGAATCAGTTGTTTACTATCGATCGAAGCGTGTGGATTATTCTGTTGGTTACCATGGAAGCTTCCATTCCAAATGAGGTTGTATGACGTGAGTCACGTGATGATGAAATTAATTTTGATTGGTTGTGGTGTTTTATGTAGGATTATTCTCGTTTGTTCCCGTGTATGTAGAGACTATATAAGCGCCGCAATGTTAAAAAAAGTGGATTGTTGTTGAGAGTTGCTGTGAGAGATGTTGATTGTTGTTGATAGTGAGTTGGAAAGTGAAATTTGAGAGTGAAAAGGCGATTGTATGCAGTTGTTGATGTGTGCTGAATAAAAGTGGAAAACTTCATACGTTGACTTTGTGACTTGTATGCTGATTGAGCGGGTTGCGTGAATAAACGAATCTGAGTTACACCTTATCAGGAATTCAGCATTGGGGCTGAATCAGATACTGATAAAGAAAAACACCATCGATTCAAACCGAGTGTAACATTTTGGGGGCCAAGCCGGGATTCACGCCATAGCCAAGGGTTCAACTGCTACAACAAGCGAGTCAACGTTACGAGAGGCAGTCATCGAGGGTAGCCGCCAACGAGTTGCGTCGAGAGGGGCCAACATACTGGGACTACATCACCGATAGGTTCGGGTTGACTGCAAGGGCGTGTAGTCGCTGAAGAGTTGCTTCGTGAGCGAACAACAGATCGGGACTACGTGGCTGCCGTGAGACTACGTCGAGGGACAGTCTCGGAGCTACATCGCCAGTATTCGAGAGAGCGACGAGCGGACGTCGCGTCTACTTCAGCACAGGAGCGTGCACATCAACACCAGCGTGGTGCAGCGTCGCATACGACGAGGACAGCGGGGCCTGCGTCAGCGAAGGCGACTAGTGGCAAGCATCAGCGCTACTGCAGAAAGCGTGCTGTTCTAGAACAGTCTAGAAAGGTACAGCACAGTCAAGAATTTTCCAGAAAAGAACTTTCCAGAAAAGCATTAAGATGGCTGATTTCTGGCAGAAAGGGATTGAACTGCATCTGAAAGGCAAGCAGCTGACGGAGTACGTCAAGTCTCAAGAGAGAATATGGCGTGAAGAAAGAGAAAGAGAATTAGAAGAGAAGCGTCTAGAAAAGGAAGAACAGCGTCGCCGAGAAGAAATAGAATTAGAACGGAAGCGTCTGGAATTTGAACAGCAGCGGCAAGAAAAAGAGGAGCAGCGACGCCGAGAAGAAAGAGAGTTCGAGCTGAAGCGTCTTGAAGGCGAGCGTCAGTACCAGCTAGAGTTGGCGCGTATCCAGCAACAGCAGAATGCGCCACAAGTTATCAGCGACAACAAGGCTCCAAAATTGCCGGCGTTTGTCGACGGGAAGGACCAGATCGACAGTTATTTGGCGAGATTTGAAAGGTTCGCCGAAAGCTCCAATTGGCAACCCCAAGACTGGGCGATTCGACTCAGTGCTCTTCTGACGGGGCAAGCACTGGAAGTTTACACCAGACTGTCGAACGATGACGCCAAAAACTACGACGTCTTAAAAGAGGCCCTGTTGCAGTGCTACAGCTTCACAGAGAAGGGCTACCGTAAACGCTTCCGTGAATGCCGGCCTTTGTCAGACGAGACACCAAAGCAATTTGTGGAGCGCCTGTCGTCATACTTACACAAGTGGGTGGAACTATCAGGCAAAGGGAAGTCTTACGATAGTCTTCATGACCTGATCGTGAAGGAGCAATTCCTCAATGCCTGTCACAAGGACCTAGCGACCCACTTAGAAGAACAAAAGCTGCAGACGCTTAAAGATGTGACCGAGGTTGCTGAAAGATATCTCCTCGCTCACGGAAAAACGCTGGGGCCACCCAAGGCGACGAAACCATTTCAGAAAACTGCAAGCCATGGGAACCAGATCCAGGGGAGTCAGACGAGCCAGAGACACACGGACTCCACGCCACCTCCCAGGGAAGGGCATTCAAGAGGCTGTTTCACCTGCAACGCTACAGACCAAAGGGCGGCTAATTGTCCTCTAAACAAAAGTAGCGGACAGCGGAGCAGTACGGACAACGCAGCGGCGGGCAACCGGCAGAGGCGGTTCTCCAATCAACGGCAAACCAGTAGATCTGACCATCAGGTGTGCGGCGGGAGCGTCATTCTTCCGAGTGAGACCGATCGCGCAGCTACTCCTGCGGACGTGCAAGAGTGCATAACCGATGGCCAACTTCTCCTTGCCAACGGGAAATCCATCCCCGTCGTAGCCAGCGCAGCGATGACCGTCCAGAACATGCCTGTTTCCAAGGGACGCGTCGGAAATCATGAAGTGACTGTTCTAAGAGACTCTGGCTGCAGTGGGGTCATCGTCAGAGAAGACCTAATCGCTAAAGAACAGTTCACTGGCGATTCAAAATGGACACTTATGGCCGAGAGCAAATGTGTGAAAGCGCCAATTGCAAAAATTCATGTCAACACCCCTTTCTACATAGGCGAAGTCGAAGCGGTTTGCCTGAAGAAGCCGCTGTATGATTTGATGATCGGGAATATCGACGGCGCGAGACGACCCGACGACCCCGATCCAGAGTGGAGTCCTGCCTCAACTCAACACGTCGAAGTTGTGGAGGAGGATCCATTGCCATTTCCCGATGGAGACCTTACAGAGCTGCTACGGGACAATGTGGCTACTCCGGCTCAGCCCTGCCGACCAGAGATCGTCGGTGCTGTTACTACCAGGGCCCAGGCCAAGAGAGACAAGATGTCTACGCCACTGAAGGTCGCCGACAACTCCAAAGCTGCCATCGTGGACAGAGATAAGCTGATCCAGCTCCAGGAAGCTGATAGTACTTTAAACAAGTACAGGAACCGCCAAGACCACGTGACCAAGGGCAGTGGTACGGTCTATTTTGAGGTGAAGGCCAAGATCCTGTATCGAATCTTCCAGAACCCGAGGGTCAACGGAGGGAAACCACTACGTCAAGTCTTGGTACCATTACCCCTCAGGCGTCAAGTGATGGAAGTAGCACATGACTCCATCATGGGAGGTCACCTAGTCATCAAGAAGACGTCAGACAGAATCCAGGCAGTGTTCTACTGGCCAGGACTTCATGCGGACGTCAGCCGTTTCTGCCGATCATGTGACATTTGCCAGAAGACCATACCTCGAGGAAGGGTCCCGAAAGTGCCTATGCAGAGGGTGCCTTTGATCGACCGACCTTTCAAGAGGGTGGCCTTAGACCTAATCGGCGAAATAAGACCTCCGAGTGAAGAAGGTCATCGATGGGTACTGACTTTAGTGGACTATGCGACTCGGTACCCAGAAGCAGTGCCACTGAAGAAGATTGACACTGAAACTGTAGCAGAGGCATTGGTGGACATGTTCAGCAGACTTGGAGTGCCTGAAGAAATTCTGACAGACCTCGGGACGCAGTTCGTCTCTGACTGTATGAAGGAGGTCAACAGACTGCTGAGTATCCGGCATTTGACTACGACACCCTACCATCCGATGTGCAACGGGCTTGTCGAGAAGTTCAATGCTACGCTGAAGTCCACCCTGAAGAAACTGTGCAGCGAGCAGCCCAGACAATGGCATCGCTACATCAACGCCTTACTTTTCGCCTACAGAGAAGTACCGCAGGAGTCCACCGGCTTTTCTCCATTCGAGCTGCTGTACGGAAGAACCGTCCGAGGGCCGATGCACATCCTGAAAGAACTGTGGACGAAAGAAGTAGAGACCCCAGAGGTGAAGAACAGCTACCAGTACGTGTTTGAGCTACGGGAGAAGCTGGAGCAGACTCTCGAGATAGCCAGAGAAAACCTGAAGAAGTCCCAAGACTGTGGAAAGCACTACTACGATCGTAGGGCTGTAAACAGGAAGTTCAAACCTGGCAACAAAGTGCTGGTGCTGCTACCTACTGATCATAATAAGTTGCTGATGCAGTGGAAAGGCCCGTACGAAGTGGAGACCGTGGTGGGGATCAACGACTACAAGGTGAAGGTCGGCCAGCACTCCAAGATATACCACGCCAACCTCCTTAAGCTGTACGTGGAAAGGCCATCAGAGACTGTACAGGCAGCGACAGCAACTGAGATAGACGACAGCTTTGACAGCGAGGAACTGTTGGAACTGGGAGATTTCCATAGCAAAGAAGGCATCGATGATGTTAAGCTAGGACCGAGCTTGACGGAAGGTCAAAAGTTGGAGCTCAAGGACCTTATGGGCGAATTTCCCCATAGCTTCAGTGATGTCCCAGGCTCTACGACTTTGGTCGAACATGAAGTCCACCTCACTTCAAATATTCCCGTTCGATCAAAACCCTTCCCGATCCCTTTCAAGGCCCGTGAATCCTTGAAGAAAGACATCGATGAGATGCTGAAGATGGGCATCATCCGGGAGTCCAGTTCACCCTACGCGTCCCCTGTCGTGGTCGTGAAGAAGAAGGACGGGAGCAACAGAGTATGCATCGACTACAGAAAGGTTAATAAGATCACCGTCTTCGATCCCGAGCCGATGCCTTCGGCAGCAGACCTCTTCCGCCAATTATCGGGGAGTAAAATCTTCTCAAAAATTGACCTCAGCAAGGGTTATTGGCAAGTCCCCGTGCGTCGACAGGACATACCAAAGACTGCTTTCATAACTCCTGATGGGACGTACGAGTGCCTAAGGATGCCCTTTGGCATGGTCAACAGCGGAGCTACCCTGAAGAGAGGTATGAGGAAGATGCTCAAAGGGATGGACAACGTCGTGTGTTACTGGGACGACCTGCTAGTCCACACTCGCACCTGGGAAGAGCATCTGCAGACCTTGAGGGAGCTATTTCACCGTCTCACAGAAGCCAACCTGATCGTGAGACCCAGCAAGTGCATCCTGGGAGCTGACAACGTCGACTTCATCGGACGTTCGATGGAAGGAGACAACGGAGGACGCACTGATTCCAGGGAAGCCCACGTGATCATCGTCTTTGACCCTGGGCCGATGACGACCGCAACTGACGAGGGCGTCGTTTCCTTGCGGATGAAAGAACATTGACTGTGTGGAGAACATTGGCAATATCTAAACAGACTTGCAGATGAGAAACATTGACATTGTGTGAATGATCTGTGAACACAGACAGTGTCCAGAAAGACTGAAATAAGTTTTAATTTCGGATTTTGTTTGTGCATTACGTTTCAACGTTGTTGAAAGAAATTAGGTAAATTTCTTCTTGAGTGGGGGGTTATGTTACGTTGAAACGCGAATGGTGCGTATGAAATGCGCACGATGTTATGTGTGAAGCGCGTGCAATTGCAGGCTTGTGTGTGACGCGCGCGATAGATCTGTTCGTTTTATTTTGCAACGCATGCAGTAATAGAGTGTATTTATCTTTGATTTGATTTTGCGTTGTTATTAGTAGAGGCTTTGTGTAACGTTAGTGTTTTTAGTTGATCGATATTGTTTGAGAATTTTCGGGAATCAGTTGTTTACTATCGATCGAAGCGTGTGGATTATTCTGTTGGTTACCATGGAAGCTTCCATTCCAAATGAGGTTGTATGACGTGAGTCACGTGATGATGAAATTAATTTTGATTGGTTGTGGTGTTTTATGTAGGATTATTCTCGTTTGTTCCCGTGTATGTAGAGACTATATAAGCGCCGTGTTACACTCAGTTCGATGATGGTGTTTTCTATCAGTATCTGATTCAGCCCCGATGCTTGAATTCCTGATAGTTGTGTAACTCAGATTCGTTTATTCACACAGCCCGTCCAAACAGCATACAAGTCACAAAGTCGACGTATGAAGTTTTCCACTTTTATTCAGCACACATCAACCACTGCATACAATTCTCAATTCAACTCAACAACTTTCACAGCAACTCTCCAAATCACTATCAACAACTTTACTCCCAACAGCAACTCGGCACACGATTAAATAACCTCTCTCTTTTCCGGAAAGATTTCGAATACCGTAGAAATGACGCACTGCCACCAATCGAATAAAAGATCGTCATCACTGACTTACGTCATACATGTCAAAAGAATGTTCTCCATTATCTACGTCCATCAAGAAGCTTCGATCGCTAGTAAACAAACGGATCCAGAAGATTCTCCAACAATATCGACTAACGAAAATTATCAACGTTATACAAAGCCTCTCCTAACAACAATGCAAACTCAAATCAAAGGTAAATAAACTCCATTATTGAATACTTTGCAAAACGAAACGATTAGATCTATCTTGCGCGTTTCTGACGTACTACCATTCGCGTTTCAACGTAACATAACCCCCCACTCAAGAAGAAATTTACCTAATTTCTTTCAACAACGTTGAAACGTAATGCACAAACAAAGTACAGAATTAAGACTTATTTCAGTCTGTCTGAACACTATCAACGTTCTCAGTTCATTCATACAGAGTCAATGGTTTTCATCTTCAAATCTGTCTGGATATTGTCAATGTTCACAGTTCATTCACACAGAGTCAAAGTTTCTCATCTGCAAGTCTTTCTGGATACTGTCAATGTTCACAGATCATTTACACAGAGTCAATGTTTCTCATTTTCAAGTCTTTCATTACCAATATTCTTAGTTCGTCCACACAGTCAATGTTCTTTCGTTCGCAAGGAATCAACGCCCTCGTCAGTTGCGGTCGTCATCGGCCCAGGGTCAAAGACGATGATCACGTGGGCTTCCCCGGAATCAGTGCGTCCTCCGTTGTCTCCTTCTTCCATCGGATGCCTGACGCAGTCGACGTTGTCAGCTCCCAGAATGCATTCGCTGGGTCTCACGGTCAGGTTGGCTTCTGCGGGACGGTGGAACAGCTCCCTCATGGTCTGCAGATGCTCCTTCCAGGTCTGGGTGTGGACTTCATGTTCGACCAAAGTCGTAGAGCCTGGGACATCATTGAAGTTAGGGGGAAACTCGCCCATAAGGTCCTCGAGCTCCAACGTTTGACCTTCCGTCAAGCTTGGTCCTAGCTTAACGTCATTGATGCCTTCTTTGCTGTGGAAGTCTCCCAGTTCCAACAGTTCTTCGCTGTCAAAGCTGTCGTCGGTCACAGCTGCTGTGGCTGCGTGCACAGTCTCTGTTGGCCTTTCCACGTACAGCTTAAGGAGGTTGGCGTGGTATATCTTGGAATGCTGGCCGACCTTCACCTTGTAGTCGTTGATCCCCACCACGGTCTCCACTTCGTACGGGCCTTTCCACTGCATCAGCAACTTATTGTGATCAGTAGGTAGCAGCACCAGCACTTTGTTGCCAGGTTTGAACTTCCTGCTCACGGCCCTACGATCGTAGTAGTGCTTTCCACAGTCTTGGGACTTCTTCAGGTTTTCTCTGGCTATCTCGAGAGTCTGCTCCAGTTTCTCCCGTAGCTCAAACACGTACTGGTAGCTGTTCTTCACCTCTGGGGTGTCTACTTCTTTCGTCCACAGTTCTTTTAGGATGTGCATCGGCCCTCGGATGGTTCTTCCGTACAGCAGCTCGAACGGAGAAAAGCCGGTGGACTCCTGCGGTACTTCTCTGTAGGCGAAAAGTAGGGCGTTGATGTAGCGATGCCATTGTCTGGGCTGCTCGCTGCACAGTTTCTTCAGGGTGGACTTCAGCGTAGCATTGAACTTCTCGACAAGCCCGTTGCACATTGGATGGTAGGGTGTCGTAGTTAAATGTCGGATGCTCAGCAGTCTGTTGACCTCCTTCATGCAGTCAGAGACGAACTGCGTCCCGAGGTCTGTCAGAATTTCTTCAGGCACTCCAAGTCTACTGAACATGTCCACCAGTGCCTCTGCTACAGTTTCAGTGTCAATCTTCTTCAGCGGCACTGCTTCTGGGTACCGAGTCGCATAGTCCACTAAAGTCAGTACCCATCGATGACCTTCTTCACTCGGAGGTCTTATTTCGCCGATTAAGTCTAAGGCCACCCTCTTGAAAGGTCGGTCGATCAGAGGCATCCTCTGCATAGGCACTTTCGGGACCCTTCCTCGAGGTATGGTCTTCTGGCAAATGTCACATGATCGGCAGAAACGGCTGACGTCCGCATGAAGCCCTGGCCAGTAGAACACCGCCTGGATTCTGTCTGACGTCTTTCTGATGCCTAGGTGACCTCCCATGATAGAGTCATGAGCTACTTCCATCACTTGGCGCCTTAGAGGTAACGGTACCAAGACTTGACGTAGTGGTTTCCCTCCGTTGACCCTCGGGTGCTGGAAGATTCGGTACAGGATCTTGGCCTTCACCTCAAAATAGACCGTACCACTGCCTTTGGTCACGTGGTCTTGGCGGTTCCTGTACTTGTTTAAAGTGCTATCAGCTTCCTGGAGCTGGATCAGCTTATCTCTGTCCACGATGGCAGCTTTAGAGTTGTCGGCGACCTTCAGTGGCGTAGACGTCTTGTCTCTCTTGGCCTGGGCCCTGGTAGTAACAGCACCGACGATCTCTGGTCGGCAGGGCTGAGCCGGAGTAACCACATTGTCCCGTAGCAGCTCTGTAAGGTCTCCATCGGGAAACGGCAATGGATCCTCCTCCACAACTTCGACGTGTTGAGTTGAGGCAGGACTCCACTCTGGATCGGGGTCGTCGGGTCGTCTCGCGCCGTCGATATTCCCGATCATCAAATCGTACAGCGGCTTCTTCAGGCAAACCGCTTCGACTTCGCCTATGTAGAAAGGGGTGTTGACATGAATCTTCGCAACTGGCGCTCTCACACATTTGCTGTCGGCCATGAGTGTCCATTTAGAATCGCCAGTGAACTGTTCTTTAGCGATTAGGTCTTCTCTGACGATGACCCCACTACAGCCAGAGTCTCTTAGAACAGTCACTTCATGATTTCCGACGCGTCCCTTGGAAATTGGCATGTTCTGGACGGTCACAGCTGCGCTGGCGACGACGGGGATGGATTTTCCGTTGGCAAGGAGAAGTTGGCCATCGGTCATGCACTCTTGCACGTCCGCAAGGGTAGCTGTGCGCTCGGTCTCACTCGGAAGAATGACGCTCCCGCCGCACACCTGATGGTCAGATCTACTGGTTTGCCGTTGATTGGAAAACCGCCTCTGCCGGTTGCCCGCCGCTGCATTGTCTGTTGTGCTCCGCTGTCCGCTACTTTTGTTTTGAGGACAATTAGCCGCCCTGTGGTCTGTAGCGTTGCAGGTGAAACAGCCTCTTGAATGCCCTTCCCTGGGAGGAGGCGTGGAGTCCGTCTGTCTCTGGTTCGTCTGGCTCCCCTGGATCTGGTTCACATGGTTTCCAGTCTTCTGAAAATGTTTCGTCGCGCTGGGTGGCCCCAGGGTCTTCCCATGCGCGATGAGATATCTTTCAGCAGCCTCAGTCACATCTTTAAGCGTCTGCAGCTTTTGTTCTTCTAAGTGGGTCGCTAGGTCCTTGTGACAGGCATTGAGAAATTGTTCCTTCACGATCAGGTCATGGAGACTGTCGTAAGACTTGCTTTCGCCTGATAACTCCACCCACTTGTGTAGATATGACGACAGGCGCTCCACAAACTGCTTTGGCGTCTCGTCTGACTTAGGCCGGCATTCACGGAAGCGTTTACGGTAGCCCTTCTCTGTAAAGTTGTAGCACTGCAACAGGGCCTCTTTCAAGACGTCGTAGTTTTTGGCGTCATCGTTCGACAGTCTGGTGTAAACTTCGAGAGCTTGCCCCGTCAGAAGTGCACTCAGTCGAATCGCCCAGTCTCGAGGTTGCCAATTAGAGCTTTCAGCGAACCTTTCGAATCTCGCCAGATAACTGTCAATCTGGTCCTTCCCGTCGACGAAAGCTGGCAATTTTGGAGCCGTGTTGTCACTGATAACTTGTGGCGCATGCTGCTGTTGCTGGATGCGCGCCAACTCTAGTTGGAACTGCCGATCAGCTTCTCTTTCCTCACGCCTGCGCTCATCTTCTCTTTCTTGCCGCTGCTGTTCAATTTCCAGACGCTTCAGTTCAAATTCTCTTTCTTCACGGCGACGCTGCTCTTCTAATTCTAGACGCTTCTGTTCTAATTCTATTTCTCTTTCTTCACGCCATATTCTCTCTTGAGACTTGACGTACTCCGTCAGCTGTTTTCCTTTTAGATTTAGTTCAACTCCTTTCTGCCAGAAATCAGCCATCTTAATGCTTTTCTGGAAAGTTCTTTTCCGGAAAGTTCTTTTCTGGAAAGTTCTTTTCTGGAAAGTTCTTTTCTAGAAAGTTCTTGACTGTGCTGCACTCTTCTAGACTGTTCTAGAACAGCACGCTTTCTGCAGTAGCGCTGATGCTTGCCACTAGTCGCTTTCGCTGACGCAGGTCCCTCTGTCCTCGTCGTATGCGACGCTGCACCACGCTGGTGTTGATGTACACGCTCCTGTGCTGAAGTAGACGCGACGTCCGCTCGACGCTCGCTGTAACACTGGCGATGTAGCTCCGAGACTGTCCCTCGACGTAGTCTTACGGTAGCCACGTAGTCCCGATCTGTTGTTCGCTCACGAAGCAACTCTTCAGCGACTACACGCCCTTGCAGTCAACCCGAATCTATCGGATGTAGTCCCAGTATGTTGGCCCCTCTCGACGCAACTCGTTGGCGGCTACCCTCGATGACTGCCTCTCGTAACGTTGACTCGCTTGTTGTAGCAGTTGAACCCTTGGCTATGGCGTGAATCGCGGCTTGACCCCCAAAATGTTACACTCAGTTCGATGATGGTGTTTTCTATCAGTATCTGATTCAGCCCCGATGCTTGAATTCCTGATAGTTGTGTAACTCAGATTCGTTTATTCACACAGCCCGTCCAAACAGCATACAAGTCACAAAGTCGACGTATGAAGTTTTCCACTTTTATTCAGCACACATCAACCACTGCATACAATTCTCAATTCAACTCAACAACTTTCACAGCAACTCTCCAAATCACTATCAACAACTTTACTCCCAACAGCAACTCGGCACACGATTAAATAACCTCTCTCTTTTCCGGAAAGATTTCGAATACCGTAGAAATGACGCACTGCCACCAATCGAATAAAAGATCGTCATCACTGACTTACGTCATACATGTCAAAAGAATGTTCTCCATTATCTACGTCCATCAAGAAGCTTCGATCGCTAGTAAACAAACGGATCCAGAAGATTCTCCAACAATATCGACTAACGAAAATTATCAACGTTATACAAAGCCTCTCCTAACAACAATGCAAACTCAAATCAAAGGTAAATAAACTCCATTATTGAATACTTTGCAAAACGAAACGATTAGATCTATCTTGCGCGTTTCTGACGTACTACCATTCGCGTTTCAACGTAACACGCCGCAATGTTAAAAAAAGTGGATTGTTGTTGAGAGTTGCTGTGAGAGATGTTGATTGTTGTTGATAGTGAGTTGGAAAGTGAAATTTGAGAGTGAAAAGGCGATTGTATGCAGTTGTTGATGTGTGCTGAATAAAAGTGGAAAACTTCATACGTCGACTTTGTGACTTGTATGCTGATTGAGCGGGTTGCGTGAATAAACGAATCTGAGTTACACCTTATCAGGAATTCAGCATTGGGGCTGAATCAGATACTGATAAAGAAAAACACCATCGATTCAAACCGAGTGTAACAGTGTAACAGCCAGTACCTAACGCGTGTTTACACTTCCGTTTCCGACACATGACCTCCGGAAGTACACGCATGCGCGGAACCAACGCCGATGATTTACATTTGGCGATGCCCCACCGGGATTCGACCCAGGGAGATTTCGGTTACTAGTAAGCCGCTCTACCAACTGAGCTACCCAGCCCCACATGTGTATCAGTTTATAGTCCCCTCTCTTCCCGGTAAGGATTTTCAGAGAGGAGACTTGACTGCCCCACATTGTGTGACTGCATTATTTTATCTTATACGAAGTCACACTGCGTAGCTGAGACCTGCTGAGGCCTATATTCGCCTCGCCATGCTGCGAAAGACTAACCGGTTCAGAAGTCTCGGCCAGTCTCAGTTACGCAGTGTTACTTATAACTAACTTACTAAGGGTCAGTTGTGGTGGGGACCCCAGCAGCCTCTGGCATGAGTGCGGTTTTATCAGTATAACAATCTTTTGAAACGGCTCTATGTGTTTTTTCGTGTATAAACTTTTACCAAGTAATCAAATATTGATCAATAACGAATTCTTAATCTACAAGATTGCAATTAATGTATAAGTAAGTATTCTAGTGTTTGAATAACGTTTTGAAAGGTATGTGGTTGTGTTCCCGTAACATTTTGGTTACTGGGGAGGGAAGCGTTTGGGATCTCCCTTTTCCCTAGGCTAGCTTAATGAGTGCAGTGCCTATGTGCTCTCTCTCGCAGTTTTACCTTCCCCGGTTCTAAACAGATCTAGGTACAAATTCACAGCTGGGTGGACTGGGGTGTGTGGTGCGCTTGTTTCAATCTTTTTTGTGTCGTTTGGTGGTTGCCTTCCAAGCATAGTCACCCATCCAAGCACTAACCCTTCCTGATGTTGCGTTACATGAAACATTGCTAACCTCTACTCTACTGCGCCACCCTTTAACAAGTACTAAAACGCTAATTAGACTAATATCTTATGCACATTCATTATATCGTGTCCATAACCTATTATACAGTAATAAAAACAATAATATTGCATTATAGTGCGTTAACATTTTGTACATTATACAAGAGAGCTATGGTTTCACTTAAATGTATTACTAAGTGTAACCTTTTGCTAAGCAATAAGAGAGAACTATGGATTCATTATCATGTTTGTTGCACGGTGTGTGTACCCTTTCGACAAGTAATGTGAGATTGGTGTGCCCTTCTCTCCTTGGAGGCCACTGCCACACACCTGCTAACAATTAAATAGCCTGTAAATTTCTTCCCTCTGCCACTGTGCTAATTTAAACCGACTCCGAGGATGCAAGTAGGCCTACTAACGACAAGAGCTCTATGTCCGAGAAAAGTGGAGGAAAGTTGGATGTGTTTGTGAAAGATAGGTGTGTGTGTGTGTGTGTGTGTGTGAGAGAGAGAAAGAGAAAGAGAGAGAGATGGGGGAGGAGGGTGGAGGTAGGGAGGGAGAGACAGCGGCGTCAATCGACTATTTCAAGTGCGCAACTCGGCAGTCTCTGATTCTCCCTAGGTATGTCGTAAGGAGTCTATTGACACTCAGTATGGAAATAGAGTTGCTAGCTGTACATGGAGTAATTTTTGGACCGTTAAGGCCTAAACCAAGACTGCTTTATAGGTCACTCACACTCAAGTTGCCGATAACGGTAATACCCTCAGCTCCTGGGACCGACACTTATATATATGAAAGCTGACTGCCCCCTACTAAGACGAAGAAGACCGCAAATTTTTAAACTACTACAGCATGCACATTGCGGTTTAAATCCATATAATACATGATTCCGGAATGTAATTTTCGTGCTGATTTTTTCCTACTCCAACTTATTGCCATTCCTGCTTCTGACATAATAAATTATATAAACATCGCTGCTTCATAACTGCAATTTAAAACAAATGTGTCTACATAACGTGTGTGGCCCACACTTATGACAGGACATTTTCCACAACCTGCCTACCAAATTAAGGTCCAAAATTATTATATGCCATCGACTCGTAATCCACCCTTTCGTGGTCACCAGTGTTTAACTAACAATTTATCATCATCATCGGTACACCTCGCCTACCCCTACCGTTCCCTCCCTCCACCCAAAACCTCACCCCTACCCAACTAAATATTGTCCTGGTCCCTCACCAAAACACTCTTCACTCTCACCCCTACTCCACTGTACGCCCTCTCTACCCCCTCCCCCTTCAAGGCTTTCGGTTGCCGAACAATGAAACACGTAACATGATGATGATAAAATTCACCTTCTAGGAACTCGGCTCAGTGGGTCAGACACATGCGCTAATGTAAACAAACTACTGCGGAATTACGCTAATGTAAATAAACAACTACTGATGAAATCCCCAGTCTAATTCCACATGCCAGGAGGGAGGGGGGGGGGGAGGGTACGGGGGGGGGGGGGGGGGTACGGGAGAGGGAAGAGTGGGGGAGAGAATAATAACAATAACTGTCACCCACATTACAAAATTCGCATGCAAACAGACAAAACAATGAATTTTTTTTTTTTTAATGTAAAATTTACGTCTCCGGACACATTAAGCGTATAGGGGACGGGTAACAATGAATTGCCATACACCGTAATTTTTATTTATTTTACAAAATTGTGGTATACCGTTGTTACACTTAAGAGAAGTTAAGAGGTGGGTTCAAAGTTCAAAGTCCACATGCAACTGACAAAACAACGAAGCGCATTGTATACACAATAATATGATAGGGTCAAAAATAAACATATCAGGTTATTATCAGCTGGAAAGAAGGAGCACACACAGACAGATAAACAGACATAAACACATTAACAACACAGAAAGAAATAACATGTAACAAAACAACATCCAAAACATATGAATGATTCTGCCAGATCTCTTTCAATTACTGTAATGACTATTACAAGTATGTAGATAGTGCCTATTTTTAGATTAACTCTTTACACTTGAAACTGTCAAAAGACTGCAGACTGTGAAATACAAATGAAAGCAGCTGAATGAATGATGGCTAGGAAGGCCTGCTGAATCAAGATTGCAGTGAATACAGCAGAATGACTGAATTAATTGATTGTAATTAATAATGTACTGCGAAGATTGGATAACTTCAACTCTGCTTATATTCAAATAAAACTTGTTTTCAAATTCAAGTCATTTCTGTGGCCTGGGATGTTCTGTTCTCTGTGTTGAAAAAGATGACGATATTCAAATATATATTACATCAAAATAATAAGCTGCTTTGAATTTTCCAATCAGTTACTGCAAAGATTGCAATGATTATACTGTATACTATAAGTATAATGATCATGAGTGTATGAATTCAGCAAAATGACTGCCATGAATGTTCTGTAAAAAAAAAAAAAAAACTAGAACGAATAATGTGGTAAGATTTCAATGAAAACTGTAATGATACAAATTGACAGAATGAAATGGCTAAAAGGCAATACTGACCCAACAGCTAGCACATTGCCGTCAGCAGAAAAGGAGCAGCACCGACCGCCATCTACTGACGCAATGATTGCAGGATCAGACACATCTGGCCACTGCCATACTCGCAGATAACTGCAACAGTTTTTCATGAAAATTAATGTGAAATCAAAAGTAAATTTCATACAACGTTTATACCTCAGCTCTAATTTTATGATAAGGTGTAGCTCAAACAAAGTGCATAAACATATAATTTGAAAATCTGAAGTAAAGAGAACATTTATCGCAGAAAATATAGGAGGATGAACAGAAAGGAAGTTTATATGAACTAAATTAAAACCTGCTTTATTACACAAAATGTGAGTATAAACCGAGGTCTAGTCCATGCACACACTCATTCCATCGCATGGACTTGAAAAGATCCTGACACTCACGTCCGAGGCGGGCGAGTGCTGACTACATAAATACACCCAGCATGCATTAGGACCCTTCTCCCCATCCCCAGATTTGTGCTCGGTTGTAGGGCATCAGAACAAAGGTTGCAAGTGGGCACATCGGGCAGCAGGAGTTAGACCTTTTATCAGACATCGCTTTAAGCAGCTCATGAGCTGGATGAAGATAACAATAATTAAATAAATAAATAATAATGAAATGGAGGAGAAAAAGGAAGAAAATTATTGTTTACATAAAGGCAACACAGTATTATTACATTCACAGAAAATAAATAGCATAGAGGATGAAGATTATGAATATGATAATAATTATGGTGATGACTCGGTTGAAAAACGTTTTAAAATTGAACAATTACAGAGAATGTAATAGAAAAAAATGATGAAAATGATCATTATATTATAATGACTATTTTAAAAAAAACTAGAAGGGCCAAGCCCATATGACTTGCAATATTTAACATGAACATGAGTGCCCAACAAAAACAAAATAAAAAGTTGGCACTAAAATGCAAATACCGGCTTTGATCTTTCTATGCTCCTGACCTTGAGATAACCTTGACCTCTGGCTCCAAATACGCTCATGTACTATCAAATAAATCACAGCAAAAATTGTGACCTTTTGAATGATCATGACCTTTAGTGACCTTGACCTTTGGATGACCTTAACCCTCATATGACCTTGCATGCATGTCTCATCAAATAACCCAATGTCGTTGCACACTATGAGCTAAATAAACAGCCATTTTACTGTACGATTTTTTTTTTTTACATGTGTTTGCAAGATCTAAAATGACCTTGACCTTCAAGATCAACACAAAAGCCGAACATGTATGAAAGATCAATTTATCATCTCTAAATACAACAAGTTTGGACCTTAACATTTCCTATAGTTTAGGGTCAAGGTCGCTTCAAAGTACCTATACTAACCGAGTTTGGACAGCTCCACTGACCTTAATTTGGCTTAAAGTGAGGTTGACCAAATTTGTAGAGCAAATGTGTCTCATTGATATCTATCATGCATCCAAAAATCATAAGTTCAATATTAATAACCTAGAAAAAAGTTACATTTTGTGAAACTTTTGTTGACTTTATGACCTTGACGTGAAGTCGTTCATTTACTGATCATTTATGAAGTCCCCTGGGTATACATCATCTTAACAAATTTGGTTGTGATAGTTGAAATAGGTCCTGAGATATTAATCCGCTTGCAAGTTTTTGCACAGACGGACGGCGGACAGATTGGCATTTTTGTTAGACATCATTTATGACTTATCTCGCAGATTTGCAAAAATCTGTAAACAAAAATGTTGGTTGGGGGGTGAGTGCATAACACTCACATTGTTATGCATGGGAGTCAAAAAAAGTATTATGATGAAATATAATTTATGGAAGACATTTCATTACTAAAAAAAACAGAACTGATGAAATACATACCTATCTTCACCTAATGTTGCGATTCGTGATCCGTCCAGTGAGAACCTCACTGAATAAACATAGTGATCATTAGCACCACCTGCATAGATTGGTCTGGGCGTTGGGTGCATGTGCCTGAAATTCAAAACAATAAGTAAACTTCATTATTTTGCATCTCAAACAAATTTAATAATAAGGTGAATAACACTTCCTGACAAACACTTGTGTAATGCTTCGCTCCTCATGGAGTGATAACATTTTTTATCTATTGTTTGTCTATCACTGTCAGTCTGTCTCTGTCCATTCACTTCCTTGCACGTCCCTCTTCTCTATCTTAAATCCAAATTTAATCAAATTGAATTGAATGAATTGAATCCAGTCCACACTACGTCTGTCCTATCCAATGTGATATATAATCCAAATCCTAAAATCCTAACTAATCCAATCCGCCTGTCTTGTCCAATGCAATTTAATCCTATTTGTCATATCTGATCTTAATCCATAAATCTATGTTCACACACACACACACACACATATATATATATATATATATATATATATATATATATATATATATATATATATATATATATATATATATATATATATATATATATATATATATAGGTTTAAAGCCCCCACATCCCACCCTCACCCCCCCCCCCCCCTTCAATTAAGCTCAAATAACCACAGAACCAACCCATCAACCAATAAACACCAAGCAATAGGGAAGGTCAAACTCACCCAAGCTGCGCAAGAGGTTTGCCAGTGTACACGTCCCAAATGATAACTTGCGTGTCAAAAGAAGCAGTGGCTAGCAGAGCACCATCAGGTGAATAGTCACATTGCACAACATCATGATGGTGACCCTGCAATGGCATCCGTGCCTCTACTTGCCGATAATTCACCCTGAAGATCATCGCCTGAAAACAAACAAGAAATAATGTTCTGAAACATAAGCTATTGATTCTGTTACGTTTGAGACGCACACGATAGATCCGGTCGTTTTGTTTTACAAAGCATGCAATAACAGTGTATTTACCTTTGATTTGATTTTGCGTTGTTGTTAGAAGAAGCTTGTTATAATGTTGATTATTTTCGGTGGTCGATATTATGGGAGAATTTTCTAGAATCACTTGTTTACTATCGATTGAAGCATGTAGATAAATCTAGTGGTAGCTACGAGATTCTTCTAACCTAAATAAAGTTATATGACGTAAGACAGTGCATAGTTCCGGTGATGAATTTTAGTCTGATTGGCTGTAATTAATTGCGTCACGCTGGAATGTTTGAATTTTCTCTGAAGTATAGAGAGACTATATAAGTGATGCACTGTTTCAAAGAGGGATAGTGAAAAGAGAGTGAAAAAGTGAGGTGTAAAAAGCAATTGAGCGATCTTGTATGCAGTTGATGTAAGGTGAATAAAGTTGGAAAACTTCATACGACGACTCCTGCTTTGTTGCTGAGTGAACAGGTTGCGTGGATAAACGAATCTGAACTTATCAGGATTTAAGCATCGGGGCTGAGTCAACTACTCATAAAAAACAACAACAGTGTAACAGATTCCAATGTATAATGTAATCATTACATTACAATGAAAACATTGTGTTGATCTCAATAAATGCACTGAAACTCATTATACTACAAGGAATATCGTGGCATGGCTAAACGGACCCAAAAATGGCAGAAACATTAAACACTATGTACTGAAAATATTGAGTTGTGCATGAATGAATGAATGATTGTGCTAAAAATACAGGATAATGGCCCTGCTACTGAATTTTATGGCTAAAGATGAGGAGACTCACATTAATTAGAACAAATGCATTAATATTTCTAGAACTAGAAGATATAATACTATATAGATGCTAGTTTTTTCCAAGAGCTGGCTTACATTTTAATTCATGTTAACGTGCATGAGAATTCCAATAAACACTAGTAACTATCATTTTGGTAAAGAAATCTTAAAATAGATAACAAAAACACAAACACTAATCATAATAATCCAATGTAATTTACCGATTTGAAACTGCCAACCACCGCTACATGCTTCCTGTCAGGTGACCAGCGGCAGCCAAAGGCGTGCTTGGCATTGGTCTTGAGTGTGAGGTACATGTTGCAGTCCCCCTGTTCGTCAAACTCCCACAGCTTGACCGAGCCATCTCGAGAAGCAGATGCCAAACATAGGCAGTCTCTGTCCTGGGTAAAGTGCAAATCATGCACAATGTCTTTATGGTCCAGGAACTCCAGAAGAAGGTGACCTGCAAGGGGCAAAAAAAAAAGAAACATAATCATCATTGATTATTCAACAAACATAATTTGCATAAGAACAAGATTAACAGCATTCAAAGTTCGTAATAAAATTCTACATCTTCAAACAATCCTAGATCTCAAGCTACTTGATTCTAACTTTTACTTTAAAACAAACCAAGATAAATCTCCAAAATATGAAGAAAAAAAAAACAATAAAATTTTTTTGGTGCATTTTTTTTTAATGAGAAAAATTAACACTGACCGGTCTCACAGTTCCAAAGCTTGATGCGTCCAGATGGATGACCAGTGGCTAAAACCATCATGTTTTCACCTCTCTGGCGCTTCCAGCATTGTTTGTGGTTGCTGGTGCTGCTCAAGCCAAACGCCATGCAATGGACCAGTTCTCCGCAGTCAATGACATGGTACCGGCGCCCTGCCAGGCCCACATTGTCATTGGGATCATGCCTAAAATAATAAAAATACAAGAATTTATAGCCCGCATGCATTTCACTGAATCAATATAATTGTCTAATATAATAATGTAATGCTTGTAAAATTACCCATTCAATGATCATGTTCAAAATTTAGGTTATTAATTTCTCAAAGGAAGAGGCAGTGGAAAATGAGGAGAGAGGGGAGGGGGAATGGGATGGGAGGGTGCAGGGGATGAGGGGCGGAAGGGGATAAACGTAATATGTTAGTTCAAGAGTCACTAATTTGATTATAATTAATTCGATTAGCTATAATTAAGATGGCATACAATTTAAAATGTTAAACACACTACGAAGAAACAAATGCCATACTTTTGCTGCAAACGACTGTTCCAGGGAATAAGTTGAACCATGCGATGTCCAGACGACCATGCTAGGTAAGATGAATCTGGAGCCCAGATACTACTCCACGTCTCACAGCCACCCTTCTGTGCATTACGACGTATTAATCTTCCTCCATTAATCAAAGAACCCCGACAGATATTCACATGATCCAGACGTACTAGCTCTTTGGCATGTTCTGTTGGTTGAACAGAGGAAACAAATTATAAACTTTTTAAAAATTACAGCGACACAAACTATACACCATTACTTCACAAATTATTAAATACTGTGAAGTATGATCGACAAGTTCTCCTCTTTTTGCACATTGAAACTGTTATTATTATTATTATTATTAACTGCAGTGATAAACATCAAATTGAAATGACTGACTAACGTACTTTATATCTTCAAAAATTGAATCAATCATTATGAATCTTTCCCCAATCAATTCGTTCGCACTTGAGAGAAGCAGAAGAAAAATGTTTAAACTGTAAACATGTTTTTTGTTGTATCAATTTTTATTCATCAGATTAACATAAGTTGTACTAATGTAACAAACAATTCCCAAATTCTACTATGTGTACATCATAAATATTTTAAAAATTAATTAACTAACCATATAAACTATGAACACACCATAAATACTTTTAACAACATACATTCTCTTGTAACAATTCGTTCATATTAAGAAACAAACAAAAAAAGACAAAAACACACAAAATTTAAAAAAAATAAAATGAATCCTTTCAACTTCATCTAGAAGAATGAAGTACTTATATATGTCATATTGCATCTTACAGAAAGTTGAAGTTGGGATTGTGACCATAGCATTACCACCTAACCTCCGTGTCTCATACCCCCTTCCCTCCACTCTCTTCAAAAGAAAAATTTAAAGAAACAAAAATGTAAAAAATAAAATTATTTTTTAAAAAACAAAATTTAAACAAATTAATAAATAATAAAAACACTCCTATCCAAAAACAAATTTATAAATAATAAATTTAATGAAACTAATAATGCCTAAAATAAAATTTTAAAAAGTTCAAACATAATTCATGATTTCTAATTAAATCTATCATATGAGCATTAAGCTCAATGACCAATAAGAGTGTTCTTCTGAATTAGACATAGGTAGCTTTCATTCTTTTAAAATCTAATGATCCAAAGGCTGAAAATGGTTAACATTTTGTTGACATTCAAAAATTAAGTGATTTACAATTTTACATTCATAATATTACCACAATTACAAAGCGCTGGAGGATTTATAAAAAGAGCACTCCAAGCATTTAGCCTTAGTCTGTGAAATAAACTGTTAGTAGACATATTTTTTATACTGGCGAATTATCCAAATGTTTTTCAAGTACCTCTTGTTTGTATTTCTCATTCCACTGATTCCAAGCATATCATTGCATTTTATTATTAATTTCATTTGTTGTCAAATTAAAAAATAATGTTATTGATTCATCTATGTGGCTAACAATTTCATTTATATACATATATCTATATTATATAAATATATATATATTTAAATGACTAGGTATTCAAATTAATAAAATATCTGATCATCTTGTAATGATTTGATGACATAACATCTTTATTTCTGTTTGCAATTTTCCTGTCTCTCTTTACATAAACATAAATATTCATTAATTGACAAACAAACAAAAACATTATTTTTAAATCCTTTGTTAATTTCAATATTTTCTCCTAGCTCATCTGTTGTAGAATTTACAACTGATTTTGACCGTGTAACATATTGTGCAGTTTGTAAGCTGTTGTGGTCAAAAAATGGTAATACATGTGCTCATGCTTATTTATAATATATGTATTGGATGTTGAAGACCACTGGGGTATGCAAAGAGCTATTTTTAAATTCATTGAATCAATGTTAGTCAATCTAATAAAAGCTGAATTTGAGGCTGTAAAATAAACTTATTTTCCATAACTTAAAATAAACATAATAGTAGCAATAAGTATAGATCAAACACGAAGAGTTGTTTGCCCAAGGTTGTTTGGATAGCACATTTTAATTTTTTTTTGTTTATCTTGCTTTTTCAATTAAGTGTTTAATATGACAATTCCACAAAAGCTGATTTTAAGGAAACACAATTCCAAGAAATTTTATTGATTTACTTGGATAAACATTTATATTATTAACCTTGATTGACGAAAATGTATTGGTAAAATCAATCAATTATTTTGGTAAATATCACGAAAACTGTTTTTCTCACGATAAACAAAATCCATTATCAAACGTGTATTTTATAACAATATCATGCATTGATACTCATTTAATATGCATTGTTGTTCTTCTATTTTGTCTATAAAACTTACATGAAACATTTTTTCCAAAATGCAATAGTGTCACTGTTGGTAAACATGACATGTCACATAAATCGCACCAATTTTACATCAGATTCAACAACTGAACAAGTAACGTGAACAATGACTTGCAAACATTAATTTAAAAGCCTTTTCTTAAGTCTGCTAATAAAAGTATTAAAACCAATAACACCTGGGTAGTAGGCGTTAAAATTTTCGGTTTATTAGAATAAAACCTTTACCAGTAGTAAGACCCAAGGACTGTCTTCTTAAGTCTGTGACATTATCTTCAGACAAGATAATTTCGGTTTAGCCTCGGTACAATGAATATGATTTTGAAAGTTTGAATAGACTAGAAAATTTTGATCTGGATCTGGATCTGGAATAATACATCACAGGAGCCTTGTTGGCTATCGTCGTGACGGGCCTGGGGGCGCAATCTGCTTGTTGGAGGGTCTTGGTTAAAACTTGATGAAAATGAAATAGTGAAAAATAAATTACGAAATGGCTATAATAATAATAATTATAATAATGGGATAGGCATGTAATGTTCTATACTTTTCAACAACGAAATGATATGATTGCTATCAAAGTTCAAACTGACGTAGTTTTCACTTTTATTAGATGTTTCTTTCAAAAAGAACGTAAAGATCCCAAAACTTACTGATATTTATTGGGTCGACGAACTGAAACGAAGGGTATGACATTGAATTGATCACTGCCAGGAAAAAGAACACGATCGCTTTAGAATATAATGGTGAATAAAAGCAATATTAATAATATTCCAAGCTGCTGGGATCAACAAACAAGTTCACAATCCTAGGGTTCTTCACATTAAACACGCACAACTTTCTTCTGTATTTAACCAATTCTGATTACAACAATGTCGCTTTCGCATTACACCGAACCGCCAGACGAACCAAAAGCACACCTCGAAACAATGCGCATGCGTACGTTACAGTTCTCCCCGATTGGTCCGATAATAGGTCAAGGTTTGTCTGCATTCCAGTGCACTGTTGCATTATTCATAAGTAGGCTTACTTTTCTTCGGTACGAGGTGGAGGTAGGGGTGGGGGGGGGGGTGTTATAAGGGGCTATAATACTTCTGTTTCCTGGTTAAGAGGGGCCGGGTAGCTCAGTTGGTAAGAGCGTCTTGCTAGTAACCGAAAGGTCGCTGGTTCGAATCCCGGATTGGTCAACGTGCGATCATATTATTTTCCCCTTTACCAACAACTGGCCCGCTGGTGTCAGTATAAATCGGTCCAGTAGTCACCTATATGCGAAAGTGTCGTGTGACTATAATCTACAAACAACAACAGGGGCCGGGTAGCTCAGTTGGTAAGAGCGTCTTGCTAGTAACCGAAAGGTCGCTGGTTCGAATCCCGGATTGGTCAACGTGTGATCATATTATTTTCCCCTTTACCAACAACTGGCCCGCTGGTGTCAGTATAAATCGGTCCAGTAGTCACCTATATGCGAAAGTGTCGTGTGACTATAATCTACATACAAACAAACAACTGTTTCCTGCGTGGGGCCGGGTAGCTCAGTTGGTAAGAGCGTCTTGCTAGTAACCGAAAGGTCGCTGGTTCGAATCCCGGATTGGTCAACGTGTGATCATATTATTTTCCCCTTTACCAACAACTGGCCCGCTGGTGTCAGTATAAATCGGTCCAGTAGTCACCTATATGCGAAAGTGTCGTGTGACTATAATCTACAAACAACTGTTTCCTGTATAAAATTAATAAATTAAAAACTAAAGAAGTAGGGTAGGCCCACATAATCCCCAGCCCACCCCGCTGTAACTGTCTTTCTCCTGTGTTCTTTCTCATTCCTACTCGGTTCTATCTACTAGATCTATACTATTTTCTTCGCTAGAGCAGTCACCTACCTTATTTCTTGAAAACTCTTCCAAAACTGTTGGGTCAGGCTGGGAATATCGGACGCTTTCTGCCAAATGATCACTAGGGCCTCCTATAATATTATTATTATTTAGTAATGTAGGCATTTTATATGTATGTATTTTGTTAATATTTTATAATGATGTTTATTTTCTATTTTGTTTTTGTTAACGGGGTTCCATAAATTAAGTATGATGGAGTATGCTGGTGAAACGATCATCTGTGGTGCCCCTACGACCTTCGGGTTACGGGACAGGATAGGATAGGATAAATTAAGAGTATAGCCTCAGCGTTCCCTGCGTGGGATGACCGGTTGGTGTAGTGCCTTCAGTGTTGCCACCAGCAGATCTTTTATTATTATTTTATTATTATTACAGGCATATGGTGGGTGTACCTCAATGTTTAGTAGAGCTGCCTCCCGACAAGTATTCTATCCGAGCTTGCATCGATACGGGTTGCCACAAATCGATATATCAGGTACACTTTTAACGTACCATTTGCAGAAGCAAAATGGAAAGTAAAACTGAAACTGAAAGTCCTATCAGGTACTGTTTCCAAGAATTTCGATCGATTGGTATTTCTTCCATGACAACTCGGTCCAAACGTATCTGACCATCCATATGACCAGTCATGCACGGTTTGGGAAAGTTCCTTGAATGAATACGAGTGAAAGGAGTTCGCCACCGCTCACTGTCTCAGCTCTTAGTTTTCTTAGTTTCTGCCTCCGCATTGGGTGATTGAATTGTACTAGAGAGAGGTAGGACGAAGATTTTGTATTCCGTTTCTTCACCACTGTGAGCAGGTCATAGTGTTGTCCAATGGCTTCATTTGAATTGTTTTCTTTATAAGCGTTTGGCACTCAGTATTGAACATATTCGTATACTTATTGTTATAAAATGTTACTATTGCTTTGAATATGCTTTGAATGTTTAACGTTTGTGCTGTCAACTTTATAACTATAAATTCACTTTGTTGTGGGCCTGTAACCTGACAAATATCATTAAATTGTCTCAATTGAACTACGAACACGCCATCATGATCACTCGTGTTTATTTATTACACGCCATCATGATCACTCGTGTTTATTTATTACACGCAGGCACATCTATAAAATGTTTATTCTTTATTTTATATTATTATATATAAAATATATATGTTTGTGTATGCGTGTCTCATGCACGGGCATGCATAAATTTATGGCACAGGCATGCGTGTTTCTGAGTCTTTTTTCTTCTTGCGTCCATCTGAGGCAGTTTCCTCCTCCTCCTCATTTTCTTCATCTTTCTCCACCTCTCCTTCCTCCTCTTATTCCTCTTTATATTTATCCCACAGCCGTAGCTCAAGTGGTAGAGCGTTCGCCTGGCACACCGATGACCCAGGTTCGAAACCCGAGGTAGGCAAAGATAAAAAGTGGCAATTTTCACTATCCACTTTAGCAATATGATTGCTCTGGTGGTTCAGTGTTGATTTAGGTCCATACCCTTTGATCCCCGTCTGTCATATATATATATATATATATATATATATATATATATATATATATATATATATATATATATATATATATATATATATATATATATATATATATATATATATATATATATATATGCGTGTAATAAATAAACACGGGTGATATATATATATATATATATATATATATATATACAAGGTGGGCCAATAAAATGTTACCACTTTTTAATCGTAAATAAGTTTGTTTTCTTTAATGAGAAAGTTTTCGAAAATTTATTCACAAAAATGTCCACATTATTATTTGATACCAAACATATCATGTTTTCACAGGATTTCCTCAAACAATTCTTTCCTGGAGATAGACTTATCTCATGGTGCACAGACAACTCATGACTCCCCTGATCTTTCTCTCGCAGACTACTTCTTATGTGGGAACATGAAGGAGAGGGTTTACTACAACAACCCACAGACCATTGGGCCCTGAAGACCAACATCCGTCAGGAAATCGGGAGAATCTCACTTGTGATATGTGGCAATGTCATCACAAACTTCAATGTGCGTGTTACAACTGTAATCCAGAGAAGAGGAGAGTGGATTGAGCATATCATCAATTATTAAACTGTGTACAGAACGAGTGAACAAGTGGGAAATCTTTGGTATCAAATGATAACTTTGGTGCTTCCGTGACATTTCTGTGAAGAAACTTTTTGAAAACGTTCTCATTGTAAAATCTTATGTACAATTAAAAAGTGGTAACATTTTATTGGCCCACCCTGTATATATATAGGGTCTTATATATAGTCTTTCTCTTATTAATATTAATTTCAAGGAACTTCCCCAAACCGTCTCACTATCTCCTATCCTCCTTACACCATTCTGAGGAGTTTCATTCACCACCTAACCCGCTACGCGAAGTTAAAAGTGAAACAGAACTACATTAACCATACTCCACGTCTTTCCTCTAACTTTGATTAAAGATTACTTTCCCACACTAATACATCTCCTCACTACGTTATCACTTTCAAACACACACCTACCCTCAAAACTACTATTTCTAAATCACTAATATTGCATCTATACTTGTGATCATCTTCACATCTCTGAATCTTTAACAATTTATTATACAAATAACTACATATTGCTGAATAAACAAACATATTAATGTCTTCATTTATATATGCTTCACAAATTTCCTTTATAACCCACTCCCATAATCAACAACCGTATTTCTTGTTTTACTTCTTATTTCCTGTTCATTGTTTTAATTTCACAAAACCCAACATAATTTCTGACACTTCCACCACCGCTTTTAATCTTCTCAACAATTCGTTTATCTTCCGTCTCCTTAAGGTTTGGATCAGCTCGGTGTGCTAATTACGTTTTCGTTTTTATAACCTCTTGTATCAAAACTAAGCATTTCCAGCAACTGTAATACGCTTTTCAAATTTGTTAAAACGTTATGTCAACAAATGTGGTACATTTCTAACATTGTACCGAAACCATAATTTGGACTGTGTCATACTTTCTTGTCAGAGACGATCAGGCACCCATATTTAGTTGTTACCACAGGCAGTAATGGAATAGCAGCCATATGTGCTTTTGTGGCCCAAACTACATACCCGGCATCTCAGGCATATTCGGCTGTAGATTATTGTTGCAGAAAACTATGACGGCCTACCAGCGCCAAAACTGAAAGTTACCATTATCACGAGAAATTAACAAGTGTTCTGTGTAATTTACGGAGATATTGGTAATTCACAGTGTTAATTAATTATTAACAGTATTTGCCACGCTTTCCTAGCGCCAAAAACCTGATAATTACAAATATCATGAGATAATTACAAATATCATAGAAAAAATTACAATTATCAAGGAATAATTACAATTATCATGGAAAAATTACAAATATCTTTCCGTGATCATGTTTAATTTTTAGTTTTGGCTCTAGCAATCCGTCTAGAAATGGGCCCAAACCGAAAATTGTAATTTTCATTTGATAATTACAATTTTCTGAGTAGCCTACACTGTGCTGAATAACCTACACCAAAGATAATATAAATATTTCCTATTATCTTTGTCTACACTTTGCTGACTAGCCTACACTGTGCTGAGTAGCCTACACTGTACTGCGCTATTTGTGACAATAGTATGGGTGGTGGTGATGATGGTGATCATGGTTTAGATACAAAACGTTATATTGGATGATGATCTTAAATTGTTATTATCATTTTTAAATCAGGCATTTCAAAAAAATGTTAAATGCTGCGGGTTCAGTATAAATAGTATCCCCACTTTCTGGAAATGTAGTGCTTTAAATTCCCACTGTCGCTGTCTTTCTCATTTGTTCTTTCTCATTCCTACTCTGTCCTATCAATCTACTATACTATCTTATTCTTCGCTAGACCAGCCACTTACCTTTTTTCTTAAAAACTCTTCGGGGACAAAACTCCTCCTTTGTGTGTGAGGTCTGTTGGATCAGCTTGGGAATATTGGACGCTTTCTGCCAAATGGTCACTGGGGCTTCCTATGATGTTATTATTTGGCAATGTAGGCATTTTATATGTATGTGTTAGGTTGATATTTTATAATGATGTTTGTATTTTATTTTGTTTTTGTAAACGGCGGTTCGATAAATTAGAGTATATCCTCAGCGCCCCTTGCGTGGGATGTCTGTATTGTAAAGTGACCGGCTGGTGGATTGCCTTCAATGTTACCACTAGTGTTGTTTATGCAGATCTTTTATGCAGATTAGGGGCGAGTCCTCCTTCAGCGAAGTTGTGGTCTTGATTTTGTGGTCCTGATTCGGCTCTTTGCAGTTTGATGGACCCTGTAAGCAATGAACTAACTAACTAACTAACTCTCTCTCTCTCTCTCTCTCTCTCTCTCTCTCTCTCTCTCTCTCTCTCTCTCCCTCGCTCTCATCTCTCTCTCTCCCTCTCTCTTTTTTTGACTCTTTTTTTTCTACCCCTCGTTCACTTTACCTTTCACTTCTAATCTTCCCGTTATTCCTTTCCTTCCTCTACATCTCCATATTTCTCACTTCTACTCAGTCTTTCAAACATAACTACTCCCCTCCACCCTCTCTTCTTCTTCTTCTTCTTCTTCTTCTTCTTCTTCTTCTTCTTCTTCTTCTTCTTCTTCTTCTTCTTCTTCTTCTTCTTCTTCTTCTTCTTCTTCTCTCCATCTTTCTCTGTCTCTGTCTGTCTCTTTCTCTTATAGTGACTGCCCGGAAATTTTTATGATTATTAGATTTTATTTTCTGGTGTACATTTTATAAATTTTATTAATTAGCAACTGTGTGTACATATATTTAATTTACAAAGAGCGATATAAAGCTGACACTGTGTACATGGCGTGAAAGATTAGTTGAATGCAGTTGCATGTGCATATTAATGTTCTTGTATTATTATTTTATAGTGATAACTGTGTTGTCATATCCTGCTTTTAGACTTTAATGTAAATAGGCGCAAGCCTCCTGCACTTTAAATGGAATAAAACAATAATTACAATTTTTACGTGTTAATTGTAAATATGCCGTTGATATTTGTAATTATGACCTGATATTTGTAATTATTAGATTTTGGTGCTAGTAGGCCGTCATAATGAGAATTAAGCAGAACACGTGTTAATTACTACTATCACTGATACCTGTAAATGCAAAGTTTTGGCGCTAGTAAGCCTCCTTAGTCAGAATTAAGCATGATCACATAAAAATTGTAATTATGAAGTGAAAATTGTAATTATTATGTGATAATATTACAATTTTCGGTTTTGTCGCATTTCCAGATTGATCCAAAACTGAAAATTAAACATGATCATGCGAAGATATTTATAATTTTTTTAAATGATAATTGTAATTACAATGGCACTGTGGTCTAATGGTAGTGCTTCGGCTTGCGGATCTGAAGGTCCCGGGTTTGAGCCCTGGCCGGGGCATTGTTTTGTGTCCCTGGGAAAGACACTTTACTCCTGTTTTCCTACTCCTTCGGATTGTAACAGCAGAAATAGTGATGACAAAATGTAGGAAATTAGCTTAGCGCAAAATAGATATCATCGAATGAAACTTGACGTTGATTCACCAGTTACCTAAAGGAAAGCCCACACATGTTAAATTAACCTCCTTCAGACAGTCACGCAGACAAGTCTCCAGATAACATCTAACAGACTTAGCGATCCAAGACTAACTAGCTACTTGAGCCAAAACTGACCAGAACGTTGTTCCCGTTAACTAGCTTACTCTACAATGACCAGAGTCACTGAAACACTAAGTAGCCTAGGCTCCGCTTATCACGATTACATCTATCCTACATTCTACCTCTGACACTCCTATTCAAGGATAATTATACGTGTCTGGTAAATAGGGCAGGTGAAGGAAAATATTCAAATAAAAACGAATAATCCTGTATAGGCGAGATTAACTAAAACGAGAATTAAACGATTGGTCAGAAGACTATAGAGAGCCCCTGCAGGCCCTGGGTGGCCCAACTTTAGCTCGTCAGTCGAATACGAAATACGAAGCTGCGAGGGTCAAACCAAGGAACAAGCTGCAGTGAACGCTTATCCTCAGCCATGATCTTTAGGGAATCTATTTACAATATTGTAAATGTAAAATGTACACCAAAGGTATCAACATGGACATCAAAGTCCAAGGCCAATCCCTCAACACCGTGCATAGCTTCAAATATCTAGGAGCCATTTTATCAGACAAAGGGTCCCGACAGGAAGTCCTCTCAAGGATCGCACAAACAACTGCTGCCCTGGCAAAATTGAAGCCCATTTGGAAAGACAAGACCATCAGTCTACATTCCAAGATAAGGCTGCTGCGCTCCCTCGTCATCTCCATCTTCCTATACGCTTGTGAAACATGGACCCTCACAGCAGATCTGCAACGAAGAATACAAAGCATGGAGATGAGGTGCTACAGAAGACTTCTGGGCATTTCCTACTCCCAGCACATCACCAACGACGAAGTCTCACAGACCATCACACAAGCCATTGGGCAACACGATGACCTGTTCACAGTGGTGAAGAAACGGAAACTCCGATGGTTTCGGCCACGTCACCAGATCATCAGGTCTTGCAAAGACCATCTTGCAAAGCACGGTGCAAGGAGGTAGAAGAAGAGGGAGACAGAAAAAGAGGTGAGAGGACAACATTCGAGAATGGACTGGCTTGACACTGAACGAAGCCATCAGGGTTGCTGAGGACAGAGAAGGATGGACTACGCTGATTAAACGATCATCTATGGTGCCCTAACGACTTCCGAGTTACGGGATAGGATAGGATAGGAACCTTCTACATATACAGGGTGGGAAAATAAAATGTTACCACGTTTTAATCGTAAATAAGTTGTTGTTGTTTTTTTAAATGAGAACGTTTTCGAAAATTGTATTCATTAAAAATGTCCAAATTATCATTTGATACCAAACATAACTATGACAAAAATCCTCCTTTGCTATTTCCCATTTGAACACATCGCCATTCGCAAATCGAAAGCCCACCACGCTTATTATTTAACACTCTAGATAGGCAACTCGGGGCAGAATTGCCGCCAAAAATTAATGGTTACGTAGCATTCTGGCTGGGCAACTCTTAGCTTAGCTTGCCAGTCGCGCGCTAGTCTGTGGTCGCGCGCAACAGACCCGGAAGCGCAGCACGCTCGAACACGCATGCGCAATACAGCGAGAACCTGGAAGATATCGATTTCAGGAGGGAACGTTAGACTTCGAAATACACAAGTAGTATTTGAGAAGTCGTATTGGTTGGAAGGTAAGTGTACAGTTATCTTATGGCACTGTTGTAGATTTCCAACAAAGGCAATACATGAAACATTCTAAACAATTTGTGACTTGACAAATTTCACAGTAAGAATTTTAAAAACTGTCATGGATGCAAATTCATTATTTCCGGTGTGAGATCCGTGAAAGATCAAAGGAGTACTTCACGTTGTTTACTCCTGACAAAGCTTTTAGCTAAATACATAGGGAATTATTTAATATGGTGTGTTTTTATCTCTTTCAGTATTTGTGCTTGTCCTCCAAACGTTATATATTTCGTAATGCGCAAAACCAAAAGAATTCTCTAGTCACCTGTAACGGCTGTAGACCACGAAGTCTTTTCTTTCGTCTTACTGAAGTTACTCTTAGTAAACTCGTGGGTTTCCTACATAAGTACGTTGTATGTGTAGTATGTAATTGAGGCCTACGAAACACGAGACTTCCCAGCTTGTGTGTAGACACAAAGATCCTTCATATCCTATTGTAAGGGTCGTTATTTTCTCCAAAATTCCCCGAAATCTACCGAAATCCCCCGAAATCTACCGAATATTTTATCCCAAATCCCCCGAAATCCCCCGAAATCCCCCCAAAATCTACTGAAATCCCCCCAAATCTACCGAAATCCCCCCCAAATCCACCGTTATTTTCTCCGAAATCCCCTGTTATTCATTTATTGTCTTTGCTTTCATGCGCTTAAAACCACTGGATTAGGCGCTTCATAAATAAGATGCATTATTATTATGATGCAGAGGCGGATCAGTTCATTTTGTGTGTGTGTGTGGGAAAGGGGGTTCGAATTTTGACAAGTCCTTATTAATGGAAAGACCCCTTCTTCTAAGGGATTTTGAAAACGTATATTAAAATCTGTGCAATCTGGTGCATTTTGGAGAGAAACTTAAGTAGCAGTTTAACCACATAAAATTTTGCTTTTTATTGTGCATCTTTTTTTTTTTTTTTCATTATTTATTTTTGAACGGTTTAAAAGTATGCAAAACATATTCAACAAAACATATACCTCTCCTCTTCCTTCCTTTTACTTTTTTTTTTTTTCCCACTTCAGCCCCTCTTTCTTGTAACTAGCGCTTTGTTAGACTTGGTCACTGAACATCTCTCTCCCCCGACTCGTTCCTGGAGGTCAGTATCTTTCCGTCACTTCCCTATGTACCCTTTTTCTCTCTCTTTATTGTTAGAGAGAGAGAGAGAGAGAGAGAGAGAGAGAGAGAGAGAGAGAGAGAGAGAGAGAGCTCTGATTTGGAAGTGTATGACGCTTTCAATAGTTTCTTTTTTTTTTCTTGAGTGTGTTTTTTTTTCTTTTCCTTTTTTTTGCTTTTTATTTGCGAGATACTTATGAGCATGTGACAAAAGGTCGTTTTTATTTTTCCAATAAATGCCACATTTAAGATATTGGGAAAAAAATGTCCAAAATGCGTTTATAGGTTGCCTGATGCATCAGTTACAGTGCATCACTATAAAAAGATAGTTTGAAACATGACAGTTAAAATACAGGCATAGTTTTATGCTTGTTAATGTGGGAGTCACACTGGACATACATTACAACATGATTCAGTTATCAAATGCACTTTGCAGTAAACCATTATAGTATAATTGCCTTTATACTAGTTGGTTAATCTACTATTCTAGATTCAAAAGATTTTTTTGTGAAGGGTATTGACAATTAAAAAAATTTAGGTATGTCCACTGTGACAACCAACACTAATTCTCACCATTCCATTTATTCTGTATCAAAACAAAAGGTAATGAGCAGGTTCAATCTAATTATTTTGTATACAGCCATTTAGGTGATCCAATCTCAACAAAAAGAAACATTCTAAAATTATTGCATAAATAAAAAACATACTATTTGGTGTTGTCACAAGAACTGGAAGGACATACATCTCATCCAAGATAAGAACTTTACAGAACATTATAATATTAGTAATAAGCAGTTTACTTTTATTCATTTACTCCTTCAAGCTGGTGATATATTCTGACCAGTAAAATGTATTAGAAATCAATTAGTACAGGAATAATTACCCAAATATCGGTTTTGGTGTTGGTTGTCATGGTACATTTGCTGGACATCTGAATTTTATCACAAAACATATGAACTAAAATAAGCAAAATTAAAAACAGCAACCAAGACTAGAGAAAGTTGTATAGGCCTTACATATCTCCTTACCTAAGTGTGTTAATGGGAAAAAAAGCATGAAATAATAAAGGCAGGGGTGAGATTTAACCCAGGAGACTAACTAGCCCGCCGGGCTAGCTAGGAAGTAAAGTGAGGTAGCCCGCATGGTTTTTAGGCAGCCCGACAATCGCATATTTACGGCAATGTGTACAGTGCATTAGACCAACTTCTTTATCGAAAATGAGCCACGATCGATCTTCGCCATCTGAACGTTTCAGCCATGCAGTCTAAAGTCTTTTTCTCTTCGATTCATACTCTTTGTGATGCTCTTTCTTCTCCGAACTAGAATTCGCCTTCTTTGGCGGGGGTTCGTTGACCCCAGAAATAAAGTTCCACATTTTCGGATCAACAACCGTCACCTTGACAATACACGTTATTTGTAGCAGTGTCTTTTTTTACAAACAAAGCAGACAGCGCGCTTGGCGCAAAAGGGAAGTAGGCAAAGGGAAATAACCCTCGCGTATGCTTCATACTCATAGCAGACGAACAGTGACCTAAAAACGCTCTCGCTTCGGACCGAGCTTCTAAAAGTCTGCAAGTAGTATTATTTTTTTTAGGTCGCCAGGCGGGCTGGCTCAACTATAAAGTGAGGTCGCCCGAGCCGGTTTTAAGTCGCCTCGGGCGACCGGGCGACCGCTAAATCTCACTCCTGTAAAGGTCATACATTTTTTTTGAAATTTGAAGAAACATGAGCTTTTTGGTTTTAACCCCACTAGATACAACTGCAAGCTAACTAAATTACTAGGGGGTCGGTAGGTTTCCTTGATCTAATTTATATACTCAGGCATGATTTAAATTTTCTATCTGTTTATAACTGTACCACTTTTTTCTTTGCTGTTTCTTTTTGTTTGAGTTAGATGCAAAGTTGTAAAAACAAAAATATCACAGCTTATGTGACAAAACTGTTTAGTGTTGGTTGTCACTAAATGTCCAGATAAAAAAAAAATAATCTGCTTTAAATTATTATGAGCAAATTCTTCAATATCAATTTTTTTTTACTTCAGTTTTAAAAACTACATGTATTTATTATGAAACAAATAAATATAACATTGTTATATTTATTTGTTTCATAATAAATACATGTAGTTATTAACAATATTTTTTTTATTAAAATGACTTAAAATAAGTTTTTTTTTTTTAAATGTTGGTTGTCACATTTTTCATTGATTCTGAACAACTGGACATCTTACAGAAACTTACCTGCTGGAAGTCTACTTGCTAGCTACAAATAAAGAGTGACTAGGATTATTGTTTGTGGTCTTTTCAAGATGATATTAGAGCACAGATTAGAGATTTAAAAAAAAAAGACTTAAAAAAAAGCTAAAAGGGTTGGTTGTCTCTTTTGGACATCTCATGAAACTCATCTTTCTCTGTTCTCAGCAACCCTCAGGGCCTCATGGCTTCGTTCAGTGTCACACAAAGATAGTAGTACTTGGTACTAGAACTAATAAAAAACGAAGTAAAAATAAATTTCGTTTTCAACTACTTGTTTTTGATGTTCAAATATCATATCAATTGAAATAATTGATCTGAAGAATTACAGACCTATATCCAATCTTTCTTTTCTCTAGAAATTACTTGAACGTCTCATCCTTCAGCAGATTCTATCCCATATATCTGCTTACAGTCTTCTTACTTCTCATCAATCTGCTTACCGTACTGGGCACAGCACAGAGACCGTTCTTCTTCGCATTCTAAATGATCTTCCTAATTTCTTTAGACAAAGACAGAATTTAAGTTATTTTTCTCTTGGATCTTTCGGCCGCTTTTGATAATATCAATCATGAAATTCTTTTATCATCAATCATGTCTCGGTAACGATTTTGGAATCCAAAACAGTGCTTTACAGAAGGACAAAATGTTTTTGTTCCTTCTAAGTAGTGGGAATAGAGGTGCAAAGCCAATGCCGGCAATGGAGTCCTTTACAGTTACACCAATACAGTGAACTCTTTCATAAATCAATTATTAATTAATCAAGGTGGGTGTTCATACTGCATGTGTACCCAAATTACTGTTAAGCCCCATCATGGAACAAGTATCATTGATTGATTTCATTGACACCTTACTCAGTTGGAAAACCTTAGGGTTGATAGTGAAGATGATTTAAGTTTTACCATTTTGCAAACACAAAGTTTTTATTTATTGCAGAACTTTGGTTTTTGATTCGCGCATTACCACGTTATATGGCGCTAGAAGTTAAAATGCTTAACAAGGATTGAAAAAAATTACTTAAAATTGTACAATTAAAGTGAACCCACTTCATAGATTAATTGCAAATGGGATGCCCTTTTTCCATTTGTATTTACTGTGTACAGTGGAACCTCTCACAACGACCCCCATCTATAACGACTCCCCCGCTACAACGACCCATTTTATTTTAACCGATGTATTTCCTTATATTGCTGTCATCAGTATAGCGACTCCCTCGCTATAACGTCTAACGACCGATCTTTGCAGACCGTATAGCGACTTTCTCGGCATGACTGCACAATAAAAACTGTCTACGATCTTGTTCAGCACAGTCAGACAGGTACTGTGACACGCCAGCCGATAAAGTAATCTTCTATAAGTTTGACGTCATCTTGTAACGTCACATTCTAGATTCTACTCGTTTGGGGTTTGCATTTCACTTTATTCACATCACGAGCGCGGCACTGAGAAGAAGCAAAGAAAGCGTGATGGGATGATGGAGTCTACAAAGAAAAGAAAATTTTTATCTCTGGAAGATCGAGTTAATGTTGTAAACAGACACAAAAAAGGAGAGACTGCCATTGCGATCGCAAAGAGTCTTAAAGTTGGAAAAACACAAATTCAAGGAATTATCCGAGACAAAGATGACATTCTTAAAAGGTGGGAAAGTGGTGATAATGCCGATCGTACGCGATCAAAACGGAGGAAGACAACATACTCGGAAGTAAATGAGAAAGTTTGGGATTGGTTTCTGGATGCTAGAAGAAAGAATATTCCGATCACTGGCAAATTGATTCAAGAAAAGGCCATTATGCTCTCTGTAAAGACCCCTCTCTATAAAGACCCCTCTCTATAAAGACCGATTTTTGTCAACATTTTAAAGGTCGTTGTAGAGAGGTTCCACTGTAATAAATAAATGCCATTTAATTTCAATGCTTTTATCAGGTTAAACAATGGCTGGAAGAGGAAGAGGGCGAGGACGTGGTGGACGTGGAGCTGCAGTTAAGGCTGAACAAGAACTTCCGAGACGACCAGGGGCTCCAGAGCAGCAGGTTGGTGAACAAATCTACCTGACAAATTTTGAATCTACTCTCAAGCGCTGAGGGCAATGAAATTCATCACACGCCATTTAGAACTACACCCTAAAAATATCTACATGCAATGAAATACTTTTGCATACAGTGTCACCGAGACTAGATGAGGCATTCTCCCTCTCAATTGATGTTAACTCCTTTCTTACCAAGTGCAATAGTGCTTTCTCGTGCCCAAACAAATTTTCCAGAGAAGAACAAAATGTGTAGCATTAAGAAAAATATTTTTCTTGCTTTGATTTTATTTCTTTTGTGCTAAGTATTGTGTAAAGATCTTTGTTTTCTAATTGTTTACAGTATTTCTTTAATTCTTGTTTTAAGTGCTGGGATTTGACATTGAAAATGTCAGAAATAGGTTGATGCACTCCTCGCTATTTTTACTACTTCCAAGCGCATTTTCTGACTCGTAATCTGAATGATCAATTGGTGTGGTCCTACATATTGTGAGAACGATTCTCTAGAGTCTTTTTCTTTTTGCTTACTTCCTGCAAGGGAGGTTACTTGTGATAGCGACTGGTTTAATAGATACACAAACTCTCACAAATAAATTGACACAGAAAATAAAAATAACAATTTTAAACAAGAGAACTAGTTTATTAGTATGTAAAACAATTTTAAAAAAAGATAGTTTCAATTTTTTTCTGATAGAAAATAGGTCTAATGTAGTAATGATAATACATTCTAAAATTTGAAAAAAATTCTGGGTGAGCCTAAAGCAAGCCTATGACAACTTAACACTCAAGAATTGAATCCAATCCCATATATTTTAGAACAGTGACCTTGCACATACATTTTAATTGCATAAAGACATGGTACAAAGTAACAAATGTATCTTCAGCATGTCGGTGTCAAGTTAGCTTAAACGCCACTTCTTTTTTCACTAAAATTGCTTTCAAACTTAAATTATATAATTTAAACTCGAACAGGCTCACACAAATATGTAAGGATTTAACAGAAGAGACATATACATAGAAGAAAATGATAGATAAGATGCTGCTTATTAATATCTTCATGTCTAAAATAGGTTTCATGTTACCCTACCCCCTAAATTTTGAAGTGGACCTAGTGCATTAACATGAATAGAGATCCTGGTACAAAAGAATATGTACCTACATGACAAAAATGAAATTATATGTCATTGTTTATACCGATGCAAACACAAATACAAATGCAAACACAAATATATTAAATTTACCACAGGTCGCCCCCTCCCCCTTTCTCCATTCTTCCTCCCCCAACTCTCCCCCCCCCTCAAAAAAAAAAAAGAAAGAAAGAAAAGAGATTCCTAACTACCTTTCAGTCAAAGAATCGGATACACACATGTAGTTCACACTAACAATAGGTACTCCAAACATTTTTTAAGAACATTGACTATTAAAAAGAAAATGCATTTAAATGAAAGGAAATGTCATGCTGATTCCAATGGTGTATTTGCTTTTTCTGTATGTGCATTAGTTTTCGAGCTATGAATTTTTGTTTATTTATTTAACGTTTGTTTTTTCCCCCAAACTTGAAATTGCATATTTTGACATTTTCTGACCACTGCCAAACATTAAATATGAAAGTGAATGGTCACTAAATCATTTTTCTAGAGCTTCTATATTCCATACAACAAAAATAATTTATGTTTAGTCCATGAAGAAACATAATTATTCTTTAAGCACACCTTTAAAATCATGAAAAATGCAAAAAACTGTATAACAAATGCGATGAAACGACAACGCTAAATTTGTAAAACGCCAATATTTCACAACTCTGCTTCTAATTGACCTACAGAAAAGTATAATATACCAATGGAATCAGCAGGCTGATAGAAATTTAATTAAATACCTTGTAAATGCTTTTCACAGCATAGAAAACATTTTACATTTGCTTTACTTTTGTAACAATTGCATGTACGCTGCACTAATATCATCCACATCACGAACACCCCATATTCTTAAGTCATTTGTCACTGGCAGGCACTCAAAATCCCATCTAAACACAAAATGGGAGCTGACATCAAAATCTATGTCCTCTTTTTTGGGCCAACGAAACAAGTCTTAAATGCGATGAAACGACAATGCTGAATTTGTAAAACGCCAATATTTCACAACTTGGCTTCTAATTGACCTACAGAAAAGTATAATATACTGATGGAATCAGCAGGCTGAGAGAAATTTAATTAAATACCATGTAAATGCTCTTCACAGCATAGAAAACATTTTAAATTCACTTTACTTTTTTAACAATTGCATGTACGCTGCACTAATGTCATCCACATCACGAACACGCCATAGTCTAAAGTCATTTGTCACTGGCAGGCACTCAAAATCCCATCTAAACACAAAATGGAAGCTGACATCAAAATCTATGTCTTCTTTTTTTGGCCAACGAAATAAGTCTTCTTCTGAGAGAGCGACCAGCTGGAGGAGTAGTCGATTCGTACACAAGTCTGATGGGGGGGCGTGGTGGAGCATCTCACTTGGTTGGCAGGAAACTCAGTTTCAGTTTGTTGTATGTTTCATCAGCTACAAAAAAAAAAAAGGACAGCATTGCATTAATATGACACAGGAGGCAAAATATAAAACAAAACAAAAAGAAAGAAAAAGAAAACTTCAAGAAAAAAAAGCAGTGGGGTGGTGAGTGAATAGAGGAAAGGGCAAATCAAAATAGTATGACAAGAACTATGGATCATCAATATAATAATAATAATAATAAATCTTTACAATGGCAACCATAAACATTAAAACTTAGTTTTTCATATCAAACAACTGTTAAACTTAAATTTAAATAACATACAAATGAACAACAATGGCATAAAAGTAAAGAAAAAACCAAAGTAAAATGTAATCACTATTGCTTTTTTTTTTTATTATCGCATATATCAGTAAAATTAATGTACACACAAAAAAATATCCTCAATCCTGGCTAAGTAAAAGTACTAAAACTAAAAGATAAGTTAAAATTATATTTGGCTGCAATTTAATTTATGTTTAAAAACATTGGGTCGTGAAGTAATTGGGAGAGATTTGGATGCTTGCAGAACAGCTCAAATAAAAAAATCAATAACAAAAAAAGCTTCAACACAAATTGCCCTAAAACATATAGGCCAATCCACTGCCACAAGTTTCTAGCTCACTAGCTGTAAATGAAAACGAAAGTAAACAGTGCTGAAGTCACGTGACTTAGCAAGATCGTTTTGCTAAGAATCTTTAATATATGCAGATAAAATTTGTTACCAGTTAAATCTGGTGGAAAAGGTGTATCTTAATTAATTTCACATATTTTTTACCATACCATTCAACCTACATCGATTCTCGATTGTCAACTTCCGGTCTTCAAATAATTGCTAAACAATTGGCCTATCATTTGAAAAAATATACAGGGTGTTCCAAAAGTCTTGGGCACATTTTGACATTGAATATTTCCTAAACTATTAAGGATATAAAAACGCACTGGTAAATTCAGAAAGCTTGTAATCTCAATTTTTACATGGAATGTTCAAAGATGTTCAATGTGAGCACCATTGGTCACACGACACACATCAAGCCGATAGTCAAATTCTTGCCAAACGCGTCCCAGCATTTTCTTGTTGAGTGAACGCCATTAATGGGTCTGAAAAGAAATAAAAAAATCAACAGCTTTACAAAAACTTAATGTAATTAGCTTTAAAATGGCACAACTTTTATCTTACTACCATTCATAGTAATTGAGATATAATGGGGACTTCAAATGTGCCCAAGACTTTTGGAACACCCTGTATTTATCGACAATACAAATGTTATTAACAAGTATTTAAAGGCTAAACTTACCAACAAGTGCCTTTAGATTGACTTGTGACGACGTGCAAGAAGATACACTGACGATCGACTGAAGCGGTTCAGTCTCCTTGTTTACATCGACTCCGCCATTACCGATGCACATTGGTAGCTGTCGCGCTCAACACCACTCTCCAATTTCTAAATAATCTCAGCTAGTGTGAACTCAAAAATCCTAAACTGATTACATATTATTGTAGAAAAAAGATTTGCCTTTCCAACGAGCTACTTTTTAAACAGATTGATTCAGTAGAAGCTATCTAAAAAAAGCAACAAAAAGTTCCACAACAGATTACAAAATGAATTTCCCACTGAATTAAAAAAAAAATTGCACCGGAAGAAAGCCCAAATAGTACAGATTCTTTCATTGGTCGATTTTTTTGTTGGAGACTAATTCCCTAACTGAGATTTCATTTTGTATGGAGGTGGGGTTGAGAGCGCCCTGTGAAGATGGCGTCTGACACAACCGAGGCAGTGCATCGCAAAACACGTTTCGTACTTTAAAACTTGGATATCTTTCACTCAAAGAAACACACGCATAAAAGATAAAAGGCTCAGGCATTTATTTGGTATGTTTTTATTCAACATCAGGCAAAACAATCAAGAGAACAACTGCAGTGAAAGTGGCCCTTTTGGCCCATAGGGCGGACACAGTAATGGCGACATTTGGAGTACCTACTAACAATCTCCAAAAATTTCAAAGCTGAACCTATTTTTCTATCACATGTGTTATTCTGGCATTTATAACAGTTTTTTATGGTCGTCGCCAGTCAATGAAATTACTTTGCAATGCTGTCGATATTCGCCAAATGCAACAAACATTAATCATAAACGTATAAAATCTGATCATCAGAGCACTGTATTATGCAGTGTCGATCATTAGGGCAGTGATCATTAGGCGACAGGTTTTTAAAAAAAAAATGTTTAACACGGCCAAAATTAACTTTTCTTTTACTTTGAAAGCATGTTTAAAGTTGCATATAAATGCTGGAAATGGTTTAAAAGATATGGGACGTCACTTGCCGGCATTGCAGAATCACAAAAATGTTAGAAAGAAAACAAAGTGCGTTAGTTGTCAGCGACAGACGCCTCCTGGTTTGATGAATTGACTTTTTATTTAATCATCAAATGCAGAATTTTACCTTTTCCTGTCAGTGTTTGGTGTATTAATATGCATTTACCAACACTTTATTACCTTAAGCCACATTTAGCCCGTTTGGTATCCTAAACATTATATTATGTATTTGTTTTTTCAAAGTCGTAGTGGTTGAGTCAAAAGTAAATGCCATCTGTCGTTGTACTAATGATCGCAACCATTCACACCAACAAAATATAATCAAGAATAATAAATTTCTTGCATTTAAATATAAATATTCATATTGCTGTTATCTTTCAGGACTAACTCTAAAACAAAGCAAACATTTACTGTCCATTTTAAAATAATCTAGAAAAATCGTGCACTGCAAAATGCCTGAATACAGTGAAACCTGCCTAACAGAACTGAAAATACCCCTTCGCAGCGGGATCCCCCATCTGCAGGCAGTCGTCGTAGAACTGTATGCACAAAAATCCCCCCTCCCCCACCTTGCACCCATCCCTTTACCCAATTTGCAGTAAGAAAGGAGTTGGGAATGCCTACCCTTTAAGCTGGGTCACGCAACAAGATGCGACAACTGAAGTTTTACCTTCTTTTTAAGGTCATAAATGAATGTGTTGTTGATGCGATTAAGTACTACTTCAAAACCTGAAATCTGCAGTGGGTTGACATTCTCAGTATGCACTGCCGAGGCTTGAAAGAGGGAGACGGCCTCGTCGAAGTATCAGCTAGGTTGTATGCTACTTTTAGTGTTAACAGGTGCATGGATTGATGCAGTCAAATGTGAGAAAACATTCCTTTCAGTGATATGATGTGTTTTACAACACATCGACTAAAAATACAAATTCTGTAGGGTTTTGCAAATAAATAAGCCCACCCCAAACTTTAACAAGAACACTTTGTCATTGTGTTATCTCTCAGCTTGGTCCATTGTTAGTCTTTTCTCCTGCCAGTACATCAATTCCTAGACATATTTGGATTGATTTTGGTTATGAAATGGTAATTTCTTGGAAGTATCTCACAGACTGTTCACTTTTACATTTGCTCTCGTTTGTACTTATTGTATGTGAAAAGTGTATGTGTCATGTAAGTAGTATGGTTGTTTATATGGTTAGTTTAATTAAATTCAAGAAAGTCAAGTCAGCGGGTGTGGAACTGCTTCAAGCAGGAGGAGAAGCGATGATTGACGCCCTCACCATTTGTTACACTCAGTTTGATGTTGGTGTTTTCTATCAGTATCTGATTCAGCCCCGATGCTTGAATTCCTGATAGTTGTGTAACTCAGATTCGTTTATCCACGCAACCCGTCCAAACAGCATACAAGTCACAAAGTCGACGTATGAAGTTTTCCGCTTTTATTCAGCACACATCAACAACTGCATACAATTCTCAACTCAACTCAACAACTTTCACAGCAACTCTTTAAATCACTATCAACAACTTTACTATCTCAACAGCAACTCGGCACACGATTAAATAACCTCTCTCTCTTCCGGAAAGATTTCGAATACAGTAGAAATGACGCACTGCCACCAATCGAATAAAAGATCATCATCACTGACTTACGTCATTCATCTCTCCACACATACCCCGAACCTTCTCTTTCTGCGACAATCGTCCCGAAACTTCGATCGATAGTAAACAAGGAGATCCAGAATATTCTCCGACAATATCGACCAACGAAAATTATCAACGTTATACAAAGCCTCTCCTAACAACAATGCAAACTCAAATCAAAGGTAAATAAACTCCATTATTGAATACTTTGCAAATCGAAACGATTAGATCTATCGTACACGCTTCCGACATACTTTCGTTCGCGTTTCAACGTAACATAACCCCCCACTCAAGAAGAAATTTACCCAATTTCTTTTAACAACGTTGAAACGTAATGCACAAACAAAGTTCAGAATTAAAACTTATTTCAGACTGTCTGAACACTATCAACGTTCTCAGTTCATTCACACAGAGTCAATGATTTTCATCTTCAAATCCGTCTGGATATTGTCAATGTTCACAGTTCATTCACACAGAGTCAATGTTTCTCATCTGCAAGTCTTTCTGGGTACTGTCAATGTTCACAGTTTATCTACCCAGTCAACGTTTTTCATTTTCAAGTCTGTCATTACCAATATTCTTAGTTCGTCCACACAGTCAGTGTTCTTTCATTCGCAAGGAATCGACGCCCTCGTCAGTTGCGGTCGTCATCGGCCCAGGGTCAAAGACGATGATCACGTGGGCTTCCCCGGAATCAGTGCGTCCTCCGTTGTCTCCTTCTTCCATCGGATGTCCGACGCAGTCGACGTTGTCAGCTCCCAGAATGCATTCGCTGGGTCTCACGGTCAGGTTGGCTTCTGCGAGACGGTGGAACAGCTCCCTCAAAGTCTGCAGATGCTCCTTCCAGGTCTGGGTGTGGACTTCATGTTCGACCAAAGTCGTAGAGCCTGGGACATCATTGAAGTTAGGGGGAAACTCGCCCATAAGGTCCTTGAGCTCCAACTTTTGACCTTCCGTCAAGCTCGGTCCTAGCTTAACATCATTGATGCCTTCTTTGCTATGGACGTCTCCCAGTTCCAACAGTTCCTTGCTGTCAAAGCTGTTGTCGATCTCAGCTGCTGTTGCCACATGCACAGTCTCTGATAGCCTTTCCACGTACAGCTTAAGGAGGTTGGCGTGGTATATCTTGGAATGCTGACCGACCTTCACCTTGTAGTCGTTGATCCCCACCACGGTCTCCACTTCGTACGGGCCTTTCCACTGCATCAGCAGCTTATTATGATCAGTAGGTAGCAGCACCAGCACTTTGTTGCCAGGTTTAAACTTCCTGTTCACAGCCCTACGGTCATAGTAGTGCTTTCCACAGTCCTGGGACTTCTTCAGGTTTTCTCTGGCTATCTCGAGAGTCTGCTCCAGCTTCTCCCGTAGCTCAAACACGTACTGGTAACTGTTCTTCACCTCTGGGGTGTCCACTTCCTTCGTCCACAGTTCTTTCAGGATATGCATCGGCCCTCGGATGGTTCTTCCGTACAGCAGCTCGAACGGAGAAAAGCCGGTGGACTCCTGCGGTACTTCTCTGTAGGCGAAAAGTAAGGCGTTGATATAGCGATGCCATTGTCTGGGCTGCTCGCTGCACAGTTTCTTCAGGGTGGACTTCAGCGTAGCATTGAACTTCTCGACAAGCCCGTTGCACATCGGATGGTAGGGTGTCGTAGTCAAATGCCGGATGCTCAGCAGTCTGTTGACCTCCTTCATACAGTCAGAGACGAACTGTGTCCCGAGGTCTGTCAGAATTTCTTCAGGCACTCCAAGTCTACTGAACATGTCCACTAGTGCCTCTGCTACAGATTCAGTGTCAATCTTCTTCAGTGGCACTGCTTCTGGGTACCGAGTCGCATAGTCCACTAAAGTCAGTACCCACCGATGACCTTCTTCACTCGGAGGTCTTATTTCGCCGATTAAGTCTAAGGCCACCCTCTTGAAAGGTCGGTCGATCAGAGGCATCCTCTGCATAGGCACTTTCGGGACCCTTCCTCGAGGTATGGTTTTCTGGCAAATGTCACACGATCGGCAGAAACGGCTGACGTCCGCATGAAGTCCTGGCCAGTAGAACACCGCCTGGATTCTTCTTCTTGATACCTAGGTGACCTCCCATAATTGAGTCATGCGCTACTTCCATCACCTGGCGCCTTAAGGGTAATGGTACCAGTACTTGACGTAGTGGTTTACCTCCGTTGACCCTCGGGTGCTGGAAGATTCTGTACAGGATCTTGGCCTTCACCTCAAAATAGACCGTGCCACTGCCCTTGGTCACGTGGTCTTGGCGGTTCCTATACTTGTTTAAAGTGCTATCAGCTTCCTGGAGCTGGATCAGCTTATCTCTGTCCACGATGGCAGCTTTGGAGTTGTCGGCGACCTTCAGTGGCGTAGACGTCTTGTCTCTCTTGGCCTGGGCCCTGGTAGTAACAGCACCGACGATCTCTGGTCGGCAGGGCTGAGCCGGAGTAACCACATTGTCCCGTAGCAGCTCTGTAAGGTCTCCATCGGGAAACGGCAATGGATCCTCCTCCACAACTTCGACGTGTTGAGTTGAGGCAGGACTCCACTCTGGATCGGGGTCGTCGGGTCGTCTCGCGCCGTCGATATTCCCGATCATCAAATCATACAGCGGCTTCTTCAGGCAAACCGCTTCAACTTCGCCTATGTAGAAAGGGGTGTTGACATGAATCTTCGCAACTGGCGCTCTCACACATTTGCTGTCGGCCATAAGTGTCCATTTTGAATCGCCAGTGAACTGTTCTTTAGCGATTAGGTCTTCTCTGACGATGACCCCACTGCAGCCAGAGTCTCTTAAGACAGTCACTTCATGATCTCCAACGCGTCCCTTGGAAACAGGCATGTTCTGGACGGTCACAGCTGCGCTGGCGACGACGGGGATGGATTTTCCGTTGGCAAGGAGAAGTTGGCCATCGGTCATGCACTCTTGCACGTCCGCGGGAGTAGCTGTGCGCTCGGTCTCACTCGGAAGAATGACGCTCCCGCCGCACACCTGATGGTTAGATCTACTGGTTTGCCGTTGATTGGAGAACCGCCTCTGCCGCTTGACCGCCGCTGAATTGTCCGTACTGCTCCGCTGTCCGCTACTTTTGTTTTGAGGACAATTAGCCGCCCTGTGGTCTGTAGCGTTGCAGGTGAAACAGCCTCTTGAATGCCCTTCCCTGGGAGGAGGCGTGGAGTCTGTCTGTCTCTGGCTCGTCTGGCTTCCCTGGATCTGGTTCACATGGTTTCCAGTCTTCTGAAAATGTTTCGTCGCGCTGGGTGGCCCCAGGGTTTTCCCATGAGCGATGAGATATCTTTCAGCAGCCTCAGTCACATCTTTAAGCGTCTGCAGCTTTTGTTCTTCTAAGTGGGTCGCTAGGTCCTTGTGACAGGCATTGAGAAATTGTTCCTTCACGATCAGGTCATGGAGACTGTCGTAAGACTTCGTTTCGCCTGATAACTCCACCCACTTGTGTAGATATGACGACAGGCGCTCCACAAACTCTTTGGCGTCTCGTCTGACTTAGGCCGGCATTCACGGAAGCGTTTACGGTAGCCCTTCTCTGTAAAGTTGTAGCACTGCAACAGGGCCTCTTTCAAGACGTCGTAGTTTTTGGCGTCATCGTTCGACAGTCTGGTGTAAACTTCGAGAGCTTGCCCCGTCAGAAGTGCACTCAGTCGAATTGCCCAGTCTTGAGGTTGCCAATTGGAGCTTTCGGCGAACCTTTCGAATCTCGCCAGATAGCTGTCGATCTGGTCCTTCCCGTCGACGAAAGCTGGCAATTTTGGAGCCGTGTTGTCACTGATAACTTGTGGCGCATGCTGATTGTTCTGGATACGCGCCAACTCTAGCTGGTATTGACGCTCAGCTTCTAATCGTCTCTCTTCCATCTCTCTTTCTTGACGCCGCTCTTCTCTTTCTAGACGCCTACCCCTTGGGGTCATGAGCAATCTTGCCACTGTAGATTGTTCAAACCTATAAAGGGAACAGTGAAAGCCACAGTTGAAAACCTGTCTTTCCTTTATAGGCAAGACGCTTCACTGCGGCAACAGTACCCCCGTTGGAGTGCCGGGGGTTTTCAGTATAAATAGTATCCCCACTTTATGGAAATTTAGTGCTTTAAATTCCCACTGTCGCTGTCTTCCTCATTTACTCTTTCCTATTCTTGCTCTGTCCTTCACTCTGCTATACTATCTTCTTCTTCGCTAGATCAATGACCTACCTTTTTTCTTGAAAACTCTTCCTGGACAAGACTCCTTGTTTGTGTATGAGGTCTGTTGGATCAGCTTGGGAGTGTTGGACGCTTTCTGCCGGGTGGTCACTAGGGCTTCCTATGAATGTACTATTTAGCACTATAGGCATTTTATATGTATGTGTTTGGTTGATGATTTATAATGATGTTTGTATTCTATTTTGTTTTTGTAACCGGGGTGTTCGCGTAGTTGAGGTCAACCCTCAGCCGTCCCCCGCGTGGGATGTCTTTATTGTAAAGTGACTGGCCGGTGGAGGGCATTCAATTTTCCCACTGGGGTTGTTTCAGCAGATCTTTTATGCGGATCGGGGGTTGTCCGGTCCTGATTTGGCTCGGAAGAGTCCGCTGGACCTAAAGCAACAATAAATCAATCAATCAATTTCTAGACGCCGCTCTTCTCTTTCTTCTCGGCGACGCTGCTCTTCTAATTCTATTTCTTCACGGCGACGCTGCTCTTCTACTTCTAGACGCTTCTGTTCTAGTTCTATTTCTTTTTCTACTAGACGCTTCTCTTCCAATTCTCTTTCTCGTATTCTCTCCTGAGACTTGACGTACTCCGTCAGCTGCTTGCCTTTTAGATTTAGTTCAACCCCTTTCTGCCAGAAGTCAGCCATCTTGATGCTTCTGGAAAGTTCTTTTCAAGAAAGTTCTTTTCTAGAAGGTTCTTTTCTGGAAAGTTCTTTTTTTCTGGAAAGTTCTTGACTGTAGAGTTCTTTTTCTAGACTGTTCTAGAACAGCACGCTTTCTGCAGTAGCGCTGATGCTTGTCACTAGTCGCTTTCGTTGACGCAGGCCCCGCTGTCCTCGTCGTATGCGACGCTGCACCACGCTGGTGTTGATGTACACGCTCCTGTGCTGAAGTAGACGCGACGTCCGCTCGCCGCTCTCTGTAATACTGGCGATGTAGCTCCGAGACTGTCCCTCGACGTAGTCTTACGGCAGCCACGTAGTCCTGATCTGTTGTTCGCTCACGAAGCAACTCTTCAGCGACCACACGCCCTTGCAGTCAACCCGAATCTATCGGATGTAGTCCCAGTATGTTGGCCCCTCTAGACGCAACTCGTTGGCGGCTACCCTCGATGACTGCCTCTCGTAACGTTGACTCGCTTGTTGTAGCAGTTGAACCCTTGGCTATGGCGTGAATCGCGGCTTGACCCCCAAAATGTTGCACTCAGTTTGATGTTGGTGTTTTCTATCAGTATCTGATTCAGCCCCGATGCTTGAATTCCTGATAGTTGTGTAACTCAGATTCGTTTATCCACGCAACCCGTCCAAACAGCATACAAGTCACAAAGTCGACGTATGAAGTTTTCCGCTTTTATTCAGCACACATCAACAACTGCATACAATTCTCAACTCAACTCAACAACTTTCACAGCAACTCTTTAAATCACTATCAACAACTTTACTATCTCAACAGCAACTCGGCACACGATTAAATAACCTCTCTCTCTTCCGGAAAGATTTCGAATACAGTAGAAATGACGCACTGCCACCAATCGAATAAAAGATCGTCATCACTGACTTACGTCATTCATCTCTCCACACATACCCCGAACCTTCTCTTTCTTCGACAATCGTCCCGAAACTTCGATCGATAGTAAACAAGGAGATCCAGAATATTCTCCGACAATATCGACCAACGAAAATTATCAACGTTATACAAAGCCTCTCCTAACAACAATGCAAACTCAAATCAAAGGTAAATAAAGTCCATTATTGAATACTTTGCAAATCGAAACGATTAGATCTATCGTACACGCTTCCGACATACTTTCGTTCGCGTTTCAACGTAACACCATTATCTGTAACAAGATCTGGCAGAGTGTGGAGTGGCCTACACCATGGACCCAGTCGCTTGTCATCACTCTTCCCAAAAAAAGGAACCTTCAGGAGTGTGAAAATTACTGCGCCATCAGCCATCCCAGCAAAGTCCTCCTGAAAATACTCAAGAGGTTGAAACCCCAAGCTGAACAAATCATAGCTGAAGAACAAGCAGGATTAAGGGCAGGACAAAGTATCACTGAACAGATTTTCAACCTCAGAATAATCTGAGAGAAATACCTACAGCACCAACAACATCTATATATAGTCTTCAAGAAGGCGTTTGATCGAGTCTGGCATGCAGCTCTGTGGGAAACCATGAGAGTGTACAACATCAGCCCTAAAATTATTGAAGTCATCAAAAACCTGTATGACAAGGCTACCAGTGCAGTCCTCTATAACAGCGCCATCGGAAACTGGTTCAGAACAACAATCGGTGTGCGTCAAGGATGCCTACTCTCTCCAACCCTCTTCAACATTTTCTAGAGCGCATCATGTCAGATGTCCTTGCAGATCATGAAGGCACAGTCAGCATAGGGGGTAGAGCAATCTCCAACCTTCGTTTTGCTGATTACATAGATGGATTGGCTGGACAGGAACAAGAACTTAAACAGCTTGTACAGAGGATTAAAACCACCTTTACGTCTATGAAATGGAAATAAGTGCAGAGAAGAACAAAATGATGCCTAACAACTCCAATGACATTAACATGGACATAAAGTCCAAGGCCAATTCCTCAATACAGTGCATAGCTTCAAATATTTAGGAGCCATTGTATCAGACAAGGGGTCCCGACAGGAAGTCCTCTCCAGGATAGCACAAACAACTGCTGCCCTGGCAAGGTTGAAGCCCATTTGGAAAGACAAGACCATCGGTCTACATTCCAAGGTAAGGCTGCTGCGCTCCCTTGTCATCTCCATCTTCCTATACGCTTGCGAAACATGTACCCTCACAACAGTTCTACAAAGAAGAATACAAAGCATAGAGATGAGGTGCTAAAGAAAACTTCTGGGCATTTCCTCTACCTAACAGATTCAGAGGTGCCTACAGTACGCGCTGGCGCGTATTTTTACGAATTTTCAACATAAAATACTACACTACGAGCAATTCCTTAAAAATACGCTTTTTTGTGGTGTACCAAAAAAAAAAAAATTTTTTTTTTCAAGAAGCTGATATTATAAATGTTCCCATTTGCTATTTCCTTTACTTGCTGACCTTAGAGCGCATGCGCAAAAGTAAAATCTCTTGTGTGAGATGTAGTGCGAGACTTTGTATCCGCCATTGTGCTAAACATGGTGTCGCGAAAGCGTTTGCATGAGAGTGACGATGAGAGCGAGTCTGAAGAAAAGTGGGTTAGGTTGCAAGTAAGCAAAAATTGCGACAACATTTCTTACGCGAATACTGTGAACGTTTTTGAGGAATAATCGAATCTTCAAAAGGAGTTCATTATGCTCATTGCAACAAAGAGTTCAGCATTGCTCTGCATACGACATTCAGCGACACTTAGATTAGGTATTACGGACGAACATTTTATTTTGGTTCAGGGTGTTTTATTTTGTTTTTATTATATAGTACAAACCTTTAGAAGATTAAAGAAAAAATTTAAATTGTTAAAATCGGTCAATATTAATTAAGACGCTCATTTAATTGTTCAAAGTGGGTAACCCTCACATAAAAATAAAACGCGTTTTTCCCAAAAGTGGTTGAGGTGTCTAAAATTAATACAAAGTGCATAAAAAGGCACTGTATTTACACAACAAAATGCAGAACACTCTAGTATGCTCAGAAAACAAAAGTGTTGCCAGTTTCAGCAGAATATACGAAAATAATGATGCATTTATATATGATGCTGTCTCAAAAGGTCAACCTAGGAATGTGACATTGCAGCAAAAAATTGAAAAGTGACTGAGACTTGCAGTTTTGATGTTATTAAACAAAATGTCTTTTCTGTTTACAGAGAATGGTTGGTAATAGGGGTGAAGGTGGCATGTGTCGCGTGTGCCAGTGGACAAAAGAAAATTTTTAATAAATTAAAGAAAATACCAGCTAAGCAATTTCCAAACACAGCCCAAGTAAGCATATTACTATTGAAGAAAAAGTATTAATTTACTTTTAGTATAAAGCATTTACCAGTACAAAATTTTGAAATGATAACTTTGTCCTGTCACACGCGACCAAACCATGAAGTTTATTTTTTCAAGAAAACAATCAAAACAACTTTAATAAATACCATCCATAGTTTATTTGCCAGTTTACATCTCAAGAAATAAGATATTTTACTATAAATTAATAAGTTCTATTTTAATAAGCATGTATAATGATATATTTATATATTTGGTCTTTGTCACAACCGACACATCACAACCAATGAACACTGAAATCATGAATTTACTTGTAAAAAGATGGTCATGGAAGAAAAAAGTAATTGCAGCATAAAAAAGTAAACAAAAAAGGACAATGCTTTTAAAGAAAATGTATAAATTTATTTCAAATATATCATTATCAGTATAAAAGGTTAAAGTGAACGCGACCAAACCATGAACTATCATGAAGTATATTTTTTCAAGAATACAATCAAAACAACTTTAATAAATACCATCCATAGTTTATTTGCCAGTTTACATCTCAAGAAATAAGATATTTTACTATAAATGAATAAGTTCTATTTTAATAAGCATTTACCATCCATATACTCTTTTTTTTTGTCTAAAGACAAAGTTGTCACAACCGACATGTCACATCCAATGAACACTGAAATCATGATTAACTAGTAGAATTTTAAAAAAGTAAATTGAGTAGAACACAAAAAAAGGTGAATGGCATATTTACTCATTTGCATATAGCACAAGAAAGATTTAAATAAACTCTGCAAAACAAAGCAGTCAAGGAATCACTTCGTCTTTTATCACTAAAAGTAAAAAACAAAAGCAAATTTAAAAGCACGTGTTTTCATCAGTGCATCAAGTGCGAAAAATGTAAAATAGCATCTGTAATTTAATTTTTAACATAGAATAAACCAGTTTATGTTAAGATAAAAATATTTTCTTACAATATTGATAGACTCTTTGATTGGTCGTAACATGTGGTCGGTCGTGACAAGGAAAAAACAAAATCGATAGAGAAATACCCACCTGGTCTTTTCAAAGCATCCATCTTGGAATGAAAACTTTGGATCGGAAATCTCAAGAGACTTTCGCTGTAACTATTTCCGTGTGAAAAGGTACTAATCGTCATCAATTTGTTAAATTTTCGGATTGGAAATGATGGTTACCGAAAGACAAAGGAATTACTTACGTTCAATTTACGATAAATTTACTATGAAAGAATTATTATTTTCCTACAAAAAAACATAAATTAGTGAGGATAAGTAATGTTTAATCTGTCAATGATTTTTTTTCTTATTTAATCAGCATGGATGTTTAGCTATCTAAGAAGAAAGGCAAGCAACGTTGAGACAAAGTACGTCACGACCGAACATGTCATTTTTACAAACCCCCTAAACATAAATAAAAATGTTTTGCAAAGCTGAAAGACATTTAAAGTTAAAAATTAACATTAATGCAACACATCAAACATAAAAAGTTCATTTGTTTCAATCAATTTTATTGAAAAGGAGATGGAGTTTTTTCAGGTCACACAGAATGTCACATTCGCGCCAACAAAATTTTGTAGATTTTTAGTTGAAAAATAGCAATAAAAAACTTCTCTCAACCTTTGTGTGTGTAATGTTGATATATGTTAGTACCTAGTTATATTGCTTTTTTATAAATGCAAAGAAAAAGCTTTAATACATGACCGAAATATTTTTTTTTATGGTTCAAAGACTGCATGCTTCCTTTTGGTCACCTTTTGAGACAGCATCATATATTCATAATTCATATTAATTAATTGTTGGACAATATCCCTCTCTACATCCCTGACAATATGATCTTTTGGGGGGTTATGGAGTAAAATACAACTCAAAAAATAATATATTAGTGTGCATTTGTGACCATAACTTGTTGAGTTCTATATTATTTTGTTTCATGAGGATTAAAACGGTGAGCTGGAATTAGTATGAATTAATGTTTTGTGAATGTGGCAGTTTTCATGACAATAATTCTTTGATCAAATGTTGCGAGTTGTGCGAAATCTGACATTACACAAAATACACATTTTTCATGCAGCCAGTACACAAATGGTCAGACTGGGGGATAGGCACCTCTGCAGATTACGAACGACGAAGTCCGACAGACCATCACACAAGCCATTGGACAACACAATGACCTGCTCACAGTGGTGAAGAAACTGAAACTCCGATGGTATGGCCACGTCATATCATCAGGCCTTGCAAAGACCATCCTGCAAAGCACAGTGCAAGGATGTAGAAGAAGAGGGAGACCGAAAAAGAGGTGGGAGGACAACATTTGAGAATGGACTGGCTTGATTGAGCGAAGCCATCAGGGTTGCTCTTGCTGGAGGACAGAGAAAGATGGAGTATGCCGGTTAAACGATCATCTGTGGTGCCCCAACGACCTTCGAGTTATGGGATAGGATTGGATAATTAATTTAATTGAAAAATATGTAAGATGTATGCATGGTAGATTATGTTAATTGTTTATGTTGCATCAGTACAACATGTTCCCCTGATGAATCAAAATTGATACAAAACGATTTTTGCTCATTTTGTAACTGATTTTTTCAGTAGTCCGGAATATGTTTGGTATCTTGCGATCAGTTTGTTTAACAAGTTGCTTTTGAAGAAGAAAAAAAGATGGAAGTCGAGTTGTGACCGGTCACTGGTTGCCAGTGCTTCCTTAGTCCAATCAGAATTTAGTTAACATTCAAGTCACGAGTGTTTTTTCTAATCTTTTTCACATGTGTGGCACTAAAAGAATAGATTTAAAACTGCTGTCAAAATCACACTCCGTGGATGATATTAGCTGTCTAATATAGTTCAAATGAACCTCGTTTATTTTTTGCTTTGCACAGGGGCAAGCAGGACGGGGAGATGGAGGGGTGTGGGCACAGCCACAAGGGGGACCTAGCAGACCACAACAACCGCAGGGTGTATGGGCAAGCCACCAACAAGGACAGCCGCAACAAGCGCCACCTCCCCAGCATGCAGCACCTCAGCAAGCACCACCACCCCAACAAGCTTGGGGACCACCTCGGCCACAATCGGTGCAACCGCAAGCACCTGCTGGCACATGGGGACCACCTCGGCCACAATCTCAAGGCCCGCCGCCATCACAACCTCAGGCACCCATTCAACAGCAGCAGTTTCAAGACCGTCCTCCAAGCGGTATTCCAGCAACAGCTCAGGGTCCGCCCCCAGGCAACAGTGGGCGAGCAACATACAGGGGCAGTTCTAGGCAGCAGCCTGGAAATGGAAAAGGTGATCAGCTGGTGCAGGAGATGGGTGCAATGGCCGTCTCAGAGGGAGGTCCAAGAGAGAGAGGGCCAATGGATCCCTACAGGAAGCGCTATAGCATTTTTTATGATGGCGACTACAGAAGGAAAGACGCGGCTGGAAGATACGTGCACAACAAAGGTAATAAATAAACATTTTAAAATGCAGTTTTTCTGAAAATTGTGTATTGTAGAGAATTGCAAAAAAAATCTATTTACAGCTTTGTAAAACTTTGAAAGCAAAAGAAATCAGATTGGAATTCTTTATCTCAGAATATCCCAAATACGGATACATCTGTACATTGCTATGGAAATACACCCAGCAAGCACTAGATTCCTTCTCCCCGTCCTCTTGTCGCCCAAGGTTGTGATTGGTTGGCTGGGTGTTAGTCTGTGCACCCAAAGGCTGCAACTGGGTACCTTGGGCGTCTTGAGTTAGATCCGGCATTGGCCAGCGCCTTGAGCAGCTCTTCGCTTAAGATGGTATATAAAAATGATTATTAGTAAAAAATACATCTCTTTGAGACAAATCCTAAATAGTCGCAACCAATTTTGGAGGAGATTTTCGATTGGGAAAAAAGCTTGTGAAGTTTTCATTCGAACTACGAGAAGCACATGAAGTGGCAGATGAAAAGCGTCCAGGATGTTGTCGTAGTTGATGTGTTTGGTTGACCCATAGGGCTGATCACGCACATGCCCTTTGAACAATCGGAACATGGGCTTTTAGTGATCTTCGAACCTAGGCAATGAATGTGCTCATTTCTCCCCCTTCGCTAAAAAAAATAGCACGATGACTTGGTTATCAGTGAATAGAGGGATTGTCTGCTTTACGTTGATAGTACACATGGCGTCGTCGGTACGGCAGAACATGTTTTACTAGGGCTTGAAAACAAAGTTTGTTTCAAGGTGTTTCAGTGCATGCGAAAAATTTAACGATCTTTTTTCCCCCTCAAATACCGATTAAAAAAGCAGAATTGATTACAGAGTCATGAAGAAAAGACATCAGTGGACCGTTTTTTGCAAAAAATCTCAAACATTCCAGAGTGACCATATTTCATCATACCACCAAGCCGTGCGTCGTCTTTACTTTGTAGCTATCTAAACTTCAAAGAATGATGTAAAATCGTGAGACCTTGAAAGTTGTCAATGATTGAATGACCTCATTTTAGGCTAAAGGTCACAGGGTAAAACAAATGTTTGTTAAGAAAAAAGATCTTCTTTTTCCATGTTCAGGATTGATGCATAATGATAATATATATTAATGCAAGTTTTGTCAGCCTCACCCAGAAGTCAAGGTCATGGATGGGAAACAACCAAGATCAGTTAATATGGTTACTTTAAAATGATCTTCATCCTAAATCAGTGATTAAAAACCGTTCATATTTTTTGTAAGCTCACAAAAGCTGGGCAATTTTCATTTTACATGTACAATATTGTAAATAGATTCCCTAAAGATATGCACAGAGGCTCGATTTTCATGTTTTTAATTTCCTGCCAATTTATTTAACCTCTAAGAATTACAATGTCACTTTGCTACAATCTGAACAGGAAGCGTCAATGAGCAGGGGGTCAAAAGCAAAGACACGAAAATAATGTTGAAGAGCAATTTCTTCGTGGTACGACAGGAAGTGGGAAAGCTATATCAATATCACGTTGACTTCATGCCACCACAGGAGAGCAAGGCGGTCAAACATGTTTTGATGAAGCCACATAAGGACAAGTTTGGACCAGCATTTGCATTTGATGGGATGATCCTCTTTGTACCCCAACCGTTGAAAGATGAGGTAAGAAATGTGTTCACATCATTATTATTGTACTAAAGCTGAATTTTTGACTCGCATGGATAGCAATGTGAGTCTATGTGTTGAAGGGTTGAGGTAAGAAGGGAACCCTTCGTGGCTTTGGGTGCGTAGAGTGGCAAGTGAGATGAGGAAGGACGGAGATAAAGATGGAAGTAAACAAAGCGACACAGGACAAGGCAATGTCCATATGTTGCAACGGTTCACTGTTGATTTGAATCAAATCCTCCAAATCAAGGAAAAATAAGAAAAAAAAACCTCTGAAACAATCAAATAATACAATGGTATAAGCTAAATGAGAAAATTAAAACATTCGAATAGTTACAATTCTTACTACAATTGCAAATGCAAACGAAAGGGCATGCATAACATGTGATCATTATTCCTAAAATAAATACTTTGAGCCACCATTATAATACATAATTCCCTGCAGTATATCAAAATCATATCAAAAGGATATGATAAACACTGTACATCTTTAACTCTTAGTCTCATATAGCAAAACAGCACGTTGATCTTCTCCTTCATGTAAGGATTTGACCAAAACAAGCCAAAAATAGGTGCATGTGTTTAAAATGCTATATCTACTGAACGTTTGGTCAGAGCTTCATGGGACTTAGTCAGTGTGTACATAATTGGTAACTATGCAAGTATTGAGTAAGCTTTAGTTCTATCAGTGTCATCTGTCTGTGTTACCTGCTATTTTACCTGTGATTATAGGTAATTTCACAAGTACCAATTCTTCGGATGATCTGAAGTCTGAAAGACCGCTAGTGTGCACACTAGACACTGACAAATTTTCATTCCCTAACTGATCAGCCCTTTCATCTACTAATTGCTGCCACAACTGCCCATATGTAGACTCATTGTCGGAATCAGATTCTGCCATTTTTAGGGTATCCCCGCTCCTGAAAACGCGACCAAAAACTAAACAGAAACTTTGATTAAAACCATTGAACGTGTTGTCAACACAATTGCAGTTGACAGGAAAGAAGTACACTGCTTTTAGAATCAGCTAGTGCGCATGCGCGATTGGAACTGGTTTCCGTTAACCCTTTAACACGCGGAGCGACCTAGAGCAACCGATATTTTTGCTATGTGCATGCTCGCGGAGCGGCCGGTAATGACGTGGTCTGATCAGAGCCTGCCATGTGGAAATCTATTTATAGCAAACGTGCGAGATTCTCGCACACGTGACCATGACTTCCTGCTGTTTCCGGCGGTGTTTTCACGGCATTTTTAGAGTGTGTAGAACGCACACAGTGAATTTTCAAAGTTTGATTAAAGTTTGAAGTTTGAGAGGCGGAGAATTATAGTGTCAGATTCTTTGCAGAATCTGATGAAGAAAATGACCCAATTGAAGGATTTTAGGAGGCCGATTTGGTGCAGGTTAATGATGGAGAGGATAGTGATTTGGACTTTCACTTTGACGATCTTTTTCTGTCGGATTTGAATAACAAAAATGATGAACAATCTGTGCTTTATTATTTGAGTCAGTGATCGTATTGCTGCATGTTGTGCAGTATGCAATGTTGACATTCAGATTTTTTTTTTCAGTTGCAACACATTGTAAAAATGTATGTGCAACATTTCATTTTGAAGAAAAATATGGGGTTGATTTATTAATAAGTGGAACATAATTTTGGGTGGTGCATTTTTAATTAATTTTTGTATGTGCATGGTGTAGCACTTTGACGGAGTTGCTTGCCTTGACCTAGGAAATAGAAGCAGATAAGGCTTAGGCTCGTGGGGGTTAGAGGGTTAAGCGGGAGAGAGGTGCTAAAAGTAGACGGTAAGTAATTTGATATTACTTTGCATTTTAATGCCTCCGTTTCCTTTTGTTTTTTTCTGGGCACTCATTTTCATGTTAAATATTGTGAGTTACATAAGGAGCATGTGAGTCATGTGGGCTTTGCCCTTATAGTTATCTCTTTCAGCTTTTCAAAAGTTTTAACATTTTAACATAATATTCAATGTTCCAGGACCTCGTTTTGAGCTCTCAGGCTTTGGAAACTGGCAACCCGGTTAGAATAACTTTAAAGAATACAACAGAAGTGATGAGGAACACAAAAGCTCATTGCCAGGTCAACAATATCATATGGAGAAAGTATGAATTCTTTTGTTATTGTTTGTGTAATGTTAGAGAATGTAACGCTGGAGATAAGTAAAATAAGTAGTTTAAAACCTCGAAATGTATTTGTTGTCATGTATTTATTTATAGCTAGTCCTCCACCTTTGAAATTTAGAGGTGAAATTTTATTCCAACGGGTCATTAACTCTTTGCCATCATAGTCTGACAGCTAGGGTTTTCCCCTTGGATGCCTACCACGATTTGGCTCATTTCTGTGCTAACGCAGAAATGTGGGCACTTTTCAGATGCATTGTTTGTTTTGAGAATCTTATCAAATCCTATCACATATTTAGTATCGATATAAGATAAAATCAAGATAACACAAAAATGTTCATTTTGAGACAAAAATGTTTATTGTGAAGCTTCATTTGAAGCTTGTAGAATGATAACAAAGGGGGAGGAGGTACAAAGCTTAAAAAACTCCAGCCCTGAGTTGACTAAGCAGAGCGCTATGTAACTATTTTGACAGAATGTCTGCGCCACCCTATGCCCATGGAGAGCGCTCTGTTGCGGTCTATAGCGGTCTCGAAAGGTTGTTTGGTGGATTTGAGATTTGGTGTGTTCAGTGGTGAAATAGTAAGGGAGGACTGTTTGTCATTTACAGTGTGGTAAGATTTATGTACTTATCTGATGGAATAGCTATGTTTATGTGCAATTGGTATGAATTAGTACAGAGCTGCCAACCACTACGGAACGTCCGTAGTTTCTCCGGAAAATGTTCTTTAATTCCGCAACTACGCCATTTCAAGAAATACTACGGAAGAAAAATTTCAAAGCATACCTATTTTTTTACAAGTATCGAAACAAAGCCGCGAGAGACGTAGGCCTACTAGGCTTTCGTCAATATCATAGACTTTCGTTTAGCGCTTTGCGTGTGCGCTATTTTTAGCTCAGCAGCCACTGCGCAGTAGACTGAGAGAGAGAGAGAGAGAGAGACCACAGTCAGATTTGCCAGTAGAGCTGCTACAGAGATGCAAGAGGGCAACTGTTTCTGCCCTAGCAGAAGAAAAGCCCTAACATGTCTATGCCTGTGAACCTATAACTGACAATGTTTGTTTGTTTTGTTTTTAAATATAAATAGCAGCTTTAACAATTTGGTTTTAAACCAATGCAGTATCCATGCCATTAGTACATGTAGTGAGCCATTGGGTTAGCTTTTCCGAACAAAATGTTAAAACTGTTGTTTTTTTTTCAGGAACATTTCTATCATTTTAAAAATAAATATTTGAAAGTTAATGCTTTTTGTGTTGGTGTTTGGTTTTTATTTAAGCTAATATCAACATTTTAAATAATGCTCATTTTATCATGTGAAAATTCTTGTTCGTACATTTGCTACTGAAATTGAGCTGAAACTACGGATATTTTTCTTTGTTTGCTACTGAAATTTTTTTTAGGGGTTGGCAGCTCTGAATTAGTATTTATATTTGATAGTATTGTTGTGTCGTCGGTGCGATTGACAGTAACTTTCACTTTCAGCCAACTTCACTTTGATTGGCTGTTGTGCAGTCAACATGTTTTGCGCCATTTCAAAAGGTTGCCCAGAAGCAAAAAAGTTAGTGTGGAGCAATTAAAACGTTTTGTGGCGCTTCTTTTTGTAGAAAACTCGGGGCTGATTTGTAGATTATAATGTTATGCTGTTAGTGCATTAGTTGGTCAGAATATGAAAAATGCCATTTACTTTGCTTTCTCAGAATACGCAGTAATTGAACATTTGTGAAATCTGACCTCAACCCTCAAGATCTGTTCGATTATTTTGGAAAGAGGAACAGGGCTCGAAATTAGCGGGGGCCCGGGGCCAAAAACCCGCAAAGTTGATTTCGGGCTCGGAAAGTTGAAAAACGAAGGGCCCGCTTGGCCCGCAAAATAGTTCGTCTGCCACAGCTAGCTCTACTCGGCAGTTTCGTATTTGGGCCAAGGGAAGCAACCAACACCGGTGCCCTAAATTTGGACAGAAAAAAACAACAGAGAAAAGAAGCGAAAACCCTTTAATTTTGCACTCAAAAGTTTAATATACACTTCACTATCGTTTTAATATAATAATCAAAAGGCTATGGCACAACATAAGCGCAAAATGTCCATCTTTGCAAGTACGAAAGTATGGCTACATATCGTCGCCATGCAGTTGCTAAAACAATCGGCGATTGCGTTTTTCCAATTTTTGGGAAGCGAAAGACGCCAGAAGAAAACGTCGGCGAAAGAAAAGAACAAGAAAAAGAGATAAAAAAGAAGTATGAAGAGGAAAAAAGATCAAGGAACTACAATGAAGGGTGGAAAAAAAGATTTCCATGGCATGGCCTTGAAGTGAACGAGGAAGAGTACTGTTAAGTTTAGTTCCCTTTCATGGTTTTGTTTTGAACTTTTGTGCATTGAGGTCAGATTTTTTGTTAGGTTACTCATATTAAAAATTTAATGATGTGTATTGTGCAATACTCAGTCACAAAACTGAAAAGAATTATACAAGAGACTCACTTGATTTTTTTCTATTTTGTTTAATGGCCATTTCAGGCTCACTAGTCACTGGAATATGTGTGTCACTGAATGTGTGTGTGTGTTTTTTTCCCCTTTTTTTGATGGTAATGTTTGAAAGTGAAAGAAAAGGCAAATAAAAATGACATCACTCAGCACAATTGGAAATTTAATTGTTTTTATTTTAGATTATCAGACAAATTGTACTTTCTACTTATATTGTCAATAATTCTTTTGTTTTTTTGTTTGCATTATTTTTCAAGTTGGGCCCCGAAAGTTGCTTGTGGGCCCTCAAATTTTTCAATCAAGGGGCCCGGTGGCCCCCAAAGAAAAAAGTTAATTTCTAGCCCTGAGGAATATTCCTTTGACCCCTCGTGCTCGCCATTTTTCATGCTTATGCGGTTTTCTTGGTTTCAGTACCTCTCTCTCACTCATTTCTTTGAAAGTTCACAAGTTAAATGATTGATTGAGCTGATGAAAAGCGATTGATTCCCTTAAACCATATTTCGCTGCTTCACTGCCCTGCTTAGTATTCAACGCACAAATGTGTGCACTTCATTGGCAGTGGTAAGCAAGACCTATGCCATATATATGTGCGCACCGATGGCTACAGAGCTTCGGGTTGTGCACACATGTGTGCGCATCACATCATCGAAAAGCTAATATTGTACTACAGACCCGGTTTCCTTCCGCTTTTTTGCGTAAAATCTCCCGATTTTGGAGATCATTTTACGCTCCTACGTATTAGAAACAAATATTCCGCATTCCGAGTTCGTCGGTCTACGCATTGTTTTGATTCGGTGATTTTCGAACCTGTTTCGTATTTTCATGTGACCGAGCAATTTTCCGAATTCCGGTCCGCGTTTTTGATTACCCGAGTGACAAAAATGGTGAAACGGGAGGTAAAAAAAAAAGAAAAAAGGTAGTCCCTTAGCCTTGTGGCCGTAGGGGAGCGTGATGTTGGAGATCACACTTATCTTGGGCCAGCGTAATGAGGGTGATGCCCATCTCTCTCCCTCGCTGCCTTATCTTCCCCACCCTTAAGAGAGTAGGTACTCAGTCACAGTTGAGTCAACTGGGGGCGTTGTTATTTGTCGCTTCACGTTTTTGCGGTCACCCATCCAAGTGCTAACCGCACTGGAGGGTGCTTAACTTGCGACACAGTAGCGAGTGCTCCAACCACTACTCTATCTGACACGGGAGGCAGAGAGAAAACTCCACGAGACAGATAGTGACGATGACAGTGTCGCCGTCGGTGATGAAAAGAATAAGAAGAAGCCATAATATCCTTAAAGATTCAAGGATGAATATTCATCTTGCTTTCCAGGAGTTAAGAAATCCAGAAAAGGTGATTCTTACGTGTTTTTCAGCCATTGCAACACGGACATGAAGCAGGTCAAATCAGCGTATGCTGAGGAGCTGAACAAATATAAATGAACTTGGTGCCAATCCACTTCTGTTTGACATTTTCTGCAAGAAAGCTGATTTTCCTCAAAGAACAGTTTTGAGTGCTTGTGAAATGTTACAGGACTACACAGAAAGGACTTGCCAAATTACAAAAATAATACAGAACAGTCGAGATTTTCAGCTTAGATGTTTTTGGAAAAAACAGGCGGACACATTTTCATTTTTTTTTTCTCTTCTCAAGTATATTCATTTTATTGACATTCTTGTCTTTTATGGCCGTTTGCAAATGATAAAGCACACAAGGTAAAAATAACTTATGGAATCGTTTCCTTATTTTTATCAGTACAACTTATGTTAATCTAGTGAATAAAAATTGATACAACAAAACCTTATTTTTCATTGCAATCTTACACATTCTGGTTCAAATCTTACACATTTTGGTACACAGTCCTACACATTGGAGCAGTCAGGGGCAACCAGGTCTGGTACTATCACAAACGTGATATAAATCAAGTGTTTTGTTTTGTTTTAGGATACAGAGCCAGCTGAATTTGAAGCAGATCCAACGGCATTACTTTGACATGGAGAACATAATCCGGGTGGAAAGACGAGGGTAAGTGTGTGTGCAAACTACTTATTTTTAAAACTGTAATCATTATACAAGCGCGCATTTTTGCTTAACAGTGAAAATAAGCAGATTTTAAAATTTATTTCAGAGGGAGAGGGGGGGGGGCATTTTACAATGATTTTTTTCTCTCAGCCGTTTTACCTTTAAACAGTTAGCTTTTCTTGTCCAACAAGTATTGGAGGCTGTGATCTGAGATATTTACTGGTGGTGGCATACCTCTACACACTTGGAACCTAAGGAAGGAACCCCTAGTTCAAATCATCACAGCACTTACATCTTTCTTTGTTCTGCATCCTTCTAGTTTAAGCAGCTCTAAGTGCAATAGATGCTTGTTAATCAGGGGCACACTGGGTGGATCTGGTGGTCTTTTCCTTTCAGCAGGAAGGTCTTGCTTAAGGCAATGCAGGTGTTATCACCTGAAACCATTGATAGAATTTGTAAAATTGTAAAATTTCTCCTTGGCAAAATCTTAAGTTAAAACTCCATCTGAACCCCCCCCCCCCCCCCACCCACCCACCCTTCTTTTTATTATTATTTAGACCACATTGATAGAATAGTTCATTATTGCTAGATAATTAGAAAGGGTTCTAATTTATATCTTTTCTTTTGTGCTGTAACTTACAAACTTCTAAGGAAACAAAAACGCTCAAGTCATGCAATGATGATAAACTTGCAGGTGATGCAAATTTTGTATACAGGTCATGTTTCAGGAAATTTGAGAAACTCGGCAAGCGCTACGGAAAATACTGATACTTGTTTCACGGTCCGGAAATACATAAAACCAACATTTGGAAAAAATATCGAACTCGTTGGCCTGTGGTAATGCACCGCATGACCTTTTTCCGAAGACGTCCGAACCCGTTTAATGTTGCAATGCGCAGTTGCAGTAGAGACACGTGGCATCGAAGATTTGGAAATTCGGTAGCCGACAATTGTTCCATTAGAACTTTGTTTTGTAACTGAAGAGCACTAGTGTAGCCATATGTGCATGTCATATGAAATAATGACTGCTGTCTAATCAATAGAAGATTACTTGAAATGAATGAATGAAGTGTAGAAGTAGTGAAATATAATTGAAAGATTGCCAGGAAATGTTCTGCACAATTCTAAACCACACACTAGTGACATGGCTGTGGAACGTTCACTTTTTGTGTGTGCAGGGTGGCTGTGGCCCCTGGATTCCAGTCCTCCATTCTGCAGTATGAAAATGACACACTGCTGTGCATTGATGTTGCTCACAAGATAATGCGACTGCAAACGGTGTATCAGGTGTATCAGGAAATTGTGGAGAGGTGCCGTGGGAACATGACAGAGGCAAAGGCAGAAGCTGGCAGACAGATCATTGGCCAGATTGTCATGACAAAGTAAGTGTTTGCTTCCCCTTAGTGACACTGTATTTGGGCACTAGTTACTTTTATAGTCTTTGTTGCACAGTATCAATGAGATGCATCTACCATGCATGTTTTCATGAAGGTCAAGGTCTAAATTTGGTTAACCTTTAGCACCCTGCATTTTTGACTGGCATGCATAGCAATGGACTCAAACACCACGCTTCCCCCCCACCCTCTCACCCCACACCACCCCCACCCACCAGCAAAACATGCTCAAAGCTTGCATGTAATAGAATATTTACAATATTACACACAAACAGAGCAAATTTCTTCATTGTGAAAGAAACAACACAATTTGTTACTTCTATCACTTTTATGTCGGAGCTCATCATCTCAGACACATATAAAACCCATTACAATGCTTCACAAGTTTATCAACTAACAAGTTAATATCTCGTATTGCCCCCAGTCGACGTGCGGTGGTCCCGTTGAGCCACAAGCTGAGACGGGAATATCCCAAACCTAAAAATAGAATAGAGAATTCTGGGAAATCTGTTCTCGCGAAGATGTGCTCGCTGAAATGAAACGAAAGTTGGGAGAGGAACTGCATATTTCTGGTAGTGAACAAAGGCAGAAACTTGTCAGCAGTATTACCAGCGATGGAGTTATAATGGACGAAGTGCTCCATACCTATGAGGCTGCCTTTGCTCGAGCAAAGAAACTAAAGAAGGATTTGGCCGAGGTCATTTCAGAAAAGGATTTCCTACCCATAATTCCCTGGGTTTTGAAGTTTCTAAAAAGTTATTTCAGGCCGACGACGCTCTATGGAGCGCAAAGCATGTAAAGGGAAGCAACCGGTTGTATGCGCACGTCGATAGAGACATAGAAGAGAGATACTAACTTGTTAGTTGATATACTTGTGAATGCTTACAATAGAAGTAAACCTCATTTGATAGGAAAAAAAGCCACCCCTACTCCCAAGATGTTTTTGCTGTCGTCTGGAACAATCCCAAAAGGATCCCGTCTTTTCTGTCAGATCTAGCAGTGTAGCATCCTTTGTTCTGTTTCCAGTTTTCATTCAGCTTTGACTGCTCTACTTCACCGACCCCTCTTCTTTGGTTGATCTTCTCAAGCAGCTTGATTCTGGATTTGTGTGTGTGAATACATATACTCACATTCCAATGATAGGAGTCGAAAAATGGTAATTTGTTGACCCTGTGACCTTGATTTGAAGTCATTCATTCACTGATCATTTATAAGGTCTCATGGATTTACATCATCTTTCCAAGTTTGTTGTGATAGTTGAAATATGTTCGAGATTTTAAGCCACTTCCAAGTTTTGCGGACAAATGGCGGGCGGGCGGACGGATGGCGGACAGAAACTTTTTTTTTTCAGGAGACAAAGGCAGATTTTTTTTTTTTAAAGTGCAACTCTGTCCTGCTATGTCCAAAATTAAAAGAACAAGTGCGGCACATCGCTCAAGACCATTCTTTAAGTGACCATTGGCTCCAAAAAGAGTGCCACACCAGCATCCTGCAGTTCACCTGCCATAACAGACAAAAATCTTTAAACAATACAACTTTTGCTGTCAATAATACAATTTTTGCTGTAGTTTATTTGATAGTACATGAGTGTAATTGGAGCTGGATATCAGTGTCCTCTCATGGTCAAGAGCACAAAAAGATCAGTCAGTATTGCAATTTTAATGCCACCTTTACATTTTAATTTTTTATGGGTGCTCATTTTCATGTTAAATATTGTATTTGAGTCCATATGGGTTTTGCTCCTCTAGTTTGTTTTAATTGGTGGTTTATTAGCATAAGGGAGTGAGTACCGTAGACCCAAGCGTCCAAAATACGCCAATATGATTTGTTTGCATTTTCATTGTTATCAAATACGATACGTTTTTACAATTTCTATATCTACTATACTATCTTCTTCGCTAGACCAGTCGCCTACCTTTTTTTTGCATACTTGGGACAAAACTCCTCATTTGTGTGTGAGGTCTGTTGTATCAGCTTGGGAATATTGGACACTTTCTGCCAAATTATTGAAAGCCCGTATGAAAAGGCTATCAGTACAGTCCACAACAGCGCCATCGGAAACTGGTTCAGAACAACAATTGGTGCAGAGAAGACCAAAATGATGACCAACAACACCAATGGCATCCACACGGACATCAAAGTCCAAGGCCAAGCCCTCTACACAGTGCATAACTTCAGGATCGCACAAACAACTGCTACCCTGGCAAGGATGAAGCCATTTTGGAAAGACTGGACCGTCAACCTACATTCCAGGGTTAGACTGCTGCGCTCCCTTGTCACCTCCATCTTCCTATACGCTTGCGAAACATGGACCCTCACAGCAGATATACAACAAAGAATACAAAGCATGGAGATGAGGTGCTACAGAAGACCTCTGGGCATTTCCTATACCCAGCACATCACCAACGACAAAGCCATTTGACAACATGATGACCTGCTCACGGTGGTGAAAAACGGAAACTCCGATGGTATGGCCACGTCTTAGATCATCAGGTCTTGCAAAGACCATTCTGCAAGGCACAGTGCAAGGAGGCAGAAGAAGAGGGAGACCGAAAAAGAGGTGGGGGGACAACATTCAGGGTTCGTACGCTCCTTGAACCTCCTTGAGCCTCCTTGAATTTTCCATGTCTTGTTCAAGGGCCCTTGAATCTCCTTGAAAATAGCCAAATTGCCTCAGCTCCTTTAAAACTCCTTGAAATTTCAACCACTGTATCTATCCATTGCTTGACCTAGAGATTTTATTGTCAAGTTCTCAAGAAAAGCCATTGAAAAATAAAAATTAATAAAACAAAAATTATAATATCAGATCTGACTACCTTCCAATTTTGGCGGAAGATTCTTCCGAATTTTAATGCTTTTTTCCGCCCTTCCGCCTCTGACAACTTTTTTCCGCTGAAGAAATCAAAAATCTTCTGCATTCCAATCTAGTCTTGAATCCGTAAGAGAGATCGTATTTTTTTTTACAGAAGGGAGATAACCACTGTGCTGCACTCTTCTGTACTGAAGAACACAAAAGAAGTCTTTCTTTCTCAAACGTCTTGACGAAGCGCGTATTTCCCGTTCATGAAACGGACGACGAAGAAACCATTCACGTTGACAAAGATGAGAGAGACCGTAAAAAAGAAGAAATATGAAATTATGAGAATTCTTCAGTGATGACTGCCTGTGTGTACAAAGAATGAAACTTACTGTTGGGTAAAAAAAAAAGAAATTAAAAAAAAGTTGTATTGTTATGTTCAAGGATCTTTGTAAAAGTGCGAGAGGCATATTCAGCGACAAATTTTTCTTCTGCTTTTGTGCTGGATCCTTCCGCTTTTTCCGGAGTGTTCTTATGTCAAGGCAAAAAGGAGGTAGGCAGGTCTGTAATATTATTTGTGTTGTTAGACGATCGTAACTTTTGTCGTCTGCTAATGATAAGGGAAGTAACCTCCGCTGGAAATTGTTCATTTCCTTGCTGTCGCGCATGCGCAGTTCTCGGTACATATTCTTCGTTCTTCCGCTCGGTGTTAAACAGAAAGTACAAAAACAGCGAAAAGGACGGCAACACCGCGCATATTTGATTACTGAAGGGGTAAAAATGCCTGGAGGCGATTGTGTGTTGAATCTTTTGTGGTTATCAAAATCTGAATATACAGGGTGGCTGCTTGAAAAGAAAGGGAACAAGCATGCATGTTTCTGCCGCGTCTGCCAGAAAATTATCGACGTTGGGGGCTGTTGTGAGGCAGCTGTTACTTTTGTCCCATGGGCAAGCAAATGTGGAGAGAGGATTCTCAATCAGCAAAGAGACCAGCACTGAAAATTTCTTCCAGCAGTCCTTTGTTGCTCGCCAACAAGTGCTGAACGGTATCAGGAAGATTGGTGGAATCGACAAGGTGGACATCACCAAGGAGTGCTATTATCAGCATCTTCTGCAAGGAGAAAGTACCACGACTACCTTAATCAACAAAAGAAAGACCAGGAACAGGCACAAGCGGCAAAGAAGAGGAAGGCACAGGAAGACTCTGTTGCTGATTTAAGAGAGAAAAAAAAGGAAGAATAGAGGATGCTCAGCACCTGACTCAAGAGGCAGACAAGCTTGCTGAACAAGCAGAAGAGGAAGGGTGGGCTGAGACTCTTGACTCGGTCAAATGCGCTGAGGAGCAAATCCAAGGAAATAAAGATCCAGTTGGAGAAGATTTCCCGTCAGATTGATGAAGAGATGGAAAAACTGAAATAACTGAAAACTCTTTCATCTGTATAAAGTGTATTAGCCGGTGGTGGTACCTCTTTTTGACTTTTTACAGTTCTCTAACTTGTGTCTAAGGACAACAGGCTTCACAATTATTGTTTAAATGGGTATAGACTCTGTAATCTGCATCATCATTATAACTGCAACTTTATCGACATGCAATATTTATGTGTGTAGATTTCATAATTAATATCAACATCAGTATCACCATCAGATTCATGACTGCAAACAATTTATGGATGTCACTGGGTAAGAGATTTTATCCTTTATTTTGACTACCTGTCAATTCTTATGTGCGTTTATAATTTTTAAAAACTCCTTGAATTTTGGAAAAACTCCTTGAAATCTCCTTGAAAACTCCTTGAATTTTTTACAACAATTTGAGTATGAACCCTGACATTCGAGAATGGACTGGTTTGACACTGAGCGAAACCATCAGGGTTGCTGAGGACAGAGAAAGATGGAGTACTCTGGTTAAACGATCATCTGCGGTACACCTACGGGATAGGATAGGATTCCGCCAAATGGTCACTAGGGATTTCTATGATATTATTTAGCAATGTAGGCATTTTATATGTATGTGTTTTGTTCATATTTTATAATGATGTTTGTATTCTATTTTGTTTTTGTAAACGGGGTTCGATATAGCCTCAGCATCCCCTGTGTGGGATGCCTTTATTGTAAAGTGACCGGCTGGTGGAGTGCCTTCAGTGTTACCACTGGGGTTGTTTCAGCATATCTTTTATGTGGATTAGGGGTGAGTCCTATTTCAGCGTAGTTGTGGTCTTGATTTTGTGGTCCTGATTGGGCTCTTTGCAGTCTGCCAGACCCTGTCAGCAATTAATAACTAACAAGTACAGCACTGTGAGCAGAAAGGATTTGTGAATACGACATACAGCTGCACATCAGATCCGCAGGCCACGAGTTGCGCTGTTGTTCGTCATTGTTTTTCCACTGGCGTGAAGTTCAAAGAAAGAAGCTCAACAGTTTAACTTTTAGCATCGTGAAAATGGAGATAAAAATGGCTACCTTCTTACCGAGATTCAACTAATTTTGACAGTGTTTGTTGAGTTGTGTTTGGTACGAAATGACGGGAGTTCATAATAGTGAAAAGTTATTTTATGTGACATTGTAGGATAAAAACATCAGGAGCAAAATACATGTTATCCTGTTGAATGTAATACTTCTTTGTTGTAAATTATTGCGCCTTTTGTAATTGCTCAAAATGCACATTTTCATGCAGTGATTATACAAAAAGGCTTCATAGGGAGTAGGCACCTCTGAACATAACTTCAGAAGTGTGTGCATATACTATAGTTTTAGAATTTAGTGGATTTTGTGATCCTCATAATTATAAGGTCTCTATGCACTTGCAAACCGTGTTTTTATTACTTTCAAAGAGCATGTAATATGGGCTTTGCCTTTCTAGTTAGTTATACGTTAGAAGTCCGGTCTTGTTGATAACTTGTTCATTTTATTTTCTTACTCATTTGCAGTTACAATCAGAAGACCTACCGAGTGGATGACATAGACTACCAAAAGAGGCCGACTGACACCTTTGACATGGCTAATGGGAATCGTCTTACCTATGTCAATTATTACAAGAATGTAAGATAGTGCAATGTTTATTAGCTCATTGGCAGTTTTTTTTACAGAAAGTGACGTTAATGGTAATGCCAGCTAGTAAGTGGTTTACTTGACAGATCCTTTTACTCAATTGTGCGAGTCCAGGCTACTAAGCACAGTGAGAACATGTAGCTTAAAGACTGGAAAGTAGTTTTTTTTGTTTACTGAGAAAACCCAGCTGGGATTGATTGTAAGCAATATTTAGTTTTAGGTGGCCCTAAAAATAAATGACCTTTGCTATTATTTTCAGCAGGCTTTGTAATTGTAATTATTCGTGTACAAATGTCTACATTTCTTTTTCAGCAATATCATATTGACATCACCGACCTCAATCAGCCAATGTTGGTCCACAAGACTTCCATGAAAGACAAGAGGCGAGGACTCGGAGAGTTGATCTATTTGCTCCCTGAAGTGTGTATCATCACAGGTACAACAACCGCCTCTATTATTTAACATACATGCTTGGCACAGAAATTGCCTTTGAAAAGTAATTGCCTGTAATGTTAACCCATATTTTACTAAGTACATGTGGACGAGTGGGAAGAGCTTACCAACTACACATGTGTTAGGTAAAGTGCTTGGCAACAAACTGCTCCTATATGAGAGTAGATGTAAATGGCTCCCATTTTATCAAAACCACACACAAATGGTAATGATGTGTAGTAGATACTTTGTGTAATACATCATTGGAAAAAAAGCATATTTTCGCTTTCCTTCTGCTCTATTGCTTTTGTTTTACCATTTCTGATTGGCTGTACTACACGCAGAAGAAGTTGGGATGTCATTGGAGGTTCAAAGTCGGTGTGTCATGACTTCATGCCATAGTATTGAAGTAAATAACGAATAGCTCAGGTTTGAGGTGAAATAAACTATAGGAGGTGAAAGGAAAAGGTTTTCTGAAGTTTTATTGCCAAACACTGGGAGGAATCATGATTATTGCGACATACGGTCATGTTTGAATTTGCTGGAAGTAGGAGCTGAAAATCATTTGTGTGCAATTGTCAGTGTTAAGTGAGGGAAAGCGGATTGCAAGCTGTCGACATTTCAGCTAACAGCAGCCAATGAACCGTTACAAAAATATTTTATTATGAATATTTCTTTAACCTTTAGCATGCAACCATCAGTACATGCCGCCAAGCCTTGTCTCTCCTCATTCACTGCCGGAGGCATGTTTTTGGTGAATTTAAAACCCTTTTGATGGCCCTCAAAAGGTAATAGAGTCGCTCAGTCACAAGTTTTAGTTGCAGACACATTGAAAGTACAGTGGCATCGGAAAAAGTAGCAGAATTTGCCACTAGCATAATATTTTTCAATGCATGCTGCTGTAATCAACGGGAATTTTTTTTTTTTTTATGTTGTAGATGGATATGTTCCTTGCAGTAAAACAATTTTCTCCATGAAAAATATCAGTGAGGTGGATTTTGAAGGTTAAAGGTCATTTAGTCCCTTCTAAAACATACAAAGTCATCTCAAGGTCAAGAGCATAGAAATAGGCTTCCCATTACCCCAAGATTGGCGTAATCATGCCTTAAACCCTCAAAATCACACCTTAGAATCGCTGATCAAGCATGAGAAGTGTTATAAGTGGTGCTGAAAACACTCTTGAGGCAAAAAAGCTTTTATTCCGAGCGAGTGTCTGACAGACTGTTTACTGTTTCTGGAAGAATCTAATCTAAAAATTAGCATGGCCATGCAAAGGAAAAGTTAGCTCGATGTGCATTGGTTTACATTCTGCACTATCTACCCAGCACGATGCTCCTAATTTCGTTGTACTATGCTTAGGAAGTGACGTTATAGTTTCGTGTGACAGGTTTGAGACGCACGGTTTGTGTGTTGCCTTGTGAAAAGTGTGCGCCTACAGTTTTGTCTATCGTTTCTATTTTTTCCGACTCTTTAAAATGCTTCACAAGGAGCAAAAAGAAAATCCTTAAAATTGTAAAATGGAAGTGAGCCCATTCCTTAGATTCATAGCAAATGGGGAGCCTTGAGAAAGATCAAAGTCAGTATTACCTTGCATTTTAAGGCCACCCTTTTTATTGTTTTTTCCTAGGCAGTCGTTTTCGTGTTAAATTATGGCAAGTTCCATAAGGAGCATGCCAGTCATGTTGGGCTTTGCCCTGCTAGTGTCATTTTATATTTTACCCATTTTAAATTTACATTTGTTTTCCAAATGTATTAGTATATAGATGTACTTTGTCCATCCAATAAACAGAAAACGATGGCTTTATCAACTAGCATAGCTCCTTCAAAATCAGCTGCCCTGCCCTGTGGATCGCTTCACTCATTCACATTTTTGGCAGATCTTAACTCATTGGAGGCGGAATGTTAATACTGGATGCTATGTATGCGCCTTTCCCCAAATCAATCAGGCTCAAAGCGCCGCGATCTGTACCAACATGCACATAAAAGATAATATAGAAAAACTATACATTCTTGTAGAGATCATGGCAAGTTCTTTTAAGAAATAAACAATAGAAAATACATTTATACAAAAAGTTTTTGATATCCAGAATATATAGTACAATCATCACAAAACATGTACGTTTTGCACTAATGATAAAAAATATATTCAGAATATGTTTTAAAATGTATATGAATGATTCTTGTAGACCTGTACACATGAGATTGTTATATTAGAATTGGGTGCCATTTTGAAATTGAGGTAAAACACTTGCGCCACATGTACCCATCAAAATTACTTTCACAGCAAAAATACTCTGTTTTACCAAGATAACAAACCAATAGGAGTATTTCCTAAATAGCTGTCAACATGTATTTTGTACCGCTTTTCAGGGGAAGCAACTCTCATCGACCTACTTTCGGTTTATTTAGGCGTACTGTAAACATGTATTTTGTACCGCTTTTCAGGGGAAGCAACTCTACTTTCGGTTTATTTAGGGATAATGCCTTTTAGGAATTATTACTCTTGCTCCCAATTGTACTGTCCCTTTAGTAGTTGCTTATTACGGACACTACCGATCTTCTAAGACATGCTCCGCTGGCAGCCATACAGACGAATTGTGCATCCTAGACGTGCATCGTCGGCAATTGGTTAAATCTTCGCAGATGAGGCTCTATGAGCTCAACTATTCCCAGCAGGCTCGCAGTTGTAAGATTTTGTATTTTTAAAAAAATCGTATAAATAAATATCATTCTACAGAGTTACACATTATATTTCTTAAAAGCTCAAAACATGAACATTTTAGTAATGTTAGCTTCACATGAAGGTATCGGTGATACTTTTATCGGAACGACGTAGAATGCACTCAGGTTATTCCTTTTAGGCCTTAAAAATCTATATCATAATGCGTGAAAATTATTGTCTTCTGTAAGTGAGTCCGCCTTTTTTTTCTCTCTCTCCAGCAGTAGCAGTGTCCCTTTGATAAACTTCTGGCAAAAACGTTTTTGCTATTAGCATTTCAGTCTGCAGGCTTTACATTTGGGTGAAGTGAAGTGGTTAATTTTGAGCTGGCGCCATGGGAAAATGCGGGTTTAAAGATGGATGGTTGTGCCACAAAGACAATAAAGATTGAATACAATGTGACAAGCACAAGTCCTTTGTCATCTGTCTAAAAAAACTATTGTTGGGTAAAATGGGAGGAGTGCTTTCCTCCCACCAAAAAAGCTAAACACATTTGGATACCTTGAAAGCAAATAAACTTGCAGGGCGAGTAACCAATTTCTGGGCAAAGAAAAGAATGTTTCCTTCTTCAGCCAGCCAGTCCACCGATACAGTGTACTTGTTGCATCAACCTTGGCGAGGACAGTGACCAGTTTCTGCACAAAAAGTGATATATTGAAGGCAGAAATTATTTGGACATTTGGAAAAAAACAAAAACAGAAGATAAGTTTGGCCATCTAAAAGACCTAAAATAAAGATAGAAATGTTGGTTGTATTTGTCATTCTTGTGTGATAGAAGTCTTGACCCTTTCAACAACAAATTACAAGTTGTTTCATTTTCAAGTTGTAACTTGGTAATGGTGACTCTTAATCTGTTGTTATTGTAAGTGACATGGACTGAGCTGCATCTTGACCTGTTTTAAATCCAGTCACAAGATCGGAGAGAATGAACATTGAAGTTTAACCTCCACATCCACCTTAGGCCATGTTTCATTGTCAAGTGATGGTAACGGTTGAAGTCTGATGAATTTGTGATTCCTTATGGTTTGTTATTGTGGCGCATACGTGTGTGGAGTCCCTAAAATTTTTGTTTTGAAGGCCATAAAATCCACTAAAAAGTCCCTAAATTTTTATGTCGGAGGTTTGTATGAACCCTGTTTTTGCAAGCAGAGCGTTTTCTTCTTCGTGTTCAATATTATGGTATGGTGGGGTGGAGAGGATTGAAACGAGCCAAAGGTCAGTCGGTCCATTGGAAGCCATACCTCAAGATCAACTGAATGGCAACGTTACCTAGGTCAGTGGACTGCGTACCTTGCCATCATATTTGCACTATCGCAAAGGTCAAGGTCACTGGAGTGATTTTGTTGCTGAACACGTTTTTGCTCAATCTCAAAAAACGACTAAAGTGATTTTTGTAGTTTTGGTATACATGTACTTCAGATAATGGGCCATCCTTCAGTATCTATCAGTTCGTTTTGTCGGTTGGTTCGTCGCTACAAATTTAACTTTTTTGTTTAAAACACACTGTTTGCATTATCTGAAGAATAACTGAGCCAAAATTCGCAATTGAACCGACATTCATCATTTTTACTTTGAGAATATTTTAACTGGCTTCACCTTTTTGTAAACACATTTTGCTCTGCATCTTAACAATGGCTGATACGATTTTAATAATTTTAGTTTGCAGATACTTTAGATCGTGGCCTATCGTTCCATGTTTCCTTTGTTTCGTTAAGAAAAAACCGTGTCGCATCAACAGCTAGAAAATTAATACTTTTGAAATTGCGTATTTTTTTTGCTAAGCATGTGAATATCTGGAAATATATTTGAATGACTTGCCATCTTACCTTTTTTTTTTTTCCCCAAGTGCTAGCATTCATAATGTAAACTTGATGGGGTGTATGTAATGAATCAAGTGTGGGTGCGTGTGGGTTTGGACTCTTCTAAGTGATGATGATGTGACAGAAGAACAAACAGAACCTGAAAAAGTGAAGTAACAAAGTAAGAATGACTTTCTCTGTTGAGTTCCAAAATACAAGTCCCTTTAATTTTCATTAAACATATTTACAACCAATTCACATATTCAAATTTATACATTCTAAATTACTTTAACTCTGTAATTATTCATCTCTTATTATCTAACATTCTATTATTTACTTTACTACTATTCTAAATATTATGGAAAAACAACTAAGTATCACACATACCTGAAAAAGTGAAGTAACAAAGTAAGAATGACTTTCTCTGTTGACTTCCAAAATACAAGTGACAAATTTCTTTCTGCTAACCTAAAGTAAGAGCTACCTTGAGAAGAACTCACTATTATAATATACATTCAATTACTTCTACTGTTCTAGTCTAGTTCTAACTAGCCCCTCTCCCCCTCTCTCTCTCTCTCTCTCTGATTTATATACAGGGTTACAATAGCTTGAAATTGCTACGGTATCGGAGTAACCCTAGATAACAGTTTGGATAATAGTGTCATGATCTCTAAAACCCGTACTTTGTCATTTGGATCCAGGACTCACTGATGCTGCAGCATCAGACAGAAGCTTCATGAAGGACATTCAAGTTCACACTCGATTGGGACCAGACGGTCGTATGGCGCGGCTGATGCAATTCCTTGACAAGGTGAATAGGTAAGTGCTGAACATTGTGTGGTTTATTTAGTGTTTACGAACTATTCAATATAGTGTGTAATTCAGGGTTGTGACAAATAAAAGGTCTGGAAGACACTTTGAGCTATCTTGACAAGGGTTGACAGACCTGTGTAGCACGAGCATGTTCTGATCAGTTTACCTGGTGCTATATAATTAAGTTTATAGCCTGTCCATTCAGCAACAGTCCCCTCCTAATCCAATCCTCTCAGAAAGTCTTTTTGTGACTAATTTGAATTGCAAGTGTATAATGTTTTGACCCAAATGATACTCACATGGTGGATCAGTTTAGTGAGCATGGATTTGCTCAGAAAATGTAAATTATCCAGACTTTGCAAATTTGCACAAAAATCCTAAATAGTCCCAAACTTGTTTCAAAATGCCTGTCCGTCCATCCCATGGCTCCCTATTTGCAATGAATCTTAGTTGGTTCACTTCCATTTTAATGATTTTTTTAAAACTCCTTGGTAAACATTTTAAGGTGTGGTAAAAAACCATTGGACACGCGCCATGGTGGATGTTTTCACAGTGAAACAAGGGAAATGACTACTGCATACAATGCGTCACAAACCTACGTCACATCAAACTATCATGTCACTTTTTAAGCAAAGCGCAAACGAATTAGGAGCTTTATGATTGGTTGATAGTGCAGAAAGTAAACCAATAAACATCGAGCTTACTTTTCAGTCGCATGGCTGTGCTAATTTTTTATAAGATTCTTCTCAAAACACTAAACACTTTTGTAAGAAGAAGCTGTTTGTCCGACGCTCGATTAAAAAAAGCCTTAACAGTCTTCTCACTCAGTAGATGGATTTTTCAGGCGTATTTTCAGCACCAATTGTAACATTTTAAGCTAGCGATACACGGTAAGACTAGATCTTATGATACCCGCGTATGCCGCTGCAGATCTGATGTCTTTGCTGATACACGGTATGTATGAGTCATAAGCCTGTCGCTTGTAGGTCGCGGTTTTTCAGTGACCTTCACCTCGGAGTTCAATCAAATAGCTGTTTTGATTGGCTGTCTGACCACTGTCGTATCGCGCCGTGAAAAAATAGAACATGCTCTATTGATAAGACTTGACGACAATTCCTACCGATCCGGGAATTTCCGTAGTCATATGCGGGTATCATAAGATCTAGTCTTACCATGTATCGCCGCCTTAAGACATACTTCTCACGTCTGATCTGCGATTCTAAGGTGTGATTTTGAAGGTCTTAACACATTCCGTACCACGGGGTCCAATTGGACCCTGTACAAAACTTTCCTAGGCCCCCACGGGGTCTAATTGGACCCCTGGTGTACCTGTTTTGGCTTGGGTGGTTGCTAACGGGATGCTTATCTCCCCTGCGGAAGTAGCATATTATCTCCCCTGCGGAAGTAGCTTATTTGACATTTGTCAGCCGTTTTCACTGTACAAAGTGTGTTTTAGGTGTGATTAAAAAGTGAAAAACGAAGAATGAATGCGAGGGATTTTCAATGACAGTGTGAGAGATGAGGTTTGTATGGCTAGTGACAAGTGAGAATGAAGTAGAGAGTGATAATACTTTGGAATAACATTGCTCATGGATATTACATCATGAAAAACAGGTACTAGGGGTAGGACTTGTATTTTTTTTATTGTGCAAAGTTGTGTTTGTGCCTGTCCAGTAATATGTGTGGGGTTTTTTTGTTTTTCATTTTCACTGCATTACCATTTATTCTCACATGTACATTAACACTTGTAACAAGTTGCAAATTAACCAGAATTTATTCATCTTTATTATGCAAAAAACAGAGTTAAAATCAAATAAAAACTACATGAGATATGAATATTTATGCGCGACTACCCGTTTACAGCCACAAAATGGCAAAAATACTTGGGCCGAAGGGCATGTTCACTCGAAAATCGCCCGGTATGGAATGAGTTAAGGCGTGATTACGCCCGATCTCGGCATAATGAGGAGACCGCATCCGTTCGTCTGTGCAGGAAAACGTTCATGTTTATTACTTTGATGAGCCTATTGTAGCTAACCCAACTGGTCTTGGCATAAAGGTCAACTAGATGTCGAAGTCATTATTTGTGTTATAATGCAACAGTTCCCTTTGTTTTGTTTTTTTTTAGTTACACATACTGGACATTAATTTCGATGTAGAATATGGTGAATATTTTCTCTAGAGCATGGGCTTTCCACTTCTAGTTCCATTAGCGTTTGGGCCATCACATTTTGGAGGTGGTATCAAAAGTTCAAAATTGTCCAATTTTGTTACAGCAACCCTACAACTGCTAGAGAGCTCAAAAACTGGAATATGCAAATTGACAAGGATCTTATCGAAATTGAAGGCAGGATTTTGCCGCATGAGAAACTCTACATGCTTGATCCAAGAGGAAATCAGATTGAGGTAAGTTTTTTTTTGTTTTTAATTTGTCTACTACGGCCTTTATTCAATCCCCAAATTCAATAGACCTTTTGCCGCTATTGGATTGTTAAGTTTATATAGGTAGACGGCCCGAAAGTGACTCTGACCCCCAATCTGAGTGTCAGAGGTTGTTGAGGGCATGCTCCTTTACACACAGCCTATTCTTGATAGATCTCTGACACTCAGCCAGTGTCAAAGTTACGTGTTTAGTGGAAACCAACATATATCTGATGATAATCTTTCTTACCTACCTAATGTAGGTAAGACCACCCCCAAAAAAAACTTTTAACCCTCTAACCTCCAGAGGTGCCTAAGACTTATCAGCTTCTGTTTTCTAAGTCAAGGCAAGTAATGACGTCAAAAGCCTACACCATGCAAACCAAAAAATTGATTAAAAAATACACAACCCAAAATTATGTTCCACTCAACTTTATTAACTCTTGGTGACCTATAAGGTTTTCTGTACATTTGTGCCTATTTCCTGTAAGTATTTCAAGTTTATTGCAATAATTTGGGTTATGAATTTGAAAAAAAAATGCAAATGGGGAAAGTAAGTTATTGGTGATATATGAAAGCATGTAAAATTTGAAGACTGTGACTAATAGTTTAGGAGATGCAGCCTCCTAAAAATCCAAGAAATCAACTTGAAAACGCAAATTGCACACACTCCCAAATTTTAAGTCAACTGAAGTATTGATAGTAGAATGAAATTTAGTAGATACACTATCTTTAGTACTGGCTTTTCCCTCATTTTCTTACAAGGCAATCAAAAGTCATATAAAAGGGATATGGTACTTCAAAACAGCACTTTGTGAAATTTGTAGAACGGTTATAGTGGCAAAACGCAACCAAAAAATGACTTTTACTGAAATTTGTTTATTTTATTAACCCTCTAACCCCCACAGGAGCTTAAGCCTTATCTCCATTTCCTAGGTCAAGGCAAGTAACTCTGTCAAAATGCTACACCATGCACATACACAAATTAATTAAAAATGCACCACCCAATATTATGTTCCACTCATCATTATTAATAAATCAACCACATATTTTTCTTCAAAATTTAATGTTACACATACATTTTTAGAATGTGTTGCAACTTGGAAAAAAAATCTAAATGTCAACATTGCATTCTGCACAACATGCAGCAATACGATCACTGCCACAAATAATAAAGCACCGATTGTTCATCGTTGCCGTTATTCAAATCCGACGGAAACAGATCGTCAAAGTGAAAGTCCAAATCACTTTCCTCTCCATCATTTATCTGTACCAAATCAGCCTCCTAAAATCCTTCAAATGGGTAATTTCTCCGCCTCCCAAATTTCAAACTTTAAACAAACTTTGAAAATTCTCTGTGTGCGGTCTACACACTCTAAAAATGCAGGGAAATTTCCACCGGAAACCTCAGGAAATCACGATCACGTGTGCAAGTGTCTCGCATGTTTGCTATAATAGATTCCCACATGGCAGCCTCTGAGCAGACCACGTTATTACCGGCCGCTGACGTAAGCGTGCACATAGCAAAAATTTCGGTCGCTGTAGGTCGCTCCGCGTGTTAAAGGGAGACCTAACTAAACCATTACAACAATGTACTTCTGGAAAGTTTGTCATTATTCTGAAGGTTTTTAGTTATCCAGTAGCCCATCTAAAATGATATCAAGTGTTGGTTGGGACACACTTCTCGTCCTCACCAGAAGTGCAGAAGCAAGAAGAAAGGCTTTCGTCACAGTATACTGTTCAGTATATTCACCCAACCACTCAAGCTTATTGGTTTTCTATAGGAATGGTGTCATATGTGTTTTAGAAGGTCAAATCCTGCATACTCTGGACAAAATTAATTTGCAAGTACTTTTCATAAGCTGGGGAAATGAGTATTTAACTTATTATCATTTGATGTAATCTCTGGTAATCATGATTACCGGAAATAGATGATTATATCACACGAAGTTATAAATAAGCTGCTTATAAAAGCAAATGCATCGTTTGATATGACAAAAAAAAAGCTAAGTAAAACCGGACAAATATAAAAATAGAATTTAACATCATTCTTGATTTATTGAAAAATAGCAACAACAACAAAAAAGCGAACATTCTGAATGCTACAAAAATTTAGAGTATTTAATTACTGGATTTCAAGAATACACTCGCAGAACAAGATTATTTTCACTCTGAAATGTCAGTGCCAGTTCTGAGACAACCCCTTCCTGCTGGAGTGGCTTCAATAGTTGTCACTGACCCATCCATTCTGAGGTCAATATTTTTTTTTAATATGACAATTAACAACTGCCTCATTTTTGACTCGTTTGTAACCTGTTGATGTAAAATAAACAATAGTAAATTAGTTCCTTTCGTTATTAGCAGAATTGTACAGTTTTTAGTTGACTTATATTCATTTAGATCTGCCTGCACTATGAGCTGAGTTTCCGTTTCACATCAACAGATATTGAACTGTTTCTTTCCTTAATCCTCTTACACGCGGAGCGACCGATATTTTTGCTATGTGCACGCTCGTGGAGCTACCGTCAGCTGCCGGTAATAGCATGGTCTGTTCAGCGGCTGCCATGTAGAAATCTATTTTTATAGCAAACGAGCAAGACTCTTGCACACGCAATCATGATTCCCAGCGGTTTCCGCTGGAGTTTTCACTACATTTTTAGAGTCTGTAGACCTCACACGGTGAATTTTCAAAGTTTGATTACAGTTTGAAATTATGGCATGTGAAGAGGATGGCCCATTTGAAGGATTTTAGTAGGCTGATTTGATGAAGGAGAGGAAAATGATTTGGACTTTCACTTTGATGATCTGTTTCTATCGGATTTAAGTAACAGCAATGATGAGCAACCTGTGCTTTATTATTTGTGGTAGTGATCATACTGCATGCAGAAATGCAATGTTGATATCCAGATTTTTTTTTCTTGTTGCAACACATTGTAAAATTGTACGTGAATTGAAGAAAAATGTATAATTAGTTTATTGATAATGTTGAGCGGAACATAATTTTGGGTTGTGTACTTCTAATTAATTTGTGTTTGTGCATGGTTTATCATTTTGACAGATTTACTTGCCTTGACCTAGGAAATAGAAGACGATAAGCTTTCGGCACCTCTGGCGGTTAGAGGGTTAATAAATGTTTATTGTTAGGTAAAGGTAAGAAATAATATAGTTATACAGATTAAAACATATTTGGAGGTACTTGCTAAGCGTACTGTAGGACCTATTGCTATGAACTGCTTGAGGAAACATTGTTCAAGAGTTTATATGTTGGTGTGTGCAGCTGAACTACTCTCAGGAGAGGTCAGATTGGTCCAATGACATGCGTGGGAAACACATGAGGCTTGCTGTGGAGCTTGGATGCTGGCTTCTGTTGTTTCCTAAGAAATTGAGCAATGATGCCAGTCAATTGGCCGAAAAACTGTCACAGGTTTGTCCACCTATGGGAATGGCCATCAAGAGACCTACACTGTAAGTTTTGTTTTTCTTCTTGCCATGATCAGCAATATGTATTTGATGCATTATTGACATGAAAGTATATGTGAAAATGAACGCTAAATCATCGTTAATGCCTGTTTATTCATCCATTCGGCACATGTTAAAAGTTTTTGTCACTCTTGCATACTGCTAAAGAATGCACCAAAACAGGGTGAGGAAAAAAATAATAAACTTATACATGTAACCAGCAGGTCATATGTGACTGTCCACCACAAATTCAATTTTGAGTGCAATGCATTTCTAAAATCTACTCATTGCTGATAATTTTGATACAAGTTTTAACTTCGTAGATTTGTAGATTGTTTTGTTAAAGTTAAGATTATTAACCCTGTGCTGTGGATGTACGATGTACATCCTCTCGGACTGTTTTGCAATGTTTATGGGATGTACCTTGATGTACAAGGTACATCCAATTGCAACACTATGTTATTTTCGACTCACAGAGCAGAAGAACAAGGAAAAGAGAGTAATTTAGTTACATCCCTTGAAGCTCTTTCCTCTCTGAAAGCATGGATAGATTAGGTCTATGTTTCCTATTGACACAATTCACTCTTGATCATGCTCTCCGACAAAACATGGCTGCCCGAAGATGTTCTTATTGAAATATTGCGAGACCGTGATAGTGGCGAAGATGATTTTAATGAAGATGGAAACTACGATTCTGATTTTGAATCTGTAATTTCTGACTTTACATCTAGATCTAGTACCAGTGGTAGTGATTCAATCACTGACCAAGAGATACTTATGGTAGAATTAGTAGTACGGTCGGTGTCTGTCTTTCAAAATGATATCCAGTGAAGTTGTCCATGGAGTGTTAAAACATTGTAACATTGTTGAGTTTGTAAATCAACTAAACATGCACGATTGTGATTATGTATTTTATTTTTCCAGTCAGGAATAATATTGAGAAAAAAAATGGTTTTTCAAAAACTGAATTTCACAGTGCCGTACATTGTAAGAAAGGGTGAAATTCATTTTTTTTTTTCAGTATTGTTCCTGGCTGGAAAAATAAATTATGAAGATACAGTTAAGCAAAAATGAAATATGTATACAATTTTGTTGACTCGCATAGCAATGTCAGCCTTATGTACTCGCCCTAAACAACATTTTTTCCTGATTATTGCAAATCTAAATCCTAAATAGTCCAAAAATGATTTTTTTAAAAAAAGAATGTCTGTCCACAGTCTGTGCAAAAACTGTAACCCTTTACTGGGCACACATTTTTCTATTTTTTAGCCCTAAACAGGCAAGAATTTTTAGAATTTTAGAGATATTTAGGGGTTCGTTAGTAAAAACACCACATCTTAGGTATTTGTGCATAGATTTAAATGAAATAAAATGCAAAATGAACAGAAATAAATTCTCTCTCGATTATCTACCTTTTTATTCTTCTCTTGTCATGTCTTGTTTATTATTACTCCATGTGTATACAAAAACAAAGTTTTAAAAAGTCCAAACAAGCCCCCTCCTCTTCTTCACTTTCATGCCAGTCTGAAAGATCGGATGAATGCATGCTACCGACACTAATGTCAGTACCGATCTTTTCCTCCGACTCCAAGTCCATTTCTCTCACTTTAATGTCTGATAAATGGAAGCCTGTAATCTCCCATACATCAGTCGAAGAATCCAAACTATCCATTTTAGCCGGTTTGAAGCAGTTCCGTCTTGTTTTGTGTTGCTTGGACCATGAGCTTTGTAGGCCTATTACTGGGCCATTTAAAGTGAAAGTCATTAGTCTGAATCAGTTCTGAGTTAAATATTCGCGTTGCAATCTGAATCCTGCTATTTTGTGTCATTACACAATTTCTATATGCAGTAATGTTTTATTATTTCCATTTAATTTTTAAAAAAAATTAATTTGCAATAAAATAAGTGTTTGAAATGGAAAGTACAGCTATTTTTTCTTTGATATATATATATATTTATATATATATATATATACTCGGTCCGTGACACGCGTCACAAATTTTGCAAATACTACACAAATTGAGATCTTATGCTACACAATTTTTTTTTTGGGGGGGGGGGAGAGGGGGGGCGGGGGTTGGCAGCTCTGCAAGGTTGAAACCGACGCTTTTGAGAGGTCACATGAGGGTCAAGGTCATCCAAGGTCAAGGCCACTGAATGACAAGGTCATCCCAAGGTTATCGTTTCTTGGCATAATACAATTTTTTCTGTACTATGTTTGATAGTACATAGTGTATTTGGGGCCGGAGGTCATTGTCATCTCAAGGTCAAGAGCATAGAAAGTTGTAAGTAGGTTGCATTTTAATGCCACCATTTAATTTTGTTTTTTCTGGGCAATCATTTTTCACGTTCAATAAGGAGCATGTGAGTCATACAGGCTTTGCCCTTCTAGTACGTACTCATCACCACCAGTACCAGCCTTACCCCTACAAAAAATAAAAATCAATATGTTTGCAAATATCTGCCAAAAATGACAATTGGTAAAACATAGCTGCCAAGTCCCCGGATTTTATCCGGATTCCCCGGATTTCTCATCTTTATCAGGATTTCCACGATTTTGTCAAAAAAATCCCGATTTTTAGGATTTCAATTCAAGTATCGGCAATAGCATATTTTTGCGTGGGTTGCGGACTGGCGCGTTTGCGCGTTGTTTAGTGACTTCCGGTTTGACCGACGCGCACTTCTCATTGAGTTTACAACTTCACAAACTTCCACGAGGCGAGACGACGACACGGCGCAAAAGTCCACCGTTAATTTTAATAATTCAGTAGCGAAAGTCAAGATGCCTAGGAAAACGGGAGAAACGATGTTTTCCAAAAGATATAAAGAAGATTATGATTTCATCAAGGAGTGTTTGGTTTCAATACTTTTGGAAGTTGTTTTTTGTGTGTCTTCTGAACAAACATTAGGCTATATTCGCAAGTTACAGAAGCCAGGCATGACTATTATTGCACTTTGTGTGACAGGGATATACATAGAGAAGCCAGGCATGACTATTGCTGCAACTTGTGTGACAGGGATATACATAGAGAAGCCAGGCATGACTATTGAGTATTACTGCAACTTGTGTGACAGGGATATAGAGAAACCAGGCATGACTACTATTGCACTTTGTGCGACAGGGATAGCCAGGCATGACTATTAGTGCACCTTGTGTGACAGGGATATAGAGAAGCCAGGCATGACTATTATTGCACCTTGTGTGACAGGGATATAGAGAAGCCAGGCATGACTATTAGTAGGTAGTCAAAAGCCATTTTTAAAAAATGATTTCCTCATCACAAAACTGACATAGATTTAAAGAGCTTTTCATTCTGAACACAGTGGTATATTTTTTTCCCCATAGGACAAATAGGTAAAAAGTTATTAATGTTTGAAAATGCCTAATGTTGGTGTTTTTTTGGCAACGTTTTGGAATTGAAGAAATTGACAACTTTGGAGTCTCAAAGTGAAGCCAATATTGATACCAGAAAGCTGATTTTTGACAGGTAACCCCTTCATATGTTATACTCCAAGCCCAATTTTCTTCAGGCCTATCCCATGTAATGTTCAGCCGTTTTGGTGCTTCAAAGTTGGGAAATCATCAAATTCGCAGTGCGCGCCGGCAAATTATAGGCCTACTGGTGTGCTACTACGCTCAGCACTCGTGTCGCTGAATAGGCCTACGAGTACGCCATGGCCGCAAGAAAACCCGAACACCGTTTGGGTAGACTTTTCTACGGCAAAGCGCTCCGCGATACAGTAATGCACAAATTAATAAATACCATAGTTTTATAAAGGAAAGTCTGCTCTTTATTTCTTGCTAAGTTTTAAACTTCTAGTTAAAATCAAACTTACATCAAAACCGCTTTATCCACTTTGTTCGGCTCGTAACAAAATGATTACACACGAGAACCCACCATACTTATATGCAAATGAAGCTAAGTATCCGAACTTCTCATTGGTTCTTATTTTTAGGCCATCCAATGAAGTATCGCAAAGCGCTTAGACTGTGAAACGAGCCACCTCTCAGCAAACGACAGTGACAATTTTTTCGCAGCGGCATTCAGCGTTCGGATAGGGGCATATTCAAAAGCTGTTTTCTCGGAATCTTTCACATAAACATGCATTAAAAACAACACAGATGTAAAGATAAAGCTTTCAATTTTTATTTGAATACAGCCACTGTTCGTTTTGATGCAGTTTTACATTAATAATAAGTGTTGAAAGTGAAGTGAAAACTGAGTCAAAACTGCTGAGCGGACAAGAGCCAATGAAGGGCTTGGAGTACCTACTATTAGTATTAGTGCACCTTGTGTGACAGGGATATAGAGAAGCCAGGCATGACTATTATTGCACCTTGTGTGACAGGGATATAGAGAAGCCAGGCATGACTATTAGTGCACCTTGTGTGACAGGGTTATAGAGAAGCCAGGCATGACTATTATTGCACCTTGTGTGACAGGGATATAGAGAAGCCAGGCATGACTATTACTGCAACTTGTGCGCCAGTGATATAGAGAAGCCAGTCATGACTATTATTGCACCTTGTGCGACAGCGATATAAACTACAGTGAACGTGGCCCTCACTGACAGTTGAGAGTGAGACTGATTTTTTTATTTCCAAAAAAGGTTAAAAGTACTTTTTTGCTTAAGAAATAATGTATGTATTTCACTCCCAGATTGCACAGATTTTGATCTTGATTTTGAAAATTTTTCCGGGGGGGCATGCCCCCGGACCCCCCTAGAAATTCAGGATTTTCCTTTTGACCAAGTTGGCAGCTATGGTAAAAATAGACGTATGGAGGCTTAATTCAAAACAGGATTTAAGACCCTTTACAATAGCATATATTTTAAAAGAACTAGAGTAAGGGAGAGAGTGAAAGTGGGAGTGAGATAAAAAGGGAATATATTAGGGGGTAAGTAATGATGGTAAGTCGGTCAGAACCCATGAGTCCTACAGGGTCAACAGATGTTAGTCACAAAATGACAGTTTTTCACAAAATTTCACTTTCTTCTTTCTCGGTTATTAATTTTGAACTTGTGATTCTTTGATGCATGATAGGTATCAATGAGACACATAATATACAAATTTGGTCAACCTCTCTCCAACGTAAAGTTCACTGGAGCTGTCGAAAGTCAGTTTGTATAGGTACTTTGAAGTGACTTCGTACTTTATTTGAAAGGACAGTGTATTTGGAGCCAGAGGTCAAGGTAATGTGAAAGTTTTATCTATCCCGTAACGCCAAGGTCGTTGGGGCACTACAGATGTCCTCAGCAAACCATATGGCTTTGCTCAGTCAAGTGTCCATTCTCGAATGTTGTCCTCCCACCTCTTTTTCTGTCTCCTCCTTCTGCCTCCTTGGACCATGCCTTGCAGGATTGTTTTTGCAAGGCCTGATGCTCTGGTGATGTGGTCATATCATTGGAGTTTTCATTTCTTCACCACTTTGAGCATGTCATCGTGTTGTCCAATGGCTTGTGTGATGGTCTGTTGGACTTCGTTGTTGGTGATGTGCTAGGTATAGGAAATGTCCAGAAGTCTTCTGTAGCACCTCATCTCCATGCTTTGTATTCTTCTTTGTAGATCTGCTGTGAGGGTCCCTGTTTCGCAAGCATATAGGAACATGAAGATGACACGATCTCAAAGTCTGTATTACTTTGCATTTTAGTGCCAAATTTCATTTAGTTTTTTCTGGGGACTCATTTTTATGTTTTCATGTTCAGTGTGAGTTCCTTAAGGAGCATGTGAGTCATATGGGCTTTGCCCTTCTATTTTAAAAAAAAGCAAATACAAAAAAGCCCCTGTGCTGTCACTTAGGTCTGATGATAGGGACATGTTAAATTTGAATATAATGGATAGATACATCATGACACTTTTTTTTTTATATAAACCTTACAGATTGGAGTTACCAGATGATCGAACCGACTCCTATGTGAATGCTCTGCGACGCAATTTAAACCAGAACGTGCAGATGGTGGTGTGCCTTTTGCCAAACCAAAAAAAGGACCGCTATGATGGCATCAAGAGATACTGCTGCACTATCTTTCCAGGTACTGAGCTAACACTAGGGTTCTTGAAGGGAAGAATTTGAATGGTACAACCCATTGAATGCAACATGTGGTCCAGAATGTACCAAAGATACATAAAGAAGTCCCAAGTTTATATGTGCACTTGCCTGGTGGTTTCTCATGATTGCTTCAGGATAGGTACCAGACATGCCTACCCATACGGAATTTCCGTGTTTTTTCCGGAAATTTGAAAAACTCGGCAAGCGCTACGGAAAATACGGATACTTGTTTCACAGTCCGGAAACACATAAAAACAACATTTGGAAAAAATATCTAACTTGTTGGCCTGTGGTAATGCACCTCGTGACCTTTTTCCGAAGACGCCCGAACCCGGTTTAATGCCGCAATGCGCAGTCGCAGTAGAGACACGTGGCATCGAAGTTTCCGGTAGAGGCACCGAAGTTTGCCAAACCAGTTTTTGCACAGTCGCAGTAAAGATCGGTGCTCGTGAGACAGAATTTAAAACATGGCGTCCAAATGAATGGCTAAGCAAAGTGATTGTGAATCTGAATCTTCAAAACCAAAAAAAAAACGCGCAAGGGGCAGACATTTCTTGCATCGTATTGGGAAAAGTGTCCTTTCGTTATTCGCTGCAGCACTGACTCAAAAGTACGATTTGTGCCAACCAGTTTGGCATCTCCGCCGGTGATATGAACGACAATCAAGCGGCTGCGGAAGGCCCACAGCATATCAAGAATTACTAGGCTTTGGAGAAGAAAAAGAAAATTGTGGCAGCAAATCAATCTATCCCTGGATTTTTCGCATAATATAAAAAAGGATGAGTACAAAAACAATTGGTAGAAAAAAGTAAATACAGAAATCGTAATAGTAATACTGAAATTTGAAAAAGCTGATACGGAAACTTCAAATTGAGGGTAGGCATGCCTGAGGTACAAATAATTGCAGCACCTAATGTATAGAATAAAACAGAACTGTTAGCTTTACAATTACATTAATGAGAAACAAATAGGTACATACACCAAAAGAATGCTGATAGGCCTTCTTTGGAAATGGGATGTAACTTGTCTTTTGGTTTTGTTTTTAGTTTCCTAGAGGGCGGACATATTGTCTCACAGAACAGTATGAAAGCTACCCAGAGCTGAAAGTATTTTTTCAGGGAAATTGGGGGTAGTGGTTGCATGGCAGTGCAAGGCCGAACTAGCGCAGCTAGCCAGGATTGCAACTGAAGTCAACTTTTCGGTTGATCCAGAAGGTTTGACGGAGGATAGAGCAGAAATTGCAGGCGAGAAACTGTTCGTTTGTAAAGAATGTTCAGGCCAAAGTTGTTCCGCCTTGTATTTCCGAGCATGGTCTGTTCGGACAAAAGACAAAACCGCGCTGCAAATTTTCAAGCTATGCTCTTTGTATTTTTAGTCTTTATTATTGTTGTTGTACAATTTGGCATTCGTTTGGTTTATGTACCCATTTATTCATTATAGCACTAAATATAATTGAAATAGACTTGCACTAAAGATTGAAATGCAGATGTTCGCTTCATTCACAATGTGTGTTTGCGTGTATGTGTGTTTCTTTTTTGTTGTGTGTGGTGTTTGTTTTTTTTTTCAACTGTGAATATATTTTACAGTTTCATCACAAATGGTGCTCTCAAAGCACTTCTTTGCTGACAAACAGAAAAACCTGATGTCTGTCTGCACAAAGATTGCAATCCAGATGAACTGCAAAATGGGAGGTGTGGCATGGGCTCTTGAGATCCCGGTAAGTCAAAAGTCAAGGCCAGTGTTTGAGGTTTATGACACATAGGGAGAAAGTATTCAAGGCTCAAATGGAAGGTCTGTGTACTATTCATCTTAACCCTTTGCCGCTCGCAAGGCCTGTCCAGGCCCGCAAGCTCGGTGCTTTCGTTTCCTAGCAAGGCCCGTTCAGTCCTGCGAACTAGTCTACAGTGTCATAACTGTCTAGCAATGTTCAACGACAATGCATCTCTTACAAATTTATCCCGGAAAAACTTCCATTTCCGGTCTAGTTTTTCGCTAGATCTATAAGGTGGAATAAGGCGATAGTCTTTTTATGGTGATTTTTTTTTTTAGGACCAAAAAGATTTGAGCCCAAATTTTGGTGTCACAGAGATGGAGGAGGAAGATACAGTGTTCGATTAATTATCGGTGAAAACGATGATGACAATGACTGTATGGGATTTACACTGGAGGAAATGGCGAAAGGAGAGGTGTCTGATGTTGAATTTGATTTAGCAGTAACCCCAAATCGCCTTGATTTTGACGATCAGCAGAACTGAATGACAGATGATCTGCCGGTCAGTTCTGAGAGTTTAGTAAAGAGTTATTCAGATCATGACTTGCCAACTGTTGCTGTTCCCAGCAAAGGTAAGAAGAAAAGACAAATGAAAAAGAAAGGTAGGCCTACTGATAGTCAAAAGAAACAGAAAGTATAAACAAACTGTTCAGTGTTAGCAACTTTTGTGTCTCCTTTACCCATTGATGTTGATTTAGGTAGTTGTTTATAGTAACTAATTAAGTTAACATCGAAATGGGTAAAGAAGACACCAGAGTTGCTGTTCTACTTTCTGTTTGTTTTTACTATCAGTAGGACTACCTGTCTTCTTCGTTTGTCTTTTCTTCTAAACGAAGAAGACATGTAGGCCTACTGATGTAAAAAAGAAAAGTGATCTAGTTTCTTCAGTTACATTTTTAATACACAGTTTCTTCATTTTTTTCTTCCACTTTGGTAATTTTATTTTCTTTAAGATCAGCATACCTTGTGCTTTTAACACTAGCTTATTTTGTGAACACTGTGCTGAACAATAGCCATACAAAATTGAGTTCTAATCCAGACATCTGTGAAAACATGAAACTGTTGTCTTTGTATTTTGTGTGTGCATTTTTTGTACCAACCTCACACATTTTAAACACAAAGTGTAAAAATTCAACATCTGATAGTATTTTTCATCACATTAGAACAGGAGTAAATCCTCATTTTGAATTTTAATTGGTTTTTGCCTAAGCGTGGCATTAACATTTTGCGGAGTTTTTTTCCCCGGCATTAAGAGCTAAATTAGGGGAAGCGCCCAAGTGGCATAGGGTTAATATTCTTTCTACCCAAAGTTTACTTATTTGTTCACAAGTGTTCAAGTTTGTGTGGAATCGAGGTCAAGTTGCAACCAGCTCTCCTTCCCACCCACTTTTTGACTTGCATGTATAGCTATGCAAGTCCATGTACTCATCACCCTCTCCCCCCCCCCCTTCCTGTACTTCCCACTCCACCCCACCCTTCCCACCCCTCAAAAAAAAATTCAGTTTTTTTGCAAATCTGAGTCCTGATATCCAAAAATGACATCTAAAAATAGTGTCCGTCCATCCGTCTGTTGGTCTGCCGTCTGTACAAAACTTGCAAGTGGATTAACCCTTTGAACCCTGGAGGCCCCACCGATTCTGAGCCCCTTCCCAATAACCCTATTCCAAACAGCAAGTACTAGAAAGAACAGTAAGCTTTGTACGGACCGCAAGACTAAGGTAAGGTTACGAGACCGGTTTATCGGTCTATCGGGGCACAGCTGTTTAAGGGATCGGTCTATCGGGGCACAGCTGTTTAAGGGCTAGACCGATATATCGGTCTTTCGGGTTCAAAGGGTTAATATCCCAGAACCTATTTCAACTATCACAACCAAATTGGGTAAGATGGTGTATACCCATGAGAGCTCATAAATGATCGGTGAATGAATTACTTCTTCAAGGGCACAGGGTCATTAAGTCTTAGTTTTAAAAAATGACAATTTTTCACAAAATTTTATTTTTTTCCCTGGGTAATTAATTTTGGATTTACTATTTTTTGGTGCATGATAGATATCAATGAGACACAACCTAGGCAAATTTGGTCAACCTCACACCAAGTTCAAGGTTACTGGAGCTGTCCAAAAGTCAGTATAGATACTTTAAAGTGACCTTGACCCTAAACTATGAGATATAAAGTCCAAACTTGTATTTAGAGAGGATAGATTGATTATTCATAATGTTTTGTTTTTGCTTTGATCTTGAAGATCGAGGTCATTTTAGTCCTTGCCAAAACATTTTTTTTTAAATAGATCATCGTATAGTGGAATGACAGTTTATTGAACCTACAATATTAAACAACATTGAGTTATTTGATCAAAACATCCACGAGACATGTAAAGGTCAAGTTCATCATACCAAAATCAAGGTCACTGACAGTCATGGTCATCACAAGGTCAGTGTTTTGGGCATAATAAACTTATGCTGTAGTTTATTTGATAGTACATGAGTGTATTTGGAGCCGGAGGTCAAGCACAGTTGTTAGAGACCGAGCTCTGAGTTAAGAAGATTGTATTACTTTTGACCCCTGACCCAGCAGATAAGCTCAGTAGCTTGGCAGCAAGCATCCAGCCGACTACAGCTAAACACTAATACCCTGTTGTTTACTGATAGCAGGCAGAGCTGAGAATAAGCCTTCACTCAAAAGCTGGGCTGGATTTTCTCCTGTCCCACTCTGTCAGAAAAGGATAAAATCAGCACACTGTGCTAGACTTTTATGCACATGCCAGTTTTGCTGTAGTGTATGCAAGTGTGAAGACATCTTGACCTAAAAGTACAAGATTTGACAGAAAACATGCTTACTGCACTAGAAAATTAGACCAACAAATGTACTTGTGTGTACATTAAAATTTTTTTTTTTTTCTTTCTTTCAATTTAGGATTTTTGTGTTTTTCCACAAAACGGTCTTTTAATCTAGTGAGTTCAACCAGCAAAGCAGAGTATGCATACTTTCTGTCATTGTTAGAAATAATTATTATTCGAAAACAATGTTTAGATAAATATATGTAAATAAATATGTACAAACAGAAAATAATATTAAATAAATACATATGCATGTAAATGTATACAATAATTATTAAAATATACAATCATCTGTATATAAACTAATAGAATAATTTGCAAGCAGGAAAGCGAGAGGGGAGGGAGGGAGGAAAGAGGGGAGAGAGAGCAAGTTGTGCAATTTAAAATGAAACGAAAACAATACTCAAACAAGTGTTAGCTGCATGTGAATGCATGAAATAAATGATCCTACCAAAACTTATGTGTCTGTCCTCTGCCAAACTTGTAAAGTATCCAAAGTATCCATTTAGTGCACATGAAAAATCCTCCGGCAGTACTGTCAATGATCAAGTATCTTAACTTTTGTAGAAGATAATTTTAACAAGTTATATACACACAGTGCATTAAATTTGATGCTGTTTGCATAAGTTGTTCAGAGCTTCAACGGAGCGTGGTACTGAAACCTTAAAAACGCCACACTTTTAAATCGCTAACATCTTTCACAATTAAACAGTCATTTCGTTTCTTATATTTTTCAATGCACAAAAGTTATACCTTACAATGTTAACAACTTTCAAAGCACTTGAAATGCAAGGGATTACAGAAATTGAAGTCAAACTTCACCAAAAATTTGTTCTTACCATTCACAGTAACAGAGAAACAGTACCACAAACAAGCACACCACACCACATTATATATAACTTTTCTTCTTAAATATCACAACAGTCAACAAAATATAACTTTAAGTCGGTGCTTCAAACACTATAGAAACCAAGATGTTGTTTTTTTAAATTTCAGAAATATGCAATTCTACTAAGTAAAATAGAAAAACAGATGAAAATATTCCAAGCACAACCCCAGAAATGAGCAAGTTAACACTGACAAAGAGGAGCCCGCTAAAAGAAAAGGGAAGAAAAGGCTGGGGTCAGTGACAAGAGCAGGAGGCTGGGCAGTTCAGATTTTATGCTGGAAGAAAACTCAAGGATCGGAAACAGAGGGTACAGTTTCAGCCGTGCAAGGTCATCTCAAAGTCAAGAGCATAGAAAGATCAAAGTCGGTATTTGCATTTTAATGCCTCCATTTCTTTTTTTTTTCTGGGCACTTATTTTCATGTTAAATATTGATTTCCATAAGGTGCATGTGAGTTATATGGGCTTTGCCCTTCTGGTTATCTCATTTTTGTAATCCTCATCATAATTGTGCACTTCCGTGTAGAATATTAAATTTAATTTAACAAATCTGTATTACCTCCTTATTCAGGAATTTTGACAGGCACAGTATCATCGCTCGGTAACAAACTTTAAAAAAAAAAGATTTAAATCTCTAAAATTAAGAATTGATTGTAACATGTTGCTGTTAATTTGTTGTAGTTGAATACCTATTATTCATTATGCTTATATTGTGTGGCAGTTGAAAAAGACTTTGATCATGGGCATCGACACCTACCATGACTCGTCTGTGAGGGGCAGATCTTGCTGCGCACTGGTAGCCACCATCAACAGTGACTACACCCGATATTGGTCCACTGCAGCATACCAAATGTCTCACCAGGAGCTGGGAAACAACCTCACGGGCATGACCACAGGTCAGTCCTAGACCACACTGAGCATGAAATAGTAGCTAGGATGTTGGTGCTATCCCTATCATTGAAGCTGTCTTACAGTGCTGTGCTTTTAATTCAGGTGACGAACATGGCAGCAAGGATTAATTGAATCCTCCTCCCCTTCCTAATCCCAGCCACCCAAAAGAGTTTATTTTATTGACCTCACCCTGTGCGAGTCGCTCTAGTTTCCAGGAGTGCTGAAATTTATTGCCCCAGAGACTAGTGGCCAAGTCAAAGAGGGTAGTGTGCCAGAATAGTAACATTCACTTAACATAAACTGAAATTTTCCTGCACGTGATGAGCGGTAATACACTGATTGATGACGCTTGACAAAAATATCATCTACTATGAAGAAAGGGAGGGATGAGCAAAAATTATGGTTCCAATTTGGCAATTGAGTTGCAAGTGTAAGGGCACCCCCATGAATTTTACTCCTAATTAACTTAAAAATTAGTGCTTACCCCCCCCCACCCCCCACCCCCCCAAAATATTTACTAAATTATTCCATGTAACATACTTGTGTAGGTATTTTTCATCCCTCTTGTTTTGTATACAATGTCCAGCAGAATGCACTGTGTATCAAAATTATTACCAATTTAATTTGCAGAATGCCCAGGATCACTGTCCCCTCCTCTCCAAAAATTTGTTGGAGTGGTTGATTTTTGAACGAGATTGTCGAGTTCACCGGTGTTGATGCCTAGGGTGTTCTTTCTGCAGATATCTGATTCTTTAGTGGTGTAATTTTAACTCGCATGCATAGCAATGTGAGTCTGTGTTCTCTCCCCCCCCCCCCAAAAAAAAAAAACAACCAATTATTCCTTCCAGATTTTTGCAAATCTGTGCGAGATGAGTCCTAAATAGTCCAAAAATTATATGGAAAAACAGTCATCCATCTGTCTGTTCACTGTCCGTCTGTGCAAATACTTGAAGGTCAATATCATTTTAGACCTTGCAAAAACATGCAAGAAATAGGTTATGATACATTGGAATGGCTGTTTATTTAAACCAAAGTCTGAAACAACATTGGGTTGTTTGATCAGACATGCATGAGAGATCACAGGAGGGTCAATATCATCCCAAGATCAAGGTCACTGAAGGTCAAGGTCATCCCAAGGTCACTTTTGTGATTTTTTTTTTTTTTTTTTTTTTTTTTGGGTGTGTGGAGGGCATTATACAACTTTGCTGTATTTTATTTTGATAGTACATGAATATATTTGGAGCCAGAGGTCAATGTCACCTCAAGGATGAAAGCCTAGAAAGATCAAAGCCGGTAGTACTTGGCATTTTAATGCCACCATTTCTTGATTGGAGGATTGGGGGTGGGGGAGGGGGCCACTTATTTTTATATGAAATATTGCGAGTTCCATATGGAACATGTGAGTCCTATGGGCTTTGACCTTCTTTTTTTTTTCTTCTTCTAGAATGCCTGAGGGCCTATATCAAAGAGAACGGGGCTCTACCTGAGAAAATCATCATCTACAGAGACGGTGTGGGTGATGGACAGATTCATGCTGTGGCAGAGCATGAACAACCCCAAATCTTGCGTGCTCTGCAGGCAGCTGCAGGAGACCAGGCCAAGTATGTATTTTGGCTAGTTAAGTTTTCCCTTGCCTCATAGCTTGAGAGACTAATTGATCTAGAACATTCATGTGAAACAGCTCCTTGGAATCATATTGTAGTGCTGACCTTAAAGGCGGTCAGCTTTTTAAACATGCATAAAGGGATAGACTTCCTTTCAGGCATCGATCAACTTCTGAAAGAGACATTAAGTGTATGCTGTGTTATTTTTATTTTATTTAACTGGTAAGTTTGTATGTTTGATTGGGAGAGGGGAGGGAGGGTGATTTGTGAAGGGGGGAGTAGCCCAGCAATGGCATAGAACTTTAAAAAGCAGTGACAATGGGTGTTCACCAGCTTCATACTGTCGGAGTGAATGGTGCCAGATAAGTACGATGCTGCATATTCTATGAAGAGTCTTGGGAATTCCTTTCTTGACTAGCATGAATAGCAGTGTGAATCTGTATATTCACCCACCTATCCCACACCCGAATTTTTTTTCCAGATTTTTTACAATCTGTGCGAGATAAGACCGAAATAGTCCAGAAGTTAAAAGAAAAGTAAAAGGAAAGGAAGAAAAAGATCTATCCATCTGGCGTTTGCTGTCCATCCATCTTTGAAAAATTATTCTTTGTTGCATGATAGGTATTGAGACACGCATATCATGCAGATTTTGTCAACCTTGCTCAAAGTCACTGGAGCTGCCCAAGTCTGTTCATATGGGTACTTTTAAGTGACCTTTACCCTAAACTTCAAGAGATAAAGAGTCCAAACTGGTATTTATAGATAATATATTGATCTTTCATTTATGTTTCTTTTTTTTGGTTGATCTTTGAAGATCAAGGTCATTACAAAAACTTTTTTTTTTTAAATTGGTGAGCATATAGTGGAATAACTATATTTGACCCATAGTATCCATCATGGGGTTATTGAATCATGCATATGAATGTCCATTTTTGCTGTATTTGATTTGATTGTACAATAGTTTCCATTCCAGAGACCGAGGTTAAGATCAAAGTTAATTATACTTTACATATTAATGCCAGTTCATGTTCCTGGGCACCCATTTGCATTTAGAATATTGCAAGTTCCATAAAGAGCATGTGAATCATACGGGCATTGCTTTATAGTTCGTTGTTAAATGTCAGTGCTTAACGTTGCAGATTAAATATTAACTTCATCAAGCATTAAAACTTCCACTTTGTGGCGTACTTGTTTTACTTTATCATTTGTCCGCTTAATTTTTTAATTATTATTATTAATTTAACCCAAAAAAAAATTTTTTTCAATTTAGATTTTTTAACAATTACATTAAACTAGGGTGTCACTCCCTAAACATAGGGTGTGCACTTATTCTGAACCACCTTACGGATTTTCATAACATGAAATCGTGGCCCCCATACCATTCTATAATCTTTGACTATCGAAGTTATGTCCGGGTTTGTGTTTTTTTAAATTTACAGTAGATCTAATCTTTTGAAAATCAGCTGCATATCCCCGGACTCTCCCTAGAGGGCTAGGTGCTTTGCACTTTCAGTATCCTCCTTTCCCCATCTCTACTAAATTTCCTTTTTTTTTCTCCCACTCCAAATGTTTTTATGCCTCATTGTGTTCAGAATATGTTTTTATATTTGTACCTGTGTTAATTACTCCTTCAAGGTAGTATTATAGTGATTGCATGGAATATGTGGTCTGTTTGCAGAGAGATACATCTGGCCTTCATCATTGTGAAGAAGCGCGTGAACACTCGCTTCTTCCAGATTAACCAAGGTGGTCCTCCTCGTGGTGGCGGCAGCCGGTACGGACAGAGAGGCGGAGGTGGACAGAGAGGCGGAGGTGGAGATGCCAACCAGTATCAGAACCCTGGGCCAGGCACCTGTGTGGACAGTGTCGTCACCAAGCAAACTTGGTAAATGTCCCTTGCTGCATTCATCCCTCCAACCCATCTATTACTCCATATCCGCTTATAGTTAACATTTGATTGCTGCATCTTTCCCTTTCCTCCCCCACCCCTTCCCACCCCCCCCCCCCCCCCCCAAGCCTACTTGTGACGCCTTATTTGTTGCATTTCACACACCGAGACAGCCTACCGTTACAGCAAAGCCATGTTTATTACAGAAAATCATTAAAATAAACAGACTGTTAAGAAAATAGGATTCTGTTCGCCTATTTCGGTCAGCAAATTTCACTCCAAAAATGCAAACAAAACTTGCTGATTTTGCATGTCAGAGCACAGTAGCACATTTCCCTCCCGGTTTGTTGAAGAGTGGTTTCCCTGCCTCTGTGGATATTAATATCCGGCATTCTAATTTAGAATAGATGCTCATGCAAAGCAGCCTGGACTGCACGGACTGGGACGCGCTAACAGACCCCTGCGCCAACTTCGACGAGCGAGCTGATGTGATAACAGCGTACATCAGCTTCTGCTAGGAATCCTGCATTCCCACCAAGCAGGTCAGGGTGTGGCCCAACGACAAGCCCCTGGTTAAACAGCGCCCTCAAGGCAAAGGTGAAGGCCAAGGAGGAGGCACTCATGAGCAGAGACCAGACGGCCTACCAACACACCAAGCGTGAACTGCAGAAAGCAATCCGTGCGGCCAAGTGGCAGTATTGCTGGAAGCACAGTTCCAGTCCGGCAGCGCTCGCGCAGTCTGGTAGGGCCTGCAGACCATCTCCAACAACTAGGAAAAGGCCCCTCCTGCTGACGCAGACAACAAAGACCTCCCTGACCAGCTCAACGAGTTCTACGCTCGGTTTGATCGGCAGAACACCACCCCCGTCACCGTCACGCCCCCCCGACCCTGCCTCTTCACTGCCCCTGCCCTTCGTCATTGAAGAATCGGCGGTGCTGCGGCTGTTTAGCCGGCAGAACTGCAGGAAGGCGGCTGACCCCGACGGGGTATCGTGCTCCACCCTCCGCCACTGCTCCCATCAACTCGCCCCCATCTTCACCTCCCTCTTCAACTCTTCTCTCAAACTGTCCACTGTTCCCTTCTGCTTCAAGACTTCTACCATCATCCCCGTACCGAAGAAGGCCAATGTGGCGTCCCTCAACGACTACAGACCGGTGGGGCTGACCTCCGTGGTGATGAAAGTGCTGGAACGACTAGTCCTCCGGCACCTGCAGGCTCTCATCATGGAGAAGATGGACCATCTACAGTTCGCTTATCGCGCCAATCGGTCTGTGGATGATGCCTTCGCCTTGGCTCTGCACTTCGTCCTCCAACACCTCGAGTCCCCCAACCGATACGCCCGACTTCTGTTTAACGACTTCAGCAGTGCCTTCAACACCGTCATCCCCCAGAAACTCTTTGACAAGCTCTGCTCCTTCGATCTTCCTCTCTCCACCTGTCACTGGCTCCTGAACTTTCTTCTCTACTGCCCTCAGACTGTCAAGATCGGCTCCAACCTTTCCAAAGCCCTTATTCTCAACACGGGCACGCCGCAAGGTTGTGTCCTCTCACCTCTCCTCTCCTCTACTGCAGACATGCCTACCCGTACGGAATTTCCGTATTTTTTCCGGAAATTTGAAAAACTCTGCAAGCGCTACGGAAAATACGGATATTTGTTTTACGGTATGGACATTTTAAAAAATGATAAAGAAAAAAAATCGAAATTGTTGGCCTGTGGTAATGCACCGCATGACCTTTTTCCGAAGGTTTAATGCCGCAATGCGCAGTCGCAGTGGAAACCTGTGACATCAAAGTTTCCGGTAGAGGCACCGAAGTTTGCCGAACCCGTTTTTGCACAGTCGCAGTAAAGATCGGTGCTCGTGAGACAGAATTTAAAACATGGCGTTCAAACGAATGGCTAAGCAAAGTGATTGTGAATCTGAATCTTCAACAAAAAAAAAAAAAAAAAAGCCCCAAGGGGCAGACATTTCTTGCCTTGTATTTGGAAAAGTGTCCTTTCGTTATTCGCGGCAGCACTGACTCAAAAGTACGATTTGTGCCAACCAGTTTGGCATCTCCGCCGGTGATATGAACGACATCAAGCGGCATGTGGAAGGCCCACAGTATATGAAGAATTACGAGGCTTTGGAGAAGAAAAAGAACATTGTGGCAGCAAATAAATCTATCACTGGATTCTTCGCATAATATCAAAAAGGATGAGTGCAAAAACAATAGGTAGTAAAAGTAAATACGGAAACCATAATAGTAATACTGAAATTTGAAAAAGCTAATACGGAAACTTCAAATTGAGGGTAGGCATGTCTGCTACTGCCTCTTTACCAGTGACTGTGTCCCATGCTGACAGTGTTCAGCTCGTGAAGTTCGCCGACGACACCACAGTCGAAAGCATCATCTCCAACAGCGACGAAACAACATACCGCCAGGAAGTCGACCGCTTGGTGTCGTGGTGCGAAGACAACAACCTCGAACTGAACACCTCCAAGACTGTCAAGATGATTGTGGACTACCGCAGGAACCAGGACCCCAAAGATCCACTGCTCATCAATGGACAAGCCATCGACACAGTGGACTCGTTCAAGTTCATGGGTTCCCTCATCTCCGACGACCTCAGCTGGGGTGCCAACATTGACACCATCGTGAAGCAGGCCCATCAATGACTGTACTTCCTTCGACAGCTGAGGAAGTTTGGCCTTTCCAAAGACATTCTCCTCCAGGTCTACCAGGCCGTGGTGGAGAGCATCGTAACGTTTTCCATCACTGTCTGGTTCGAACAGCAACCCAGCTCGACAAAGACCCCAGAAACTCTTTGACAAGCTCTGCTCCTTCGATCTTTCTCTCTCCACCTGTCACTGGCTCCTGAACTTTCTTCTCTACCTCCCTCTGCAAATGTGCAAGCCTTTTTTCTGGTCATTGCAGATTTAGACGGACATACAGAAATATTGCATCCCAAAATGTTACATTCGTATTTTATATAAAAAAAATGTAGCACTGAGTGCAGCTCCTGGTAATGTTAACATCAAGATTTAAACAATGCTGACTTCGTTTCTCCTCCAGGCTCGACTTCTTCTTGATTGCTCAGGCAGTAACCCAAGGCACAGTGACCCCAACTCACTACAATATCATAAACGACACCACTGGCATTCGTCCGGAACATTTTCAGAGGTTGACTTACAAATTAACACATCTCTACTTCAACTGGCAGGTTTGTATTATATTTATATTTTAAAAAAAAAAAAGATTTGTAAAGAGGAACGTAGTGAGTGCAACTGTTCCATTTGGAAAACGGATGTCTGTATTTTGGAAATTTTCCAAACTAAAGTCTGTATTTTACTTTTTGACTCTCACTTGCATATCAATGTGTCTATATACTTATCCCAGGAAAAAAAGATTAAGATTTTTGCAGATCTGGGCAAGATATCCTAAATAGTCGAAAAACCATATAAAAAATTGTCTGTCTGTCCTCTGTCTGCCGTCTGTGCAAAAACTTTAAAGTACTCAGAGCCTATTTCAACTATCACAACCAAACTTGGTAAGTTGGTGTATACCCATGAGACCTCAAAAATATCGGTGAATGAATGACTTCATTTCAAGGTAGTACTCAGAGCCTATTTCAACTATCACAACCAAACTTGGTAAGTTGGTGTATACCCATGAGACCTCAAAAATGATCAGTGAATGAATTACTTCACTTCAAGGTCAAGGTCACAGGGTCCTCGAATGTTAGCAAAATATGACACATTTTGACAAAGTTTCATTTTTTTCTAGGTTATTAATATTGAACTTATGATTCTTTGATGCATGGTACATATCAATGAGACACACGTACTATGTAAATATGGACAACCTCACTCTAAGGTCAAGATCACTGGAGCTGTCCTAAGTAGGTTTGTATAGATACTTTGAAGTGACCTTGACTCTAAACTATGAGAGATATAAAATCCAAACTTCTTGTATTTAGAGAAGAGGCTGATCTTTCATATATGCGTTGCTCTTGAAGGTCAAGGTCATTTTAGACCTTGCAAAAACTTACAAAAATAGGACATGCTACAGTGGAATGGCTGTTTATTTAATCCATGGTATGCAACAATATTGGGTTATTTGATCAAACATGCATGAGAGATCTCATGAATGTAACTGAATGTCAAGGTCATTCCAAGGACACTTTTTTTTGGTGTGTGGATAATACAACTTTCGCTGCATTTTATTATTATTATTTTTTGGATAGTACATTAGACTTGCCTATCGTACATTCGATCACTGTAGGCGTAAGAAATGTAGCCTAGGAGTACGGTCGTCTAGTCGGCTCACTATAATATGGTCAAAAATTACAAGGAGCAGTTTGTGCAAAATGGACTTCACCGTTGCACATGGGGGTCACAACCACTGCCAATGCGCGTATCATCAAAATCACATGAAAAGTGTGAAGAGGCTGCTACATGCAATATGTCCATCAAAAGCCTTTTCCAGATGCAGACAAAAAAACGCTGGTGCCGAAAACATGCATACATTTTAATCTGAAGTATGTGTAACGTGTTGTTGCTTATGTGAAAGTTTGTTTGCCCTCTTTTGCAAAACGTTGACCTGAACTCCTCACTTGTTCTTTCATTTTATTCTCTGTAATATCATTTGCTGCCTTAGTAAACTTGCATTTCTGTATGTATTTCAGTACATTTTGAACACAATGTTAATACAGTAAAACCTCAGTTTTACGATCTTTAAATTGCCATTAAAAGGAGGTCTTTAATTGGAGGGGTCTTAAAAAGGGGGTAGGACATTTTCGAAAAATCATTTAGAAAATTAATTAAGTAAAATAAATACATGTACAAAAATTACACATACACATACATAGGTAACATCTACGATCTTTCAGAAATATAGATTAAACTGTCTCACAACCAATACAGTCAATATTTTCCTGTTCATTATTTACAAAATAAAAAAATCAATGTTGGTATGATAGTTGTTTAAAAGTGTATGTAAGTGCTGAGTGCATGTTTGGATTCCCCCGTTGGGGTGCCGGGGGTTTCATTATAAATAGTATCCCCACTTTCTGGAAATTTAGTGCTTTAAATTCCAACTGTCGCTGTCTTTCTCATTTGCTCTTACTCATTCCTGCTCTGTTCTATCAATCTGCTATACTATCGTCTTCTTCGCTAGACCAGTCTCCTACCTTTTTTCTTGAAAACTCTTCCGGGACAAGACTCCTTATTTGTGTATGAGGTCTGTTGGATCAGCTTGGGAATATTGGACGCTTTCTGCCAGGTGGTCACTAGGGCTTCCTATGATGTTATTATTTAGCAATGTAGGCATTTTATATGTATGTGTTTTGTTGATAATTTATAATGATGTTTGTATTCTATTTTGTTTTTGTAAACGGGGGTTCGATAAGTTGGGGTGAAGCCTCAGCCGTCCCCTGAGTGGGATGTCTTTATTGTAAAGTGACTGGCTGGTGGAGAGCTTTCGGTTTTAGCACTAGGGTTGTTTCAGCAGATCTTTTATGCGGATCAGGGGTTGTCCGGTCCTGATTTGGATCGGAAGAGTCCGCTGGACCTAAAGCAATAATAATGTAATGTAATGTAATGTTTGGATTTATAACTATTTATATAAGATAACCCCATTAATATTGTTGTAATTATTTTTATTCAATCATTGAATAGTTTGTTTGTGTTTTGAAAGAAAGCAGTTATTTCTGTTTGTTTGCATGATCCCCCCACCCGAGCATGTTCTCTTAGTATGTCACTTAGAACACCAGACATTTTGTCGGAAAGATCTGACAGGCCCCTGCTCAGGGCAAATCTGGTCAGCTCCTTAGAGTATTTCAAGCTGCTTTAATGCATCGTCTGCTGTTAAAAGTTGTAAACGAAACTGTTTTCTTCAAGCGCACAAATATAGTATTGCTTTGGAATCTGAATTTTTCAGATGCTAGGTCATAAAATTTAATTATTTGAAAGTCTCAAGTCGCATTTCAGAGGTAGTCGTTTAAGAGAGGTCGTTTATATAGTACGAAGCATCGGTGAATTTTTTTCCGGTCGTATTTTGGAGGAAGTCGTTTAAGAGAGGGTCTCAAAACAGGTTTTACTGTATTAATGTGTAACAAGAAGACAAAAAATCTGTTAAGCAAAAATCAGGTCAAAGCTTCCAAAATCTGTTTTTTGAGGTCCCTGGAGTGCTGTCGACACGTTTTTCATGTAGACAAATATCGTACATGTGTATTTGGGTCTGGAGGTCAAGGTCAAGAGCATAAAAAGATCAAAGTCGGTATTACTTTGCATTTTAATGCCACAATTTTTTTTTTTAATGATGGAAAAAGTTAGTTCATATGCTTTACAGAATGCTGCTGCATGTTCTTTGCAGAAATAGAACAAAATTAAATTAACAAATGGAGGAGCATGTTGAACGTGAAAATTGGCACAGAAAGGTGTCACAGGCAGGAAAGTTATTATTAATTAATTAATTATTATTTATTTTTACAATTTGTTTCAGGGAACTATCAGAGTGCCGGCTCCTTGCATGTACGCACACAAGTTGGCCTTCTTGTGTGGACAGTCTCTCCATGTAGACTTCAGTCCCCATTTGGCTGACAAGCTCTTCTTCCTGTAAGGAAATGAGCTTTGGAAGAGCGTCTGATGGTAGCAACATTATGACTTGCCATTGATCATGAAGGAATAAGTAGCTTTCTATAGAACAAGCCGATTGTGTTCATAAATCTATAAACTGGAGATTTTTTCCATACAGACTGCTTGGACTGCTGCTGTGTTCTTTGACTTCAGGTTATATATGTTACAGACTTTGCCTGGATGATTGGCAGCTACTGGAGTTTATTTTGAGCTAGTTTTAAAGCGCTGGTAGCTACATCATGACTTGTCAGCGATCATGAATGGACAAGTAACCTCCTATAGGGCCAGCTGATTCTGTTAATAAATTTAGAAATTGGAGATTGTCTCCCACACAGATTTTCTTGGACTGGACTGATAAGTTCTCAGACTTTATTTTATACATTTTTACATATTAAGACTTTGCCCAGATGACTGGCAGTTACTTAAGTTAATTTTGAGCTAGGGTTAAAGCGTATTTTCACAAGGCTTGAAAGTTGTAGGACATCATTTTAAGATTTCTTTACTTTTTTCATGATTGATGGGTTTTTTTGTTTGCTTTTTCTTGTACTCAAAAAGTTTTTGAATAATTTTTTGTTTTCAAAATGTGTGTGTGTTGTTGGAAGAAATATGGTTGAGGTTTTAATTTTCTTTTAGTTCATATTTTGTTCACCAAGTGGTTATAGCAATAACATTATTGAGGTTCTTTATCCTTTTTTTTTCATGTATGTGTTTGCAAAGGGTTTATTAAAAAAAAAATGCTAAAGTTCGTAGCATTACTGCAATATTCATTTATTGCCTCAGAGATTTTGCAAAATGTTTAGTGTATGTGTTTGTTGCAGTTATAACAAACAAATATGCTGGTTTTAGGTTTCTATCTTCTGACGAGTGTGAAATTAGAAACTGTTATTGCAACACTCTTGTTTTTGAAAAACTAGTTGGAGGTTTTGAGAGTTAAAGTATATGATCTGACCTCATTTATTTTTTAAGTGAATCACATGTAGAAAACGTTGTAAATAATTGCTTGCATTTTTTTTATTTGATAGAAACACATGTTAGTTTCTCATGCAGTTCTGTTTTGATAGAAGTAACATGTAATTCTGGATGTTCAGAATTTATTTTCATGTATAATTTGCTTCATTGCATCATTTTGAATGTCTTTGTATTGTTTATATTAAAAGTAATTACCCATATATCCATTGATACCATTTCGCTCCAGCAGTTACTTGTAATCATAATTGCTTTTCTTCACCATGCCCAGATTTAACTCTTAAGGCAGAACAGATATTAAATCAAATAATGTGTGTGTTTTGTACTTGCTTTTCTTCACCATGGCCAGATTTAACTCCTAAGGCACAACAGATACTAAGTCAAATAATGTGTGTATTTTGTACTTGTCATTCTTGGAGGTTTTGAGAGTTGGAGGTTTTGAGAGTTAAAGTATATGATCTGACCTCATTTATTTTTTAGTGTGTGTTGCTTTGGAAAACCACTGTCCTATCCCAAAACATACAATTTCTGTTGTTACTTTCAACAGTAGTACTACCGTGAGGCGAGATGTTCAGTTGCCCAATTGGCTGTGTTTACATCCAGTGTCTCAGACTACGGAAAGTTAGTAGATAATCGTACCAAGCAATGTATGGATTTTGTGTTTTGATTCTTTGTATTAGTCACAAGTTGTGACATGTAAATATTGCCTAATGTTGCCAGCAATTTTAACTGTTCTAGGAAATTATTTTGTAGCCGACAATTGCCTTATCTTCATGGCTTATAAGTCAAGGGTATTGTGCTGAATCTAGATTTGGTATGACAGTAGCAATCTGACATGTTGAGGCCAAAGATTTGGCGCTACTCAAGATCTGTTTCGAACTTCATTCTGACAAGGTGGAGATTTGATTTGTTTTTGTTTATAAGGTCCAATGAACCTTTAGCAGTCATAGCACAAGATGGCAATAAAATGTCACATGATTTATAATTTGTATGGTTTTGTTTACTGGTAAACTAGTACAGTTCTTATGTTGCTATGAAATAAAGATTATTTAAAAGTATGTTTGACTTGTTTTTTTGAGAGAATGATAACAATGAAAATATTCGGGCTAACCAACTCAGGACGTTATTGTCAATAAAAGAAAATGTTTGCATGCTGTGTGCTTAACTGACAACATACAAAGCAGCCTAACAAGAAAAAGCACATTTTGTGATGTTCTCTGAGAGCATCACAAATGTATGGACTTGGCATTACAGTGGAACCTCCGGTATCCGTCTCTCTGGTATACGACTCCCTCCGTTTTGTGACCTGAAAACTTCTGACGGATTCACTTCCAATAATAAATGACCTCTGGTATGCGACCAGCGACCGTGTCTTAAGCCCTTTATACGACCGTCTTAGGGCAATTTAAAAGAGATATCAGTTAATTTGTTGTCTGTACCTTTCGTTTTTTTCTCTCACGTTAGTGTACGCCTGCTGTTGTCTGCTATTTCCGGTTCGCAAATATGGGACATTACTCGCCTACACTGGCTTGTCAAAATGGCGTCGCGCAAGAGGAACGTTTTGAGTTTGGCAGAGAGAATGAAAGTGATTGAAGTGAAAATGGGGAGAGTTGTTTGTCTATTGCAAGAAGTTTAGACGTTGGGAGGACACAAATTCAGCTCATCATAATGGATAAGGAATCTGTGAAACTACGATGGGAGAGTGGAGAAAGTGGCAAAAGGGAAACATTGAAACTGAGAGCTTCTGCACCTACAGACTTGGATGAATGCGTCTGGCAGTGGTTCGACTGTTTTCTATTTTTGAAGTTGTGAATAAAAGACAAAGCTAAAAATCAAACATGTTTTACAGTTTCCTTTGTCAGAGAATACATGCTGGTGAGTGTGAAAATTATGACTAAATACCCCTCCCAGCCTGACCCCTCCCACCCCACCCCTTGTTTTCGGTATAAGACCACCTCTATTATAAGACCGTTTTTTATCAGATTTTGGACGGTCGTATACCGGAGGTTCCACTGTATTTGATATAATGAGGCAGAAAGCAAACATGTTCATGATCAGAAACATGCTTGTAATCGTTTGAGAATGGATGTGGTCCAATACAAATGACCTTTGGCGTAATTTATATTGATGAAGATGTGCACACTTTGGTTTTATTATTTAATCACCTGGTGTTATGTAATGCTGTGAAGCAGCTTACAAGTGTTAAACAGCCCAGATGATTGATGCACTCACCATTATCTGTCACAAGATCTGGCAGAGTGGGGAGTGGCCTACACCATGGACCCAGTCGCTTGTCATCACTCTTCCCAAAAAATGTAACCTTCAGGAATGTGAAAATTACCGCACCATCAGCCTCGTCAGCCATCCCAGCAAGGTCCTCCTGAAAATTATACTTAACAGGTTGAAACCCCAAGCTGAACAAATCATAGCTGAAGAACAAGCAGGATTCAGGGCAGGGTGAAGTACCACTGAACAGATTTTCAACCTCAGAATAATCTGTGAGAAATACCTACAGCACCAACATCTATATCATGTGTTTATATCTTCAAAAAGGTGTTCGACCGAGTCTGGCATGCAGCTCTGTGGGCAACCATTAGAGTGTACAACATCAGCCTTAAAATTAATTATTGAAGTCATCAAAATCCTGTATGACAAGGCTACCAGTGCAGTCCTCCACAACAGCGCCATTGGAAACTGGTTCAGAACAACAATGGAGTGTGTCAGGGATGCCTACTCTCTTCAACACTCTTCAACATCTTCCTAGAGCGCATCATGTCAGATGCCCTTGCAGATCAAGAAGGCACAGTCAGCATAGGGGGAAGAGCAATCTCCAACCTTCGTTTTGCGGATGACGTAGATGGGTGGAGAGGAACAAGAACTTGAACAGCTGGTACAAAGGCTTGACACCACCTCCAGAGCCTATGGAATGGAAATAAGTGCAGAGAAGACCAAAATGATGACCAGCAAAACCAATGGCATCAACATGGACATCAAAGTCCAAGGCCAACCCTTAACACAGTGCATAGCCTCAAATATTTAGGAGCCATTGTATCAGACAATGGGTCCCGACAAGAAGTCCTCTACAGGATCGCACAAACAACTGCTGCCCTGGCGAGGTTGAAGCCAAATGGAAAGACAGGACCATCAGTCTACATTCCAAGATAAGACTGCTGCGCTCCCTTGTCATCTCCATCTTCCTATATGCTTGCGAAACATGGACCCTCACAGCCTATCTCCAACGAAGAATACAATGCATGGAGATGAGGTGCTACAGAAGACTTCTGGGCATTTCCTATACACAGCACATCACCAACGACGAAGTCCGACAGATCATCACACAAGCCATTGGACAACACAATGACCTGCTCACAGTGGTGAAAAAACGGAAACACCGATGGTATGGCAACGTCACCAGATCACCAGGTCTTGCAAAGACCATCCTGCATCATTTAACCAGCATATTCCATCTTTCCCTGTCCTCGCTCAGTGTTAAACCAGTCTATTCTCGAATGTTGTCATCCCACCTCTTTTTCGGTCTCCCTCTTCTTCTACCTCCTTGCACTGTGCCTTGCAGGATGGTCTTTGCAATACCTGATGATCTGGTGATGTGGCCATACCGTCAGAGTTTTCCGTTTTTTCACCACTGTGAACAGGTCATCGTGTTGTCCAATGGCTTGTGTGATGGTCTGTTGGACTTCGTCGTTGGGGATGTACTGGGTATAGGAAATGCCCAGAAGTCTTCTGTAACACCTCATCTCCATGCTTTGTATTCTTTGTTGTAGATCTGCTGTGAGGGTCCATGTTTCGCAAGCGTGTAGGAAGATGGAGATGACAAAGGAGTGCAGCAGTCTTACCTTGGAATGTAGGCTGATGGTCCTGTCTTTCCAAATTAGCTTCAACCTTGCCAGGGCAGCAGTTGTTTGTGCGATCCTGGAGAGGATTTCCTGTCGGGACCAATTGTCTGATACAATAGCTGAAGGTCCTAAATATTTGAAGCTATGCACTGTGTTGATGTATTGGCCTTGGACTTTGATGTCCGTGTTGATGCCATTGGTGTTGGTCATCATTTTGGTCCTCTCTGCACTTATTTCCATTCAATAGGCTCTGGATGTGGTGTCAAGCCTCTGTACCAGCTGTTTAAGTTCTTGTTTCTCTCCAGCCAATCCATCAATGTCATTGGCAAAATGGAGGTTAAAGATTGCTATTCCCCATATGCTGACTGTGCCTTCGTGATCTGCAAGGGCATCTGATATGAGGCGCTCTAGGAAGATGATGGAGAGAATAGGCATCCATGTCACAAGAGGCTAGTTTGGACCCAGCACTAAGGCTTCAAGCCTCAAATAGGTCATCCTGCTGTAGTCTGTGTAACGTTGTCGATGCCTAGCAGACGACAGAAGTTAAAGGTTTGTTCTAAGTATGGTTAAGCTAACTTCACTAGGAAGGCAGTGACCTCATCCCGCTGACCTATATCCGTAAACCCCGTCAGAGGGCGCGACAGGTATCTCACGAGAATTCGCGGGCTTAAGCTGACCACACAGTTAGATAGATCATTCTTTGTCTAAACCTCACAAGAGAAAGACGCACACCGAAACCTCTTTCAGTAGACTATGCAGGTGACGGGTGAAATTCATTAATCGCAGTACAGTATAGCCAAAGCCTGACATTGTCAAAAAGGTAAATGATCAATCTTTTGTTTCACCGCGATTTATTTATATTATTATTGGATTATGTTTGTGAAATCTTGCCATGTTTTATAATTGTGAAATTTTGTAAAACTTTGCTTGACCACGTGGCTGACCGCGACCGGTTTTCGAAACCATGAGGTATCCCCTACGGACCCACTGTTGTTTCTCCCATTCGTAGAGCGATCACTGAGGGCTGTTTCTGCCAACAGTGAGACGCTGTGCACACCCTTTTTAAACAAGGCGTTGCAGAAACTCCTGTTATGTTTTGCAGACTAGCAGGCTTAGTCCGAAGCAGGAGATAGACCACTGAAAGTCAACCCTGACACTGCGCTACGATAGCTCAATAGTCAATTAACGAGGAGGAGACACCATCACCACACCTCAACAATTCAGCTAAGAGCTCACAAAAACTTGCACGAACACCGGTCTATAAGGACAGTGCGATAGTCCACTCTCCTGAAAACGAACCTTAGGCCAACCAGAACAAATAGCCCAATGATGAGATGGTAGCAAATATCGAGAACAGTAGCAGAATAGATCCATCCAAGATCTACCCATTCTATGAACCACTCGCAGTGAACTTTTAACTGTTAGATTAATCGGAGCTGCATTACGTTTTGAACATTTAAGTTAAGATAGTGTTTAGAATTAGATATAGAGTAGAGGAAATAAATGTACTGTTAACAAGTGGCTGGACTATCTATGTTTCATAGCCGTGCGAGAGTTAATGTGTCAGTGAATCTTTACATGTTTCTCCCTATCTCTATAACCATATCCTCACACAGACTGGACCAAATAAATAAATGTATTAAGATTAGTCATAGGGCGACCTAACTATAGCTGGTCCACGCAGACGATAGACGAGTGGGTAATAGCATTCCATTGTGCAGAGCCCAGCAACAATAGACCCACCGTCACAATCCCTGACACACACCGATTGTTCTGAACCAGTTTCCGATGGCGCTGTTGCGGAGAACTGCACTGTTAGTCTTGTCATAAAGGCTTTTGATGACTTCAATAATTTTAGGGCTGGTATAGAGTGCCTTCAGTATTACCATTAGGGTTATTTCCGCAGATCTTTTATGCGGATCGGGGGCAAGTCATCTTTTAACCAAGTTGTGGTCCTGATTCTGCTCTTTGCATTCTGCTGTATCCTATTGTTACACTCGATGTTGTTTTTTTATCAGTTGATTCAGCCCCGATGCTTGAAACCTGATAAAGTGTAATTCAGATTCGTTTATCCACGCAGCCTGCTCACTCAGCAACAAGGCAAAGTCGTCGTATGTATTTTCCAACTTTATTCAGCGAACATCAACAAACTGCATACAATCGCTCAATCGCTTTTCCACTCTACAATTCTCAACTATCAACACACTTTTTTTTTCAAACAGTGCGGAACATAATAGTCTCTCTATACTCCAGAACAATTTAGGACACTCCAGCTTAACGCACCCCAACCAATCTAAATTAACTTCGTCATCACTGTCTCACGTCATACAACCTTATTTGGGATGGAAGCGTCTCGTGGTTCCCATTAAATGTATCCACATTCGATCGATCGTAAACAACCAACTCTAGAAAATTCTCAAATAATATCGACCAACTAAAATTACCAACGTTATACAAATCTTCTTCTAATAACAACGCAAAATCAAATCAAAGATAAACACACTCTATTACTGCATGCTTAGCAAAACAAAACGATCTGATCTATTGATTGATTGATTGATTGTTGCTTTAGGTCCAGCGGACTCTTCCGAGCCAAATCAGGACCGGACAACCCCCGATCCGCATAAAAGATCTGCTAAAACAACCATAGTGGGAAAATTGAATGCCCTCCACCGGCCAGTCACTTTACAATAAAGACATCCCACGCAGGGGACGGCTGAGGCTTTACCCCAACTACTCGAACCCCCGGTTAAAAAAACAAAATAGAATACAAACATAATTATAAATTATCAACAAAACATATACATATAAAATGCCTATATTGCTAAATAATAACATCATAGGAAGCCCTATAGTGACCACCCGGCAGAAAGCGTCCAACACTCCCAAGCTGATCCAACAGACCTCATACACAAACAAGGAGTCTTGTCCAGGAAGAGTTTTCAAGAAAAAAGGTAGGTCATTGATCTAGCGAAGAAGAAGATAGTATAGCAGAGTGATAGGACAGAGCAGGAATGGGAAAGAGTAAATGAGGAAGACAGCGACAGTGGGAATTCAAAGCACTAAATTTCCAGAAAGTGGGGATACTATTTAAGCCTATACTGAAACCCCCGGTACCCCAACGGGGGTACTGTTGCCGCAGTGAATTGGTCTTGCCTACAAAGTCAAGACAGGTTTTCAACTGGGGCTTTCACTTTTCCCTTTATAGGTTAGAACAATCTACAGTGGCAAGATTGCTCATGACCCCAAGGGGTATCTGATCTATCGCGCGCGTCCCATTCACGCCGCCGCGCGAGTCTCAACGTAACACCTATAAAGTCTAACCAAAGAGCTTAATGATAGAAAGAGGGGGAACTTGGTACAGAACCGCGAGACGAAAGGTACGAGTTATGCGCCCTTGTCAGCATGCTGAAAATGGCTCGTGGCAAAGGCGACCGAGTGAAACAGGGCGGTGACTTTTGCACAGCCATCAATTGCCATAATGCCAGATACAAGAAAAGTTGTGTTGGCAAGTCCTTTTTCAAATTTCCAAGAGACAAAGAAAGGTAAATTGCAATTGAAAAGCTTCATTTTTTTGTGTTTATGTAGGCCTAAACTAAGACCGCTGCAGTGCTGTTAGTGTTAAAACAATCGGAGAGCGGCTTGAATGATTCATGTTATACGTACCTATGTGCTAAATCCAAAATTGTTTGCTTGCTGACAGTTTACGTTCAACAGGTCGCTCACTGTTTACGTTATTGCTAAGTTGTTTGATTATATTTGTGCTTATATTTCAAAAGTAGATGTCAGATTGGCAGTTTGGCTTCGTCAAACTGCTTATGTTAACAAGTTAAATTAGACTAAGTCTGTTTTCTCCTCGTGATCAAATACTGTGCAAGATAACCCCTTACCTAGGCACAAAAATGGCCCTTGATCTGTTGTAATCCCTTTTCGTTTGAGTGTAAACGGGAAAAAAATGTAATGTAGAAACTCAGTCCTTGTTCTGATCTGTGAATTTCTGCGCATTAGATCTATATTGCGTGGAATGTTGTAGTCTAGGTTCTGATTGTTCTGTGACTGATATAACGAAATCGAAGTACGAAGACATCGCAATGACGATGGTGTAAAATCTGCATCAAATTTTTGATGTCATTCATGTGTAAGTTGAAAGACCTTTCTTAACCCTTTGAAGACAACATATTTTTGCAAAGTAAAACAATAAAAAAATAAAATAAAATAGGGCAAAAAGTCGAGTGAAGAAGCCATGGAGGAGTAGAAGACGACGTGAAGATGGGTAGCGCACGTAGCACGAGGCAGCTGCATGAAGATGAAGAAGTCGGAAGTGAAGAAATCATGACGAGGCAGAGCGCTCGAGACGGTAACATGGATGATGATGCAGACTCGCAAACAAGAGGAAGGTGAGTCGCTCAATGAAGTGTGGCGATGAGCCGTAAGGATCTTGAGATGAAGCCGTGTGAAGAGGGGGAGACTATAGCTGAGAAGAGCTAGAGGCACAAAGCACCTGCCACTCTCCACAACCAATCTCAGGAAGCCCATGCAGTTGTAGAAAAAGGATCAGGCCTGCCAAGGAAAAGAATGGCGACAGCAGAGCATCAAGGTGCCATTCGTCGATAAGCTGCCGCCAGTCAATGGAGCTCTACAGGTGAAAAAATGGATGTTGAAATATGAGGCCGAATATCGTTTCGGCATCTCCCACAAGATGGAGTCACCTCCAAGACTTTGGACCCCCATATCTCGACCTCAGGAATGGCAAGAACGCGGACAGTCCTCAATCGCAGCGGATAACTGTGGGTCTGAACGCCTCCTAGAGCAAGTCTGCCACCAACCTGCTCCACTAGCTGCCATCGAGCGATCTCCAGTGTCCAGACCAAGGATTCTTCAATATAGTTTTGTACTTCCATGTCCAGACCAACAGAATTATATTGCTCTACTCTCTCTGTCTCTCTCTCCCCTCCCCTCCCCTCATTTTCCCTCTTCCATTTCTCTTTTACGCGTTCTCTTTTGTTCGTTTTTCTTACCATCATTTTGCAGAAGAACGTCAATTTATTCTTTTACCTTAATTAAAAATTATTGATTGGTTTTGTTTATTTCTTTATATAATTGGATCTGCTTTATTATCACTGAAATCAAATTAAAAATATTTGTTGCATGTCAATATATTATGTATAATTATTTAAACAGGGCCGGCTTATAGAAGCTTGCTTGTTGCCATTCCTGTATTCAATAAAATACTTTTCCTTGTCATGTTTTTCCATTAATAAAACACATGTTTAAACCAAATGCAAAAGCCGTAAAACGTAAGCCAAATGTGGCCATTACTACAACGAACTAAGGGTATAACGAATTAAAAGATTTTTTCCTGGACTTCGTTGTAATGAGACATTTATAAATTAACCTGTATGATGATGATGATGATGATGAGGAGGAGGAGGATGAGGATGTCCATTTATAACGCGCAGGTCTCTCCATTCATGGTCGAATGCTTAGTGCGCGGGCCGATACATGATCTAACTTGAGCCTCCTGAGGCGCTCACTTGCAGCTATTTGGGCACATAATCTGACGCCCAGATGACTGAGCACTATCCTGTGCGACCGGGAGGAGAGGGGGGGGGGTAGAAGGACCTTGTGCATGCTGGGTGTATTTGTGTAGCCCGCAATCACTCATCTAAGACATGAGCGTCAGGATCTTTAAAGTCTATGTGATGAAATGCAGACTAGACCTCGGTTTATACTCTCATCCGAATGAGTTTGCCGAAAAGGTATTTCATATAACATTTTTAGTTAATATAACACTATGCGCAAGCTCCTGTAATAACAAGACGCACACACATACAGACTGCATAGGCTACACAGGCCACCATTTTAGCCCGAAGCATGGATTCTTCAGTATCGTCAAGAGGAGTACGCGGCAAAAGGTCTTTTACGTCCCATAAAATTATATTTGTTTTATATAGCTGTAATCAAGCAACAGTGACGTGCATCTACACTGTCTGACCGCGTTGGTTATCGCACAATGGAAGGCAACAGCATATTCCCCCATACCTCCCCCTCCACTCCCTCCTCTCTCTCTTCTTTATTTCTTCCTTCCTTTTCGTTCAGTTTGGTCAAAGGGTATGTTTCATCATAATCGGCTGAGATTGAATAAGGCGTAGGCACCGGCAGGTTCACCTACGCTGTCTGCTGGGTAACGATGTTGACCGTGGTTTTGGCATGGACCAAAGAATACATATTTTTAGTCCATGGTTTTGGTAAGAAGGCACCGAGGTAAATTCCTGCCATTTCCGATATGGTGTTGACTTCCTTCCGGTGTATACCAATCTATCCAAAATCAAAAAACTTGTCTTTGTAGGCAACTTCAGTGTACTTTAATGTATTAGAAAGTGTTTAATCATGAATAGCGTAATTGAAGGGCTTAGGCAATCTCCAAAAGGACAGTTGCAATATAACAGAGAAATAAGTGGGATTCCCCTTAAGGTAAGTAATTTTCTTATTTTACTAAACAAAACGTCTAAAGTCGGAACAACAATATATTATTGTTGAACAATGAACAAAACGCACGCACACACACACGCACACACACATACTCACACACACATACTCACACACACACGTCACAGTTAAGAAAACTGAAAACTTATACTGGATCTATTTAACTTGCGTTAGTTTCAGTTTCACTTTCGTAGATAACTTTTAAGATTAGTCTGAAGAGAGAGAGAGAGAGAGAGAGAGAGAGAGAGAGAGAGAGAGAGTGTTTATACTAGGTTGTCTTTGAAATGTTGCATGAGCATTAGCTATTATTATACCCTTTGCTTCGTATAACGCAATCGTTCTTTAATACAGCGATGACGTCATATTCGTAATCCTAATTATTGTACCCTTCCAGTGACTTTCCCTATGGCTATGCTAGACAGGGCTCCCAATTATGCCAAGATCGGGTGTAATCACACCTTTGACCATCAAAATCACTTAGAATCGCCGCTCAGGCATAAGAAGTACATATTACATGTTACAATTGGTCCTGAAAACACGGCTGAAAAATATATATGATCTGTGGCATGAGAAGATCTTGAACGCGACTTTAAGCAAGGCAAAAAGGCTTTTATTTTTAGCAAGCGTCCGACAAACAGCTGCTTTTTACTAGAGTGCTTACTCAGTTACTGTTTCAAGAACAATTTTATCTTTAAAAAAAAAAAAGGCCATGCAACTGAAAAGTTAGCTTCAAAAGGAGGCACGGTGGTCTAATGGTAGTGCTTTGGTTTGCGGATCTGAAAGTCCCGGGTTCGAGCCCTGGACGGGCCATTGTGTTGTGTCCCTGGGAAAGACACTTTACAGTTTACTCCCGTTTTCTACTCCTTCGGATGAGAGTATAAACCGAGATCTAGTCTGTGTGTCGCATACATTCCATCATAACGGACTTTAAAGATCCTGACGCTCACCATGTCTTAGACAGGTGAGTGCTGGTAACAAGAACACATCCAGCATACATTTGGTCCTTCTCCCCCATCCCTGGCTGCCAAGGATTGTGCTCAGTTATCCGGGCGTCAGACCATGCGCCCAAAGGCTGCGGGTGGGCGTCTCGTGCGGTTTGAGTTAGATGCTGTATAGGCCAGCGCTTTGAGCGGCTCTTGAGTTGGTAAAGCGCTATATAAAAAGTGATTAAATTAAATGTTCATTGGTTTATCTTCTGCACTATCAAGCAATCACAAAGCTCCTAGTTTGTCGCACTGTGTTTAGGAAGTGACGTCATTTTTTTATGTGAGTGTGTGTATGAATCACTGATATGAATGTGTGCATAACATGTGTTTGTCAATTTGTGAAAAGTGTGTGCGTACGCTTTTGTCCATCGTTTTTTTTTTCCCACTCCTTAAAAAAACGCTTAACAAGAAGTGAAACAAACTTCCTTAAAATTGTAAAAGTCATTAGACTCATTGCAAATGGGGAGCCCTGCTAGATACGACATATATTATTACACTATAAAATCAATGCTTTGCGTACAGGATCTTCTACACAAATGCTCATCAGTCCCATCTCTTTCATCTACTCATGTGGAAAAAGAACCAGCTCGTCAAAGCCTGAGTCCCCATATCAGTCTGGCTCCAGCTGAGGAAGAGGATATCAGTGATCATGTTGATCATGGCTGTATTGAAAAGGGGCATAAGGATAGTACTGAAGTGGAGATGCCCGGGGAAAGCGAGTTTGCCTCTGGCAAGGAACCTTGGTCAGCTCTGCCCAGTATGAACAAACTGCTCAGCATCATGGGGGGGAATGGGCCCGAGCAGGATTCAAGGTTTGTTTTAAACTTCTGTCTGCTCAATTTGCATTCCCTACCAAAAATATTAGTGTTTTTGCAACACTTAATATATTGATGACGAGAAATTCTGTTGGTGATGTTGTTTATTTGGGACTTGTGTATGTTTTTTTTTTTTAAATGTTGTTTTACTTCTCAAAAATGATTTATTAAATTCCTAATAGAAATTAGTATACAATTGTCATCAAGTACATATGGTAATGTAATTATCACTGGACTCGGTTGTGCAAAGCCATAGGTATAATAGTAGATTGTTTTAAAAACCATAATAAACAAATCTTGTCTTGTGTCTTGTTGTAGCCCAAAGCAGCATGACAACAAAAATGAGACTGAGGGAGACACCTTGGAAAAAGAAGAACTCACTGAAAAATTTACGCAGGGACTGAGTCAGGTGTTTTGTGTGGAGAAGGATTGGGACAGCAAGACAAAAGTAAGTTTGCTATGCTACATAGGGTAGAACTGTTTAACCATTTTTCCGTCAAGTCCGCGCATGTCGCCTGATGCTATTTTTAGTCAAGTCGCCTGATTCCCAGCAAAACACCACAAACATATGCTCCATTATTCTGCTTCCACTGCTGGATCTATAAATGGCATCGCTTCTCGAATCGTTGTCTCGTGTACAAGATTTGCTGTTCTTTCCACAGGTATGCTAAACGTAGCGGATAATTTTGAAAAATGTGCACTGCAAATTTTTTAACATTGATAGTCTTTGTGACAATGTTTCCAGGATTAAGAGAAGAGATTATACTAGCAGTCATTACGGAAAGAGATGATTCGGACAGTGTTTTTGAGGGATTCAATTAAGGCAATCTTGTGCAAATTGATCCAAACAAGCAAAGCGACTTGGATATTGATTTCGAAGCATTGAAGAGTAATTTGAATGATAGTGATGGAGACACATTGATTTCTAGTGGACAAAACTGTGCCACTGTTTTGTTTATTTTTCTTCTGTTTTTCTAATATTTGGATATTTTTTTAAATGGATTTACGTGCAAGACACTCATAACAATATTTAATAAAATGGGTTTCAGTTCAATATTTGTTGATTTAGATTTTTTAATAAAAATTGGTGTGTATGGGGTGATGTATTATGCGGAGTGGCCACACTTGAGCTGCATTTTTCTCCTTAGGCAATGTGATAGCGGTCTGCCTGAAAAATGGTTAACATATACTACTATGTCCAAGATAAACATTTGATCATATCCCCATGTTAGTATAACCAAAACTTGTCACTCGCCAACCAGGCTGGTAACTTGAAGTTACTTTCCCGCTGCATTTGTCACTAGTCTGTCAAGAACTGTCACAAGAAAAAGTAACAAAGCACTGTTGACGGTTAGTCAATCTTCAAAGACTTGTTGGAAATAGAATGCTCAGAGGTATTGGACAGCAGCAAAGGTCGCCAGCTAGACAAGTCAGCTACCATGGTTGAGGTCACCCAAGAGGATTTTTTTCTCACATTAAGCGACCATGGGCCAATGTTTTCAGCATCCTTACTGGTTTGACAAAGTATTTACCAATCAATTTCCCCCGTTGGGGTGCCGGGGGTTTCAGTATAAATAGTATCCCCACTTTCTGGAAATTTAGTGCTTTAAATTCCCATTGTCACTGTCTTTCTCATTTGCTCTTTCTCATTCCTGCTCTGTTCTATCCATCTGCTATACTACGTTCTTCCTCGCTAGACCAGTCACCTACCTTTTTTCTTGAAAACTCTTCCGGGACAAGACTCCTTATTTGTGTGTGAGGTCTGTTGGATCAGCTTGGGAATATTGGACGCTTTCTGCCAGGTGGTCAATAGGGCTTCCAATGATGTTATTATTTAGCAATGTAGCATTTTATGTGTTTTGTTGATAATTTATAATGATGTTTGTATTCCATTTTGTTTTTGTAAACAGGGGTTCGATAAATTAGAGTACAGCCTCAGCGTCCCTTGCGTGGGGATGTCTTTATTGTAAAGTGACTGGCTGGTGGAGAGCTTTCAGTGTTACCACTAGGGTTGTTTCAGCAGATCTTTTATTCGGATCGGGGGTTGTCGGTCCTGATTTGGCTCGGAAGAGTCCGCTGGACCTAAAGCGATAATCATGTAATGTAATGTACCAATCAATTAAATATAAACCCTGATCTGTTGGTTGCCCTGAAAGCAGTTTCTTTTTATTTATAATTTAATTGACTTATCTTGCTACCAGATTTTGAAGGAGATAAAGCACCAGGAATTTCAGGATCACCAGCAGAACGTTGACAACCAGCACAACCACCTCATCTCTGTGGTGGAGCAGCGACATCAGCAGGACGTGCAGGAGCAACGCAACATCATTGAGCGCAAACACATGTCGAAGTATGCACACCCTGTTTCATTTTACTCATTTAGTCAGTGATATGTTATCATGGGAGAGTTCCGCATGCACTATTTTAGTTTGTGATAATTTCGCAGACATCATTGTAGCAGATATGAGCTAATAACATCATTATAGTAGAAATGAGGTAATAACATTATAGTAGAAATGAGGTAATAACATCATTATAGTAGAAATGAGCTAATAACATCATTATAGTAGAAATGAGCTAATAACATCATTATAGTAGAAATGAGCTAATAACAGTGTTCAGAAAGGAAGACGCACAGTGTACAGTATGACAGTACCTTATACTTTGAAGGTAAAGTGACAGTCTTTCTGCAGTGCTTTCCTCCACTCTATAGAGTAGGACCAGTGTTGGAGAGCAAAGTGTGTGAAAGCTGTTTTATTCTTTGATCCTCCATTGTCCGGAAACTCTCTGTCTCTCTGTCTGTCTGTCTCTCTACATCATTAAAGTACATGTACTTCTGTTTAATAAAGTTGGTCACCACCAAGAAGAGGAGAAGAAGAAAATATAGCATCAAACAGCAATGTCATGGACCTGCTATTTCTTTTATCCTCAACATTTAGTTTCTGACAGGTTTATTATCTGGTATAATCCAGCAGCAGGCGATCTGTTTGAATATAGCTGACCCCCCTCCCTCCCTCTCTTTTCCTCCCCCCCCCCCTTTTTTTTTTTTTTTTTTTTTTAAGCTTTGCCACGGAACATAGAGGACTGTAGCAGGGCCTGATTGTAATCAGATGTTCTGCCCTATCCTTGTCTTTTCCCAACATCTCTTTCTGATTTAGACGCAGTGCATGGTGTTATTGGTGACCGAAAAGTAAGGTTGGAATTCCTTGTCTGCTCTACCACCACACCACCCACCCATCACCGCTCCCCTACACCCCTGACCGTAGCAAGTTTGTTGGCTGTGGTACCCTATGTCCTGTGTTTTGGTTGGCAGAAAGCAAGACATTCACCTGGCCGTTCAGAAAGTGAAGGAGACTCACCACAAATGCTTGCAGCGTCAGGACGCGAGGCTGAAAGAGCTGGAGAGACTGGGCCAAGAGCTTCAGGCGGAGAAAGTGCGCAGGTAAGGGCCTGGAGTCCACAGGAACTGGACTTCTTTTTCTATGTATGTTGGTGGGTGTACGCACATGCGCAGGTGCTTCAAAGTTTCTCCTCAGAGGTCAGGAAATGTGCCCTAAGAGCACTGGTCCATTCCAGTTTAAAACAAAAATCACGCGGCCTGCTTTAAACTTGCATTATTTTTCCCTCATCCATTCTGCTCTCTGTTTGAAAGGCAGTGCTTACTTTTCGATAAATAAATTTATAAAAAAAATATGTTTTTAGGTAGAAAAACATCCTGATGTCAGTTGTTTTGGTGATGGCATGCTCTTCTTTGAGACTGTCGTGCATTCCCTCTCTCTTCACCCTTGGTGTCCACCCATTAATAATAATATGGGTATCCTATATAGGATAGGATAGGATATATATAGGATAGGTTTTATATATATATATATAGCGCTTTTTCCTAATCGTATCAGTTCAAAGCGCAGTTCTCACGCATTTATTCTTAACGTTAACGTCAAAACACATACAAGAAGAAGTGAAACAAAAATGAGACATTAATAAAGTATGCAAAGACGTAATACAAACATGAAAAAGAATATTTAAAAGGAAACTATAAAAGATGATGGAGGGGGAGGAAGAGAGCAGCTAAGGAGTAAGGGGGCTGGGGTACGTGCGGTGTGACACAGGTGAATCAAAAAAGAAGGAATGGTGATGGGAGGCGAGACCAGACATTTTTAAGGAAGAGATGATAATAATAATAATAATAACAGGCAATTTATACAGCGCTTTCCAAAATCACAAAGCGCTTTACACAAACAAATGTAAACACAACATGCGTACATTGGTCAATAACACGCAACCACATATACATCTCAACACCAAAAATAACTAACAACACTCACTGATGGCGCCTAAGAAAAGGCCTCTCTAAAAAGATGCGTCTTCAAGTTCGTTTTAAAAGACGCTAGTGAAGGACTGTGACAGGCGGACCGAGGTAGCGAGTTCCAGGTCTGAACGGAGAAGAAACTGAAAGCTCTACCACCGTGTCTCACCCTGTGGTATTCTGGTACACGGAACATCCTTTCATCTGCAGAGGAGCGGAGAGACCAAGAAGGAACATAGACAGTCAAAAGTTCGGAAAGATAGCTAGGAGCAGTTCCAGAGATGATGTGATAGCAGAGACATGAGGTTTTATATTTAATTCGTTGTTCAATTGGGAGCCAGTGTAGCTCTTGAAAGAGAGGCGTGCAATGCTGTGATTTCCGTGCTTTGAAGATGAGTTTAGCTGCAGAGTTTTGGACTTGCTGAAGAGGTCTAAGGACTTTCTGTGTGCAACCTACAAGGAGTGAATTACAATAATCCAATTTAGACAAAATGCATGCGCTAACTAGTGTTTTTGTTGCTTCTTGTGTGAGATACTGTCGAATGGAGCTTATGCGTCTAAGTTCAGTGTATGCAATCTGACAAGTTTTTGCTATGTGTTGCTGCATGGAGAGATCCTGATCGATAAAAAACCCAAGATCGCGAACAGTGTCAGAAAAAGAAATAGAAGTAGTTCCAACAGTGATAGTTGAGGGAAGAGAAGAGGGGTCTGCAGATGACGGAGAAACACGGAGAGCCTCAGTTTTGTTATCATTTAGCTTGAGATGGTTGTTTGACATCCAAGATTTTACCTCAGTAACACAATCTTGAAGGGTCTGAACTAAATGATTGTAGTTAGAAGGAAAGTCAGAGTGATTAAGTTGGGTGTCATCAACATACATTTCGTGGCGGACAGAATGTGAGTTAATGAGACGTGAGAAAGGAGAGGTGTACAGAATGAACAGAATAGGGCCAAGCACAGAGCCTTGAGGAACGCCAATGATGAGTTCTCAAGTTGGACTTGAAAGTGGCTATGTTTGGAGAGCTGCAAAAAGAGAGAGGAAGAGAGTTCCTATTTGAAGGACCAAGCACTAAGAAGGATCGACAGCTACAGAGGAGAGTTTTAGCGGGGTATTTGAAGTATGAGGGTGTCAGAGGAAGAACGAAGATTTCTAGATGGCTTGTAGAAGTGAATGTTTTGGGTGAGGTAGGAAGGGGCTAATCCATGGGCACACTTGTAACAGAAAGTAGGTAATCCTCTGAGATACAGGAAGCCAGTGGAGAGAATGGAGAGAAAGTGTGATATGATCAGATTTTTTTCATTTTGAGAACCAGACCAGCAGCCAAGTTCTGAACATGTTGAAGAGGAAGGAAGTCCAGCCAGAAGAAAGTTACAGTAGTCTAAGCGTGACTGGACAAGAGAGAAAATGAGTTTGGCTGTGGCGCCAGTGGTCAGATGCTTGCGGGCAAGGCCTATTCTAGGGAGCTGAAAGTTACATGTTTAACAGATTTTGCGGATGAATTCTAAAATGGAGAGGGTGTTGTCAAGGATGATGGTGTCCTATAGTCTGGTATGTGAGCTCCCAATTCTGGCTTTAAGCACACACTTTTGTTTCTGTCTCTCTCTTTGTCTGTCTGTCTCTCTCTTTCTCTGTCTCTCTCTCAGAAGAAGAATATGTTCTTTTAATGATGGGAGTTCACTGAAGAACGTCTTTTGCCATTATCAGAGAGCAGTTGTTGGACGAGAGATTGCAAGAGCTGGGTCAGATGGCAAGAAGCATCGCTGACATCAAATCCACCCTCATCACCATGCTTGACACCTGCCCCCACAAGCAGCATTTGTCCCCTGCATCCGACAAGACCCGCCTCTTGGTGAACAAACTGTCCGAGCAGGCAGACACACTAGTAGCCTCTGCGGACAGGAACTCGGCCATTGACGACTTGATGACCAAACTGAGAAGTCTGCAGGAACAAAGCCAGAATGCTTTGGACTTTGTCAACACTATGACTGGTAAGGGGGTGATTTAGTCATTTTATCATCTTCATCATCATCATCATCAGGGGCTACACTTATTCTTAATTTTGCCCATATAAACATGCGCGGTCTCTTGACAATGGATACCAGTTTTGTTAATACAGTGGAACCTCTCTACAACGACCTTGAAAATGTTGACAAAAATCGGTCTTTATAGAGGGGGTGGTCTTTACAGAGGGGTAGAGAGTTTACCTTTCACTACATCTTTTTCTGTTACATGTATTAAAGAAATAAACTCAACTGTGTATTGTTTACAACACACCACAAAAACACTCAGTTAAACTGTTTGTGTACTGAATCCAGCACATTGCATTTAATAATAAAAATAGAAATAAAATTGGAAATCTCAAACTAAAGTCAGTAAAGAACTATGTACATGTATGTATGCTCTTCAAATTTCTCTCTCTCTCTCTCTCTCTCTCTCTCTCTCTCTCTCTCTCTCTCTCTCTCTCTCTCTCTCTCCCTCTCTCTCTCTCTCTCTCTCTCTCTCTCTCTCTCTCTCTCTTGCTCCTTTTCTTTCTCTCTTGCTACACGGCCTAGACATCTGTCTGTGCCGCACATGTGATGTGAATCACATGAAATCCACACCCTATACGAGTAGAGGCTGGCCGCTTTTGTAACAGGACGATGTCAAAATTACGGAAGGTTAACAGCTGGCGTAAGATCGTAGCCGGTGTGGTCAGGCAAAGAAGGTCGCTACACAGCCTATCTGTGCTGCACTTGTAATGTGAATCACTTGAAAACACCCCATACAAGTAGACACCGGCATGTGATGTAACAGGATGACGTCAAACTTATAGAAGATTACTTTATCGGCTGGCGTGTCACATATAGGTACTTGTCTGACTGTGCTGAACAAGTTCGTAGACAGTTTTTATTGTGCAGTCATGCCGAGAAAGTCGCTATACGTTCTGCAACGATCGGTCGTTAGACGTTAGAGCGAGGTAGTCGCTATACTGATGATAGCAATATAAGGAAATACATCAGTTAAAATAAAATGGGTCGTTGTGGCGGGGGAGTCGTTATAGAGGGGGGGGGGGGGGGGGGGGGGTCGTTGGGAGAAGTTCCACTGTAATGGATGTAATTTTTCTGTAAGGCTTGCATGTGAATCGCCATAGTCAAAAATACTCACACAGCCCTTAAATAATAATGATGTTATGACTCATGTTTCCAAATTGTAACAAAAAAAAAACAACCAAAAAAAAATTTGCTCATAGCTTTCTCACCAGCAATACATTATGCACACAAGGTAACAAAGGTGAAAGCTGTAAGCTGCAATGAGCAACACTGTCAAAACCTATGCATATGTATATATATATATGACTGGGTAGTGTTGCTTGTGAAATGAGGCACAAGATTCTAATTTCAACCGACTTTTACTAACTGTCCTTGTCACATTTCTTGTAAACAGCGGAAGCTGAAACTAAAGCCAGGGACGAAGAGCAGAGGCAAAGACAGCAGCAGGCAGCACCAGCTGGAATACAGCAACCACAGCCACAGGTACTGTTCCTATCATCATCATCATTATCATTGTCATTATTGTCGCCATCATCATTTCTTCTTCTTATTTTTATTTTGCATGGCCGGAAAAGACTTTCCAAGGTGAACTCTTGGACGAATAAATTACTTATTTCTTATGCCATTCTTCATCTTCATCGATCGCTTTCTGAAATAGTTACTGTTAACAGAAAATGATGCTTTTTGGGTTCATCGATCGCTTTCTTAGATAGTTACTGTTAACAGAAAGACGATGCTTTTTGGTTCTCTTTTATACAAGGAAACTGTACTCGTCAGAGACCTCACTGGAGTAGCATAGTAACAGTTGTAATTTTAGGCAGGTATTTATAAAGTAATGGTTGAGTCATAACTTGTTACATTTACAGTACAGTCCCTGGAACCTGTATAATAATAGTAATAAGACTCTACTTGCCACGCAGTAGTTACACCATGACGACAGCAGCAGGAGCTAGCAGCATAACAAGTTGTGGTAAATATACCTGAATGGCTGGTCCATGTCTTCAAAACCTGTGGCATATCTTATATTGTGTTTCTGGAAATGTCATTGCAGCCGTGAGTATTTTAAGATATATATATTAAACGAATAAATTAAAAAATTGTAAATAAATGGGATGGCTGCATGATTGAATTAGTGAAAAAAAACGCATAATTGAATGAACGCATAAATCTACTTATTGAAAAAACATTTACATTTTCAGACCACTAGTGGCCAAGCTGTAGAGCCACCATCAGCACAGCAGCAGGAACAAGCCATAGCACAGGCTGCAGCAACGGGTGACGGTATGGCCTTTTTCTCTTGTTCCGCATTGATATTGTAGGCTGTTGAAACTTTTATAATGTATGTACATTATGTGATGAGTCGCTGGCTTCAACAACATTAAAACTGTGTCAATTGTCATTTGTCAATGGTTTAGGTTCGACAGTTGTTTTTTTTGTGTTTTTTTTGTTTTGTTTCTCATAACTAACCTGTTGAGTTGAGAAAAAGATGAATATGGTGTATATCTAATAGGCTTTCCTTTTAACTCCCATTTCCCATTCTTTTGGCCAGACTACCTTGTGCTATACAGAAACTTTTGCCTCCCCTAAAGGCTGAAGTTTTCTAATCCTTTCCAATGGATCATATTTTGTCTCTCTTTTCTTATTGTAAGGGGAAAGAAACCCACACCAACACAATCAGTTATAATCTTATTTTGGCCCTATATACAAGGGTGCAAGCAGAGTCACAGACCCATGCCTGACATTTTTTTTATTGCCCAGATGAGAGCCTGAAAATACTTTGCGAAACCCATGAAAGAGAGTAGCAAGCCTGAATGTCACTATCATATAGTATTAGAAGGGTGGGTGGGGGGTTTATACTGGCGCATCACAAGAGATCTACAAATACTTGAATACAAGTAAAGAAACAAAATGGGGCAAAATAATACTTATAATATTATCACGTTTTTTTTAAAGCAAAACACAAATCCCATCCAATCTTGTTAGGAGAACTAAAATACTGAAGCCCCTATCTCCCTCTCTCATACACACACATACACACACGACACTTGCATGTTGTGATCGTACTTTCCGTAGCTTATTCACTAGAGAGCGAGCCAAACCAGTGTTTTCTTTTTCACAGCAAAAGACGTGCAAGTAAACAACACAGTTTAGTACTTTATCAAAGCTCCCGTTTAGTTTTAAGCAGAGACACCTAGAGCTACCGGGAATCCCAGCCAAGGCAGTGTCGATTAGTCACAGGCCTCTTGCCAACATAGTGACCTACATGTTGATACCAAACATGACAATATTATTTAAAAAAAAACATACTGTTGAAGCAGAGAGAGGTAAATGAATTGATTATGTGTGTGTTATTATAGGCTCAACTTTTCTTGACAAAAATACATATGGGTGTATTAAGAGACATGCATAGAAGAAGATCGGCCTACCAGAAATGTTTTCCTTTATGCGGATTTTAGTGCAAGAAGTAAGGAATGACGCCACCCAGTGTATTTCTTGCTTGTGCAATAATCCGTTTTCCAGACTTACTCCGATGACATATATCACAGTATAGTCACACTGATGAAGTATTTGTTATAATCGGTCTAAATAGTATTTCATGCAGAACTTGATTGTGTCAACACTAATTGTAAATTACATGTCATAACGCTAATTATGTACTCTTACCTTCTACTCTTTAACAAGAATAAAACAGAGTGATTACAGTCATGTATGTACTCCCACCTTCTACTCTTTATCAAGAATAAAACAGAGTGATTACAGTCATGTATGTACTCCCACCTTCTACTCTTTAACAAGAATAAAACAAAAACAGTTAAAGTCAAAACACAGTTTCAGTGAAAATGAACAATATAACACAAGATGTTTTGGTCAAATGTAGTTATGAAAGACTTGTCAGACTACTTCACATCTGCATTGTCAGGGTATCCCTTATTAAATGGCAAAGGAAAAAATTGGAGAGGAAATTTGTTATCTTAATGGTACTTGTGAGGCGAGGCTAGACAAGAGTGGGGTCCTCTGACCTTTGGCATCCCAACTGATGAGTGACATTAAAAACATAATAGCTCAGTAACTGAGCTACGGAAACTCACTAAAGTTAGTTGGACTTATTCATTCCTCAGATTGCTAATCGGGCTCAGATTGTACCAACATACATGCTGACATGTTTCACCCACTCTCACGCACACACACACAACAAATACACATCTATCACTCAAACATGGGGTGTAAAGGCAGGGATATCGCTATTAGAAGACGTGAAGGAAATGGTTATTTTTCGAAATGTTTAGAGTGACAGGATCTAATACCCTCATTGAAGAGAAAGAGGAAACTAGAGTCCTATCCTATCCTATCCCATAACTCGGGAGGTCATAGGGGCACCACAGATGATCGTTTAACCAGCATACTCCATCTTTCCCTGTCCTCGGCAACCCTGAATGTTTTCGCTCAGTGTCAAACCAGTCCATTCTCGAATGCTATCCCCCCACCTCTTTTTCTGTCTCCCTCTTCTTCTGCCTCATTGCACTGTGCCTTGCATGATGGTCTTTGCAAGGCCTGATGATCTGGTGACTGGTGAAACTAGAGTACCCAGAAAAAACCCTCCGTGACCTGAATAGTCTTGTACCTAAGTCACACATAAGTTTGCTCTTTGCGGGAATCAAACCCGCGACCTTCGACATAAGAAAGCAGCACACAACTAACTGAGCTACCAGGAACCCCCTTATCATACAGTGTAATGGGTTTACTTCTAGTTGTTGTGTCAGTATTGCAGATCAGTAGGTAACTCTTGCTTAACAGCATAACTTCATTTTTTCCTTTCACTAATTTACTGATTTTGGAAATGGACTTCAATTTTGTATATATGAAGTTTTTGGAATCATTGTAAAGGTCTTTGTGTCTACTTTAACCCTGTTTTATTCTTGTTAGAGTAGAAAGTGGGAGTACAGAATTAGTAGCTTCCAAATGTACACCACTGCAAATGACTGCACAGCGAACTGTGACTGCAGTAGTATGCTTTCAGCGCTGGGAGGGAGCGTTTATTTTGAGCATAGTCATGCCAGCGGCTAAATTTAAAAGAGAAAGGGGAAATACTTCATGCTTATACAAACAATGGGAAGTCCTAGCTAGTAGGCCACACAAATGAAACTGAATGCGTTTACTTATGATGCAGTTTTATCACAAACAAAGTAAAATTACAGAGTCATAATAATAATAAGACAAAAAAATACAAAGAAAGAACCTTCAACAGAAAATGTTTGCAAATTTATGCATGCCTGAAAATACCCAGAAGAAATGTCTTCATGCTGGAAACTGTACAAAGTCTGAGCTCTGTGCCTGATTTCCGGCATATGCTGGATGACTTGCACCCCTGTATATAGTGCCGATTGGAAGGGACCAAAAGTGTAATGAAACATGCTGTGAGAAGGCAGGAGTTGCAATTATTGATGTAGAAACTGGAATAAAACGGGTACCTTAAAGAGGTTGTGACATGATTAAACAGCTTGAAGAAAGGAGATAAAACCTCACCTTGGGAGAATACTCCTTCAGTGGGCAAAGTTGTTGACAGGTGAAGGTTTACAGGCGAATGATGGACGGGGGGCATGGAAATTAAGGTTGGAAACAGGTGAGTAGAAACAGACAGTGTTGTTCATAGTAATAGGTCCTAGTAGAAAGTAAAATGGTTGAAATTTAATTGTTCCAATAATAGTCAGCCAGATAGAAGAAAAAGAGGTGTTGTTCTATCTCCTTATTTATTTGTTGCTTTGCTTTACGTTTGACAGTTTCAGAAACTGCACTGAGTATCGTTGCGAAGGATTATGAAGACAACATCCAACTTCTAGCCAATATGGACGCTGAGCTTCAGCCATTTTTGAATAATCAGCAGGTAAGTTCCTTTTTTTTTTCTCTCAGCATTGTTATTGGTTAAGACTGCTATTCAGATATGCTGTGTTTTTTTTTTCTCTCTCTCACTGTTTCTTGAATGTATGGTCAGTTAAGACATTGTTCAGTGTGTAGCATCCTTAACTTATAGGGGAAACTCTTTTCCAATTGGTCAGAGAAAGGAAAAAAATGAAGAAAGACTTCCAGTGTTGTTATTTATTTGCGAATCCTTTTTTTATTCTTTAAGATGAAGAAAGTGCGCTTTGACCTTCAGCGAGCAGTCAATACCCCCATCAACGCCATCTCGCCAGTCGATAGCCGCCATCTTCGCGACAAGCTGGTTCGCCTGCGCTCTTTGCTGAAGGGAGAGGTGGTGGAGGTGACGGGCACCAGAGTCACAGCCCAAACTATACCACAAGGCATCCCCTTCTGCAAGAACCTTATCGCCAAGATGATCGCTGTGAGTCTTCCTATATACGCCATGTTTTTGTGTGTGATTTTAATAACAGATAAGGAGGTTAGCCTGTTAATAGGTGAGCCCGAAGTGAGGCCCAAGGCTAAACTTGAGGGTATCCCTTTCTGCAAGAACCTGGTCACCAAAATAATCATTGTACATTTTGCAGTTTTGTGTGTGGTGATTTTAGTAACAAAAAAGCAGCTTAGACTGTTAATTAGTTTGACAGGAATCATGGCCCAGACTGAACAGACCATAGCACATCCCTTCTGCAAGAAACTGGGTGTCAAAATGATCACTATCCTATCCTATCCTGTAACTGGGAAGTCTAGAGGCACCACAGATGATCGTTGAACCAGAGTACTCTATCTTTCTCTGTCCTCAGCAACCCTCATGGCTTTACTCAGTGTCAAGCCAGTCCATTCTCGAATGTTGTCCTCCAACTTCTTTTTCTGTCCCCCTTCTTCTGCCTCTTTCCACTGTGCCTTGCAGGATGGTCTTTGCAAGGTCTGATGATCTAGTGACGTCGCCATACCATCTGAGTTTAGTCCTCAATTCAATATATTTTAATTACCATCAAAGGAATTGTGAACAGTCATTTGTCTCACATTTGAAGAGATAAAAGCGAGCAAAATAAACGACAATTCTTGAAAACTACATGCAAAATAAACAATCCTTTAAAACTAACACCTACATGAAATTTTTTTTTTATAGAGTCAGTGATTTTTCTTATACACGCACATTCTATCACACAGGTATGCCATAATAAAACCATAAAAAAAACAAACTTCATTATTAATAAATTCATTAAAAAAAACATATAAGGAATATCAGGAATACAGTAACTATTGCACAACAATGTATTAAAACAGTGCACGTTACTAAAATAATCCTATCCTATCCTATCCTGTCCCATAACCCGAAGGTCGTAGGGGCACCACAGATGATCGTTTAACCAGCATACTCCATCTTTCTCTGTCCTCAGCAGCCCTCATGGCTTCGCTCAGTGTCAAACCAGTCCATTCTCGAATGTTGTCCTCCCACCTCTTTTTCGGTCTCCCCCTTCTTCTACCTCCTTGCACTGTGCCTTGCAGAATGGTCTTTGCAAGGCCTGATGATCTGGTGACGTGGCCATACCATCGGAGTTTCCGTTTCTTCACCACTGTGAGCAGGTCATCGTGTTGTCCAATGGCTTGTGTGATGGTCTGTCGGACTTCGTCGTTGGTGATGTGTTGGGTATAGGAAATGCACAGAAGTCTTCTGTAGCACCTCATCTCCATGCTTTGTATTCTTCGTTGGAGATCTGCTGTGAGGGTCCATGCTTCGCAAGCATATAGGAAGATGGAGATGACCAGAGAGCGAAGCAGTCTTACTTTGGAATGTAGACTGATGGTTCTGTCTTTCCAAATGGGCTTCAACCTTGTCAGGGCAGCAGTTGTTTGTGCGATCCTGGAGAGGACTTCCTGTCGAGACCCATTGTCTGACACAATGGCTCCTAAATATTTGAAGCTGTGCACTGTGTTGAGGGATTGGCCTTGTACTTTGATGTCCGTGTTGATGCCATTGGTGTTGTTGGTCATCATTTTGGTCTTCTCTGCACTTATTTCCATTCCATAAGCTCTGGAGGTGGTGTCAAGCCTCTGTACAAGCTGTTCAAGTTCTTGTTCCTCTCCAGCCAATCCATCAATATCATCCGCAAAACGAAGATTGGAGATTGCTCTGCCCCCTATGCTGACTGTGCCTTCGTGATCTGCAAGAGCATCTGACATGATGCGCTCTAGGAAGATGTTGAAGAGTGTTGGAGAGAGTAGGCATCCTTGACGCACACCGATTGTTGTTCTGAACCAGTTCCCGATGACGCTGTTATGGAGGACTGCACTGGTAGCCTTGTCATACAGGCTTTTGATGACTTCTATAATTTTAGGGCTGATGTTGTACACTTTCATGGTTGCCCATAGAGCTGCATGCCAGACTCGGTCAAATGCCTTCTTGAAGTCTATGAACACATGATATAGATGTTGTTGGTGCTGTAGGTATTTCTCACAGATTATTCTGAGGTTGAAAATCTGTTCAGTGGTACTTCGCCCTGCCATGAATCCTGCTTGTTCTTCAGCTATGATTTGTTCAGCTTGTGGTTTCAACCTGTTGAGTATTATTTTCAGGAGGACCTTGCTGGGATGGCTGATGAGGCTGATGGTGCGGTAATTTTCACACTCCTGAAGGTTACCTTTTTTGGGAAGAGTGATGACAAGCGACTGGGTCCATGGTGTAGGCCATTCCCCACTCTGCCAGATCTTGTTACAGATAATGGTGAGAGCATCAGTCATCGCTTCTCCTCCTGCTTGTAGCAGTTCCGCTGGTATGTTGTCCACTCCCGCTGACTTCCCTTTCTTCAGCGATTGCACTGCTGCCTCAACTTCTTCCCGGAGAATTGGGAGGATTTCTTCTTCTTCTTTGCTCTCGGGACATGCTAGAACTGATGGGTCTCCATTTGGTGTATGGTTGTAAAGGTCAGAGCAGTACGCTGTCCATCTGTCCAAGACTTCTTGTTCTTCTGTAAGGCATATGCCAGACTTGCTTTGGATAGTGGAGACTTTGGGCTGTTTAACACTTGTCAGCCGCTTCACAGTCTGGTAGGCCTTCTTGCTGTTGTTCTTGTTCAGATTGTTCTCTATTTCCTGGCATTGATCTTCTAACCAGTTCTCCTTTGCTGTGCGCATGCCTTTTCGGATGTCATTGTTGATTTTTCGGTAGACATCAGCTCCCTGTGAGGTGTTCTTTTTCTTTTTTAACTCTCTTCGTTTATCACACAGATCCAAAAGTTCAGGTGTGATCCACGGCTTCTTCTTTGGTCGGTGCTTGCCAAGGATCTCAGTGGCGGCATCTGTTACAGCTGAGTTGAAGGTATTGGTCATGGTGTTGACATCTACTTCGCCTGCCCCCAAAATAAGCAGTGGTGCAAATTTCCCTCCAATTGTGGCCTGAAATATTTTTGCCACCTCCGGGTCTTGCAGTTTGTCCAGGTCGAACTTCAGTCTAGTGCACTTTGCTGTATTTACTCTCTTCAAATGGAGCCGGAAAGACATCATCACGAGATCGTGGTCACTTCCAATGTCTGCTCCTGGAAAAGTGCGTGTCCTGCCGATGTTGATGCTTGATCTGAAGCGTTTCTTGACCATGATGTAGTCGATCTGGTTGTGATGTTCCCCGCCGGGACTGTGCCATGTCCATCGTCTGGATTTTTTGTGGAGACCAAGCGTGTTTGCCAGTACCAGATTGTTGTATCTGGCAAACTCCAATAGCCTCAGACCCCTGTCATTTGTCTCGTTGTTGCAGTGGGGTCCACATGTGTCTCCCCAGTTGTGGTGCGCATCTTGGCCAACCTTGGCATTCCAGTCGCCTTGCACTATGACTATGTCCTTCTTCGGCACTTGGTCAAGGACCGCCTGTATATTTTCATAAAAATCCTCCACTTCGCTGTCTTCATAGTCTGATGTTGGGGCATAGGCCTGGATGATGGTAATGTTGAAAGGGGTTGCTCTCAGACGGATGGTAATGAGTCTACTGGAGACTGGGCGGCAACCCATGACAGTGGCTAGAATGTTCTTGTGGACCAAGAATCCAACGCCGTGTTCGTGCCTGTCATCTCTACCGCTGAAATAGAGCTTGTGGCCTTTGTCAGTCGTTGTTTCACCTAGGCCTTTCCAGCGCAGTTCGCTGATACCTAGAACGTTCCATCGATAGTGGTCCAGCTCGTGGGCCAGTTCTTCTAATTTTCCTTCCGCAGTTAAAATAATAATAATTTAATAATAATTTATTTTGTATAGCGCAATTCAAACATAAAATGCTTCACAAAGCGCTTGATCACACGCAGCCACACACAGATACACACGCATAATAAATCTATTCTGCATTTAAAAACAAGACAACATGTAAACCTAGTAAAGGTAACAAACCAACAAATAAAAGTATAAAATCAGTCAATCAATCAATAAACTTATATAAAATAAATGAATAATTTCACAGAAAAAATTTAAGAGAGGGACGTTAATACCAAAAGAGGCAGATCAACAATGCCTCATCTAAGATGTAAAGTGTAAATGGTGGTGAAATACAGCAGTTTTAAAAGTAGAATAATCGTTTAATAACTAAACATCGTTACAACATATGACAGGCCAGATGAAGAGAATAAAAGCTTGTGTAATGGCATTAATCTGGTTTAAAAAGAAAACATATTTGTGATTCACATAATAATAGTAACAACACCAATAACAATAATAATAATAATAATAATAATAATAATAATAATAATAATAGCAGTTTCTAATTTCATTTACAGTGAAAACAAGTTAAGAGGGATCAAATGTCATTTAAAAAAGCAAAACAATTTTAAGACAAGTACACGCATACGCACATGCATCCACGTACACACGCATTCACCCACACATTCACAATTACACACACACATTCACACCCACACACACACATTCACACCCACACACACACACACACACACACCCCTACACACACATTTCAGGTATCAGTGCAACAGGGTGTCCGCAAGGGAGGATGTTCTACAGGTGTAAGAGGAAGAGATAGGTTTTTATTTGGGCTTTGAAAGAGTCAAGAGATGGAGATTGGCGAAGGCTGCATGGGAGTTTGTTCCACAGGGTAGGAGCATAGACGGAAAAAGCTCTTTTGCCAAATGTTCCAAGAGAGTAGCGAGGAACTGTCAGAAGAGAAGCGTCTTGAGAGCGAAGAGTGCGGGTTGGCTTGTAAGGGTTGAGAAGTTCAGAGAGGTAGACAGGAAAATGTTGGTCATGAAGAGACTGATAGCAAATAGAGGCAACTTTGTAGTCAACTCTGGCTTTCACTGGCAGCCAGTGAAGAGCAGTCAGAGCGGAAGTGGCTGTCAGGAAGCTGTTTCCATGACCGTTAAATTATTTCATACAAGAAAACCAAATTTATTAATTATTGGTTTTAGCACAGCTTCATAATGCGCGAGGTCACGAGCACCGCTATCCGACTCATAGGTTCGGAAGCCGCATTCGGTCCCAGACGCACCGACAAGGAAAATAGATAAATAGAATAAGTTTGAAAACTCAAAACACTGGACAACACCAGACAATAGAGACAGCGAAGAATAAAGTTGTAGGAAACAATTAATTCACACAACACCTGCTTTGAATTTCTAACTTAATTTATGACGGATTCTTTCATTCGCATTAACATAAATATAACAGATGGACAGATGGACAGAGTACTGCTCTGACCTTTACAACCATACACCAAATGGAGACCCATCAGTTCTAGCATGTCCAGAGAACAGAGAAGAAGAAGAAATCCTCCCAATTCTCCGGGAAGAAGTTGAGGCAGCAGTGCAAGCGCTAAAGAAAGGGAAGTCAGCAGGAGTGGACAACATACCCGCGGAACTGCTACAAGCAGGAGGAGAAGCGATGATTGATGCCCTCACCATTATCTGTAACAAGATCTGGCAGAGTGGGGAGTGGCCTATACCATGGACCCAGTCGCTTGTCATCACTCTTCCCAAAAAAGGTAACCTTCAGGAGTGTGAAAATTACCGCACCATCAGCCTCATCAGCCATCCCAGCAAGGTCCTCCTGAAAATAATACTCAACAGGTTGAAACCCCAAGCTGAACAAATCATAGCTGAAGAACAAGCAGGATTCAGGGCAGGGCGAAGTACCACTGAGCAGATTTTCAACCTCAGAATAATCTGTGAGAAATACCTACAGCACCAACAACATCTATATCATGTGTTCATAGACTTCAAGAAGGCGTTTGACCGAGTCTGGCATGCAGCTCTATGGGCAACAATGAAAGTGTACAACATCAGCCCAAAAATTATTGAAGTCATCAAAAGCCTGTATGACAAGGCTACCAGTGCAGTCCTCCACAACAGAGCCATCGGGAATTGGTTCAGAACAACAATCGGTGTGCGTCAAGGATGCCTACTCTCTCCAACACTCTTCAACATCTTCCTAGAGCGCATCATGTCGGATGCTCTTGCAGACCATGAAGGCACAGTCAGCATAGGGGGTAGAGCAATCTCCAATCTTCGTTTTGCAGATGACATTGATGGATTGGCTGGAGAGGAACAAGAACTTGAACAGCTGGTACATAGGCTTGACACCACCTCCAAAGCCTATGGAATGGAAATAAGTGCAGAGAAGACCAAAATGATGACCAACAACACCAATGGCATCAATACGGACATCAAAGTTCAAGGCCAATCCCTCGACACAGTGCATAGCTTCAAATATTTAGGAGCCATTGTATCAGACAATGGGTCCCGACAGGAAGTCCTCTCCAGGATCGCACAAACAACTGCTGCCCTGACAAGGTTGAAGCCCATTTGGAAAGACAGGACCATCAGTCTACATTCCAAAGTAAGACTGCTGCGCTCCCTTGTCATCTCCATCTTCCTATATGCTTGCGAAGCATGGACCCTCACAGCAGATCTCCAACGAAGAATACAAAGCATGGAGATGAGGTGCTACAGAAGACTTCTGGGCATTTCCTATACCCAACACATCACCAACGACGAAGTCCGACAGACCATCACACAAGCTATTGGACAACATGATGACCTGCTAACAGTGCTGAAGAAACGGAAACTTCGGTGGTATGGCCACGTCACCAGATCATCAGGCCTTGCAAAGACTATTCTGCAAGGCACAGTGCAAGGAGGTAGAAGAAAAGGGAGACCGAAAAAGAGGTGGGAGGACAACATTCGAGAATGGACTGGTTTGACACTGAGCGAAGCCATCAGGGCTGCTGAGGACAGAGAAAGATGGAGTATGCTGGTTAAACGATCATCTGTGGTGCCCCTACGACCTTCGGGTTACGGGACAGGATAGGATAGGATAGGATAAATATAAAATAGTTTACACAAACGTTATTACATCAAACTTTAAATTCTACGTAATTAATATATATTCTTTCAATTACCAATAAGCAAAATTCTTTCAGAGAAATTATAAAATCTAAACTTCCAACAAAATTAACACTACCAACCTTCACACACCAAATAAAGTATCCAAATAATAAATTCTCACACACACGTGTCGAAGCAGACATTTTAAAGCATTAAAGTTACAATTCACAATTATAATTTATAACTTTCAAAACGAACTTTGTTACAATTAAATTTAAAGGAAAACACCTATCACAAAATATTCACTTCACTGTGCCCTAACTTCAGCCAAAACAATTTAGAGAAATATTACAATGATGGAAAAAGTTTATAAATGTAATTCGTCTGCTTCGGCCTATCTCGCTCGCATTCAAATCCGTAACGTTTATGAGCTTTACACGTCTATATATAGGTCCCGTAACTATTGGCAATTCCACGCAAAATACGTTATCGCTCACATGAGACCGTATACATAATTATTGACAAAGCTACAGTTACTACTGCGCAATACCCGATATCTTTTCCACCCTCTTCATCCCTATCAACTCCTATCATAAACTATCACCAAAGAATCACCAATGGCACAGGCGCAGAATTAGAATATTATATAACATGCTGCCTGTGACACCACCCTTTCCCCCGTCAAAAAAAAAACGGACCCCAAAAGGGAAAGTTTTTTTTTTCTTCTTAACATTCTAAATCAAGAATAAATTGAAATGATGAAACATCAATCTAGAAATTTATCGGATATAAACGACACAGAACAGAATAGATCAATTTTGAGTATACCTCAACCCCAAACTCATTAATCAAGTATGTTTCTCCCTCATGTAGTCGTGAACTAATGGAACAATGCCAGAAGTCCCCCACCCACTACATTAACATGAACTAGTATAGTCGTGAACTAATGGAACAATGCCAGAAGTCCCCCACCCACTATACTTGGAAAGCTGTGCAGTTCTTCCGAACTCCCCATGATTAATATATAAATCAACAACAGCCAATATCCATTTCATGTTTAAATATAAGATTAACTCAGTAATCTGTATATTTAATTCCCTTATGCACTCTCCCGGGCGAGATACATAATAAACACACTGGTTAACAAACCTATAAGGTCTTCACACTCCCAAAATGATCCATACAAAACATAATCAAAAATCATATTTTAATATTATACATCTTTAAAAAAAAATTAAAGAAACATATACATAATATATAACTAAAGAAATTCCACTGTGTCCAGCTCTCCAAAGTTGATTATAGTCATTGTCCAAGAGCACACAATCACAAGATGATGAAAAATAGTCTCCCTTTGTCCAGTCACTTTTACTGCATACCCCGCACTGCAAGCATAAAACAATAGCACGCAGCAAAAAATCCACAGACAAATATTATAAGCGGGAAAAAATGCATTCATGGGCATAATAGAACTATGTGAGTCGGGACAAAACATCCGCCTCAAAATTTATGGAACCAGAAATTGGTAAAACATCAAAATCATAGTCCTGTAGAACCAAAGACCATCTCAATAAACGGCTGTTTGATTGACCAGATTTTTTCAATAAAGAAAGAGGCGAATGATCAGTCTCTATCACAAAGTGTCTACCAAACAGGTATCTGTGGAATTTATCCACGGCCCACACTAATGCCAAGCATTCCCTCTCAACAGTGGAATACCGAGTTTCTCTGTCTAACAACTTCCTGCTAGCGTACAGAACTGGGTGTAGGAGACCGGCATTCTCCAGCTGCTGTTGTAACAAAACTGCTCCTATGCCCGTGGAGGAAGCATCGCATCTTACAACGAATGGTCTTGCAAAATCAGGGAGAACAACAACAGGATCACTAGACAAACAATGTTTAAGTGCCTCAAAGGATTTTTCACACTGAGGGTTCCACCTAACTTTGGTAGGACAGCTTTTCTTTGTCAAGTCCGTCAATGGTGCACACAAAGAAGCGAATTGAGGGATGTAACGTCGGTAAAAGCCAACAAGTCCCAAAAATGCGCGTATTTGTCGCTTCGTTTGAGGGATTGAAACGGACAAGACGTTAGAAACTTTACTCCCCTCAGGTCTTAGTTCATTGTTCCCCACTACATGCCCAAGAAAATCTATGGTTTGGAAACCACATTCAACCTTACTGGGTCTAGCAGTCAAACCATTTTTGTTCAATGCTGTAAGCAGTTGGTCCAAAGCAGTCAAGTTCCCAGTCCAAGTGTCAGTTGCGACTAAAATGTCACCAAAAAAAAAAACTTATAGAGGAAAACTTCTCCAAGTCCAACTTCCTCATCATGATATCCCCTGTAAACTGTGATCCACGATCAGACAAGATCTCATCCGGAATTCCTACTCTAGAAAAGATTTGTACTAGAGCATCCGCCACAGATTCTGATGTTATAGTTTTCAGAGGAATCGCCTCAGGAAAACGTGTGGCAACGTCAACACATGTCAACACATATTTGTACCCCCTCTCTGACAAAGGTTTAATGGGTCCTATAATGTCGACCGCTATTCGAGAGAATGGGACATCAATTACCGGTACGTTTTGTAAAGGGGCTGGTTGTACTCTCCCTTTAGGAAATGTTTTCTGACAGATATCGCATGTTGTACAGTACTTTTTGATATCTTTATGGTAGCCTGGCCAATGAAAGTATGGGACAATGCGTTTGAAAGTACCATTAGTAGCCATATGTCCACCAAAAAGACCATCATGAGCAGCAATCAGTACTGACTCGCGGAGACTAGTGGGGACTACTAATTGCCAAGTTGCCTCCCCTTTAATGCCAGGAACAAAACTGTACAAAAGTCTCTCAGTACAAATGAGTCTGTTGAACGTTTTTCGTCGTTCTTTTTCCCAACTTTGTCAAAACAAGGTTGCAATGAAGTGTCGTCCTTCTGCATTTTTGCGAGGTCGTCGTGAGTCACGTCAAGTTGTGGTACCTTGGCTGTCAACAAAGGGCGAAAAGGTTTATCTTCATTTTTTCTTGGTGCCCTCGTTTGCACTGCCGCTGCAATGTCTGCACAAACAAAGGTTGAGCCAGGTATTTTACCCAAAATAACGTCACAGACCGAATTTTCCACAATGCATGCTTTCACTGAACCTGTAAAGTAAGGACAGTTAATGTTTATCTGGGCCAAAGGTAATGAAACAGTTTGTCCATTGAACAATGTCACAGACATGTGCTCGTCCAAAATTTGGTCTGATCGCACCAAATCTCTTCTTATGCCAACCGTTGTACAGCCAGAATCAAGCATAATCAATGCCTCCTTGCCATTAACAAAGCCATTACAAGTTTGGATCTGACTTGGCAACTCATTGCTAGCACTCATGCCCACAGATGCTTGATTCACTTTTTCATGTCCCTGAGCTTTAACAGGACAATTGTACATCATGTGGCCCCTTTGGCTGCACCAAAAACAATTTCTACCACGCCCTCTATATGATCTAGTACCCCGCTGATTGGCATTTTCAGGGACTGAGCTAGGCTGAACCTGATTTTGAATGATGTTATCAGTGTTCGATTCCGGTGTGAACTTGGAAGCACCATAACTTTTCCGAGGTGTCCATCTTGATTTGGGATTTATATAGCCCACATTAGCCAAAAGTAGACTGGTCAATCCAGAGCGAGCTACATTTTCCTTGATATGTACTTCACGCCATCGCTCTGCTGTTTCAACCATCTGAGCAGCTGTTTTGCAACCCGATTCCCTAATGAACGTTACCAGCTTCTCTGAACAAGACTGAAGCAGTTGTTCCCTAAGAATCAAATGGATCAAATCGGCAAAATTTTTAGCCCCTGCCAATTCAAGCCAGCGGGTAAAATACCGCCTCAATCTGTCCAAGAAAGCCGGGAATGTTTCGGCCTGTTCAGGTTTTGCCGACCTAAATTTTACTCGAAACCCCTCTTCAGTACACAAAAATCGTTGCAAGAAATGTTTTACTAGGTCATCGTAACCTCTCCCTGGGTTACTGGTCATGAATTCATGATAATAAGAAAGAGCTTTGCCTTTGAGACATGCTGCTAACATGGAGGCCCAATCATCTTTTCTCCACTTTACAGCATTAGCATGATTTTCGAACCGAAACAGGTATGACTCAATGTCATCTTGCCTATCATCAAAAAAGGGTAATTTAGGCCTTGATTTTGACTGAGTAGAAGATTCGAAATGCTCATCTTTCTTTTTTTGTTTTTCATGCTGTAATTCAATCTCATGCTTTTTGTGTTTTGTATCCTCTTCAAGCTGTAGTTGTCTAAGCTTAAGTTCATCTTGTTTTATTTTTATTTCTTCTTCTTTAAGCTTAAGGTCAGCCTTAAGTTCATCTTGTTTTATTCTTATTTCTTCTTCTTTAAGCTTAAGGTCTGCCTTAAGTTCATCTTGTTTTATTCTTATTTCTTCTTTTTTAAGCTCGAGTTCCGCCTCGTTTTTTTTTTGCTTGTACTCTATCTCTTTATCTGTTACGCTTTGCAATCTTTTTTGGTCACGCTCTTGTGCTCTAGCATCTCTGAGCCCATCCTGTAGATATTTCTTTATATCTTCAGGTTTAGTAATGTCCAAAAGGGCAGCTTCCTCCTTTAGTCTCTCCACCAACTCACTCAACTGCTGTTTACCCAGCAAATCTACCTCAGCCATTGCCTCAGTACATATAGTGCAACACAATTCTCTCAGAATATGCACCCCAAAATGTTCAAGCAAAATGTAAAGAACAATTGAATACAAAGCTATATAGTAACACTCAGCGCTATATCCAACAACGCGATGTAAACAATCAAACAATCATGTTATCAATACAATGCAAGAAGAAAATTTATGTCATTCCAATAAGATTATCATATTACTAATGAACAAGCACCAGCTTGCTTAAGTCGATGCTCCGCTCCATCCACAGGTATTATACTAGTATAACTTTAACAACCTATTAACTGAATCTAAACAGCAGCTAGAGTAATGGCGATCACCTACCAGCTACGTCGTATGCCACGCCCCCGCTGCGTGTGTTGTCCGCTGATCTCAAATCTTCACACTGTTAGCGACGAAATCAGTTCCCTCCAGACACGGAGCACGGCCCGTCACAAGCGATGCATGGACAAAGCACTATGATATCAAATTAATTTTTTTTTTTTTAAAAAATTGTCAGTTGTCACGACTATTGGAAAAAAACGGCAGGCTCGCCAGTTGTCAGGAATAACTACTAAAACAAATTGCAGGCTCGCCAGTTGTCAGGAAGCTGTTTCCATGACCGTTAAATTATTTCATACAAGAAAACCAAATTTATTAATTATTGGTTTTAGCACAGCTTCATAATGCGCGAGGTCACGAGCACCGCTATCCGACTCATAGGTTCGGAAGCCGCATTCTGTCCCAGACGCACCGACAAGGAAAATAGATAAATAGAATAAGTTTGAAAACTCAAAACACTGGACAACACCAGACAATAGAGACAGCGAAGAATAAAGTTGTAGGAAACAATTAATTCACACAACACCTGCTTTGAATTTCTAACCTAATTTATGACGGATTCTTTCATTCGCATTAACATAAATATAAAATAGTTTACACAAACGTTATTACATCAAACTTTAAATTCTACGTAATTAATATATATTCTTTCAATTACCAATAAGCAAAATTCTTTCAGAGAAATTATAAAATCTAAACTTCCAACAAAATTAACACTACCAACCTTCACACACCAAATAAAGTATCCAAATAATAAATTCTCACACACACGTGCCGAAGCAGACGTTTTGAAGCATTAAAGTTACAATTCACAATTATAATTTATAACTTTCAAAACGAACTTTGTTACAATTAAATTTAAAGGAAAACACCTATCACAAAATATTCACTTCACTGTGCCCTAACTTCAGCCAAAACAATTTAGAGAAATATTACAATGATGGAAAAAGTTTATAAATGTAATTCGTCTGCTTCGGCCTATCTCGCTCGCATTCAAATCCGTAACGTTTATGAGCTATACACGTCTATATATAGGTCCCGTAACTATTGGCAATTCCACGCAAAATACGTTATCGCTCACATGAGACCGTATACATAATTATTGACAAAGCTACAGTTACTACTGCGCAATACCCGATATCTTTTCCACCCTCTTCATCCCTATGAACTCCTATCATAAACTATCACCAAAGAATCACCAATGGCACAGGCGCAGAATTAGAATATTATATAACATGTTGCCTGTGACAGTGGCGCTAGCGCGTCGGGATTGTTGGAGCACCAGCCGAGCGGCATGGTTCTGAATGCGCTGAAGTTTTTGAAGTTTGTTGTTAGGAAGACCAGCCAAGAGAGAGTTGCAATAGTCAAGCCTAGAAAGGATGAAGGGGGCAGCAAGCTTGTTGGCAGAATCAACAGAAAGATATTGGCGGATTTTGCTGATACGACGAAGATGGAAATTCAGAGATTTGCAGAGATTGTTGATGTGACTAAACTATCACAATCATCATCACCGTCTTTGCTATCTACAGTATGTTTGTGTGATTTGGGTTGGAGAAAAATATTGTAGGCTGAGTTTAAAATACTGTTTGACTCTTCAGGTATATCATTCATATATAACTCAAGGAATGGTTTCACTATAGTGTAGTGTAAGGTTGTTGCAAATCTAACCTGGCCTAGCTAGTCAACACAGGGTTTGGTGTTTAAACCACAGAGGATCTTACAACATTTTTGGCAATCCCCAAAATGCTTGTGTAGAGTTTTCAGGGGGAAGTAATACTAATAATAATCCTGGATACTATAATTTTATGCACGCTTTTTTTTGTTTCCTTTGGGCCAGCATGGACTCAGAAGTGTGTGTTTTAGTTACAGTTATAATGTTTCTAAGTGTATTTGCCATGAACAGAAAAAAGCTGATGAGCAAGTGTCGTCAAACCATGAGTCGGCGTTTGCAATAGCTGCAGTGGCAGTGGGTCTTTGGGCAGAATACCCCGACGTTGGCAAGTTGCTGATGGCTCATCTCCAGGCGCTGTGTCCCTATGTGTTGCCGTTCTACCCTCCTAGGCTTCCGGAGCAGTCTTCCGTTGACTACCATAAGTATGTCACAGAAATGGAATGGATTAAGGCTTTGTTTTGTTCTGATAAAGATTAAATGCCAAGATGCTGTCACAAATCTCCCGTCCCGTCTTCTTTAGGCAAAACACCTTCCACTGGTGTTGTCTATGCAAACCTTTTTTGTCTCCCCTGAATAAATGTGTAACTTGAAGCATGAACGCGTGGAGAGTAACAGTTGAAATGGTTGATTGTTCAATTTTTAATTTTATATGTTAACTTTTTTTTTTTAAAATTTCCTGACAATATATTCAGAATTGTTGACAGAGCATTATTATACAAAGCATCGTCTTGTGATTGTAATGAGCTACAACATCGAAAACAACAGGCGCATTAACAAAATGAGCTCGCAACCACGCACTCAAAACAAACACGACATTCACAAGGGCATAATGGACAAACAGTAAACAATCTTCTAATTTTCTTGAATATAAAATATGGACAAATGGATGATTAACTGAGCGGTGTGGACACCAGTCTGTAGCAATTTATCCCATAACGACAAAATTCAATTGCCCTTATTTCAGTGAATGACTCTTTCTCTCCCTTTGTCTCTCTCCTCCTCACACACACACATGCACTAACAGTGGCACTGACCTGTGCATGACTACAATTGATTGTCCGATTGATGGATGGGATGGGATTGGATGGGATAGAGTGAAGATGGTGAGGATGGTTAAACTATTTTGACAGAAGAAAGGGAGGGATAAGAGAAAGGAAAAAAAAACAAAATTCTATTTTATTATTTCAAGACGTGTTAGCTGTGTTAGTCTTCATTGGTCTTATTTTACTGGCTCTAGTGTGATAAACTTTGTGGTGGTCCCTGTGTTCCAGGAGCCTGGGTTACAAGATTTCAGAGGACGGAACGATTGAGGCCCAGGACAAGTTTCTGCGACGCATGTCCGGCTTGATGCGTCTCTACGCCGCTGTCATGGTGACCTCCCCGCCTCAAGGCGCCAACATGCCCCACCCTTATGGTCTGCAGAATGCCTGGACCTGGCTTGCCAAGGTCATGAACCTTGACCCCAATCCTGACATCACTGCTACTGCCATCCACGATATGCTGCAGGTTTGTGTGAGGGAGAGTGGGCAGGGGGAAAGGTAGTAGTGACTTGTGTGTATATGATTGAGAGATAAGTGTTTATGTGTGACAGTGTGCATGCTGTTGTGATGGTGAGAATATTGTTGATGAGAAATGGAAGTTAAAAAAAAACAAAAAAACAGAACCTTTATTTCTTTTGGAAATATTTTCTTCACTGATCATTTGTTGTCGTCGCTAATAGATGCTAGAAAGTGTTCGTGAAACCATGTAGAGAGGATTTGTATGCTTCCCAGAAGCTTGTACGTGTGTGCATACTGTTCCTTTGCTGGGTGCATACTGTTTTTGCTTTGTTGACGCTTCTTTACATCCAAATTTGTCCCTTCCCTGTTTGGTTCCTATAATTCTGGTGATAGCTGTTTTACCACTTAAAGTTTAAGAATGTTCATCTGTCTGTTTCATGATATTTTTCTGACCAAGAACAGAAGCCTACGATAATACATGTTTGTCCGTTTTTTAAATATTTTCCTTACCAAAGACAGAAAGCTACAATAATATATGTATGTTTGTTGCTTGATATTTTACTTTCTACAGAAAGAGCCCTAAAAGCTTATATATGGTTGCTTTTTCTGTACAGGTGACAGGCCACTTTCTGGTGAAGATCTACAGGGTGCAGTTTGTCAAGTTGCTGTTTTGCCTGTACCGCGTGTTCCTGCCCAAACTAAAGGAAGTAGCGGCTGGCACTGGCCCCGTCATACGCCTGGAGACCTTTCTGGAAACCACCCTCAGAAACAACGCCCAGATTCCAGAACCTGAAGGCTACCTGAACCCTAGATTCTTCAGTTTTTAATGCTCCTGGCTTTGAGGACTTTTGGTTTAAAACCGCTATGACCTTTGAAGTTTAACATCTACACCCACCATGGGCAGCCCAGCAATATGGCAGATGGGAAACCACTATAAAAAAATGACCCATTTAACAAAGCCTGAGGGCTAGCTCACGTTCTTTTAACTTTTAAGGCCTCAGCTGGGTGGGTTATCCTGAAGAAGTAGATTTTCCCACATGCAAAAAGTCAAAATAATATAGGCACATTAGGTCGTTCCGCGTGGGATTTCTGAGTGCAAGCATCATGTGTGTGTATTTATGCAAGAATGCATGAGCAAGTGTTCATATAATGATATGTGTTTGTGTGTTCATGGATCACTGCTATCTTGAGTAAGTTGAAGTGCAAGCCAGAAGGTCAAGAATGTTTTTGTGCTATATTGGTGCTTCAAGAAGTTATTATGCATGCTCGTTTTATGTTTGTAGGTTTGTTCACGTTTGAATTTTTCATACAGAAGAGATGGCTGAATGGAGATTTTCAGTTCTACTGCTAGGTTTTGATAAAAGCGTGAGCAGTAGATTTTATACACATTTTATCAAGCAGAGAAAATTTCATTTAAAATTCATGTCTACTATCTCATATGATGTGGAGAAAGAATAATATGAAATGAATTAAGTTGAAATTCATAGATTTTAAGTAGAAAGATGAGTGTCTCGTTTTGAATGAAATATTTATGATGATATGTCATTGTGAGGTTATTTAAAGTCAAATGGCAGTATTGTTTCCTTTTCATTACAGTACAGTTTGACTTGACTTGATGAACATACGAGCCAAGAAATGGCTTGTTCGTTGTTCTACAACTTAATAAATGGAAAGAGTGCATTGTGTACTTCGTTAGCTGACGGTATTATCCAGTAGTGTGAAAGCTGGTTGGACATTATTCAAGTCCCTTCCACCTGTCATCTTTTGTAACCGGGGGTTTGATTAGTTGGGGTAAAGCCTCAGCCGTCCCCTGCATGGGATGTCTTTATTGTAAAGTGACTGGCCGGTGGAGGGCATTCAATTTTCCCACTAGGGTTGTTTCAGCAGATCTTTTATGCGGATCGGGGGTTGTCCGGTCCTGATTTGGCTCGGAAGAGTCCGCTGGACCTAAAGCAACAATCAATCAATCAATCAATCAATCAACCTGTCATCTCATAATCTCCGGTCTTTTTCTGATACTCTCACCCTCTGCATTCCTCGCTCAAAATTTGCGTCTGCAGGTTCATGCTCCCTTTCTGTTTATTGGTCCAAGAACCTGGAACAAACTGCCCCTCTCTCTTCGCTGCAAGCCTGCACTTCTTTAGTTCTGCTCTCAAAACACATCTCTTTCCCTCTCAGTGTTCCATCCAGTTTGAACACTCACTCCGACTGAATGTTTATTTTGATTTGCTTCTTCTCTTGTTTGGTATTTTATGTTTTAAAATATCAAGGATATACATGTGTGTGCATGTTGCAAAAGTGTTGGTATGCATCTGAAGTAGCCTATTTTTGTCTAGACTCAGCGGGATACAAATGTGGGTATTATTATTATTAGTAGTAGTAGTTGAACGGTGCTGTGTATCATTATGTGCTAGAAAATATGTATACCAACGTAGAATCCTGTTGTTTTTGTGATGTCATAGTTTGAAAGTATTGGGTGTAACTATAGGAGTCTACATGTTTCTGTACGTGATTTGAATGTACAAGAAGATAAATTAGATGATGATGCTGATGAAATCATGTTACATTCTTAGCATGGCAGTTTCAAAAGCAAAGTGTGTATGTGAATTATTGTGTTTGTAGGAGAGTGAAGTAAAGAGTGTGAAGAGGGGAGAGTTTACAATACAGAGGGGAGAACTTGTAAATTCAAGTGGAACTGTGATAAAACAGAACTGTACCAGTATGTGTTCAACTTGCCTCTTCAACACAAAGATGATGGTTTATGAATGATACCAACTTGTGTTGGTGGCTTCTTAACGGACTCAACTTGAACTGCTTGATAGTTTAACCTTTAGCATGCTACCATCGCTATATATATCGCCAAGTCCTCTCTCTCCTCATTCGCTGCCGGCGATATAACTCATCCTTCAATACTTACTAATGAGTACTATAAACTCTCCCTTCACAAACCATGGTTATGCACACAGAGGGTGAAAATGCTAAAATTCTGCTGGTGAAAATAGGTCTAGTCTAGGCGTATGGTTACAGTTAACCCTAACACTAGCCCTAATCCAAATTCTAACTAACTCCTAGAGTAATCCTAACGCTAAATATCCAAATTTGCTGTAGAAATGTTATTCCATAGCTTTGCATGATAATACAATTATGAATGCGCAAAATGACGCCCGAATCGACGTGCCACACCGACTCAACCAAAGCTTTTAGGTTTTGAGGTTAGTTCAGCCAGGCTAGCTATAAATAGCTTCGCCGATAGCTTTGCCGGTGCTTCTTTCCTATCCTTTCACTGGAATGGAGGGTGTAGGCAAGCTATAAATAGCCCGCAGCTAGCAAAATTTTGGGGAACCAAAGAGTGCTGCTCACATAGGCATTGAGCTGGTGTGGTGCATGCTCCTAATGTAACCCCCAGAATTTTCGGGTTTTCCCTGTTGCATATGGGCATTCTCACTACTTCACTTCCTGTTTGCAAATGGCAGCCAAATCTTTCAGTGCGTGTATCAGATTGGGGCTTATTTTTGCCGAGAAATAATTTTTTTTTTCTGAGAAGTTTGTGATTGGATTTTGTCAAATGGTGGATGAGGACGTTAGCTTTCAAAGAAGATTTTTTAGGCTTTGGTGATGACGAAATTGGGCCTAGTGGGGATGCACCAGCTAATGTGGTGTTAAATGATGTTGGGTGAGTGATGTCTTTTCTGTTTCTTCTAATGAGGAAGAGGTACCCAATGCATGTGACCACAAGTGACTAAAATATTTTTTCTTCATCATTTTATTTTTTTTACCCACAAATTATATTCGACATTAGACAAAATATTATCGAGGAAAATAATACACAAAACATTCATCCTCCCTCACACAAAATTTCATGAAGATAGGAGCAATATGGCATCAAAAGAAGTGAGTCATGCTAAAATATAGACTAGAGCCAGGGGCAGGGGAAAGAAATGCGCAGAAAAGTCAGCATGCTAAAGGTTAAAATGGTTTTGAGTACATTGCACCTTGTAATTTTTAGTATTTGTTTTAAAAGGGTATTGCTTTGTTCGGTGTGTAAAGTTGTGGATATCCTTTTTTTTTTCAGACGATAAACAGCCTGGAGACTTCTTTTTTCCCCCCTCTAAAGTTTAGCAGCAAAAGGCTGGTTTATAAATGATACTGCCTTGATATGGATTGATGATTTCTCATGGTATTGACTTGAACTTGAATTGAAGGGGTGGGTGATGTGTTGATAAATGAATGCGCAAAACAATGACTGTAGACAGAAAAATATGACAAAACATTGGAATGTGAACTTGTTTTTTAGTTGAATGAATTAAATTGAGATGTCAAGTCTCCCCCACCTATCCAACACCAGCCTATCTCCTTTCTATGTGTTAAAAGAAGAGACTGCACAATCCATTCTCTTTTATTATTATTATTATTATGAACATTTTGAAACGTCTCATCTGATTCTCTTCTGTTAGACTTTTATACAGATTTATTTTTTAAATCTTCCGGATGTTAACAGATTATGCAACTGTATACCATTTTGTATATTTTAATGTGCTGCATAATTATATAATGCGTTACATATGAATGGCATGATATTAAAACAGAAATAAAAGCAAAATCACAACCATTTGTTTCTTTCATATTATTTTGACAGGATTATAAAAATTTGGTGCAGAAATTATATATATATATATTGATTTTAAGCAATGCAAATCTCAGATTGCCTTTAATTTTCCATACTGGCATTCACATGCACATGATCACTCACTGTCACATAATCACATACAGACACAATCTTAAAATAATCATTCTCTCAAATTTAAAATAAACAAAGTAATGCCACAATTTACACATACATGTACATTTATGTTTATCTATACATGATCTTGCAATTCACATAAATACATAATCTTGCATTCACATAATAACATAAATTATCATCACATAATCTCAATCATTCGCTCCATCTATATAATTTACAAGCAGTATATGCAGTGATTGTCAGATTTATTCATGACATGATCAGATGATTTCCGAATTAAACAGACGCAATATTGTCATACGGCAATCAATAATTCAATAAATAGCTGCCCTGACCGCCTGTACTGCACGAACTCACTGTTATTGAGCATATTGCATGTTGAACATGTTACAGTGAAATAATAACGTAATTCACTTATTTCAAAACAGATGATTCAGACTTGTTCTTCTTAGAATGTATGAAAGTAATCCAGGTACCACCAAAAATTCAGCCAATGACTTGTTGTAGGTGTTGATGGGGACTAGAGGTGCGGGGTAGGGTGGGGGGAAATTATGTTCGCACCAAATATCAGTTTATTTTTTTAAAAATATGCAAAATTTTTCTTCTTTTACAAAAAAAAGAAACCTGTTTTTTTGTGTTTGGGCACCATGCTGAATTTTACATACATATATCAATAGACATTAAAATAAAATATTGAACTGAATTGAATATTATGGGAACACTTCTTGGATGGCAAATGTGTATATGTTCCACTGTTTCAAATGCAGTTAAATGATGTCAGCAATACATACATACTGTTAAAATATTGTTGATTTTGATGGAATTTTATAGTTGTGCTTGTTTTGTCCTTTTTACCAATGCTGTGAACTATTTGTAGATGAGACCTAGTTTACATTTCCAAATACCTGTGATAAGACATGAGTACGATGCTGTTAGCTCGGTAAAAGTTCATCATTTCATTGCTTTCCAGGATTGACTTTTCATATTCTCTGTCGGTGGATTGTGAGAAATCGTCCGGGCCATCTCCGCATCCCCCTGGTCCTTTACAGGCATAGCCAGGATGTGTCATAAGCTCACACGTGATTGGATGGCCAGATTCAGCTTTAGCCGATTCAGCCAATGAGTTGAAGGCTTGCCTAATGCCTGACTGAAGCCTCTGTGGTGTCATGTTACTTCCCATGGTCATCAGGCCATAGAAGATGTCGGAAACCCTAAAATTGTATAATATTTTTTCAGTAAACACAAAACATGTGAATGACTAAATATATTTAGTTAACTCATTCTATCCCAAGCATGGATAAATTCGAACAGGGCAGACTAGCCGTAAATGAGCAAGCATGTATTTACAAGAGGATATTGCTATTGAACACGTTTTGTTCAGTTCTACTCCGCATACAATTGACTTCAAAATTTTGAACCAATTCTCTGCAATTTCGAGTGAACAACAAACACATGTGGTTCAATGATTCTGCTTTAATTTTGATAAAAAATTTGTGCAAATTTCTTCGACGATGGCGATTTAAAAATGGTTCTACTCTGCCAGAGAAGTTGCCACGCAGAGCCGGTTATGAACTATGATAGCAATGATACTAATGATCCTGACAATTTATTCCAGAAAAATGCCTCCACATTTTATTGTGAATAGTATCCCCACTTGGTGGAAATTTAGTGCTTTAAATTACCACTGTTTCTGTCATTCTCATTTGTTCTTCCTTATTCCTAATCTGTTATATCAATCTACTATCTTCTTCGCTAGACCAGTCACCTACCTTCTTTTCTTCAAAACACTCCCCAAACTCCTCATTTGTGTATGGGGTCTGTTGGATCAGCTTTGGAATATTGGATGCTTTCCGCCATATGGTCACTAGGGCTTTCTATGGTATTATTATTTAGCAATGTATGTGTTTTGTTAATATTTTATAATAATGTTTATATTCTATTTTGTTTTTGTAAATGGGGGTTCGATAAATTAGAGTACACACTCAGCATCCCCTGCATGGGATGCCTTTATTGTAAAGTGACCAGCTGGCGGAGTGCCTTCAGTGCTACCATTAGGGTTGTTTCAGCAGAGCTTGTACTTGTATATGGATCAGGGGTGAGCCCTCTTTTAACCAAGGTGTGTTCCTGGTTGGGCTCTTTGAAGTCCACTGGATCCTATAAACAATGACTAACTAATTAACCAATATTTGTCCCCTATACGCTAAATGTGTCCCAGGATGTTAATTTACCTAATCAATCAATCAATCAATTAACCAATTACTCGTGAATTATAGGAAAAGGCCTCTCAACAACTCAAATAAAATGAGTTAATTAAATGACCAGACTTACCAGATTACGCTCGTTCCTAAAGAAATAAAATTGCTGCGTACCAGATGTTATACTTGTTGAAAATGGGCCTCGCCTCTTCTGCATGGCGACTGACCATGACGAAAAATGGCTGCCACTCCTTGGCAACCCAGGTGGCCGACTCCAAGTTGAGCTCAAAGGGCAACCGAGTGGCTCTGATGCCGTGCTCTGACAACGTCTCTGCAAAGACTTCTGCCAATCCTGAAAGATATGAGAAGAGGTTGGACATGTTAAAACCAAGAGAGAACTTGTCATACACCTAGAAAACCAAAAAGTGTGGCGTTTTAAAACAATCTGGTGCCAGTAACAGAAATCAAGAGAGAAATTACTATACAAAAAACTAAAACATTTAAAAGCGTTCTAACCAGTTGGAAACACTTTTGGGGGGTTCAATTGTATGCCCAAACTAAAGTCTAAAGATGTACCCCTTTTCTTTAAGAACTGCGCTCGGGCCAGCATATACCCCGAGCAAAGTTCATGTTTACGGAGATTTCTGAGTGTGATTGAAAGCGCAACGGAAAAACCCGAGCATACGCTTCAACATCACCAACTCTAAACGTCACTGTGGTCTTGATAGAAATTGATCCACTGCTTTTTGTAATGGCTGTCCGTGGTGCTAATACTAGGGCTGGACGGTTTTACCGATACGTAACTGTATTCAGGTTCGGATACGCGACGGTACGGTATACCGGTGCGGGTGTCCAAGGTCCAGTTTACTGGGAAATCTCGACAACACATAACGCGACAGTGGGCGACATCTTGTCCGCCTAGAGAGTGAGTCTAAGGCCCAAACACGTGGATAGGCTGTTGTTCTTGAAGAAGAGCTTATAAGAACAGCAGCTTATCCACGTGTTTGAGCATGGTACTAGTCGCCAATCCTTCTGAACTCTTAAAGTTCTTAAAGACCTTTCCCGTCGAATGTTTTTGTTTGCATCAAACTTTGCATCCACCCGCAAAGAAAAAACTGTTTTGGCTCGCCTTTATATTGGGCATACTTATGTCACCCATAGTTTCCTTTTAAAAGGAGAGGTACCACCATGGTGCTTTGAATGTAACAAATCCTTTTCCGTTCGCCATTTTTTGTCTGAATGTGCTGATCTGGTTGATGAAATGGAAATATATTTTGGTTCGATACCTTTTAATGAGATTTTTAAAGAATAGTCAACACCTGTTTCAATGTTTACATGATGTTGGTTTGTTTTATCTCATTTAAATCATATCGTCTTGTTTTGTATTCTTGGTTGGATTTTATTGGTTAGACTGATTTTATTTACATCTTTTATCATATTTAAATGTTAACAGTTTAGTCTGATTTTACTTAATTTTGTGTGGTCCTGATTCGGCTCTTGGCAGTCCGCTGGACCCTATAAGCACTGAATATCTATTTATATATATAGCTTTTGTTGGCGATCCATACCCTGGTAGGGGTGACGGGCATTTAGTAAAGACCCAGTCAGACCTACCGATTAAATCATACAATATGTTCCATGCGATTTAATATTAGGACTGATCGCATGAAGCAACAGGTCACATGCTAAAATAAATTCCATACAACAGAGGCGGAAGTTGGTTCTCGCTGCGGCTCGCTCATAGGCCTCTTTGCTTGGTCCTGTAGTGCTCTCCATGTTGCTATGTACTCCTGAAAGCTATGGCCAACAGTTAGAGTTGGAGTTGGAGCAGTTCGGAGGATAGTGAGAGAAAAGATTGTTTGCCATATTTAGCTTAGTAGCAGATGAGGAGGAAATTCCACAGAGGAGATTGAGACCACATTCATTCAGAAATTGGTCTCTTTCCTTGATCCTGGAGTGCTCTCTTTGTGGCTACATTGTTGTAAAAGCTATGAATGAATTTTAGCGTGTTACCGGTTGCTTCATGCAGTTTGGAGAGTGAGAGAGAAGATTGTTTGCCATATTTAGCAGTTTAAGTAGCAAATGAGGAGGAAACGTTGGTGAGTACGGCCATGGGTCAGGAGGAGGGAGATACTGTGGGCTAATTCTGCTCTTTGATCTGATGACAACCCACGGACCGTGTGACAACTTTTGTGTTGTGATGTCAGTCATATTTTTCAGTCGCAATGTCAAGGACGCCACAGCACGTTCTGATTAATCCGGACTTATGATTTCATCGCAGGAATTAGAACATGTTCTATCTTCTGAATCTATGAGGGATTCGCATGCGATTTTATTGTAAGCTTGTTGTACAACTTATTGCAGCATGTGACCGGGTAACGCCAGTGCAGCCCTGTGTAAAACTTGACTATCTGCCTGCATGTGCAAGCTATTTTTAGCGAAGCTTGGAGCCAATCCAGATGCAGACGCCAACGCCACGCTCTCTGCAGTACACAGCTATGAGGAAACGTATGGCTCATCATCCTATTTTTGTGTACTAAAAGTGATCGTTTTATGTGGAATAACATTTGTATTGTGATAATGGTTTGCATTTAGTTACTTCCATATCTGTGTTTTGTGTTAGCATAATCTATAACCACTAAGTCGATTTGGTTTGTGTTATATTTAAGTCGATTTGACAGCACTAGCTGTCCTGTCCTGCACTAAAAGCTTACTAGCAGTGGACCGGTTTTACGTTTTCGAGTGTGTATACATGTACATTGTAATTACACATTTGAATCCTTCTTACAATGTTCACCATTTGAAGTCACTTAGTACAAAGTTTGAACTTTCTAGTGATGTGGTCGACATTATAAAAGCTCTTTTTGTGTAATGCAGCAAATTTACGAAAGTCTCAAGGTGCTAATGGTGCAAGCAATAGGCACTCAATTGCATGTAACGCAGCTGCCCGGCCAGCCCCCTGCCTGGCCCTATACAGTACAGAGCTTGGCGCGCTGTTAAAGTAATTATAAGCTTCCAGGCGAGTGCCAGTTGCATAGCTTGTGCTGTGGGTCGCTGGCTGTTTCTCAGCTGGTTATAAGCATTCCAGCCTGCGTTAAGGGACCCTACGAGGCAGAACTAAGGGAGTTTTTAGCCACAGTCTGAAAGTACTTGAATGGACTGCCGTGGGGTAAATTTTATGAGAATAGGTAAGTTTGACTGGGGCATAAGTCACATGGCAGCAACTAACGCATTCCCTGTGCCCCAAGCATATCTTTGCAACATGAAGTTGTCCACTATGCATGTAGATGCTAGATTGGAAGGGGTCGCTCATATTACTGTTTCCAAGCTTTGGTGAATTCTACTAAAAAATAAATAACAGTTTAGAAAAAAAACAGACTTACCAAAAATTATATATCTTAAAAATAAATATCTTAAAACTGTAGTCACAATTCATCCTATCCTATCCCGTAACTCAGAGGTCGTAGAGGCACCACAGATGATCATTTAACCAGCGTACACCATCTTTCTCTGTCCTCAGCAACCCTGATGGCTTCGCTCAGTGTCAAACCAGTCCATTCTCGAATGTTGTCCTCCCACCTCTTTTTCGATCTCCCTCTTCTTCTACCTCCTTGCACTGTGCCTTGCAGGATGGTCTTTGCAAGGCCTGATGATCTGGTGATGTAGCCATACCATCGGAGTTTCCGTTTCTTCACCACTGTGAGCATGTCATCGTGTTGTCCAATGGCTTGTGTTATAGTCTGTCGGACTTCGTCGTTTGTGATGTGCTGTGTATAGAAAATGCCCAGGAATTTTCTGTAGCACCCCATCTCCATGCTTTGTATTCTTCGTTGTAGATCTGCTGTGAGGGTTTATGTTTCGCAAGCGTATAGGAAGATGGAGATGACAAGGGAGCGCAGCATGCAGTGTTACCTTGGCATGTAGACTGACGGTCCTGCCTTTTCAAATGGGCTTCAACCTTGCCATGGCAGCAGTTGTTTGTGCGATCCTGGAGAGCTTCTTGTCGGGACCCATTCTCTGATACAATGGCTCCTAAATATTGTGCTGAGGGATTGGACTTTGATGTCCGTGTGGATGCCATTGGTGTTGTTGGTCATCATTTTGGTCTTCTCTGCACTTATTTCCATTCCATAGGCTCTGGAAATGCACATATATATATACCTTGTGGAATACTTCTGTAAATACATAGTTTTGAATACAATATACCTGGTAAGATGTGCACATGCTGATGTCCGTCCACATAGACAGGCTTGCTGCCCATCAGTTCTTCGTAGTGAGCAATCTGCCTCTTCAGCTCCTCCTTCACCTGATATTGAAAAAGAAAAACAAACACTGCGCATTACTGAATGAAATATATAATTATAGCCTCACTGCCATAGGCTTAGGGCAAAAACGGAACACCAGCGGCATACAGAGGTAGTCGGTCCAACTTGCCCAAGGGGCCACTCTGATCCCACTACGAGGAGTGTCAGACCCCTGATAAGCGTGTACGCCTACACGCAGCCTATGTCTGATAGAGCTCGGACACTCATTTTTGCAAGAAGGCAACTCTATTATGCAATTAAAATTGTGTGGATCACTTTCTCAAAATAACGTGAAGCATATGCACTACAGTTCACCAAAGTATTTGTTCATACACGAACTGAGGACTTACCAGCTCAAAGAGCAGCCCAAGGTGCAAAAGGTAAAATCGGGATCTAACTCAAGATGTCAGCATGTATGCATGTTTATTGTGGGCTTATCTTCTGCCCTTTTGACAGGATGACATGGGTTCTTTAACTTTTTGATTACGAAACCCATGCATGTGTACAGAATCCTAAGCTTCCTAGCCAATGGGGTGCACATATACTTGTGCAGGCCTCGCTTACCCATGCTGACCGAGCGCACACATGTGGGCGTTGAATCATAAGCAAAACAACAAAGTGGCCAATACGTTCTAAGGGAAGCAACCACTTTCATTCGGGCAAATAATCATTTTTAATCACTGCACTCGTGACTCTTCAAAGAAATTAGCTAAAAAGAGGTTCTGAAACAAAGGAAACCAAATAAGAGTGAAAAATGGTGAGCTCAATGCGTCAAGAGAATTTCTGTGTATAGATTAAAAAAACTTGTCTAGTTTGACTTTCTCTCTGGATTATTAACTTGTTTGTTACACACTGGTCTATGCCTCTGTAAAGCAAAGTAAATGGCATTGTTCATATTCTGACCAACTAATGCACTAACTAACCATGACTTTATTACCCATTGCAAATCTGGCAGTTTTACTTTTTAGCTTGTACCTCCCTTTGTTAACATTGTTTTCGACGATCTTCACAATATAATTTTTGGTCTCACAATGCACATTTTTTGTTGATCTCGATTTGCTCATTCCATTGATACTAAATATATTGGGGTTTAATAAGATTTTCACAACAAACGATGCATCTGAAATGTGTCAAGAATACTGAGTTAGCACAGAAGTGAGCCAAAGTATGTCATGCGTTCAAGGGGAAAAACCTACCCGTCATGTCTAAGGTGGCAAAAAGTTAATACGCCGCTGCTGCAATGACAATGAGAAGGTGAGTTTGTTGTTGTTGTTGTTGTTATGTATGGCAAGGTGCAAAGAAAGTAAATCTCTGCATTTGCGAATTTGGACTTGTTATTTCTGTTTTGACAGACTATACAAGTTCTAGTTCATAAATTTGAGGAGATAATCGTGATTGCTGGTAGGAAAAAGTATGCCTGGCTGAACATTCTTTGTAGTGAATGCAAGTTATACATACCTCTGTGATATCAATCTTTCCTCCTCTCGCTGCCTCTCTCAGCACATCTTTTCCAAGAAAACGCCCCTCACTGTCAGTCAGCGTCTTATAACAAATGTCCGAGTACACTGGAACGCCTTCGCTTATGTTAAAATGCAGACCTAAGAAGGTAAATGAGACAAACGTGAATAAACAATATACCAAATATTACCAAATATTTATTTTAAAAACTTTAAAAATGTTAACTAAAACATAAATTTACTATTAGTTGTTTGTGAGAGTCATCAAATGGTGAGATAAAGCTAACAGCTAGTGACCTCCACAGCACTGGTGATGTTGCGTACATACAAACAATGAATTCTTGTATTGTTCAGTCATGCAAGTAAGGATAAGGAAGCTGCACGAGTAATTCATTGCATGCCTTTGGACGATGCTGCTGTTGCTGTATCCTTCATTCTTTAGTTTTGGGGCAGATTTTTTGCAGGTTACTATAGGGGCAGGGTGGAGAAACTTGTCCAAAGGTTGTGCTGCAAATTAACCATCTACAGAACTATCTTGTGGAAGAATATGAGGCATATAGTTGCCTGCACTGTTCTTGTAGTGATGACTGGAGGCTTCAGGTTTTCCAGCATGCTGCTCACATATGCTGCTCACATGGTGCCTGGGTTTTGGGACTTGTCCTTTGTTAAGAGGCAGGCTGCTTGGCTTGAACTCTTTCAAGCTTATCATCATCCTGCTGCAGGTAATTGTTCCATATCGTAACTCTGTATTTAAGTGTGAATCAGACGAGCGAGAAGTGTACAGTGAAGGAAACCCACAGCTGATCCTGCTTTGCAACAATTTTGAAGGATGTGGAATCACCACCTGAAAGATCAGGAATCTAGGTTTCTAGATTTGTGGATCTGGATTCCTATCAAGTGATTGATGAGTCAACCATAACATCCATTTTAAACATCTATCTTTTGCCCTTTTTTTTAATGTTAGATCCTAATTTTCTTGTACTTGCTGTATTATGGTCCTCAAGGATTTACAGATAGGATTACTTGCATGGCCAGGATATAGCACTTTTGTGTATTGATTTGTATACCCAACCTGTGTGGTCCCAGTTTAATGTCGTTTGAAGTGTCTGGTGGTCTTGGTAGCTGCAGCAATCGTTGACAGCACAACAAATCAGCAAGCACAGACGAGACACACCTCTCAAATATTTGACTAGTTTTTGCAGTAGATGGAATATCTTCCCCACCCCCTCCAACCTATACCTATCTCCTCCCCCCACCCACCGCCCTTCCCCTAAAAGACAAACACGTCTTTTACTTTCAATGTCTTACCAGTGGGCAGTCCATGTTTCAAGGCCAATTGGGCAGCATGCTCACTCGCCACTCCGTTGACCATGAGAGAAGAGTTGGTCACTGCCTTTCTTTGGAAACATTCTACTATGCCTTGATTTCTCTCTACGTTGTAACCCATGTCGTCTGCTGTGATGATCAGAAGTCTCGACATTTTGCTTGCGCTGTCCTGTTTTACAGACAACTAGATTTGAGCAGTAGATTACTAGCACCAAATAGAATTAGTGCAAAGGTCAAAACTTACGTGTCACTCCGTTATTATTGGAAACTAATCTTGTACCCTGTAGGCCTACCGCGTGGAATAAAGTTATCTCCTTTGTCTTCGTTCTTGCGTGTAGGAAAACACGTTTCGTCACTAACTTTCAAGATGGCAGGAGAAGTAGTGGTAGACGCGCTTCCTTACTATGATCAGGGTTATGACGAGACTGGAGTCCGTGATGCTGCCATTGCACTCGTTGAGGAAGAAACTCGGAGATACCGGCCTACGAAAAACTACTTAGATTATCTACCTGCTCCAAACTACCATTCATTTGAAACAGAAATACTCAAAAATGAAATGGAACGTGTTCAGGTAGGCCTACTAGTTTACAGTAACTTAAAATTGATTTTTCAACACTGAACTTTTCCTATAATAGTATTACTAATGTATATATTCAATTATATTTAACAAATCTTTATTATTCTTAAAGGAATGATGTGCAACCATTTGTGTCACATTTTATTTTGAATGTATAGAAGCATACAAAATGAACAACAATGCTTAAAAATGTAGACTTTATTTAGTTTAAAAATACATTATTTTCAGAGCTTTGTTCATGTCTTACACACACGCACATGTATACATCCTTAAAGTTGTACATCTCTTCACTGAATGCAGTCAATCCTCAACACAACATTCCCTTTCAGCACTGTCATTATTGCTTTTTTATTAATATAAGTAAAAGCATAAAAATAAATTTCGCTTTGAATTATTAAATCATTAACCTGACATTTATCTGCCATACAAATGAATTTTTATCATTTCCCAGGCTCGTTTGCCAATGGACATGCTGAGTATGAAGCGTTATGAGTTGCCTCAACCGCCAGCAGGAAAGATGACGGATGTTGCTGCATGGCAAGAGTGTGTGGACAATTCTCAGGCTCAACTGGAACACCAGGCACTGCGTATCCTCAATTTAGAGTTGATGGCAGACTACGGAATCCCAGCTTGGAAATCTTACAATGAAACACTGGTGAACATGCTCGATGCTGCACAGAAACAGCTTCAGGTATGTTGTGAGAACGCATAATTATTTATGTAGTGGTGTGGTGTTTTGGAGAGAAGATGGTGTGATGGGGGTTATGGTGAAGAATTCTCACTCACACATTCTCTCTCTCACGCCAACGCCAGTTCGTTGATGACCGTTGAAATGTTTTATTCAGAAGACATCATACTAAGAGACCAAAGGCAGTGCTCGATGTAGAACAGCTCTTATGTGTTCCGTTGTGCCCTGTGCTCTCCCCCCTGCCGAGTTGTGTGTTCTGCTTTTATTTAGAACCGCCAGCCGCAGCGACAGTGCTGCTTACGCATGCCCCACCCGCCCCAAAATCTAGGTTCGCTGGATAAGTTTGTGTTAGTGGCTAATCTTAATTTTACACATAAGGCTTGAAATGCAAAGGAATGCTATACAAATTATATATTGACGGAAAGGCGAAAATACGACCTTTTCTACTGTTATAACAATATCGTCCCTATCTGCTACGAAATAAAAACAATACGCAATTTAAGAGGGAGTTGGCTGCTGCTCCTACGAATGTCACGACTCTCAACTCATAATGACTCTTTAATTTAATACAATTATAAATAATAATAGTAATGACAAAGAAAGAACATCTCCTCTTTCCAATGATATACTATATAATATGGCATGGTTACTATTATGAGTTCCGACTATGGCGAACTAAACTAGAAAACACCTAACACAACATGCAACAGTTACATCTAGAGCCCTCTGACAACTTTTCACTGTTTCCCTTTCGATGTGTATGTCCCTATAAAACTAATATTTAATTTAAGTATCTACTATTAGAGAATGAACTAAGACATCAGAAAATATCACACTAAGGTGTTACAGTGGAGAATCTTTGCTACACTAGCATCATTCACAATTTATAATCTTATCATGTATTGTAGGCGAGCGGGAAGATCCGTTACAACCGACCAAAACAACCTCAGGGGCAGCTCCGCATACAACAGCGCGGTGTCTTTATCAACGTGATATGCATCGTGCTATCCTAAACATCGCGCTCTAATTCAAAATTGCTACATAAATCACAAATAAAGTTTATATATTCTAATAGAAAATTTAATGCTGCGTCTAACGGTTATATGCTTTAACTTAAGGGATCTGAAAAGTATATCTCAAGTTATTGCATACAGTTAGTTTAAACATAACAGAGAACAGAGTTAGGCCTACATATCGTATGGTCAGAAATACTCGTAGCCAGCACGGCTACATTTATGTTTTTATAACACTTTTGTCAGTTTTTGAATTTCCAGACTTGCCTTCTTTTAAATACTTTGATATAGTGTGGAATGAGAAAAAGTCAAAAGATTGTCAGTCTGCCTATTGATCGGCCTGTTGCATACTGTATTTCAAGAGCACAGTACAATACCACACAACTTTATTTATCTCAGTAATGAGCAATTACAGTGGCAGCATTAGTAATTAAAAATCACATGGCATACACACAACGAGAAATCACAGTTAACAAACAAATGTATTAAAGAGTTGTTGAACAGATTTTGTTCAAACTTCATCATAGGGACATTACCTTGGTTAGTGTCCAGTTTCTAATACTATCATATTTGTTCTACTGCAGGTCACTGGGGTCAATGTGTTGCTAAATGCATTTTGTTCTTATATCTCAAAAACAACTGAATCGATTTTGATGACTTTTGTAATAGATGCACTTCTTCACATGGCCTGTCATTCAGTCACAGACCATTTGTCGGTCGGTCTGTTTGTCGGTCAAAGTGATCAATAGGCCAGTTTCCAATATATATATACAAGTTACCTTGAGCTTGTATGCCTCAACAGCCTCTTAGTCTGACAATCACACTGGGGTCAGTGTCACTTTTGGATCGACTGTTTCTAGATAGTTTAACCACCACTAAGCCTTTTGTGTTGTTTGTAAACCCTTTCTTTTCCTCAGAGGTCAAGGTTGCTGAATTCTCTATTATTAAAACGTTTTGCACTTTATCTCAAAATTGACCAAACCGATAATTTGTTTTTGCTTGCATGTTGTTCAGACTGTGGCCCATCATTACATGTTTTAATTTTGTATTTTTTAGCCGCAAGTAGTGAAAAGCTGAGTTACAACATCACCACAAAAATTAAAACTTTTAAAAATTGTGATTTTTCTCTATCATCAGTCTATGTGTGTGAGTGTCTCAAAATACATTTGAATGGCTTGCCATCTTGTTAAATAATAGAGGGCATTTGCTTCCCCAAACTAAAAAAAAAAAATGTATGTGATTTTCTGTTTAAATGTTTTAAATTTAGGAGTGATTGTGTTAGCTCACCCCCGTTGGGGTGCCGGGGGTTTCAGTATAAATAGTATCCCCACTTTCTGGAAATTTAGTGCTTTAAATTCCCACTGTCGCTGTCTTTCTCATTTGCTCTTTCTCATTCCTGCTCTTTTCTATCAATCTGCTATACTATCGTCTTCTTCGCTAGACCAGTCTCCTACCTTTTTTTTTGAAAACTCTTCCGGGACAAGACTCCTTGTTTGTGTACGAGGTCTGTTGGATCAGCTTGGGAATATTGGACGCTTTCTGCCAGGTGGTCACTAGGGCTTCCTATGATGTTATTATTTAGCAATGTAGGTATTTTATATGTATGTGTTTTGTTGATAATTTATAATGATGTTTGTATTCTATTTTGTTTTTGTAAACGGGGGTTCGATAAGTTGGGGTGAAGCCTCAGCCGTCCCCTGCGTGGGATGTCTTTATTGTAAAGTGACTGGCTGGTGGAGAGCTTTCGGTTTTACCACTAAGGTTGTTTTAGCAGATCTTTTATGCGGATCGGGGATTGTCCGGTTATGATTTGGCTCGGAAGAGTCCGCTGGACCTAAAGCAATAGTAATGTAATGTAATGATTGTGTTAGCTCAAAAGTTTTAATGATTTTGTTTTCTATTTATTTCATTAATAGTTTTGCAAGGGAGGACCGCAGGGTGGAAGTGGAATGGAGGAAATTAGAGACTGTTAGTCACAAGCATAGTTCTTTTCCTTTTTGTGTATTGTTCTTTCTTTCTAACAGTAACACTTTCACTCATCTTTCTCTGTGCAGGATGTCAGAAAGAAGATTCAGGAGATCAACTGGCAGCGTAAGAATGAGCAGACCCAGGCGGGAACCAAGTTGAGAGAGCTGGAAACATCGTGGGTAGGCCTGGTCAGCAAGAACTATGAGATAGAGCGAGCCTGCGTGGAGTTGGAGAAAGAAGTAGCAGAGATGGAAGAACACAATGCCAAGATGGACAGAATGAGCAACAGCTAGGCACACACCATGGATGGGAGAGAAAACACTCACAGGAACTATACAACGCAGTATTTGTAGAGATACAGAGATTCTCGTGATCAGCAGTCTTTGAAGATAAATCGGAGAATTCTAGAGACCTTAAAATATTAGCATTAGAAGTAGAGAACATCAACACAAACAGTTTCCAGGACAATGGCAAATCTGGGGATCTTACACACTCTATATACCAGTTATTATAATGGATGTTAATTGATCCCGATCCAAATGAGAGTGTTGTTGACACTATAGGGTTATACTGAAGACATTTTAGACATTGAATAGAGATTATATATGAGAATGCACAATAATATTAGTTATTAGAAACAAATTTAGCTACGGGCTACAAGGCATACATGTCGTACGTGGTGCTACAGCAGTCTAAATGATTTGTCATTGCCATCACAGATGATTGCATTATGTATTGTATGTGAAGTGAATAGTGTGTCAAGCAATCTTGGATGTTCACACATGTATAAATACTGTACTGGACACAGTGGACAGTGTGACTGAATTTTGTTGTGACTATAAAACAAACTGAAATAACAACACTCTTCAGAAGTTACCTTTTATTATCTTATGACTGTGCTTGGTTTACCATTAATGCATTATTTTGAACATAGAGCGCCTGGGGTTGTGCCAGCCAGCTGCTCGTATTACCAGGACACAAATAGAAGATCCTACTTCCACACTGCAGAACTGATACCCATCTCCACTCATTCTTCCCCTCAGTCACCAGAATGTGGAATTCCCTCAAAGATGACGCCATCAGCACCCCCACCCTCCTTGAACCCATTCTGAGCTGTCTGAGGGCAAACTAAAATCTCTGACCTACTGTAAAATTGTTAGCTTCTACAAAAAGTAATGATCTTCTCTGCCATTTTAACTCGTTCTATATTGACGCAGTTTCCTTCCCTGTATATTGTTCATTTTGGCTAATTTGTGCGAGTTACTAAAAAAAAAAAAAAATTTTAACAAGAAATTTAGTAGACTTGAAAGTTTAGGTCCATAATGAAATTAGAATGTACTAACCAAATAGCCAAGTTTGGTAAAATTATCTTTGCTGTTGACCAATATATATACGCAGGGTTCAGCCTGACACAAAAAAGCTATGGGCCATTGGGCCCCTCAGATCAAATTTCAATGGGCCATGATTTCAGCAGTAATTTACGTACATGTAAAAGATAACCTGGAGATATTATTACAGAAATTAAAACAAAATAAATTATTGTGAGTGTGCATGTGTTGTGAAGCATGTTTACCAACAAAACACTAACCAGAACAGGGATCAGTTTACTGTGCTTTTGAAGAGAATATAGCTCGTCGCTTTTCAGCACGCCACCTCTCTACAGCAGCTGTAAAGTTGAAATTCTTCAGTTCACCACCTTAAAAGCACGTTTGTCGCCTCCAATACAGTGCACTGTTATTGTGGTGGCGCACTGGTACCAAAAATCGAAGCGCCATTCGGCCCCTGGCAAGAATTGTGGATGGGTCATTTTTAATTTTTATGCGTCAATGGCGCAGGGCGCGCTAGTAAACTGATCCCTGTATACGTATATATAAAAACAAAAAACCCTTCCCCTCCTCCCCCATGTAAATTTGCACATCCGATTCCCACAGAATAAGCTACAAGCAGTGTAAAGGATGCAACAATTCTTTTCCCAGAGTGTTGTGGAAAACAGTGTTGTCTCCCTCTAATTGTAGTGCATACGTACAGAGCTGAAGTACGCATCACCTTCATCACTTTCTTCTTCACCAATTTGTCCACTCGTATCGCTTTCAGCGTCACCTTCCATGTTAGAAGCCCACTCTCTGTGAAACAACACTTGTCACTGCCAGATGAACGTTGCAAGCGTATTCTAAAATGAAAATATAAGACATTTTTCCACCTAAGCGTATGCATAAATTATGTCCGTATGGTGCTATGCAATAGCGTAGCAAAGTATAGAAAGAGTTAAATTAAGCTTCGAGTCTGAGGTGTGCACCCCAAAGTTAGTTGTGGAAGATTTTCTTCATACAGTCGAGAGTATCCTGAAGAAGTAGTAATGTGTTCTCTGATAGTGGCTCAGAGTTAAAAGTGTGTGTGTACTATGTAGCAAGTGATGGAAAATATGTACAGTGTAATTGTCCATTTTAAAATGTCAATTGGATCAGCTAATTCAATATGTCATTATAGTCTATTGGCACTTTCAAGTGTCTGTGTTTGGATTTGGAATGCAGTGCATGTTTGAGAGTGAGAGGTAGGTTGTTAGAACTGAAATACTGAATGACTGCATGGCTGTTTAAAGAAGGGTGTGTGATGAAATTGTTGTTATATTTTGTTTTTGTAACCGGGGGTTCAATAAATTAGAGTACAACCTCAGCATCACCCTGCATAGGACGTCTTTATTGTAATATGACTGGCTGGTGGAGTGCCTTCAGTCAGGGTTTTCCCCTTGGGGTCATGAGCAGCAATCTTGCCACTGTAGATTGTTCAAACCTATAAAGGGAACAGTGAAAGCCACAGTTGAAAACCTGTCTTTCCTTTATAGGCAAGACGCTTCACTGTGGCAACAGTACCCCCGTTGGAGTGCCGGGGGTTTTCAGTATAAATAGTATCCCCACTTTATGGAAATTTAGTGCTTTAAATTCCCACTGTCGCTGTCTTCCTCATTTACTCTTTCCTATTCTTGCTCTGTCCTTCACTCTGCTATACTATCTTCTTCGCTAGATCAATGACCTACCTTTTTTCTTGAAAACTCTTCCTGGACAAGACTCCTTGTTTGTGTATGAGGTCTGTTGGATCAGCTTGGGAGTGTTGGACGCTTTCTGCCGGGTGGTCACTAGGGCTTCCTATGAATGTACTATTTAGCACTATAGGCATTTTATATGTATGTGTTTGGTTGATGATTTGTAATGATGTTTGTATTCTATTTTGTTTTTGTAACCGGGGTGTTCGCGTAGTTGAGGTCAACCCTCAGCCGTCCCCCGCGTGGGATGTCTTTATTGTAAAGTGACTGGCCGGTGGAGGGCATTCAATTTTCCCACTGGGGTTGTTTCAGCAGATCTTTTATGCGGATCGGGGGTTGTCCGGTCCTGATTTGGCTCGGAAGAGTCCGCTGGACCTAAAGCAACAATAAATCAATCAATCAATCAATCAGTCAGGGTTTGCCAAATTTTCAACAAGAGCTTGCCCCGGGTAAGCAACATGTCATTTTAAACTTTACCGCTAAAAAAAATTACTTTTCAGCTATAAAATGTACTTGCCCACAGAGTGAAAGCAAAAAACTCAATAAGCAACTAAATCTTTTTTGTGTCATGGCAGCTGGAAAATCCACATTTTAGAAGTGACATTTGGGCTTCCACAAAAGATTGAGATAAAAGATGCTCTGTCATTGGCGGACGAGTCTGAACAATTGATCAATCAAATGTGCTGTGGTATATTGCCATACGATTGATAAAAGGAGCACTGTCATTGGCTGAAGGTTGAACAATTGACCAATCAAATCCGATGTAATATATCATATTAAAGTGTGACATCAAAATACCAAACCCGCGGTCCACAGGCTACTACGTAGATCAAAGTAAACATGATTCGATGCTGATGATCAAGTTGTGTATTTTTACGTTCACAGTTTTAACTTACTCCCGGTCAAGTGACTTTCATGATTTGTATTTCCTGGCAACTTTTTTACTTGCCCCGGGAACCTGGAAATGAGATTTGGCAGTCCCTGCTTCAGTGTTACCATTAGGGTTGTTTCAACAGATCTTTTATACGGATCAGTGGTGAGCCCTCTTTCAACTAAGTTGTGGTCCTGATTTGGCTCTTTACAGTCCGCTGGACCCAATAAACAATGACTAAGTACCTAACTAAAAAGCGGACATACAGCCACACTGCATGACAGCAGTGACCCCGCTAGAGCTAACGCCAGCGTGTGTCATGGACTGTTGGAAAGACAACTAGTACCAGCAAACATTTTGGCCCAATCCCAATCACCCTTTCTCTCAATCGCAATAGTATGGTATGTTATAGTATAGTATGTAGAGGGAAAACACTCCTATACTTGTATATAATATATGTCACGTAAACATTTAAACGCAAACACAAATGAAAGAGGGACGTTGCATTTTGTTGAATTAAATTTGCTTTTTATTGGTGAGCTAATTGGCACCTCAACAGTTTCTTGCAATATATATTCAGTCACTTCTTGATATTTAACTGGCTGTTCCTTGATGACACAGACAGTTTAAATGTGAAATTGGCATGAAATACAGATGACAGTGTTTCGACAATGAAGTCTCATACTGGGGTACGTACTATCCAGTCACCACATGGCACACAACACAATCTTCCAGTTCCACACACTGTATTGATCACTCTTTCTTGCTGTACTTTCGGCGCATTTTGAGACTGCTGACGATGGTCTTGCTGCCTGGGAAAGCCGTGACTCCGCCGAACATGGTGTCAGTGTCAGGGATCGAACCGCAAAGGCTCCAGCTGGATGTGCAAGTTCGGAGGCAAGTCTAACTTGGACAGGTCTTCGTAGGACGTCGTGTCACGGACTGGCGTTGAGAAAAACTTGACAGCATCGCTGATTGTGTTGACGTTGGTCAAGTCTACATTGGACATGTAGTGGTCAAACTCGGACATCAAGCGGGTCAGCAGCTGTAAGAAACAATTTAGAAAATAATTAACGTTGGATGCAAAGTGGTAAATATAGTTTTCATCACAATCGGATTGTGAAAGTGAGTGACTGTCAGTGTATGTGTTGTGTGTGCAACTGCATACATGCATATAATGTAATAAATAATAATATAATACATTATTATTTATTACATTGCATTCTATGCTTGTGATGGGGAGTACCTAGTACATGAATAAAGTTCAATCAAGCATCAGTTCAGGGTTAAGATTTTCTTATTTTTTTACAATTTAAAACAAGAAATAAAGTTGAGTATAGTACTTTCAGACTATAGCCTGCTATGTTTTATATCTGATCAGATCACTGCAGTTTATCGTCCAATGTGACATTCCTTATCCACACCCTGCTTCCATAGTAAATACTAATATTATTTGTGAGACTGTAGGACTAAAGATAATCCCTTACCTCGTATTTCACTCTTCTGTTGTCGAGTACTAAGGTTGCAAGATTGCCTTTCTGACTGCACACCTCTGACGCTATCTTGTGCACACGAGCCTCAACGTCAGAAGGGGGAGAGTAGCCACGCACTGTTTGCAAACCCCTGCACAACACACAGTTAAAGCAAGCAAAATATTAAGGACACAAATTCACAATACATGGAATAGATTCAAATCCCATTCCTCCACTTTGGTAGAAGAGGGGTTACCCGTCTGCCATATCGCCAATGGTGGGTGTAGACGTTAAACCTCAATGTTCACTGGTAGAAGACTAGATTTTGACCCAAAACTGAAAGGCCTTTTAAACTTTATTATTATAATTATTATTATTATTAATGTATTATTATTATATTGTTAGCTTTTCCACCTCACAAGCTGCTCATGGCGCTGGCCAAAACAGGATCTGACTAAATGTGCCAACTTGCAACCTTAGGCTTGTGCTAGTACTAATTTGTTAGCTGGTACTCACCTGTCTAGCTCTAGGACATAAGCATCAAGGTCTTAAAGTCCGTGTGATGGAATGTGCTTGCATAGATTAGACCTCAGTTTATACTCTCATCCAGGACCAAAGCAATAGGTGGCACTTACCTGTACATCAGGGTCATGTTATTTTTTTCAGCACTCCAGTCTTGAAATTGCCAACCACTGTCTGCAATGTTATCCCATAAATGCTTCAATGGGCTCTATGCACAAGTCGGCGCGCGAAAGAAGCATGGTCACATGGCGTGGGAATAACGAAGCGGTCATGGCTTCTTTTAGCTCGCTCGCGTGTACTCCAATGCTGCTTAAAAATTTTAACTTTACCGACATTTTGGGATATTGTGATGTTTTGAACATAGCACATTTGTGCAATAATTATTACAGACAAATTATTATCATGGGACAGGCTTTTTTTAAAGAGCGATTTGTCACTGACATTCAGTTTAGAGTTGACGACATGCAGTGCTTCATCATACTCGTAGGCCTAGTACTAGGTAGAAGGCTGGCATGAGAGGCCTATAATTTCCGGATTAACTCTACCTCATGTAAATTTATGTTCGGTGAAACCTTATGACGAATGATGTGGGGTTCAATTTATGACTTAGTTCAGTTCACAGTTCAGTTAGCCTACAGGCTTTGGAAGATATTGTTCACTGTTCAGTACGTAGTTGTACTCTTGTACTAAGTAGTAGCTTACTTGTCTACTCTATGTACAGCATTGTTTGGTAAATATATGCCAGGGCCTTGTGGCTCAGTACTGACTGACTTAGGCCTACTTATTTACTGGCATGATTGATATAATTTTACTTGGTAAAGTTCTCACTACTTAGTTGTGTAGTTGTAATGTTTTGTCAGTCTGTTAATAGCCCTTGCTGATGTAGGCTAAACCATGATAACAAAGGCTCTGTTACTAGTGTTGACAGGAGTGAGATTTAGCGGTCGCCCGGTCGCCCGAGGCGACTTAAAACCGGCTCGGGCGACCTCACTTTATAATTGAGCCAGCCCGCCTGGCGACCTAAAAAAAAAAAATACTTGCAGACTTTTAGAAGCTCGGTTCGAAGCGAGGGCGTTTTTAGGTCACTGTTCATCTGCTACGAGTATGAAGCATACGCGAGCGTTATTTCCCTTTGCCTACTTCCCTTTCGCGTCAAGCGCACTGTCTGCTTTGTTTGTGAAAAAGACACCCGCTACAAATTACGTGTATTGTCAAAATTTGTGTTTTATATGTGAACGATTGTAATTGTCGGGCTGCCTAAAAATCATGCGGGCTACCTCACTTTACTTACTAGCTAGCCCGGCGGGCTAGTTAGTCTCCTGGGTTAAATCTCACCCCTGGTTGATTTACTTTCATTTACAGTGCTGTGCTCTTTTGCCACAAAATCTTTCCGGCTTATTTTTAAATACCACTGCTTCATCAATATTTTATCTTTCAGTGGAAGTCGATGAAAGGAAATGTTCTTTTCTTTGAATAAAGGTTTTACGTCGGAGTTAGAGCATCCAAACGCAGCACAGTACTTCACCATTTTCAAACTCGCGCATGCTGTGTTATTCCCGCAGCACCTGACCGCCTCGCTTTATGCATAGAGCCCATTGTTTTGTCATTGCCGTCACCACTAAGTCGGTGCTGCGATCATGCCCGTCGGCGTGGAGATATTTACGCGCTTTATAAATTATTCATTCATTCAATGATTCATTCATTCATTGCACTATTTACAGGATATTAATAAAAAGAAAATTACTTATATAGTGCATGGATCTCAGTTATCTGTTGATTAAGAATTACAATATTAAGCTAACATAAGGAACCAAATACATACTCTCGTTTTCTAAGGTTCTTAGCTAGTTTGTTGACTGTCACTTCTTCCTGCTTCTCCACAATCGCCAGTTCAGCCTCCGACTCCTTGTCTTTGCCACGACGGAAGAATGCTGTCCGTGTCCATACCTATAAATAGGATACAAACAAAATAATTTACAGATCACTACCATTTGGATAAAAAAAACATTCATTTTTCTCTCTGAGTCTCTGTCTGACACACCACATTCCACAAATGTCATTTGAGAAGCAATAACTAATGTAAAACTTTACCAAAGCATGAAATATAAATGTTATTACTTAAAAGTAATTTCTCACAACTAAAATGCATTTTAACCTGTAGTGCAAATGGTGTACGACTAGAAATTATCGTTTTAGCAGATGATCTCAGAAGCACAAGTCGTCTCAAGGAGGCTGCCATGTTTGTTTAAGGGAAGTCATCCCGAAAACTAAATTTTCAATTTTCGCGCGACCAAAGATTGACGTGCATGTTGCTGCGAAAAGGTTTGTACAGAATTAATCAATTATAACACAAATTATATTTTGTTTTGTATTACAAAATCAATACATCGGCAATGTGTGATGTATGCTTGTTTAGGGTCGTTCCTTTTTTTGCTCGTTTCCCTGCCTTTTTTGCTCTTTTCGTACTTTCTGTACACCGCTTGTACCTTGTTTAGTCAAAAATATTTAGTCTAAATTTTAGATGCACGTTAATGACAGCTTTTGTGCATCAGTTTTCACTGTACTTCACTCATGTCATGAACTACTTGTTAATTACTTGTTAATTCTTCGGGAAGATGCTAGAAGCTTAAAGCTTATTTTATCGATCCTTTACATGGTTCACTGTCTCGGAAATCTCTTCTTTCGTTCGGGACTTTCGAATTCGTCTTACTACTAACGTTAAATATCGTTTCTACCTACTAT